>JALPQD010000128.1:1381973-2108449 GCA_023101885.1 Typhlomys cinereus
GCAGATGTAGTTTTGCCGTTAGGAGAGAGACGGCTCGTCGGTTGGGGAGCTGAGCTGCCGTGCCAACCAAACACTAAGCTGTGTGAATCTGAGCAATCCTAACAAAAAAAGAAGCCCGCGGTGGAAGGACAATATTCTGAAAGTTTTCTCATGCCTCCAATGCATACAATTCTCTCTCTCTCTTCTCGCTGCTAGGTCCTCTCTCTTTCTCTCTCTCTATCTCTCTCCCTCTCCCCCTCTCTCTCCTGTCTTTTGTTCATTGCCATCTGCTCTCGGTCTGCTTCTTGCCTCTGCGCCCCCTGGACTTACCACTCATCCACCTCTTCTTCCTCTCTGTCCATCGATCACTTCTCCTCTCCATCCTCCTCAAGGCCGCCCTCTGACTTTCACATTACTTCTGGGTCCCTACTCTCTCGTAGCGGTCCTCATCCTTCTTTTCTCTTACCTATCTCAAATAAATAAATAAAACATTTTTTAGAAAAGCAAGGAGACGAGATCCTCTTGAAGAGAAAGGGGGGATTAGATCAAGACACTCTGTGAAGCCAGAAATCAGAACAGGGAGCTCCCGCTGCTTGCTTCCTGCTACCTGCTTTCATAAGCCATCTTGGTTCCTCACCGGCGGTCATGCCAACAGCCAATCATGGTCTGCCGAGGGTACGCACAGGTCTTCCCTCACCTGTGATGCACTAGGCCTGGATGGCTAACATGCCCTTTCTGAAGAACTCACCTGAACACACATACTTCCCATGCCCAAGCATGTACGGCCATAGGCTGTTCTCTGGACCTACTGGAAGGTGTGGGAATTTGCAGTCTAGAATATCTGAATGTCCAGGAACGTGGAACGTCAAGGAAGAACTTGGGGGTGGGTAGGAAGGGGACTCACACTGCATCATGTCTCAAGCAAGAGGAGAGATCAATCTTCCTATGAAAGTTCATTGAGGAGTCGCTGAGAGTTTCTGGTCAACAGAAGTCAGGACAGCCTCCGTGTCTAGAAAAGGATGAGGGAGGGGAGACAACCCGGAAAGAAAGAGGAGCTGGTTGCTGAAGAAACATCCATGCTGTTTTGCCCGATTCAGTGACTGTCAAGTGGACATTTTTCTTCCTAACAAAGACTCAACATCTAAGTGCACAAAGAAGACATGAAGTTGAAAATCCACAGTCCTCATAGCAGAATTGTTCCCCAGCAAGTAGATCAGCCAATTGAAAGGTCTCGTAGAACCAGATATTTTTATGTCATGCAGCTGAAAGAGCTTCCCAAGAACAGTGTTTGGAAGCACAGTAATAGCTCTGAATGTCCCCATTTCAGAAGTCTGCAGTCTGTCTCCATATTTCATTAGCAGTTGAAAGCAACAGAGCACCAAGCTCTTAGTTTCTAATAGCATTTTTTTAAAAATCCAAGTAATAATGCATAGTTGCCATAGACTATCATGGCATACTTTAGTTTCAAACTATTACATTTTATGTCTGCACATCTTTCTTGATTAAATAGATTTAAATTCTTTTAAGGGATGCTCATTAGGTATAGATATTTTTGACAATGTTTTCTAATTCACTTTCATCCAATGCACTGTCTCTCAACGGAAGACTGCATTATATAAATATTACCACGAAAAACAGCTCTTGTGGTTAGCTTTTTGCTTCCTTTTCTTAATCACAAATAAAATGGGGATCCGTTTGATGTTAGAGACTACTCACTTTCCAGGCAGCTAAAATCACCCACCAGGACTGAATCACAGTCCCTGGTCTTTGTTAACATCTTCCATTTTCGAAGGCATATCCTTCTGATGGATCCTCATGCTTAGAAGCGGCTCAGATGGCTAGTAGTCAGAAATTCTCCATTAAGAAAGAAATAAGCGTGTGTTTCCCGTGAGCTTGAAATGCACACCTTTTCCAAATGGAAGCCGCAGAGTGGGGTCTGGCTGCTCGGCTGGCCCCCATGTCGTGGCAACGCTAAGCGAGAGGGACACCTTTATTTATCTGGATCCTGCACAGCCTGCAAGCCGCGTTAACCTGGCGAAATCAAATGCCACAGTGTGCTGATGGGATGGGGAAGGCAGAATTGGCTTGTAAAACTTAGTCTGCCACGGCCTCGTCTGCTGTAAGCTCAGTCCTGACTCATAGAGCGAGATCCCTCCCCTTGAAGCCTGGAGATCCCGTATGCAAACATCTCTCCCTAGTCAATGATCCATCGCTAATCTCGGATGGAACAGCAAGGTCTTCATTTGGAGCAAGTCAACTCTAGGCTGCCAAGAAGTTCCCATCCGTACCTTCAATTAGCGTCTGAAATGTCCTCGTGCTGATGGCGATATGTATTCTGCCCTTGCGATCTTACCTGGCTAGGGCGTCCTATGTAGCCCTGGATATGTGCTGTGTCATGAGGGTGTCCCGGACCCTCTTCTTGCTGGTGGCCTCTTAAACCGAATCCTTGTTGATTGGAGAAACTCATGAATCAGTCTTAGAAGCCAAACTTCCCTAACGTTACCTTGCAGTGTAATTATCGCGGCCATTGGCAACAGTAGGTCCTGCATAGTTCTTAAAGGTGTTCTTTTGTAAAACGTAGACTCAATGTTTAAAAGAGAATCTTCAGTGTAAAATAGTACAAAGGTCCTTTTTATACTTACATGGCTGCGTTCATTTTGAATAAGCAATTTGCTTTATGAAAAGAATTCTTTTTAAAAAAAAGGAAGAAGGATTTCGGGGCGGTAGCAGTGAGCAGCTACGGGAGGGGTAGGCGATCGAGGCGTGTCGTGCAATAGGAGTAGCGAGGAGAGATATGGGGCGCGAGGGGTAGGGTAGGAGGGCGCGGGACGGAGGGGAAGGGAGGACGGGAGACTATGTGGATAGAGGTGAGAGAGGGAGAGAGGGATCGGCGTGTGTGAGAGGGAGGATGGGGATCCGGGTCGCTTACTGATGGAGGGAGTTGGGTGAGTGTATGGACGGAGGGAGAGATAGCAGGGGGGAATGGGAGGTCGGAGGAGGGAGTGGAGGTGAGGAGGGATGTATGGGATACGCGGGAGATAGGAGAGACGTGGATGCGAGTAGGGACGTTGACGAGGGAGGAGATCTAGAGTCGGAGGCGGAGGTCGGGGTGGTGAGAGAATGCTGAGTTTTTCTTTCTTACTTTCATTTCTGAGTGATGTTCTATCGTCTTCGTTGTCTTTCTGTTATTTTTTCTCTCGTCTTCTGTTTTTTTGCTTTCTTCTTTCTTTCTTTCTTTCTTTCTTTCTCTTCTCTCTCTCTCTTTCTTCTTTCTTTCTTTCTTTCTTTCTTTCTTTCTTTCTTTCTTCTTCTTTCTTTCTTTCTTTTTTTCTCTTCTTTCTTTCTTGTGTGTATCAGAGGGACTATATGTCCATGTAGAGGACAGAGGGTGACCTCTGGAATCATCCTGGATTGTTTCTACCTGTTTTTTGCTTAGCTCTGGACTTCCAAGGCTCCACCCAGCAGGGTCTGAAGTACAGGCCCCACCTTTTCTACTTGGTGTTTTTTACGTGAGACCTGAGATCTGAACTCAGGACCTTCTACTTGTGAGGCAGTCTTAACCACTGAGCCATTTCTCCAACCCCTAACATCATTCTTTAATGATACTTTTTCCACTTTACAAAATGTAAAACAGTTTATTCATTTTCTACACATACAGTAGCATTGGTGTCCACACACATGGAGAAACATGATGGAATTTGGTATTTTCTATTATGCATACATTTCACAGCCTTGAGTATAATAAAACAGTAAAATGGGACAAATGTAATAAAACAGAGTCTACTGTAAAAACAAATAAATGGCAAGTAGTGCACGTGAATTCCATGCCTCCCATGCGCCTGGTATTTTTCACATCCTGGCTCGAGCGAGCGGGTCTTGGAAGTTAAGGTGGACTCGCTCCTTAGCCATATAGTTGCCCTGTGGTCTGTTCTGTTATATCTGATTTTTGAAGGATTTCTAGTATAAAAAAGGCCTTTGACTTTCCCTTCGAGAGGCCAATAGCTTTGTGAAATCAGCTGCACTAACTGGGAGTGTGAGAGATAATGGAGAGAATTCGCCTCAGGTGCGGTTTTAGATCTCGGGAGAAACGCTTCCTTTCCGTGTATGTGCTGGAAAACCTAGGGAGTTTCTCCCTGGGAAAATCAGCTCCTCTCTCCACTTCACAGTGTGGATGAGGCTTGTGAGGTACAAGATGATTCTTGCAGCATCTACCAGAATTTCCAAGGCCAACAACCTGAGTTTGATCCCAGAGTCCACACTGTGGAAGGACAGCTATCACTCTCGTGAGTTGTCCTCTGAACCCCACACATGCTACAGTGCCCACCCCCAACCCTACACACAAGACAAATATATCGATGTAATAATTTATGAAGTACAGTTTCCCCCAGTGTAACCTGGCTAAGCAGCTGCCACATGTCACATGTGGACACAGAGACATACATATGCACACAGATACATGCACATATATGGTATGTGGACACAATAAGACACACACGTGTACACACACACACATAAGGCAGATACAAGCTGTACACACACAAAGTATGTACAGACATACATGGATACAAGCTGTGGATATGGACACAGATAGATATGTATGTACACACATCTATGCACACATGTGGTATGCAGATAAAGACATACATACATGACCTATAGATACAGACAAATACATACATGTGGCATGTGTACACACACCAATATACATACATGTGGCATGTACATGCAGACACATGTGTGCAGATACATATTATGCAGATGCAAACACACATGGGTTATAGATAAAGATACATATACACACATGACATGTAGCAACAAACATGTCCTCACCCACATGGCATGTAGACAGACACGCGCATGTACCATGCATGTACAAACACATGTGACACACATACACAGATACATGTATATGCCACATGTGCATGTTCACACATATACACCATGTGTGTACATATACATGCCACATGTGTTGCAAAAACATATGTGAATACATATACATTTACCATTTATGTGCATGAAGATGTATAAACACCATATGTGTACACACACCATATATGCATGCAAATCACACACAGGGAAAACATGTATGCACGCACATAGAGCTTTATTCCTACATATTTGTCTTCAAATTCTTTTTCTCTATCAAAGGAATTTCTAGGTCAAAGTCAAACGATCTTTACATTCATTCCCAAGGATCTTATTCTTAATAGTACTTTCAAAGTAACATGCATAAATAAAAAAGGTAAAATCAAGGAAAGAAGTTAAATAAAAACATTTCTGGTTGGAGCAAATGATACGGTTTCCACTTTGAATGTAGAGACAGATGCTCACTGAAATTTAAGAAAATGTTTACCTTGAATTAGCCAATTATTTGAAGATAACATAATTATCCAAAATTGCCCTGAATCGTTCAACTTTCTGAGTCTCGTTTTATTTGCAATCTGTTAAGAACATTTTTTTCCAACAATAACTTGAACTCTTGGTGTAGACTGACTCAAACAAACTGCACGATTATGAAGCATTAAAATGATAAATGGACTTTTCCGTTTTGCTTTGCATCATTTCTGTGCATAGCTCTTAGGCTGAGCAATGACCGAGTAGGCAGATGTAAACATCCGTAGCATCTCTCGGGTAGAAGTAAAACATCCCATGACCTCAGGTTTATTAAAAATTAACACTCTGTCTTTTTCACATTTATTTTCATAATTGGAAAAATGTATTCACCTTAACACATAAAGCCTTCATAACTGAGAGTATTTGCCAGCCTAAGAAGTTTGTCTCTGAACACCATCTTGTGAAGCATAGATGACCACTTGAAGAGGAAGTCAAAGGCTGGGAGACGGCTCAGTGTGTGAAGTGCTTGTCTTCAAGCTTGAGGACCTGAGTTCAATCCCTGGAACCCATATTTTAAAAAATAAAGACAGGGCTGGGAGGCAGCAGCAAGCAGGCCAGGCTCACGTGGTCTAAGAGACTCCACGTCAACACATAAGGTGACTGGCTTCTGAGTGACATGCCCAAGTCTGTGCATCATGCGTACACACGTGTGCACTGCTTGCCTCCCACAGGCACACAAAGAATATGGTCAAAGCTGACATTTGGTCAGCCATGCAAGGTCAAATCTTTCTCAGTGGTCCAGCAATTAGAAGTTAATAAAAGAAAAGCTTGAGTCCTTTCTACCTTCTGACCGCTGCATCTTCCCCTGGTCACTAAGACTCTTCATTTATTTAGCCGTCAAACTTTCTGTCCTGCCCAGTCCTCTCTTGATGTAATTCATCATTCTGCTATCTTCTGCATAGGAACTGGTGGGCTAACTCTTTACCAAAATCTTTTGAGGTTACTACCTAGGGATGTTGGGAGGGTCAGATGGGTGAATTTGTTTCTTTCTTTAACTTTATTTATTTTTGTATGTGTGTGTGTGTGTGTGTGTGTGTGTGTGTGTGTGTGCGCGCACGAGTGCGTAAGCACGTGCATGTGCATGAGAGGGCACCATGTGTCCCTGCGAAGGACCAAAGGTGACTTCAGGAATCATCCTGGATTGCGTCTATCTCCTTCTTGCTTCCTTCGGGGATTTCCCAGGCTCTGCCCACCAGGGCCAGAAGTGCAGGCTGCTGCCATTTCTACCTGACGTTTTTACATAGGACCTGGGATCTGAACTCAGGACCTTCTGCTTGAGAGGCAGAGTTTTAACCCCTGAGCCATTTTTCCAGTCTGAGTTGGTTTCTTAATGTCACCTTGATACTGTTGATGAAAATATAGTTGTTGCTCCCTAGGGGATGAGGGACCATTTATTTGGAGCCAAATATAAGTAGCCATGGGCCGAGACCTGAATCCAGCATTCCCCAAATGACGAGATCCACCTCAGAGATGGTTACATGAAGATTCAGTAGTCACAGGATCTGAGCAAGTCCTGGATTGAGGTCCTAGCAACGGCAGCAATGGCGCAGGTGGTCACAGGAACAGGCAAAGCCTTGTCACGGGACTCACATGTCACCCATAGCTACTGGTCTTAGACTCCAAAGGTTTCGCCTAGGAGTTGACAAGTCAGGAGGTCAGTGTCAGAGCTGGCTGATAAATGACTATCAAGAGGAAGAGAACTAGCCCAGCTCATGTTGGCTCTGCGGACCATTCCCACTGTCCGCAATCATGAGGGACTCTAATCGGTCAATCATTCTGCAGAATGTACAGCACAGGTGTGTCTGTGTTCAGAGAACTGACTGACAAAGGCACCAGCACACACACACCTGTGTGTGCATGTGTGTTCTTGCTTGTGTAGATGTGTGTGTGTGTGTGTCTAGGAGCACCACAAAGTCAGAGACCTGTGTGTGCATGCATGCATGTGTACATGTGGGTACACATACCTAGCAGCCCATGACGCAGAGAACTGTGTGTGTACATGTGTGTCCACCTCTGTGTGTGCACATCTAGGAGCACCATGCCTCAGAGATGTGTGTGTGTGTGCGTGCATGTGCGCATGTGTGTGTGTGTACCTACGAACTCACGGCATAGAGGCCTATATGCATGTGTGTGCATATATGTGCATACCTAGGAATCCATGTCCAGAGACCTGTGTATGTGTACATGCATGTGTATGTGTGTGTGTGTGTTTGTGTGTGTGTACCTATGATCCTATGGCTCAGAGGCCTGTGTATGTTCATATATGTATGCAATACTAGGAGTCCATGGCTAAGAGACCTGTGCATATATGAGTGTATGTGTGTGTGCACAATTAGAAGCACCATGGCTCAGAGACCTGTGTGTATGCATGTGTGTGCATGTGCATACCCAGGAACCCATGGTTCCGAGACTTGAGTGTGTATGTGTGTGTCTGTCCACGCACATGTATGTGTGTGTGCATATGTGTATGTATACCTAGGAACACCAAGGCTCAGAAACCTGTGTGTGCATACATACCTAAGAGCACCACAGCTCTGAGACCTGTATGTGGGTGCATGTGCATGCATGCACATATGTGTGCATACCTAGGAGTACCATGGTTCAGAGATGAGAGTGTGTATGTGTGTGTGAGTGTGCATAGTTGGGAGCACCACAGCTCAGAGACCTGTGTGTGTGCACATGCATGTATGCGTGTGTATGTGTATATGTGTATAGGTGCATATGTGTGTAGGCGAGAGTGTAGGTATATATGTATCTGTGCATGCGTGTCTCTGTGTATGTCTATGAATACATATATGTGTAGACGTGTGTGTGACTGTGTCTGTCCTGTTTGTTTGTGAATGTGTATGTGCATGTATGTTAATGTCTCTGTGTATGTGTCCATATCTATGTGTGTTCTGTGTATATGTGTGTGATATGTTGTGTGATATGAGCATATGCATGTATATGTGTGTATTCATGTACATGTATGTATGTGTTGTGTTTGTTTCTGTGTATGTTGTGTATTTATGGGTATATATGGCATGCTTTTGTGGACGTATGTAGAGAGGTTATGTATGAGTATGTGTATATGAACGTGTATCTGTTTGTGTTCTATGCATGGGTGTATGTGTGTGATCTTTTTGCATATGTGTGTGTCTGTGTATTGTGTTTATAGATATGTGTGTGCTATGCATATGCTATGTTATGTGTGTTCTATATTTTGTACATATATTTATGTGTGTTGGATGTGTGTGTTGTGTATGTATGTGTTTATATGTGCATGTGTGTAGTATATATGTGTATATTATAAATGTTATGTATGTATGTGTGTGTTGTGTGCATGTTATGAGTATGTCACATATGTACATGTATGTTATGTGTGCATATATCCTGATGTGTTTGTGCCATGTGCGTATATGTGTTTTGTGTATTATGTGTATTTTGTGCATGTGTGTCTGTGTGTGTGTTGTGTATGTATGTGTGCTGTGTGCACATCATGAGTATGTTTTGATATTCATGTGTATTGCATACATATGTAAGTATATGCATGTGTTGTGTGTACATATGTGTATATATGTGTGTGTTATGTGTGTTGTATATGTGTATGTGTGTTGCATAGGTATGTGTGCTATGTGCACACTATCAGTGTGCTGTGGTATTCATGTGTAGTATGTGAATATGTAAGTGTATATGTGTGTTGTATATGCATGTGTGTTATGTGTGTTGTATATGTATGTATGTATATGTTATGAGTGTGTTGTGTGTACATGTATGTGTGTTATGTATATATTGTGTATGAGTGTGTACGTGTATGTTATATATGTTATATGTGTGTATTATATGTGCATGTGTGCATTATGTCTGTTGTGTATGAGTGTGTATGTGCATATGTATCTGTGTGTTTTTATATGTATGTTTTATGTATTGAACTGTGTGTATATGTGTGCATGTGTGTGTTGTATTGCATTGAATTGTGTGTATATGTGTGCATGTGTGTAAGTTGTTTAGTGTGGTTTTCCACACAAGGCCACATCCTTCGCTCCCCTAGATGCACACAGCCTGTGTACATAGATTCCTTAGCATTTTCCAGCAATTCTGGAAGCTGAGTGGCGGGCACAGCACCGCATGATCTCCATGCGGTGGAGCTGCAGGGGCATGTGCATGATCTCCATGCGGTGGAGCTGCAGGGGCACTGTGCATGATCTCCATGCAGTGGAGCTGCAGGGGCCACTGCAGCATGATCTCCATGTAGTGGAGCTGCAGGGGCCACTGCAGCATGATCTCCATGCAGTGGAGCTGCAGACTCCAAGACTCGCCACCACTGTTTCGGTCAGAGCTAGGACGAGAAGCTTTCACGGCAGGAGGAAGAAAACATGCGCATGCTTTGATCCTGCTGCCACAGCAAGGCTCGGCGACAAGATGCTGCTGTCAAAATAGTTTACTTCACAGCCAAGAGAAGCTCTTTGAAGAAAGATGCTCAAAGCCAAGCATGTACGGATTTTACTTGCAAACAAAAATAAATCATTTTTGTGCTCACAGGTGGAAAATCAGATTCTAGAAGCTGCTCCCGAAGGCACCGTAATGTGTCTGTCATAACAGAGGGGTCCAGGACGCCCCCATGGGTAGGAGCACCTTCCCACTCTAAGGGGCACTTGATCCATTCAGTCCTTTTCACTGGGGTTTCAAAGTCCATGGAAGTCATCAGCGAGTGATTTTTACACCTTCCTCCCATTAGCTAACTTTCCTGCCTGAAGTCTCTCTTTTAGCCTTGGCGTTTAAGCTCTGTTATTCCTAAAATGAATGAACAACCCTCATCCCCGTGCCAGGATGCCGCTCTCGATGGATGTGTGGGCACAACTGTGGTGATGGTCCAGAACCATGAGCTCTCCAGCCACACCCTCCCCACGGACTCAGCACCAGGGGTGGAGTGCAGCATCTGCGGAGTTCTAGGGCGTAGGAGGTCCCCACACACTCGGATGCAGAGAGCCAGATGCTGGCTGACAGGATCATATCCAAGGTTTCCACTTCTCGTGGCTCAGAGACTCCCAGTCAACCATTCCCAAAATAGTAAACGGAACATTCCAGGGAGAGAAAGACTACATTCCCGTGTGCATGGGACAGGATTCAGAGAGGAACAGAACCAACAGACAGCCAAGATTAGCAATCACAGATGATCCTTATTCCCGCGTGTCATTGTAATTAGCTGAGTTCTTTGCTTAGTGTTATTTTATAAATTAAAAGTATAAAGCCAGTAGCATGTGCAATGTGGAATCCATGTAGGGCTTGTACCCCCTGGGTTTCTAGTCATTCCCTAGGGTCCATGAACAGGTCTCTGGTAGAGCAGTGAGCGCTGCTATATGTTCTCCTGACCGTGAAGAAAGAGTAGGTTGAGCCTAAAATGCTACTTAGGTAGACATGAGCTTTCTTTTTTTTCTTTTCTAATTTTCATGTGTGGGGGGGGTGAGGGTACATGCCTGTGTGTATTTGCATGCGTGTGGCACACATATGTATATGGGTACATGTGCTCATGAATATTCATGGGGGTGGAGGCCTGAGACTGATTTGGGCATCACCCTCACTTGCTCATGCACCTTATTATTTGGAGGCTGCTTCTTCAATCAGATCCGGCTTTCGTGGCTCCCTGGACCCCTAGGCTCCTCCTTCCGGCTGTTCCTCTCTGAGTCACAGGTGGGCTTCATATCCACGTGACATTTTATGAGTGATCTAGAGATACAAAGTCTGATCCTTCGCTTGCTCTCCACCTTTTCATGTTTCTCAATTAGATTGGCAATTTTGGTGAACTAAATTGAACATGAATTGGACCGTTTGGGGCTCCCTAAAAGTATTATCAAAATTATGAAATTCAACAAGTCAGGATGGTTCTTATTTTAAGCAAAATTAAAGAAGTGAAGGAATGTGTTGTACTAGAAGCGTTTACTTTTGGTTTTTATGGAGTACTTCCTCTTACCATTTTTCCTGAATAGATCACATTTTGTTTTGTTTTGGATGCATGCATGGACACGTGTGTGTGTGTGTGTTATTAGATGTGTGTGTGTATGTGTGTGTGTATATATATATATATATATATATATATATATATATATGCATGGGCATGTATACAAGAGGGAACTTGCTCAGGAATTACCCTGGATTGCTCTATCCCCTTATTGCTTTGCTCTGGGGTTTCCCGGGCTCCATCTTCCAAGGCTGGAATTGCAGCCACCACCATTTTCACGGGTCATTTTTACGTGGGATCTGGGAATCCAAACTTAGCTCTTTTGCTTGTGAAGCAAATGCTTTCACCCCTGAGCCACCTCCTCTGACCCATCAGGCTGTTTCCACAGCTGAGGTTCCCGATCTTTGATTTTAAACTTGTAGCACATGAGAACAGCCACTGTCATTCTATAGTTGGTGTCCAGATGCGGTTAAGATGCACGTGAGCTTGCTCAGATCCAGCTCATGCACTGGTTTCCATATCAGCTCTATTTGTGAGACTTCACGAGCATCCTCAGCATGTAAAGTCAGGTACGAAGAAGGACACGCTCTGGGGATTTCAGGAGCGTGTCCCTAAATCAGGGGGCAGGCTGGCCCACCCATGCCACAAGGAGTGGAGCCGCGGTCAGAGAGCAGGCTGGTCTGCTTCATTCTGTCTGCAATCAGGCCTTTGATGGATTCTGCTGTGAAGCACTTGTAAGCTGATGCTTAATGATCACTCTAACGAAAAGGGGAGACACTGAGATCAGACCTCTGACAGCCCGGCCGCTTCTGCCCGCGGCAGCGGGGTGAATAATGCAAGAGCCCGGGCCTCCCTCGTGTTTCATCTCGCGTTGTTTTGGGAGAGAGTTTCAGCTTGCCTTCTGAGCCCTGTCATCTGTGGTTGGCATCCCGCCGCTCAAAGCATCAAACACGGTACTCAATGCCGCGGAGCCGCGCGGCGAGCAAACTCGCAAGAGTCAGAACTCATCGGCACAGCAACCTTCGGAGAAGATGTATTCCATCCTCGGCCGTGTTTGCCTTCAGTTCTTTCCACTGAGAAGTTTACTGATTTCTCCCAGTGGGATCGGCTGGAATTTATCGGTTCATGGTTGGCAGTCACAGATTAAGGTAAATGTCGATCCGTAATGACCCTCTACATGTTAGTATTACAGTAAAGCTGGGCTTTTATGTCAGAGATATCGGGGAGGGAGCTATTACCCGTGACATGCGTGATCAAGGGACTCCAGACCAAGGCAAGTATTATTAAATATTGACTACTTCTGTGATTTATGTAGAGCTGGAGGAGAAAAGTGACTTTTTAACCATTATATATTCTTCAGCAACGAAAACCAGCCATTTATCTCCCGCTGGAGAGCGCCTACATATTTCAGTGGAGGGCAAACCCAGCTTTTCAAATGAGATGAACTCCTTCGCGATCACGTTTTAGTTTGTTAATTGCCAAAAGCAAAACAGACAAATTGGCAGCAATTACAGGATTTGGCGGCAAGAGTCTTGCGGTGCGTGTTTTTCACTCTGGGGGTCGGAGAGGGTGAGGTGGGAGGCAGAAGAGACTTTATGAATGGATCCCAGGAATCTCTTTTGATTGGTTCTTGGCACTGGAGGGCTCTTGTCCAATGTGTAGTGAGATGATTGCAGCGATCACCCTGTCCTGCAGCCATCAGCAACTGGATGACCTTTAACCTGAGGACGGGAAGGTCTGCGGGCTCCTCCCAAAGGGAGCAAAAATTAGCTCAACACGCTTGCTCCAGATACCCACTCCTCACGAGAGTTCATGCCCCTTGCTGAACTGTCGAATGGCCGATTGGTTACTTCCTTGGCATAAACAACTGGGCTCCATCCTTCCCTGCGACCGCTGTTGCAGAAGGACGTGTTAGAACTTGAAGGGACAAGCTTTGTTTCAGAGAGCATGTGTCTGCAGCTAGGTGGCTACCTCTTGGGCCAGGACCCCGGGCTCTCTCTGGGGGACACATGCAGGGGAGCCTTGCTTCACATGTCACCTCCCATTCTGAACCCCAAATCTCATGAAGTCACCATTAGGTTTCCCAGCAGCATGTGCCAAAGTGAAATCTCTCTTTTCTTCTTCTTTTTGACTGTGAGTGGTTATTTTTATTACGGCAAAGGCGGGTGCGCTCTGTATTTCCTGCTTGTAAGCATAGACTGTAACATGAAGTGCCCGCATCTGTGTCGGCTGCTGCAGAGGTCACACTATGTCACCACGGCAGGATAAGTTCACCTTCCTCTCTGGCAGGAGATACAGCTTCAGCCTTAGGACCACCAAGGGGGGGGTCTCCTTCCGCAGCCGCTCCTGGCTTTCCAGCTTTTATTTCTTCCACCGCTTGCTCTTGGAAAAGCAGTCAGGATACACGTCCTTCTCAGAAGGGTGCCAGGAATCTAAGCGCCTAGAACCTTGTAGCTCTTGGGTTTCTTGTAAGAAGTCCCCCTCACGCTCCCCAAGGAGAGGCAGGGAAGATGCATGGCCGAGGAGGATGCTGATTTGTGCCAGAACTCTTCCTCCTTATCCCTCAGCAGCCTTCATCACATCCTTTGTTCTTCAAACTGGGCTCTCAGCAAACACACCAAGTACCTGTGTTTGTCCTTGAGGATATACTACATCCGAAGTGACACAGTGCCCACTTACAGAGGTGCAGAACCTTCTGGTATGTTGGTTAGGCCACGGGAGCCCACAGAGCCACGACGGCCCTCTCACCTTCTTCAGCTGCTGTGAAATCTCTCTTAATAGTTGTCGTCCTTCCATGAGATGTTATTTGCCCGTGAGTCAAAATTGAAAAGATGTGAGTAGCAAGGGTTAAAGTTCCCAAGCTGTTTTGGCTTCTCAGAGAAAGCAGGAGAGACGAGTTTCTTGTTTCTTTCTAGAAATGAATACACACACATACACACATTTAAAAAAACTAGACACATGTGTTTCCCCTAGTAAATGCGTAGTCTTCCTTCCATAGATATCACCTCTTATACAAAGGATATCAAATTGCAGACACTATTTTGCACCATTTTTTGCTCAGCCCAGTGTTTCATGGACATTGTGATGCCCCGCCTTGAGCACTTTCTCACCCCACATGCAACTCCACAGTGCTCAGTCCTGGGGTCTGGACCACCGTTAGTTTAAACAGTGGTCTCCAGCCTTTTGCTGTGACAAGGAATGCCTTAAATGGACAAACATACAGAGAAGTCATTTCACACTTCTGCAAGGCTAGTATTAGACAAATCCCTCCACAAGCAGCTCCTGGCTAAAGGAAGTGTGAATTTGTGACTGCCTAAGGCATCGTCAAATTTCCATCCCTGGCAACTGGACAGTTGGGGAAAAGTCAGAGCGTGCCTGGCTCTCTAATCAGTGCCTGTTGTGCAAACTGCCTTTGCCAATTTGATAGCAGCGTTTGATAGCACCCGGAGTGTGCATTTCTCTTGTTAGAACCTCCAGTTTTTCTTTCCAGGATTTCCAGTTTAACTCATTTGAGCACCTTTGCTTGTGCCTCCGGGCTTTGCTAGTCTGCATCTTCTGCCTTTATTTTTATGGCGTTTCAGGATCGCCATAGCTGTTAGTAAAATCTGTTCTATGAGCAACGATGTTGTTTTCCTAAAACTTAAATGCATACTTAAAAAAAAGTTAATACTCATGCCACATGAAATTTATACTGCTGAAATATAAAACATGTGGGACAACTATTGTTTTTCATGGGAAGTACCCTATTGTATAAGAGTAATTGGTTGAATATGCCATACTGCTTCCCATGACTCTGAAAGGGTCCTCAATGTCCACTTTACCTGGAAACATGTCTGACCAGACTTGTACTTTATCAACATGCCTGCCGTGGTTTATTCACCAAGTCTTTCAGGCCTGCCTGCCTCATTGTTTATTTTGTGGACTTTTCCTCCTCCTTTTTCCTTATTTTCTTTTCAAATGACGTTTATAAAATTCTAATTCCTTGCAGAGCTACAGATGCTCTACATGTGGCCCTATATTTCTAGGTAACAGGCAAAGTTAGTGCCTCCTCAGTGTTGACTTTTGAACCAGTAAAGAGATAGCACTTGCCCTTGATGCTTCGCATCTGGAGTAACAGTTTCCTGCATGTAAATCCTGTGTGTTTTTATCGTGCACTTATGGATATTCCATAGCTACTTCCAGTGTGTAAAGCATTATGTTATGAAATATGTTAGTATCAGTCATCAAGCGACTCTACTTTTTATCTTTGAGTATGGGAGTGCACGCACATGCATATGCATGATTTACATGTGGGCAGGAGCACATGCGTGTGTGGATATACATGGAAGTCTGGGTGTGAGAGTGTCACCCACATTTGCTCTTCCACATTATTGCTTTGAGGCCGAGTCTCTTCTTAAACTCACAGCGTGTCTGTGGGGCCAGTCTGCTTGTTCACATTGTACTGGGAGTTAGCCCTGCCTTTCCGAACTGGAATTACAAGAGGCCACCACACTCACTTGGCATGTTTACATCAGGTTTGGGGATCTGAACTCCTGTCCTTTTGCCTGGGTAGCAAGTGCTTTAACGACTGAGCCGTTTCACCAGCCGCATTCAGTGATGTGTGTTGTTCCCTGACCACCCGCTCCCCCTTCAGGAAGCCTTGAAGGAGTTTAGAGCCTGCCGATGGAGTGTCTTCTGCTCTAAACATCTGCCCTTCGGTGTCGCTTCCCCAAAGCACGGAGATCTCACCAGGTCGAAAAGAGCCCAGGTAGTTAGGTTGCCAAGCAATTTGAAACAAACACATCTGGGACGTCTAAACTTCATCAAAGCTGAGCACAGAAGATCTCTGTAAACAGAGATGAGGTAACTATGGCACCAGGCCACTACCAAGGCCACATGGCAGAAAGAACCAGCCAATAGGCTTTCGAGCAGAACAGACTGACTTGGACCTTCCTTTCTGTCTGGATTTTGAATTTCAGTACCTAGTACCAAAACCCAAAACTGAACAGTGAAATAAACGGACGGTCCTAGTGACACAGGGACATGTTCGATTGCCTTCTCTGCCATCGACTCTGTCTACCATGGAAGTGTTGTGAGAAGCAGCACTTTACGGCACCCACCCCACTGTGGGGACCACATGACCCAAGTCTGTTGTTGTAGCCTAGGCAGATGCAGTCACTGAACTGGAAATAACACTTTGCTCAGTGGCTCCGCGGCCTTGCACAGCTGAGCAGTCGCCCCAGCATCAGTAGGTAAAGCCCTCAGAGGCTCGCTCTGTCATGCCCATTAATTAGCAATTTAAAGTATGGACAATGCCTCGATAAGAATGTTCTGCACGTGGAGTGTGGGTTTTTTTTTTGAAAAATAAAAATGTGTAAATTTAGTAATAAGAGTAAAATAAATTAGATTGTCACAGTCAGCATCTAGTTCATATGAAACCCATTCCCAAATTAAAAACTCTACTGAATCTATCCAGCTACGTGGAAAAAAAAATCTGCATTGAGAATTTTGGCATGGAAATAGTATTGCAGATACTAGTACATATTTTCAAGAGTGAATGGGATAAAATTATCCAGTTCTCAAGAAGGAAAATGGAAACTAACTTTAAGAAAGGAAAAAGAAGTACCCTGAACTCCTGCATAACATTTTTTTGCAGGAACCAGCCCCTTGCTACAGCCAGTGTAGTCGAGTGATCCTATTTTTAGTAGACAATCCCATGTCCGACTCCCACCTCCGGCCCTTTTCTGCATAGCAATTGTGGAGTCTTGTGTGAATTGTTTAATTCTTCATTGTCCTTTCTTCTGAGGAACTGGGAAGTGCTTTGCCCCGCTCTGAGCTCCCGGTCTGTTCTTGTCTGACTTGCATGGGAAGCGTGCCGGGTGGACTAATTACTCAGCTCTTTGTGCGGGTTTTCTACACCACTCACCTACTCCACGGAGCTGGGTGACGACTTGATTTCATCTTCAAAGGCTCCTGCCTTCCAGAACCCTGTCTTGTTTTGCAGCGGAGAATAAAGACATCGGCGTGAGCATGAGAAATGTAGACTCGGGAAAACTAAGACATGACCAGTGAAAATGATCTTTGAATGTCTCAATGGAAAAGACTATTTTAGCATAAAACAGATGAATACATTCATATTGGCGCAGCCACCATTTTATAGATTGGGGTCACTCTTCTTCCCGAGCACAGAGAGATGGGGTGCTCATTCCTCCTCAGGGGGAGGAACCTCTGACTAGGAAGGAGTTTTTACATTTTCTACAAATAAAAAGAATGATATATCTTATTTTTTGCAGTGAGAGCAGATGATTTCAACAGGAAGGATCACACTGGTTCAGACTTGAAGGATGAGATTGGAGGGGGAGGCAGACCCCTAAAGGTGGGATCCCACAGTGCACAGGGGGATCTGTAGACGATGTTAGTCCTAGCAGGAAAACTCTCTTGAGTGCCCTGCTTAAGGCAACATGCTCATTATTTCTTGTGATCCGCTCTTGGTTTTCCCCGCAACAGTTTTGTTAATGATAACCAAAGAACTATGCTGCAAACAGTAAGGGACCTGGACAGGGGATGGCTAGAGAAAGAAGGTGACGGTGTGAGAAATAAGGGCAACTTATTTGGGAAATAAGGGAAGAAGAAAGAAATAAGGGAGAAGAGCTGGGGGCAGGAGGGTCTAGTTATTTGAGGCGCTTTGTGGAGGTTAGTGGGAGACAAAATTTGCATGGCAGTCAGAAGCTCTGGGCGCGGTGGTTTCTTTGAGACTGGCAGCATTTGCCCAGGTAGAAAGGAGAGAGCCATACTGGTCCTCTGTTCCCTGTGTACCTATCTAGACTATAAGCTTTTCCCCCCTTGGAAGCTGGAGCCAGAGTTTCATTCTAGCCCACTCTAGAGCGCTGGCCCCCGGGTGTTTATGTCCCCGGACAAACACGCCCTCGAGCCCGCCCTTCTCAGAAGTGGCCATAATCCAGAAGGCGACATCCAATACCCATCAGGATGGAGCCAAGGGCATTGCAGGAGCAGCAAAACTGAAAAAAAATCAACAAACTCTGTATGAACCACTTGGAATCAAGCCTGCCTAATCTCTCCCCATCCTGAAGCTCAGGGAAATTTGCGGAAGAGGGGGCAGTAAGATTGTAAGAGCACAAGGATGGGCGGAGTCATGATATGCAAGGTTCTCCACACAAGGTAGGGCCGGAGCAACCATAATAGGATTTTGCATGACCTGCACAATGTCCAAACACTATTGACCCCACAAAGTCTAGCATTTGCTAAAGGCACTAGGATCCTTGGAGGCAAGGGATTGACAGCCACAGCAGTGTTCCTATGCGTAAGGGGAACACAGGAAAGGGTTCTGGGAAATCCACTGGGTCCTTGCACCTCATCAGAGAGGAGGACCCAGAGGAGAGTTTGGCATGCACATTAAAGGATGCTCCAGGGATGGGAGGGGGAGGCACTGGGGGATGGGGAGGCAGCGGGGAGGGGAGAGAGGGAAGGAGGGGGAGGTGGAGGGAGGGAGGGAATCGGTTAACCTGTTAAGTTTGTATGAGCAGAAATAAAAATAAATAAAATAAAAAAAAGAAGAGAAGTGGCCATAATCACCAGGAATATTTATATCCCAATACCACCAACCCCCAAGAATCTTGAAACCCCAGCAAATGCAGTGCGTCTTTCAAGGTTACCTGGAGCCATTGGGGGGGTTCGTTCTTTCTCTCTCCCTCTTTCAACCTTCCCCTACTTACCTTTCCTAGCCGAGTAAGCTGTGTTTTATCAACATCACAAGGAGCAAGGAGATAGGAAAGCATTTGTTTCCTTGGAAAGGAAGGGAAGTGATTACCGCAGGCAGGGGTGCTGGTAGGAGAGGCATCTTTGTTTTATGGTCCCAGGTGACTGTGTTTAGTGTGTGTGGGGACATGCACTTCCAGAGTCGCGCGGGCAAGCCATGCAGTATCTCTGACACGCCGCCTCTGGGGAAGGCCTCCATTGGGGGAATCGCTCAGGTGAGGCGGGGCGGCTGGTACCTCGGAATCCTCGTCGGAGAACTTTGTGGCTGCTTGTCAGTCTGTGGGAAGATAAAAGAGGCAGCGTCTTTTCAAGCAATTTGAATTCATTTCCCCGTAATGAGTTAGAGGGTCAGGCAGCGGGAGCGAGCTCTTCTGAGATCTTGTAAAGTGGTTTTCCACGGGGGTTGGGGGGGAGTGTAACTGGTGAAAGGGAGGGAAATGTCAACTTGGTTGCCGCTGCTACTGCCGCCGCTGCTGCTACTGCTGCTGCTGCTGCTGCTGCTGCTGCTGCTGCTGCTGCTGATGTTAATGGTGATGATGGTGATGACGATGCTATGCAATCTAACTTGTCATTGTCTCCTGCGCTTTAGGATTGCTTGTCCTGATTTCAAGGTCTAGATTTTTTTAGGAGAGATCAAAAAGATATATAGCTGTATCCCAGTGTTAAAATAAAAGTCCAACCTGGGGATATTAAAACCCAGGGAAAGATCTAAAACAGCCCGAGACCATCTCTTGGGCTCTCAAGAAGTGCTGACAGGTTCAAAACACTGAGCTATTTGGTTTCGGTCACGTGATACATTTTTGAATATCACAGTTCATTCGAAAGACATCCCAGAAGTTAAATGAGCATCATGGTAGAAAAATCTTTCGCCTTGAGACAGGAGCAGCTGTGGACCTTCCTCTATGACCATTTCATAGCATTTAGAATCAGCACAAGAGACTCTGGGAACCATAATTATGGAATCCAAGCCAGCATTCTTTTTGGAAGCAAGTTTCTCATGCACAAAGGGGAAGAGAGGGGAAGGAAATGATATGATTATACCTTTGCATGAAGTTTCAGCACATAATATAAAAAATAGATATGAACATAAAGGGTGATTAAAGGGACATTTTATACAGATGAAAATAATTGACATTGTTGATAAAGATACAAATGGGGATCCCAAGGCCATTTTAAGCATCTGACTATAGAACGTGCACTCACACCATATATTGACTCTTTCGACTATGTATCATGCCACGGCCAATAAAGCCATAGAAATATGTAATTGGGGCATATTCTTCCATGAGAAAGGAGTTAGGCCTTAATTCATCGGCCTCCTTTAGAGCTCATCTGTCCTTGGCCCTCGGAGAGCACACTATTGGATTTGTGTCTGATTTCTAATTGGCTATTTTCTTGATGCGATGAACAATTGTGCATCGTGTGCTGTGCCCAAGGAAGGGGCTTCTCTGTCCCGTAGACTCACAAGGGTCCCGACTCGGATTCACTGACCTTTTGGAAAGCAACAGCAGGTGACTTAGTTCTTGCTCTGTGTACTGAGAACAGCCCAGCTGGAAATAATAGCCCCCCAAATCTGTGTGAAGTTATCAGTGAGTGACTTTACTGAGCTATTAGTGATACAGAGTCTAAAGAACTAAGTGACGTATTTGAATGAAATAAACTTTTCAAAAGTATTTATTTGTGAGTGAGGGAGAATAGAAAGAGGGACAGAGAGAGAGAGAGAGAGAGAGGAGAAGGACCATGGGTTCATGTGTGTCATGATGCACACGTGGAGTTCAGAGCACAACTTGGTAGGAATGACTTCTCTCCAACACCATGTGGACTCTGAACATCACACTCAGTCATCAGAGTGTGTGTGCGTGTGTGTGTGCATGTGTGTGTGCGTGTGTGTGTGCGTGTGTGTGCGCGTGTGTGTGCGCGTGTGTGTGCGCGCGTGTGTGTGCGCGTGTGTGTGCGTGTGTGTGTGCGCGCACGCGCGCAAGTACCTTTATCCTCTGAACCTTGTTTGCTTTCGCATTTATATAATTTAAGATATGTAGACCTAATTTGTATTTGCAGACAGATGAATTTCACCCTCTGGGAAGGTATCGAGTGAAATTTTCCAGCACAAGAAGAAAAATTCAAAATCAATGTTAGATGCCCACTCACCCATTCACTTGTTCGTGCATCAAACGGGCACCTGGCTTATATTCTGGAGCAAGACAAATACCAAAGCGCCAGAGGTACCAGTCGTAAGGGGAGGGGCATAGGCTGGCTCTGAGGGCCTGTAGGTCTGAGGTCAGAGAGGTTAGCATGTAATGCCAAGCTGCAGTAAACCACAATTGTGTGTCATGGTAATATCATAACATTGCGCCTGGCTATGTGTCAGAGGGTGTCACAGTTAGATACAGGTGTCAACTTGACTGTTGAGGGTTTGAGCTCTGGGCACATTTGTGGAGAACTAGTGGTTGGGTTAAGCCCAGAGCAAACCTGCAGGAGATTGTCCAGCTGATGGGGAAGACCCAGCCCATGGTGGGTGGGATTAGGCCCCGGGATAAATCACGGAGAGCTGGTTGAGAGAGTTGGCATCCTTCTGTTCACTTGGCCAGACATGCTAGTCTGGAAAGTAAAGATTGTCCGTCTCTCGGCTGTTATGTGGTGATAGTGTGGCCAGTTCCCTCAGCCCTGGTGTTGGTGCGTGCTCTCCCGTCAAGCTGGACCGAGAACTGTAACCAGGAGTTGTAAGAGAGAATAAACCCTTGTTCCCTTAAGCCATTTGATGGTCATTTATCAGCAACCATGCAGGCGGTTACAACAGAGGGTCAGGAAGAACCTTTCCAAGCTAGTGACATTTAAAGGGACTGAGTCATGGGCCAGATGGAGGATTTTGGAGGGGATGGTGTTTACGGAGGTTTGCCAGGAGCACAAGTGTGCGTTTGTGGGAACGCGAGACAGAGCTTGGGATGGAAGAGCGGAAGGAAAATGGTGTAAGGCAGGCGCAAGGGCTGGCGGGAGCTCTGTCCCACACCAGGGAAGCACCTGAAAGGCTTTTTGCGAGCAGTGGCCCTGAAGATTCCAGTACCTTCCTTTATTACACGACAGTTAAGTGATTACACTGAGTACCAATCACTTGCTAAGGTGGCTTAGGCATCTTTTTTTCCTGCAAAGAAAGATATGCTGCTCAAAGAGATACCAACCATGCATGCTTTATGGTCTCACTTTTGTCTGTGTATATAGATACATGTGCATGTTTACATGAAGATATATTTCAGATCTTAATACAAGCATCTTAGATTCTACTGTACATGGAGCACTTTCCCATGAATAGTTCTCTCTCTCTCACACACACACACAAACCATCCTTTATGGGTACATACCAGGCAATGATTCACCTGCACCAAAACAATGTTCACATAATTCTGTGTGTTTCTTCCATGTGTCCAGCTGGTTGGGAATGATTTTTTTTTTGACTCTTGATATCTCCTAAAGTGATTTCAAGAAGGTAGGTTGGAAAGATGGCTCAGGGGTTAAGACTGTCTCACAAACAGAAAGTCTTGAGTTCAGATCTCAGGTCCCACGGAACAACGCCAGGTGGAAACTGAGGTGGTCTCTTCTGGCCCTTGTGGACAGAGCCTGGGAAACCCCAGAGTGAAGCCAGAAGGAGGTAGAAGCAATCCAGGATAATTCCTAAAGTCACTCTTGGTTCTCCACAGGGACACAACAGTGCCCTCTGACACACACACACACACACACACACACACACAAATAAAATAATAAATTTAAAAAATTTGAAAAGGGCCACAACAATCCCCATGCAAGCTGACTGTGTTCAGATGTGCTCGCGCCTCTCATGTGGGTGCGATGTGCCACGTCTCCTGATTGTGCACAGACGCGCCCCGCCCCCTGCTGCAGATGCGCCCCGCCCCCGCTGCAGATGCGCCCCGCCCCCGCTGCTGCAGACGCGCCCCGCCCCCGCTGCATGCACAGGGCCCACGAGGCTTTGGCTTTGCTGATGCAGCAGTTCCAAAGCTCATTTGCTTCATCTTCATCTCTTTTTCCCGTTGGTCCTTTGCATCTCTGTACTTGCCTCTGAGCATCTTCCCTGCTCGTCTGCGCACACACTTTGTCTGGAAGCTTCTAGAGGTGGTGAGATTTGATTCGATATTCATGGCCCCTTAAATATTATGGGCAGGACTTAACAGTTATTAGACATTAAATCTTTCATCCAACTTGTCTTTCTGGTTTGTTTACAAGATCTAGAAAACGATATTTTTGATTTTTTGCTAATTAAATCTTTGCTTATTTCTGCACAAAAGTTTTCCATCTGGAGGCGAAGCATGTCTATTGCTGAACTTTGCAAAACCGGTCAAAGATTTACCTTCCTCCGTGCCGATGTGTCCCTTAGTTTCTCCTCGCTCCTGTTTCTTCATGTGATCTCTGTTTCCAACATCTGAAGTACTAAAACACTGTTAATTTTTAAGTAAAGTTCTGTATTCCTACAGTTTACTTTTTTAATTTGCTTGTGTACATGTATAAGAATATGTGATTGGTTGATTGTGTATGTCCGTGTGTGCGTGTGAAAGAGAGAGAGAGAGAGAGAGAGAGAGAGAGAGCAGGCAGTGCAGTAGGTGCGGAGGGCAGTTTTCATGTGTCATTTCTCACCTTTACACCTGTTTGGTACTAGTCTCTCACCTCTACTGCTACGCCAGGATGGATGGAATGTGAACTTGGGCAGAGTCTCTGATCCGCTCCTGTGCCCATGCCAGCCCTGTTTACATGGATCAGTGCTTATGTGGATCCAGGGATCCAAATCCAGTCTTCGGGTTTTCGTGGCAAGCACATTTCCCACCCAGCCATTCCCCCCCCCACGCCCCGCCCCGGCCCTCACTCCTCATGTCTATTGAAAGGTCTCAGTTCTCGCCATGTGTGTATGCTACTAGCTGAAAGTCAAGATGACTCAAATGCTCAGATGTCTTTAGTGGATACCCTTGTTACAAATTCGTCATGGAGAAATTAAAGTCTTCAGCTGTCTCTCTTCTGGAGCTGTGTGGTGGCCATGCTCGGGTCTCTCAGCGATGACTCTTCATCTTCGCCATAAATACCTCATACTTGCTGCTGTGCTTGGTCAGCGGTGGTTCCTTTGTGGTTGTTTCTGTTTAGTTTTATAGGACCATTGAAGGAATCATTGTTTTCATGTCTCTGTGTGAAAGCATGCCATTTTATCAGAAATCTCTTCAAATGCTTAGAAGTCTCTAGGTCAGCCATGCCTCTGGATCTGTACTGACAGAAAACTCACTTAAACGCTAGGTCCGGCCTACTGGGGTGTGGCCTTAGCTTTGTACAACACACAGATGAGCCTTCATTTTGAAGAAAGACCCCCCCAGGCCCTTTGTGAAAATAAAGTTCATGCAGCTGACAAAGGTCATAGCCAAACTATCCGCTTTATTTTTTCCAGTAATCAGTTTGTGAGTATTAATCATGAAATCTCCCCATCCCTGGTACTTTCTGAAAACTTTTAATTTTTTATAAAAAAAAACATGCTCATCCCCTAATCAGACAAGCAAAGTGTATCTGAACCTAAAAGACACAAAAAGGGAAGTTCGTCTTCGACCTTTCATTTCGTAGCAAAATGATTGGAAATTTTTGCAGAGGGAGCTGAATTGCTCACACTGTGGCGAGAACGTGGAAACAGGGAGACCGGCATCCGTCATGCGAGGGCGCGTGGGAAAGTCTCAGCTTCCTGCAGAAGCCAAGCATTTGCATTATTGTTTATTAGCATATCGCTGCTCCTCAAATCCCTGCAGCAGGGATTCAAGCTCGACACTCACTCCTTTATGAGGACAGAACTTCTCATTATTCTTTCGGTCTATTTCCTGTTTCACTCGGCACGGCGTGTGTACCACAGTTATCACACCAGGAAAATGATTGCGCGATCATAATTATATTGCCATCAAGCTGAACTAAATTGCATTCGTTCATGGTAAACAGTAGAATGTGTTAATTTTTAAAGAGCCTTTTGATACCTGAGAGAATAAAGCTACCCTCGCATGCTTTCTCGGGGAACCGTGATCATCCCGCGCAGGTAGAGAGAATTCATCAGCTCCGGCTGATAATTCTCCTTTCCACGGACTCCTTCGGAAACCCACCTCTCTGGGACTAGTAGCTGAATGAAGGAGTTAAACGTTGTCTCTCTCCTAAGAATAACAGTTTCTCCCCCTTTGTGTGTGAAGACATGAAGGGAGATCTTGGGAGAGAATTTTCTTTCCTTGGTTTAAGCTGAAAGTGAACCTATATTTTAAGAATTAGTTCTTGTTCTCTCTCTCTTTATCTCTCTTTCTTTCTCTCGTCCCTCTTTCCCTTCCTCTCTCCCTGCATCCCTCTTTCCTTTCTTCCCTCCCTCCTCCTTTCCCTCCCTCTGTCCTTCCACCTCTGTCCTTCCCTCCCTCCTTCCTTCCCTCCTTCTGTCTTTCCCTCCCCCCTTCCTACCCCCTTCTGCTCTCCCTCATGCAGTCGCACCATGATGACTCTGTCCTCTCCTAGCTGTGCTTACGGGACCTCTTTGTTCTCTCTAACCTAACTTTTTCTCCTCTGCTCTAAGCTCTTCTCCCTTAAAGCTTTGGCTTCCCCTTTGAGCATCCAAGAGTTTCTTCCTTTTTCTTTCATTTTCAATAAAATCATTGCTCTTACCTCCAAAATAAAAGTAGAAGTGAATTCTTATTTTGTAAGGAAATCAGAATATCTGTATCCAGCTGAAATATTATTATGTGAGATTCATTTCAATTTTCATTTTTCTAGTAAGAACATTAAAAAGGTAAAAAAGAAACAGTTGAATTTAATCATACATCTTTTTTCTATCCAATATATCCAAAATTATTATTTTAACTGTATAGTCAAAATCTCAAGGCTGGGTTCAAGGGTTAGAATGTTTGCCTCACAAGGAAAATGACCTGAATTCAGATCCCAGATCCCATGTAAAAATACAGGCAATTGTCAGTTCAACCCTGAAAGGTGGAGCCTGGGAACCCCCAAAAGGCAGTAGAGCAATCCAGGGTGACTCTCAATGCCACCCTTGGACCTCCACAGACAGACACACCGAAGCGCCCTCTTGTGCGCGCACACACACGTGCATGTTGAAAGTAAATCCTAATGCTGTGATAACACGTTATTTTGTACTAACTCGTGTAGATCGTTTCTACTTCAGTATCTTTTCCACACCTTATTTAATCTGCATCTTAATTTTGTGATGCTTTCAATTGAGAAAGCAGTGTCACATGCCACGTTCTCCCGAATCTACTTAAGTTTCCCAGTCATCAAATGTATCAGCTGCTTCTCTTGCTGCTGAGACAGAATAGTAAAACTGGCAACTAAAGAAAGAAAGGGTTTATTCTGGCTGGTGGTTTAAGAGGACCACGGTCCATAACAGCTGGGAAGGCCCGATGTGTGAGGAGGAGGGTGAGGTTGGTCGCCTGGCGTTCAGAGGCACAGAGAGGAATGTGGGTCCTCAGCTGCTTGCTACTTTCCCCCCTTTATATTCAGTCCAGGACCCCAGATCGGAGGACGCTTTTACCATGAACCAATTAGACTTTTCTAGACATTCCCTCCAAGGCAATCCCAGGGGTATGCTTCCTGGGTGACTAGAAATCCACTTGAGATGACAACAAAGACATCTACCCAAGTATTGGGTGAAGATAATCATCGGTTTGTAACTCAACCGAAGTTGAATTAGATTAAATTATCGACTCTTCTCCTCGATCTTGCTGTCTTTCTTCCAAGGATTCAGTGGGCTCAAGTCAGTAGGACCAAGTCAGAGGCCCAGGAAGAGGCGTGTAGGTGAGAAGTTAGGAGACAGGCCAGTAGCAGAGTGCTGGGGAAGCATCATCCACTAGATTCCAAGGAATGCGGCTTCTCCTCTTTGAAGCTACTGGTTGGCTGCAGACACTTGTATGGAATTAAATTGCTTTAATTTTATGTACCCATCCTTTCTGACTCCCTCTTTTTTGCCATGAGGCAAATGCTTGCCACAAACCACGCTGAGCACTCTCTCTCCTACACCCCCATTTTCTCCGGGGGAGCCCTCAGCCGACTGTTATCTATTGAGTTTTCATAAAGATCACTTAACAGGAGAAATCAAGTGCAGTTGATGTCACACCACCATATTTTGTTCTTGGGTCTTACCTGTCCTGCCAATCATGTATTAACACAATAAACACTGGTCTAGTGACTCTACAATGTCAGTCCATCATCTCAGATGACGGGTAGATGTTGACCCTAGAAAGCTAGAAGTGTGCTGTCTGTCAAACCAGGCCTTCCATCAAGTTTGGGACCGCATAATGACCATGTGTAATGTACTTGCCCTTCCAATCCGACTGCTTTTGGCCAGCTCAGCATTCTTATAAAAAATAAATAGTCATTTCAGTCTGTGATTGAAAGGGTTAAATAGTACCAATTCATTACCACTCACAGAAGGATTTATTTTGTTCCCATAACTCAGTTTTAGTCCCCCTTTTTATTTCTCCCTTGGGTGAGTCACTCCAATTGAAATCAATACAGGTGCAAATGACACATCGCTCTAGATATTTGATCATGGATTGGAGATTCCTGGTCCTGCCAGTTTCAGCTCACCTGTGAAGAACTGAATATTCACATCGGCATCTGTGAGCTATGCACATGTTTAAAAGACAGAGCATCATCATTGTTTGTGCACCAACAGCAAACGCTCAAAAAATGAGCAAGGAGTCAAAGTCGGAGACTTAATGTACACAGTGGTGACGTCATTGAAAGGTTCAGTATTGTTCAAATGAAGTCAGGTTTTAAAATAGGCATATTCTTTCTCTTAACAAAAGCCTGCTAGCACAATCGGAGGTTATAAGCTGCATTCATTTGGAAAGTGAGTAGCCGCTTCTCAAGAAAGAGACTATCTAGTTTCACACATTTATTTTGGAATGGCCTCACACCAGCATCTCTAGGTTAACAGCAGGAAAACAGTAAAGGTAAATAAGATGCTTGAGAAGGGAGCTAGGCTGGTTCTTCCCATTTCTAGAATTATCCAGACTGGTAAGGCATCCTCTGAGGGATGCAAAAGAGAAAAACAGCCCAACTTTAAATCAGAGAGCAGAATTGATGATACAGTTGCTCCCGAGACCAACCCCGTTAGATAGCTGACTCTCTTTGCTTTGCACAAGAACTATGTCATAATCCTCTGCACATTGAATGCTTATTTGGAGAAATGGAACCATCTTTAAGTTCTCTTGCTTCTGACTGTACTTACCTGTTCTTCATTCGCAAGCCAAATTCTTGCATGGGTATTCACGCACGGAGTTACTTGTTTTCACAAATATTTATGAGAAGGAGAATTGTGTGTACATGTGGGATTCTTTCATTTCAGAGGCAACATTAGCTCTGTGCTTACAACTTTCATTCATAACAGGAGTCTGAAATAACTGTGCATGCATGCATGTGTATTTGCACATGTGTACATGCACATGCATGCATGTATGTGGTGAATGCATGTGTGCACATGTGTGTTCTTATGTGCACATTTGCATGTGTATGTGCATATGTGTATGTGTCTGTGTGGTTTTGTACATGCTTGTGTGTGTGTGTGTGTGTGTGTCCATCATGATCCGAAGGAAAACACATACTTCATGTTTTGAGCAAATTACCTTCATCTGATTTTCTTCTAGATGGTTCATAACTGTGAACATTTTAAAAAGGATTTGAAAAAGAATACACCAAACCAAAAATGGCTTCTAAACCCCATTACACTTTGGTTACTCTTGCACGCCTGTGGGAGGCCAAGGGTTATGCATATGTATGTCTGTGGGAGATAGAGGGGTATCTATAGGTATGTGTGTGGGAGAGAGACAAGTATGTATATTATGTGTGTGGGAGGCCAAGGGGTGCGTATAGACATGTACACACCTCGGATGTCATTCATTCCTCCAGCATTGTCCACCCTGATTTTTGAGACAAGGTCTCTTGCTGGCCTCCAGCTCACTGGCCAGGGACCTGGGATGCACTGTCTCTGCCTTCCCAGCACTGGGACTGCAATGCATCTGGAAGGCTGAGCCCTGTGCCCCCATCTGCTCAGCACAGCACAGCTGAGCCCTGTCCCCACCTGCTCCACACACACACACACACACACACACACACACACACACACACACACGTGCGCGCGCGCCCACACACGGCTGGGCCCTGTCCCCACCTGCCCCGCAGGCACGGCCGAGCTCTGTCCCCAGTTACACCTCAGCTACTCACAGCAGCTTCAGAACAATGACCACCCTAGTCATGAAATCAGGGGCTTGGAATTCTGCTGAACTTCCTGATCCCGGGGAGCTGGGAACTACCAGGTATGTTCTTCTTGCCCTTTTTCATCTCTATTAACTTACATTTATGACACTAAGTAATAAAGAGCACACCCGCGGCTTTAGCGTGGACAGGAATTTCAGAGCTCGTTTCTTCTCTCAAGCTAAGCGTGGGGGACGTGGAAGATGGGGTACGCACTTCCTCTACGCATCTGCTGCCTGGGAGGGTAAGAGGGGGGTGGAGACAGTGGAGAGGGGACTTGAGCAGAATCCTACAGATTTAACTTCTCTGATGCTCACCCGAGTGTCCGTCGAGGACTTGGTGCTCCATGAGCTCGCGCCGACCTCCTGCTCCTGGACTCGGAGTGTCGCCGTCCGCCGGGAGCTCGGCGACGCACACTGCTGTTCCGTCGCCCTGGGCGCCTCCGACTGGTTCCTCTCCACACCCAGCTTTAGTCTGAGATCTTGCATGAGGTTCTATAGGGGGACACTTCCTCCTGCACCCAGGCTTCAAAGTGAATGTCATTCCCTTCCCTCCTTCCTGCCTCCTTCCTTTCTTCCTCCCCTCTTCCCTCCCTCCCTTCCTTCCTTCCTCCCTTCCCTCCTTCCCTCCCTCTCTCCTTCCTCTCTTCCCTCCTTCCCTCCCTCCCTTCCCTCCTTCCCTCCCTCCCTTTTTCCTTTCCTCCCTCCCTTCTTCCTTCCCTCCCTCCTTCCTTCCCTCCTTCTTCCCTTCCTGCCTTCCCTCCTTCCCTTTCCTCCTTCCTCCCCTTTTTCCTCCCTTCCCTCCTTCCCTCCTTCCTTCCTTCCTTCATTCCCTCCTTCTTTCCTTCCCCCTTCTTTTCCTCTTTCCTTAACTCCCTCCATCCCTTCCTTCCTTCCTCCTTTTCTTTCTCCCTTTCTCATTCCCTCCTTTCTTCCCTCCTTCCCATCTCTTCCTTCCTTCCTTCCTCCTTCCTTCCTTCCTCCTTCCTTCCCTCCCTCCTTCCTTCCTTCTTTCCATCTATCCATTTTTTCCTTTCTTGTATGCGTGTATGAAGTATGTGTGTTTTAAATGTAGGGGTGGACACGTGTGTGCAGGAGTATGTACCAGGGCACTTGAACATGTGTCTCTGTGGAGGCCCAACAGTGACATCAGGAATCATCTTTGATTGTTCTTCCTGCTTTGCTCAGGGATTTCTGAGGCTCCGCCTTCCACAGCTGGAATTAGAGAATGCCGCCATATCCACCCAGAATTTTTATGTGGGATCTGGGGCTTTGACCTTAGTATCTTTCGCTTGTGAGCAAAGGTTTTATCCCTGAGCCCAGTCTCCCCCCCCCCTTGCTTTCTCTCTCTCTCTTTCTCCTCTCTCTTCTCTTGCTTTCTCTCTCTCTTTCTCCTCTCTCTTCTCTCTCTCCTCTCTCTCTCTCTCTCTCTCTCTCTCTCTCTCTCTCTCTCTCTCTCTCTCTCTCTTTCTATTTTGATTTCTTCTTGCTCGTTTCCGTTTGGTTAACAGTTTGGGAATGACTGGCTTTGCAATGGAATTTTCTTCTCTCAGAACTGAAACTTCTCAGACTTAACCATCAATCTCAGTCTGTCCCAGCGAGGTGATTCACATCCACATGTTTGGCAGCTTCGTGCACAGACAGGAAAATGGCACCCACGGATTCCCACGTCCCTGTGGAATACTGTGCCACACTCTCTCCGTGGTGCGGTCGAGCTCTGGGGCTTGTTTCTGACTGGCGGTCGGTGACAGAGGAGAGGAGGTGTCACTTGGATGACGCTGAATCAGATCGTTGCCCATCTTGCGAGGAGTTGATCTCCCAGAGGATGTGGGACGCCCAAATGGGAAAAGGTGGCAGGGAGACCCAGCCCACTGCAACTGGTGACCCACAGCAGCTCCCAGCTGCAATCCAGCAAGAAACCGTCGTCCCGACAGCTGCAAGCTGAATGCAGCGAGCAGCCGCCCACTCCAGAAGTTCCGCGGGACCTGAGGAGACAAAGAGGTCCTGCGCCCTGTAATGAGCAAAAGACTGTGGTCAGAAAACTCAGCCGAGCGACGCGATCCCCACCCGGCACCCCACTCCCCAGACGGCTGCTGCCTTCAAACTGAGGAAGCCCCCCAAAACATACAAACCCTAGCCATAAGAAGAAGTTTCTGGAATGGTTGTCAAACAGTGCAGGTGGCCAGTCTGGGGCAGTCGCGACGGCTGAGTGTTCACTTAGGGTGGCATAAAAACTTTTCTGTTTTTAATAGGCTGTATTATTAGAGCAATATTAGGTTCTCTGCAATATCAAGAAGTTCCTCTAGTTACCTTTATCCTGCTCTGTGACTCTTGCTGACGTTAATAAAATAAAATCCACCAAGGAAAATATGGCTGTGTGGTGCCCTAGAAGCGGGATGGAAGCCAGCCAGGCCGCGCAGAGTGCTGGTAAACGACTCAGGACTTAAAGGGGTCACTGCGTGGCCTTAGGCCTTAGGTGGAGTCTGCTGAGTATTAAAAGAGAACCAAGCAGAACCAAACGGGAAGATGCTGGGCATGTCTACACTACTGGCTATGACCTCTCAGCCGTCAGTCAGGTGTGGGCTTCCAAGGCGCCTGTCGTGAACTGATGAGGCCACCTGTGCATTTATTCCCGTAGTACAGCCATCACGCGTGCACAGTGACCAGCATAAAGAGGAATCAGATGCATGGCTTTATTGCATGGTGACCAATTAAATCACCTTTACAGTGATTACAGAAATGGCAGGAACACGATGATGTATTAATAGAATACACTCCCGAGAGTAAGAAGAAGAAGTTTGCCGACTAGTCATTTCCTCTCCTTTGAAATGCTCTGTAATTAAAAAAAAAAAAAAAGATGCGGGGTAGGTATGCCACTCAGCTGGAAGAGGATGGTCCCGTATGCACAAAGCCCTGGGTTCAAGTCCACATGCCTTGTCTTCAGGAGGGTGAGAGTTCAAAGCTGTCCTCAGCCGCTTAGCAAGTTCTATATTACTGAGAACACATGAGAGTCTTCAAGGAAAAAAAAAAGAAAAGAAAAAGAATGAAAGAAAGAAAGAATGAAAGAAGAGTAAGGCAGGAAGAAGGGCAGAAAGAAAAAAGAAAGAGGAGAAATGAAGGAAGGAAAGAAGAAGACAAGGAAGGAAAAGAGAAAGGGAGGAAGGGGAGGGAGGGAGGGAGGGAGCAAGGGAGGAAAGAGGGAAGGGAGGGAAGAAGTGAGAAAGAAAGGGAGGGAGGAAGAAAGGGAGAGAGGAAGGGAGGAAAATATCAATATTCTATATATTATCACACACAGCACCGAATCAAAAGTCTTTCGGTTCATGTTAATTCAAAATAAAGGCCTAGCATCTTTGAGATTCCCTACGACAGAGACACCCCTAAGCTGACAGGGTACAGTTTGCAAGCGCAGAAATTTAAAGTAATATCTCCATGAAGAGCGAGTGAGCACTTTAGTATGAACCTTCGCTCCTGAGAGAGACCAATGCCGACCGAGCCAGGCGCGACCACCTTCATCAACCCCGTCTGCAGGGCCGGCTTCTGTCCCGTGTCACTTTGGCACTGACATAGCCGGGTGGTGGCCAGATGGAGCCGAGAGACTCTCAAATTGAGAGCTCGCGATGGGAAACATCCTTTTTTTTTTCTTTTCTCCAGCAGCTGGAAATAGGAAAATTGCTTAGCACCTTTCCTACCTTAAGCTGTAATTGGATTCAGAAAAGGGCCAACTTACACAGAACCGGGTCTGACACGCGAAATCATCAGAAGGCAACAAGAATCAGCTTGGTTTGTTCGCTGTCATTTCTCGTTAGAATCTTCGTCACGAGAATGGATTCATGTGGTGGCATTTTCTGTTCTTGTTACCATCTTGGTCACATGAATAAGATATCAGGATGTTAATTCCTGGCACTCAGGATTCTGCGTGTGATGATACTGCACGGGGCTATGCTGACCTTTGTAATATTATGCATTCTGATTGGTGGGTCATTTTACCTCTTTCCTGCGAGTTAATAAGGCTGTAAAAAGGAGAGAACCGAAATGGCCAGCCAGTCAAATTATAGAATATTGAAAAGGTCAGAGCAGTATAGCACAGGGGGAAAAAATTATGGAATATATGGTGCATTAAAATCTTGTGACAATGATTATACCTAGAATGGGAAGGATACCCATTTGTGTTATTTCAATCTAGAGAATCCCATGGGATGTGATTCCCAGGCCGATAATCACAGAAGCATCCCTGCTCTGTACTTGCAAAACATCCGCCTATGTTGCTTTTTTTTTTTAATGGAAAAGAGTGCTCAGAGAACATCCTCCTGTTTGCCAAATAGGAGCATATAGATTTTTTTTCACTTAGGAAATAGGGACCGATGTTGTTGACATTTCGGTAGGGCTCCCCAGGCTCTTCCCACGTGAAGCCTGTTGGCCATGGGATGCCCTAACTCTCTCTTAGCACTTAGGATTTTCATCAAACTCAAATCACAAACTTGAATGAACAATTGGACATCTGTGAAGACCCTTCAAAATGTGGACCGTTTTGAAAGACAGGAGGGTTATCTCTGATTAGCTGCTCAAGGCCGATTTGTTTGTCTGCATCATGCAATATGCAGGGCACCTTTTCTTGCCCTGGAGTCTTCTGGCAGAGAGATAAGAAAGAAAACAGAAAAGGTGGAAGAAACACAGAGACACACGCCCAGTCAGAAGGCGTGAAATCTCTGTCCTCCATCTGTGTGGTAGTTAAGCCTGGGTGTCAACTTGACATTCCTGATATTAACTAAGATCAGCTGAGACCACACCTGGAAAGATCAACTGAGACCACCTGAAGAGATTATACCTCCCTCTAGATCCCATGGGAACCTCCATGGATCTCATAGGAACCTCCCAGTAATGGACCATATAAAAGGGACCACAGAATATAGGAAGAGGAGAAGCACACGGGGAATGCTCCAGCCAGGTGGAGGTCTGCTGTGACTTAGCCTGCTGCCTGCTTCAGCCCGCCAGGCCGCGTCCATTGCCTTGAAAGAGTCTATCCATTTCCCCTCTGGAACTGTAAGCTGAATAAATCTCCATTTCTCCATTAAGTCGTTGGACTTTGGGTGCTCTCTCACAGCAATAATAAAGAGTAACAGTTACAATGTGCAATAATGATTACTGACTTTTTTATTATTTGACGCTGTCATACATGAATACAATATATCAGGCCACTTCATACCTTCCCACCCAATTCTGTCCCCTTTTCTTTCCCCACTACTGTTTTCTCCTTTCCAGCCAGTCTCCCTCCTGCCTGCTCGTCTGTCTGCGCGCGTGACCCGCTGAGTTTCACTGGGATGCCCATTCTGGTGGATACTTGCTTACCGGACATGGATGACTTACCAGCGGGTGTTCATTGAGCAGAGCGGCTGCACTGTGTTGCTCTGACATTCAGTGTCTCCACGAGGTGCAAAGTCTTTTGAGATCTTTCTCCTTCCCTGGGGAAATGCTAACAGATCAAACATTCCACAATCTTGTGGAAGCAGACATCGCCGCCGTGAGTTCTTGGGTGACCCCAGCTTACCTTTCGGGTCACCCCTCCTCGCCCTCCCACTCTTAATGTTCTTCCTGCCCACTCCTCTTTGACTTTCGCTATGATTACTCCAATTTAAGACTTTTTAATGTACATTTTACGATTTCAGATGGAATAACTGTATTAGGCTCTGTAGTCTACAAAGGTTTATCCTGCTTAAGCATTACTTTTATGATCCCTTCAGATGCCTCATTTCACTAATAGAATAATCATTTTACGGCCCACAGCTAGAGTTTCAGACTTCACTAATTAGGAACCTCATGTGATTGAGTTACTGTCAGAAGCAGAAATTCATCTCAGCCACTACTTTAAGATCGGCCTAACTGCAGATTAAATAATCAATCGGCGGTTCTCCAATTTCAACAACACTGACAAAAATGATCACTCAGCAACTTCTGTTCTTGTTCCCAAAGTTGGGGGTGTAACTCTGGCATGTGAGATACTATGGGGTGGTCCCAGTGATTTAGCGCATTTTCAGGCAGGGTGAGCTAATAAAATACAGAAACTCAGTCAAGCTAAAATATGCAATTTGGGGAAGCTCAACCCAACATGCCAGTCGTGCTTTGGGGGTTCAAGGTTGGAAGCTGTGGTTCCAAACACAGAAGCTGAAGCAGACTCACACACCACTCACTTATACTCACAGGCAGGAAGAAGAAAAGGAGCGACCAGACAGACACGGCCCCCTGTGAGAGGGGCGCTTAACATATCACTGTTTTCTAGCTGAGTCCAGCTTTTGAGGCCAAGTCAAATCAACTTACATTTTCCATGCACTGAAAACCCAAGTGTTGGCCATGATACCCGAGATAGGCGGTCTGAGATCTTCCGTGGTATAAACCATTCCCAGCATCTAGGAGCCCAAACTGGCAAAGAGCCAGGAAAGAAGAGGCAGTTGGGGAGGGCAAGGTGGACCAAAACTGTCCCCTGGGAACCTTCTTTGGTATGAATCTGACATGCCTCATGGAGAGTTGACAGGCTAACTGAAGCTCTAGGTTCCTGAACTGGGCCGGATGCACGTAGAGTTTAAAAGATAATGTTGCCCACTCCCAGCCACACGAGACCCAGAGAGGTACACGTTCGTTTTTTGAGCTGAGCAAGACGGTTATATAATTGCATACTTCTCATAATTATTGAGTAATTATATACTTCTTATAATTACTGCATAATCATTGTTCTATAACTAGAACCTGATGTTACAACTAATTGTATAATTACCATGTATTAATGTTCTTATCTGGGCAACTTAGAATAAAGTGGGGCTTAATATCTTTCCCCCTGTCTTGTCATGTTCAGAGCTAGCAATGGTGTTTGTTTTGTAGCTCGACATTTGCTGCCTAAGCAAATAAACAGCCCAGGCACAAAGAAAATACCTTCCCAATATTAGGAGCATGGGTGTTTACTCTCTGATCATATATTTGCACCTGGCTAGAAATTGATAAAGCTACGTTCTCATGACTTCATTGTAGGATTTTGTTGTCATTGTATAATTTTCAGTCTTTTATAAGCTGTGCATATTATTCTACTTCGGGGCCGGCAAAGCATCTGTCTGGATCTCTGTAGGCTAAGGTGACCTTTTGGAAATTTTACAGCTGAGCATGTGGCAACAGCAGCCAACATCTCAGCTATGACTAAAAACGCTTCCGAAGAAGCGCCGGTGTCCTGGGAACTTGGGACGTGCTGATGCTAATCATGCAGTTGTTCTTAGACGAGGATTAGAAAGGGGTTGTACTCAAGCCTTAACCAGAGTCTGAGTGTCTAAGAGCAATGTTTCTCTGTGCCTGGGATGGACTCTGATTTGCACCAGTCTCCTCGCATGCAAATGGAACTTGACATTCTTCGGTGGAATCAAGTTAACTGGCTGTAAAGAACCTATGTGTGCCAAAATGGAATAAATTGGAAGTATCTCTTCAATGCATAGTGAGACTCTCCACTGCTTTTTTTTTTTTCCTTCTTCAAAATTTCTGGCAATACGTGCTCTACTTGTACTGGAATAAATTACCTATTTCCATTTCGGAACTCAAAGTCACCCTTTAAATTCTGAGTATCTCTTCACTGAAAAAGAATAGGAATTATTATTCCAAATTTTCTAGCCTCTGAGTACCATTTCTTCTCTTTGTAATAAGCCATTCCTTTGGACGTGTCGATTTCAGTTCAGAATAATAAATTACTGTACATTACCAGGGATTTCCCTGGTCAAGTCAGACACCTGCAGACTTTGTAGCAACAAAAGTTTTAACTACTTGCTTTATCCTCAAATTGTTATCACCATGTTTTAAGATACATTTGTGCATGTTTGAAGTTTCCTCCCTATCCCCCTATCCACCTGTCAAGAAACTGATCAAATGGTAAATAGCTATGGGAATCCTGCTCTCAGTGTTTGCTGTTAATTTCAGAATCTGTAATATTATTTGATGGGACCGTGGCTTCATGGATAAGTGTTGATTGGTTAATTGAAAAGTCAAAAAATTGTGATAGTTAATTTATTGCCAACTTGGGAAGCAAGCAGAACGTAATAACAATGAAATAAAATACAGGGTGCATAGATACTGTCAAAGGGGCTAATTCTAAGTATATGTCTGGAAGATAGAAATTGTGTGGATCGCAACAAAACAGTAGCAATGTTCCCAGTTATTCTGAACCGGATGTGTTGCGCCAGGTACAGTTTTACTCACAGGGTAGTAAACTGAAGCTGTGATCCTCCCTGAGCCGCCCACAATGCTTCCTGGGAGAGCGGTGTTACTATTTCAGATTAGTTTCAAAGAAATGCAGACAATAGCTGCTGCTGAGCCGACATTCCTGCTGGGAGCAGGAAAGAAACGGTTTAGTTCACCTTTCACTGACCTGTTGTCACTGGCCTGTCGCCACCATTTCCAGTTTGTCAGTGAAGAGCTAGAGACTCAGAAATCGTAAACACGGTAGCAAAGATTACAGCACCCAAATGCAGGAGGACACAGTGTGGATCCTGAACTCTCCGGCAATCAACTGTGTGTTCTGTGCAAAGTCCTTTGCTACTTAACTGCGTTAGAAGGTATTTCTTGTGGGGCAGGAGAGGTGGCCCAGGGGTTAAACCTCTGCCTTGCAGGCAGAAGGTCCTGAGTTCGGATCCTAGACCCCACATATAGATGCCAAGTGGAAGCGGGGGCGGCCTGCGTTTCTGGTCCTGGTAGGGCAGAACCTGTGAATCCCGGGGCAGAGCAAACAAGGAGGAGGTGGAGGTGTCCATGGTGGTTCCCGAATTCACCTGTGGTTCTACACACACACACACACATATATACATACATGCACAATTGAATAAATAATAATAAAAAAGAAGGTATTTCTTGTAAACATCACAAGCACTGGAATTTCGTTGCCACACCATGTAAGATCTTGTAGCATGTGACTGTTTTACTTTTTAATATTTCATTTATTTGAGAGAGATACAGAGAGAGAGAGAGAGAGAGAGAGCAGGTACATGCACCATAGTGTACTTGTGGTTCTCTCCTTCCACCATGTGGTTCCGGGGACAGAATTCAGTTTGTCAGGTTTGCGCCCGCGAGGTTGCCCACCAAATCATCTCACCATCCCGCCTTTTACTGTGCAGTCATTGATGTAAGAAAGATTATTTCAGCATCGTCAGCCTTGTGAGCATCATGTGTGTTCTCTCCTCAAAACCCAGCGTCTTGTGTTTCTGTCTTATTTGCCTAGCTGCAAACTGAAGGAAAGTCAGAATTCACGTGTGGCTGTACAGGAATCGATCTCTTTGAAGGAATTGCTGATATGTAATAGTTCTTTGTTCTTTATTTTGAAGAGAAATTGTAGCACATTCCTAATATTTGACTAAGCTTAAAGCAATGTTTTGAAAACATTACCCTGAAAGCTTTTCAGGAAAAAATGTAGATGGCACAATAAACTTCACCATTTTTGACTCTACCCCATGTTTGTTTGAACACAAGTGTTTAACTTTTTCACAATGGCTGTGACACAATGGTGCAGGAGAGACTCTATCCCTGGGCAGCAGTCCAGTCCTGCATCCTACGCAGGCTGAGATTTGAGAACAGCTTGCAAGGATAGGGAATGGGGGGATTTGGGTGAGGACTTGCGGGGAGTGATGGATTTATACAGCTAGTTAGTTTTCGCATTCTTCCAGAAAGCGGAAAAATAGATGTTCTGATGAAAGTAAGCGGTTTCAGCGTCCATCCACAGCGCTTTTTAGGACCCATTCTGATGGAAAGAGATTCTAAATAGAAAGGAGTCTATTACCGCCTGTCAGGTGCAATGAGTAGACACAGCGGATGGCGTTGGAACACAGCCCGTGTCTGCGTGCGTGCACTCTTCCCATCGAAGAGTTGTTTCTTCCTCTCTGGACGTTTAAGTGAAGGGCTGAAAAAACCCAACCTATAAACAGTTTGAGTTGTGAGTTTATAATTTTGATGGGTACATGATGCTTGCGACGTCACTTCTGAAGTGACGAATAGGTCAAGCCATTGCTGATGGCGATGATTTGTAGTTTTTGATCCATGTTTCATTTCATTCCTTACATACTAAAATATTAGCATGTGCCTTGATGGGAGTACATGCCACATCTCTCAGGGTAGCAATATTGTCCTATTTTGTAGAACGTATGCAGGGGCTCAAGTAATAACAGGAAGCAAATATTAAATGTAATTTTCCCTTTTTAATCAGCAGGTGATAACTACACCTTTCTTGGGGGCTCAAGAATCATTCACAGCAGTGAAGAGAACAAGCTCCGGGTTCATGACGATGGCTCAGATCCTTTTACCAACTCTTCTGTGGAAGTGAATGTTTTTAACAGTCAAGGCAGCTTACCTAGCGATTCTGGGACTGCTGAAACACTTCCAGCAAGTAAGTCTCAAGAAACCAGACTGCCTAATTTTAAGCAAATGCCCTAGAGCTAAGTCTCCATTGAGCAATCTACTTATTGTTGGGATTATTATATTTTTTAGTATTTAGTCGTTCATTTAAATTTGTGGATGTTTTAGTAACATTGTTTGAGACTCTTAATGACATTTTTTTATTACTTTACTGAGACTATTACATTCTTTGTGTGTGTGTGTGTGTGTGTGTGTGTGTGTGTGTGTGTGTGTGTGTGTTGGAACACAGCCCGTGTCTGCGTAGTGCACTCTTCCCATCGAAGACTTGTTTCTTTCTCTCTGGACGTTTAAGTGAAGGGCTGAAAAAACTCAACCTACAAACAGTGTGTGTGTGTGTGTATCTCTGGCTGTTTGCATCTTGGGAACATTAGTTATCATGGGTTTTGGTTGTTTTGATCTTGGATTTTGTTTTTTGTTTCTTTAACTAGCCAGAGTTTATCAAACTCTTTCATTTTTGACTAAGCATTTGGAAGAAGACTCAGTCGTATCATTGGAGAACTAGGATTTGGTACCACTCCTTTGGAGAACACTTGGACAATTTCGCATGTTAAAATGCAGTTTATCTCTCCCTCACAGTCTCACATACAAATGCCAGAAAATGGTTCTTCTTTGAGACTTCGCTCAGATTCAAATTCACATTTTGCACTCATCTTGACATCGACCTCTGAAGGCATCTTACTCAAATTAAGCTTGTCCACATGGGGAAAAGAGGACCATGGAGCTATTGGATTTGGATCACTCTCTCACTGGACAAACTCTCTTAGGTAGCACTTCTTTCCCGTGTGAGGCACCCTGAGGTCTGATCATGCTTATCTTAAGGATTTCTATTCATGATTTGCCCAGTTCTAAATTATCACAGTAATCATTCCTAAAATCTGCAATCAGCTTCACCCTGTGTCCTAACTATTTGCGGAAATGAAATGCTAAGAAGTCAGCCCTCTTGGTTGGTTTATAAAGCCCTTGAAAAGAAAACATGTCTTAAAATAATAACATGACTCTCAATTAACTTTCAAGAATTTATGTTTTTTTTGAGGGGGGCTCTCCACTCTCAGACACTTTGTTTTCCTAGTTTTACAAACATATTGAAGACTTATCCCTGCTTTCCTCCATCTCCTCTCTCTCCAATCCCCTCCCTCCCTTTCTTCAATCTATCCCACCCCCTCCCACCCTCCTGCCTGTCCGCTTCTGTGGACTCCAGGGTTTTTCTGGCTTGTCTACTTTTTCAGGGGTTCAGGTCTCTGTGGCACACCAAGACACCCCTCCTCGGGCCACCCCACTGATAGGGGCATTTCCCTTCACTCATCCAGCCTAGTCCCTAAGGTTTCTCCTGTGTGTTCTTATTTCTCGACTTCCTATAGTTTATGGGAGCATGTTGGTATGTCAGTCATTATATAGGTCTACTAAGGAAAAGTCTCACTGCAGTGAGTTCCCAGATGCAGCAGTCCTGCCTTGTCCAACAGTGGGTCTTCCATCTTAGTTTTTGGAATTTTTTTTTTTACTCTAGGATACTCTGTGTCTGTCCTGTAGCCAAACTGCCAAGGATGGAAAAATATAATGAGCTATGTACATTTCCTTTGATGGCATTTTTACCGATTTGATAATTTATCATTTATAACAATTTAGCTTGTGTTCCTAAGATAGAGCTCATAATTTAATTCACTGATTGTGCATTTCAGTGTGTTTGCTTGAGAATCAGTTCATGGAGTGTACATCAGTGGGCATGAAGATAATTCCTTTAGCAACGACCAGCTTTCCTTGCTGACCCCACACAGCATGTGGGTTTGTGCATATGTCTGCCAAAGGCAGCATGTCATGTGAAGGAGCAAAGACTCACTATTGCTTTGCATGGGAGAGGTAGACAGAGGCTCGCTGGGAACTGTGCCTCACCTTCATCTCTGACTGCAGAGTCTGTGGCGCGCAGCGTTTGGGCTCAGCGTCGCCACACATAGTCTATATTCATAAGCCCATACCTGGGGCACATCTTTGCCCCGGGAGGAAGCGATGCCTTTGAAGATCGGGGTGCATCCAGTTTACCATGACCACCAGGAAGAGCTACTTCTTTCATCATTAGATTGTTGTTGATTACAATTAGGAAACTTACAGCTTCCGAATGAGCTTTCTGATGACCTTCTGGCAGTTTAAAGGGGACACCTCATTGAGTCGATGGGTTTTAGTTCATGCTTCCTTTTACCCAATGATCTGAAAACATATTATCCTGATCTCCACATAAAAATCATGCCGGAAAGCATGTGGCATGCAGCAGAATATGTGTGTTTAAGTAGAATTAAATTAGTGCTGAGAGTTATTAAAGAAATCTCCCATACCTCTGTCCAGCGAAGTGTGTTTCAGATGGAAATGAATAGCCAATGAGCCGACACAGAGGGGCCGACCACCTTCTGGGCCCAGGAGTGTCTCGGGCTGTTTACCTCCGGTTGATTGGGAGCCTTATCCTGACCGCATCTCCCAGATTTCAGTATCTGATCTCTTTTATGGGGACATTAATGTTCTAGTGTCTTTCCATGCTGGGTTATACAAGAGCTGTACTCTCGGTGATTTTAGTTATGCTTCTCTCTTAGTATGAATTTTACAAAATATAATAATTGAAGGTTTGGGCAAAACCAGACCCTTCGTGTTCTTGATCCGCAGTTTGCCTGTAAATATCGCCTAGAAAGTTTCCTTAGCCCATTCAATTGGGTCAAGGCCAGCTGTGTTTTTAATTTGTTTATTTACTTTTAATATTTTATTTAAGAGAGGTAGAGAAAGGGAGAAGGGGTAGAGGTGCACGTGTGTGCCCTGTGGGCTTCGTGTGGGCACTAGGTGGGCTTCAAGGGATCACATTCAGGTCACCAGGTTTGAAAGCTGTTAAACTATCTCATTGGTCCATTTAAAAAATATGGATTTAATTTCTTTCTTCCTTCCTTCCTTTTGTCCTTCTTTCCTTCCTTCCTTCTTCAATCCCTCCCTCCTTCCTTCCTGCTCTTTCTCTCTCTTTCTCTCTTTCTTTCTCTCTTTCTCTTTCTCTCTTTCTCTTTTTCTCTTTCTTTCTCTTTCTTCCTCTTTCTCTTTTTCTCTTTTTCTTTCTCTTTCTCTTTCTTTCTTTCTCTTTCATCCTTCCTTCTTCCTTCCTTCCTTCCTTCCTTCCTTCTTTTTTTCTTTCTTTTTCAGATTTCAACTTAAAAATCTCACCATCAGCAAGCTACCTTTTGCCAACCAAGGCCAAGTTCTAGTCCTTTTCTTCCCCTCCCCTCCAGTGCAGGTGTGTATGTCACACCCACCTATTTAATTTCACCGTCGCAATGTGTGCTTACAAGACCCCCGCACACCGGGGGCTGTTGTTCCCTGTTCACTTTTCTTCTACAGCAGCTGGATCAAAGCCAGCAGCATGGAGTGTGGAATGATAGTTGCTGAATGAATAAATCAGTCATTCAGGGTCCCTTAAGCGGGGGCGGGGAGGGGTCCTGTGGCAAGAGCCCCTGCTGAGCAAGCAAGGGGAGCTGAGTTCGAATCCCAGCACCCAGAGCACCTGCTGCGCAAGCATGGGGAGCTGAGTTCGAATCCCCAGCACCCAGAGCACCTGCTGCGCAAGCATGGGGAGCTGAGTTCGAATCCCCAGCACCCAGAGCACCTGCTGCGCAAGCATGGGGAGCTGAGTTCGAATCCCCAGCACCCACATTGAAAGCTGGCTGAAGCTATGGGGGACGGGAATTCCAGCACTGAGGGAAGGAAAGTCATGAAGGCAATTGGGATTTGCTGCTCGCCAGCCGGCCTAGCTGAATCAAGGAACCGAAAGGCGTCCGACAGCTTCCACTGGACTCCACGCACACACGGGCACACATGGTGCACACACTCTGCACACGCATGTGGCTTAATGATCAGTTTTAAAGCGGCAGCTTGCATGACTTGGTGCTTCCCATACCCCATCTCCACCTGGGCAGCTTCACACCCTCTGGGCATGACTGGGCATGATGAGGCCTGACGAGGCAATGCAGAACTGTGAGATGTTCCCAAATGGCGGCCACGTGGTCAGGAGGGCAAAGGGGACCAGTGCACAAAACAGGGGCAACTTTCATCATTTCAACACTCTCATTTCTCCCACAAAGTCACTACTTTGCCTCTTATGCACGAGCCCAGGATAAACTGTCCTTAGTTGTAAAAGGAATCTGGATCAGCAAGACAAGGAATGGGGTGTGAAGAGTTACAAAGGGTCACATCCTTCCCGGAGGGGTGAGGGGTGATGAGCCAGTTCATTTACCAGAGGCTGCCTGTCTCTTGGGGAAAGCGTGATTAGAAAATATAGGGCAGGGAGATGCTCAGTGGGCAAAGTGCCTGTGGTCCAAGCGTGAGGAGCCGAATTCTGATTTGCACCACCCAGGCAACAAACAGGTGTAGAGACACGGTCCCTAACGCCAGTGCGGGGCGGCAGAGACAGGCCGATCCCTAGGCTGGCTGGCCAGCTAGAAGAATGTGAGGTCCCAGGTCACTGAGAGATGCAGTCTCCAAAGCTAACGTGGAAAAGCAATTGAAGAAGAGATCACGTTGTGAGCTCTGTGAACTGGCTTCTCACAAGACACATGCACGCACATGCACACACACCTACACACACGCACATGCATACACACCACACATACATACACATACATGTGCACACACATATACATACATGCACACATGCACACATATGCACATACATGCATACCCACATGTACACACTTACACCACACACCTACACACACATGCACATGCATACACACCACACACACATACACATACATGTGCACACACATATACATACATGCACACATGCACACATATGCACATACATGCATACCCACATGCACACACTTACACCACATACCTACACACACATGCACATGCATACACACACATACACGTACATGTGCACACACATATACATACATGCACACATGCATACATATGCACATACATGCATACCCACATGCACACACTTACACCACATGCACATGCACACACACATGCACATACACCACAAACACATACACACAATTAAACCACACATATATGTATATACACTTATATCATGTACACATACACAAGCACACATATGCACAGACACTTATACACACACATACATACATATAATTATACCACACATATATGTATACACACTTATGCACATATACACATACCCAAGCACACACATGCAAACACACTTAGACCACACGCATAGACACACACGCTCATAATTTTTTAAAGATGTATGATGAAATCCACGCTTTCTCAATTTAGCTACAAAAGACAGTGAGATCTTGTTTCCAATACCAGCATGTAGATCAGTGGTGGAAAAGTCCCAAAGCACATTCTATTCATGTCAAAATTGTATTTTAAACATTATCTGGAACGCCGGAGGCATCTTTGCTGTGTCACTTGTGTCACAGCCTCTAAGCACTCACACTTGTATTCCACAAATCTATATTCCTGGTTGTTTGTGCTGACACAATGCTCCTAGATACTGTGGAGATACTCTTAAACATGAAGAATATCTTGAATCTGAGCTCTCAAATAGCATTATGGTACAAGTTCAAGGGTTCTCAGGAAGGAATGCAAAAATAAAAACGGAATCCAAATGTTAATCCATAAATATGAAACTTTCCCGTGGCCTTCGCCCCACCAAGACCTGGAGTTACTAATGGGGTTAGAATTTCAGCACTTAATGGGCCCCAGTGCATTAGTGCTTGGTATGCACAGAATTCAGCCTTCCTTTTCCTAAGAGGTTGACATTGGTGATGTCCCTTAATTTGCTTAAATCTAATTGGCTCTTTTATCAGTCAAACCTGTATGGATTGGCAATTGATCAGAAGGGGCGGCCATGACTCTGCATGTAGTTAAATGGTTAAAGGCACCGTGGCATGCTAATAAGCGAAGAAAGAGCAAATGAGCCTACGGAGAAAGACAGGAAGTTCTACCACGGCTTCAAGTTCAGAACAAAGGCATTAGAGAGTATATAAATTTTAAAGACATCGCATTTTGCCTCCAGACTTAAGCCTTTTTTTTTTTCCTCCAGATGAACTGAAATCTTGTCCAAAACTGTCTTTGTTACATCAAAGAACTAGTCAGAAAGCAAGACAAGACAGAAGCTTCATAAAAGGGCATAGTTTAAAATGATTAGTGATAAATTCCACACTGACAAGCTAGCAAAAGAATTTTTTATGGAAGTTTAGTGGGTTTTTTTCTCCCTAGAAGGAATCATTTTCTGGGAGTATCTTCCTCTCGCTTTCGTTCACATAACAAGGGAGGGAATTTAGCCTCCTTTGCTTCTAAACTTTGTTTGATTCTTTCCTAGCAGAAAACCAGGTGCCAGTCAGGTTGACAGGAATTATTATTACTAGCTGAGAGTTTCCTACAAATACCAGGATCTGGGAATGGGTTACCTTCTGAAAGGTGTGCTAGGAAGATGAAGGAGGGGAGAAATGGAAGTGTGGCCAGTGGTGGGAGATTTATTTAAGTCTTGCTCTCTCCCTCCACAATTCCTCTTCCTTCCAGAAACTCTGTGATTAGCAGAGAGGAGACCCTGCAGGAGCCAGAGTTTCTATCATAAAAATACAGATGGCAGAAGGGGACACACATTGGTTCACATCTTCTTGTTTCGCTGGCTGGCTGACCTGCGGGGAGCAAATGCATGCCTGTACCTCCGCCTCAGCTTCCCCCTGTGGGACGGGCTGGTCCCTAGTTCCCCTCTGACATAACTTTGTGGAGATGTGACATCACCGTATATTCATTTGCAAAGCTGGTAAACATGTGATGCCTGTTTCCTGCTTTTTTTCTACTTCATATGCATCAGTATATATGGCCAGGGATTGTGTGTGTGTGTGTGTGTGTGTGTGTGTGTGTGTGTGTCCAATTTTTCTATTAATTTTGCCCCAGTTCTGAAAGAATGATGTATGACCACCAAAAGAGAACTTTGAGGAAAATAAGTTGTTAAAATTTTCCGTAAAGGAGCTGTGAGAAAATCTCTGTAATCATGAAAATTGATAAAGACATTTTACTTCAGTAAAAGCATGAGAAACACATCAATAGAGTCTTGCTAAAATGTTTATCACTCAATATTTGGTGGGACAGTTTATGTTTTTGAATATGTGGGTGATTTTCTGATTTTTTTCAGATGTTTCTCAGAAATGGACCTTAGCTATTATTTTTCTTGCTTATAGTCATTTGTAGTTATAATCTACAGGGGCACAAACTGGGTTTTTTTTTTTCAATTTTTTTCCTGGCATGAATGCTAAAGACAGAGTATATGTGCTGAATAAATGAGAGACTATAGCATGTTGAGACGGTGACAATTTGTGAAAGAATCTGTCAATCTCTTATTACTCTACTGTCTTTTCCTTGATGATCATTTTCAGAATTTAAGAGTGTATTGCACCTAAAATTGATTTGTCTTGTCAATATTGCCAGAGCAGTGCAGAAATTAATAACTAAGCACCCTCTAAAAGTGTGTATGTGTGCACATGTGTACGTTTCTATTTGTTTGTGCATGTTTGTATACGTATGTGTAAGTCTGTGTGTATGTGTTTTCATTTACATGTGCGCATGTGTATATGTGTACCTATGTCTTTTCTCTCTTTTAACCACCATTTTCAAATGAACTTAATTGTTGCAACTGGTAATTGGGACAGTTCATTAAGAAGGAGTGTTAAAATAAAACATTTAAAGAATCCATCTTATTTGGAACAGAGCTATAATTCAAAGCACCTACCTCTGGATTACATGTAGTTCTGACAGTTTTCACACATGATCGGTTTTTTTTAGGGTGCTAGTTCGTCATCCGTGAGTCTAGTATTGTGTTAGTCTAGTATTGTGCGTCTCTGGGTCTGTAAGTCGAGCATTGTGTGTGTAGACTAAGCCGTAGCCTATGTCGACACACATAGTCCCAAGTTCATGATTCCTACTTTCAAAGATATTTTAAAAGAAGAACAAAGAGTGGAGCTATTTAAGGAGAAATCTGATTCCGCAGCTTCGAGGGGTTCCCTCTCCCGTCCTGTGCATGTCTGCACATTCCTAACACTCTCAACGCTGCTCTATTGTCATAACTGTAAGTTTCACAAAACACTTTTTATAGAATCAAATCTCTCCTATTCTTAGCAGCTTAGGTAGCATTCAGCTAAGCAGCAAAATCTCAATGAGGAATATTGCTAACCCTCTTGCTTTGCAAAGGAAATCCTGTTTTGATACCTGTTACTCTGTAGGGGGCAATGGACCTGCTCTGTCAGCAGCTAGCTGCCCACCTACGAGCGTGGAGGAACCGGGAGGCCTTTGCTAATCTGGCAAATAAGCCAAGAACAGGAAGACAGAGAGAATCTGAGATTGAAATGAAGGAAGAGTGTGGGGTCCCAGGAAGACACCCCCAGAGCAGCCGCCTCACAGAGGAAACCCTAACCCAAGGCTCAGAACAGCTCTATCTTAAATGAGAAAAAAGAAGAGAAAAGAAACCTACTACTATGTCCTTCCACGATTAGACATTATTGACTCTCAGACTTTAGCATGCATTGCTCAAGCAAAACTATTTGTCTCCTTCATTATTTTTATTAGAATTTTTTTATTCTTTGACACTTTCACATAAGAACACTCTAAAGTACATTTTTGCACTCACTATGTTATGTGTGTGTGTGTGTGTGAGTATGGTACAGGTGTGTGTTTGTGTCTGTATTTATATGTGTGTTTGTATGTATGTGTTTCTGTGTGTTGTGTGTGTATTTATGTATGTGTGCTTATGTATCTGTATGTTTGTGTATGCATATGCCTGTGTGTGCCTGTTTGTATATATGCTTATCTGTGTATGTGTGGCAGTGTGTGTGTGTATGTGCATGTGAGCTGTGTGTATACATATGTATATGTGTGATTTTGATTGTGGGTGTATTGTATGTATATATTTATACAGGTGTGAATTTATGTGTGCACGAATATATGTGTGTATGTTGATATGTGTCTGTGAGTGTATGTGTTCACATATACACATGCTTCTAAAACTACCTACCCTGAGCCAAAGTGATGGAAGTATTTCAATTCTCATTCAGGAAGTTTTCTTTGCTTTTTATGCTCATCATCTTGACTGTGAACTTTCTGCTTATAAAAACACCTTGGAAGGAGAATAACTTCAGAGCCACAGAGAAGAGAGAAGGGAACTTTGAAGAGCACTTACTCGATGCGCAGGAAGCCCCTGGCATAGGCTGCCAGTCTCGCATTTGCATAGTCCTCTCCTGTGGTTTATATAGGAACACCCCCCTCCACACACATACAATTAAATACTATCTTACAGCATCCTAGGGCAAGGCAGAGAGGCCGGAGAGAAATAATTAAATTAAAATCACATTTTCCTACTTTACCAAGGGAGAAAAATGTGAGGCATTGCTCCTTTAAGTTCCATTGATATTAAAAAGCAGTATTTCTGAAAAGAGAATAAGTACAATTCTATAGTCTGTATTTCATCTTGGAAGAAAGGTTTGTCTGTAACTTTAAGGTTAAAAAAAATCATATCTCTCTACTGGCTCTGCGGTTTGAAAGCAACTTGAAGTTTTATTTGAATTCTTATAGTGCCCTAAAGAAATTTTGCTTTATTTCTTAAAAAAATAATATATTCTTTTATTTTTTTCCTTTTCATCGTAGACAGACTCTCTCCCTCACTTGCATAATTTACCTGCCTGTGTTCATACTTCATATAGCTGAGAAACTGGGAGGACCCATCCACTGTCCATATGAGCCTTCCCAGAATGATCCTTGGTGTTAGCTTTTTGGTGGGGTCTACAAAGCCCAGATTCTGTGTGAACCAGAGACCCGTCAGAACTTAGTGAGAACTGGCTTAGACAATAGTGGGCGTATTTGTGGCACTCGCTATGATATTCTGGTTATCAATTAGTTAATCAAAATCAAGGCTACGTTGATGTGCAGATAATAGTTGTACAACTGGGGGCTGGACAGGTGGCTCAGGGGTTAAGCCTTCGCCTTGTAGGCAGAAGGTCCTGAGTTCAGATCCCAGATCCCACGTATAGATGCCAGGCAGAAGCGGGGGCGGCCTGTGCTTCTGGTCTTGGTAGGGCGGAGCCTGTGGATCCCGGGGCAGAAGGAGGTGGAGGCGTCCATGGTGGTTCGCGAATTCGTCCGTGGTTCTACACATACACAGACACACACGCACACACACACACGCACGCACGCACGCACATGCGCACAGTTGAATAAATAATAATAATAAATTAAAAAAAATAGTTGTACAACTGGATCCAAACAAGTGCCCACGCCCTCATGTCCACCCCTCTTATTGGGCACCTTAGCAAGTGAGTCCTGCCTCTCACACACCAGTGGACAATGGGGACCCAAACCATCTTCCATGTTCAATTTCATGTGTTGTGACCTAAGTTCTAAAAAACAAGTCTGTGATAAAGATAGAACACATGGATGAGAGCAGAAAGAAAGGACTCAGTGCTTCTCTCTCTAGATATATAGATGATATAGATAGAGATAGAGATAGAAATAGAGAGTGATATAGATATAGATATAGATATACATATACATATAGATCCCTCTCTCTTCTCTCTTTCTCTTTCTCCTCTACCCCTAGCCCCTTCCACCCCAGGCACACAGAAGTCCACTTAATCGTGGACTTCATTTTCTAAACTGTCAGTTATCTAGGGTCCATTGTGGTGTGAAAATACTAAATGGAAAGTTCTAGAAATAAATAGTTCATAAGTTTTGTCACATTTAAAAATTTTTATTCTGTGTGTGTTTGTGTGTGTGTGTGTGTGTGTGTGTGTGTGTGTGTGTGTGTGTGTGTTTGTATGCACAAGTTCAAAGGTCAGAGGATGCCCTCTGGGCGTCAGCGCTCCTACTGTTTGAGCTTCATCAGGCTTATGTGGCAAGTGCCACCTCATCTTCCCACTGCGTGAGTCTCTGTCCCCTGGGGCTCCAGTAAGTAGCCAGCACTGGTAGCAGTTAGCCTGGATTGGCGTGACAGCACTCGCCATGTTGAATCTCACACCATCTGATCCCAACTCTCTTTCTGGACTTTTCTCTCTCCCGGGAGCCAATTAACTTCTTTCACGAGCTAAGCTTCTGAGTTGGGTTTTATCTGAAAACAAAGGATGCTTGAGGAAAAGGAGCAAATGTGGAGAAAACAGATACTACAGGCTTCTTGAAAAATCTTACCAAACCGAGTAGTTCACCGTGCATACTGGCTTTGGTTTGAGGGCCCCAAGAGGAAGCTTCTAGAAGCAAATCCGGTCGGAAAGAAGACAACACATTGTTACAAGACTGAAATTGCCAAGCCCACTCTGTGGATGCATCTCAGAGCCGTTTACTGGTCATTTGGGAGGGGGGGGCCTGCACAGGGAACAGGGCCCTGATTCTGCCCAGAAGTTTCTTGCTGAGTAGCTACTTGGCTAGATGATTCAAGAGTCTCATTGCTAAGTCTGCAGAGGTGACCGGATCCGAGGTTTCTGGTGGGTCCCACGCCAGGAGCAGTTATGGCCTTGGACTAGCTGCAAGTTTTAGGATTCTGTGCCTGACTTTCCCGCTCCAAAACCAGCAGGTCTGAGCTCGAGGCCCGAATCCTCTGGATCTCCGTAGAAACCTCTTTCCTTCCCCAGCCTCCTGGAAGCCGAGTTTGAAGATCACAGAATGAGATCATCTTTCATTTTCTTTTTTAAAATTCTTGATTTGGCTGTGTTGTCTGTGAGAGGCAGTGTACGTGCATGGGCGTGAGGGTTGATGTGTGTGTGTGTGGTATGTGCACACATGTGCGGTGTGTGGTATTACATGGGTGTGCATTATGCTTGTGAAATTCCACTCCATCAATTTCTACCTTGTACTCCCAAGACAGGCCACTCTCTGAATCTGCAACTTCTGGTTTCTATTTGTGCTTTTGTTTTGCTGGTTGTGTTTGTTTGTTTGTTTGTTTGGCTTAGTTGGTGACCAGTAAGGCTTAGGGTCCTCCTGTCTCTGCCCTCCCCTCACCTCCCCCTGCTGGGATTCCAAGCACGAGCAACCACACCCAGCTATCTAGGGAGTGTTGGTTTCCAACACAGGGCTTTTTCCTTATCCCCCCAACCCCTACGCATCGTCTTCAGAACAGCAGCAAGTGTTCCCTGGTCTTGCCGGTGACCCCTACCTGTCCGTCGGACCTAGAAGTCCTGAGAAAAACTCTGTCAGCCATGTCTGGGCTCAGCTTGGCTCTCTAGGCAGAAGCTCCGTCCTTATGGCCAGAGGCCTTTCCACATGGCTCACAGTGTCCCAAAAGGACCAAGAACAGATCTCATGGGCCCCCAGTTCCAGATGCCAGCACCCCCATTGGGCACAGGCCTGAGGTTGCTCGTACCCAGGATGCCAACCGCCCTCCTGTGCAGGTTCTAGAGGAGATTTCCTGTGCTCTCAGATGCCTGGGCGGGACATCTGTTACCAGGAACATCTGTAACTAAAGCCGAAGCCTCCTTCTCCCGGGGAGCCTCTTCTGGGGGGGTGTGGATGTGCTCCTTCAAGTCAGCTACATCTCCGTCCCAGATTCCACTGCTTCCTGGTTGTCGGACCTCGGAGCTGAGATCCGATGTTAGAGCAGATGCACGCAGGGGCTAGACGGAAGTTAGCCGAAACTTTTTGTTCAAATGCATTTACTCAGAGTATTAGTGCAGTGATGGCAGTGGTGGTGGTGTTAATTACAACCTTGCTGTCTCATCGGCCATATTAAAGTAGGATTCTTTCTGTCAATGCCCACTGAGCTCAAAGGAATTGAGTGGACATGATCACCTGTCAGAACAGCTTGAAGTCTTCAAAACAGACATAATGTATCGCATTGCATTTATCCCGGGGGAAACAAATCACAAAACTTCCTGGGAAGAGAGGGTTAAAAAGTCTCCATGTATAAAAACAGATGAATGAACAAATCTCTTATCAAAACAATATCTAGGGCTGCAGAGGTGGATGGCTCAGGGGTTAACCCTCTGACTCAAAAGCAGAAGGTCCTGAGTTCAGATCCCAGATCCTACATAAAAAATGCCAGGAGGAAATGGTGGCAGATATCTGGGAAACTCCAGAACAAAGCAAAGGAGATAGCGCAACACAGGATGATTTTCCTAAGTTACACTTGGGCCTCTACAAGGCCTACATAGTGCCACACACACGCGCGCACAAACAATTAAATAAATAAATAAATAAATAAATAGATAGATAGATAAATAGATAAATAGATAAATAAATATTCAATGAGTGGATTTAAAAATGCTGTGGCCACAAGGAGACCATCATTCAGATGTGTACTGTAGACCCAGCAGAGTGGGAAGTGCAAATATGTGAAGAAATTACTCTCCCCGGAGCAATCGCCTGAAAGGGGCTGCCGTACCCTCTGGTCCATCGGAAAAGAGGAATGCTGTGGTAAAATCTAAAGTCTGGGGGCCGAAGAGATGGCTCGGTCAGGACAGAGCCTGCCAAGCAAGCCCAGGGACCGGAGCCCGAGTCTCCACAGCCCATGCAAAACAGTCAGGCGGACAGGCCGAAGAGCAGGACTTCCGCCCTGCGCCCCGGTGGACGGAGCCTGGGAAATCCTGGAGCAAAACAAGGAGGTAGAAGCAATCCAAGATGATTCCGGAAGTCACCCTTGGCCCTCCACAGGGACACATGTGCCCTCTGACACACATACACACACACACACACACACACACACACACACACACACACAAAATGAATAAATTAAATTTTTTTAATTAAAAAAAAAAAGCCAGGCAGAGCAGATCACTCCTGCTCTTCCAGCCCTTGGGAGACAGACCTGGGAGACCCCGGGGCTGTGATCTGGATTGCCTGGCCATAGAGGGGAGCTCCAGGTTCAGAGACCCTGTCTCAGAACATGAGATGGGCTGTCATTGAGAGAGGCACCTGATGTTGACCTCTGACCTCCACACACACAGGCATGCACACACACGAGCACAGATTATATACATCTGTGCATACACACACACACACACACACACCAGCACGCACATGCATACATACACAGGCACAATAGGCACACACCATTTTAAAAAGTCTAAAATTGGAAGCCTGAGCATCAGCGAGGGCTTGAATCTCATCTAGTCGACTCTATCCATCAAGAATAGCTTTTAAATTGTGCATCTGCTAAAGAAATCAGCTGCAATGTCTGTCAGTCACGGACTCAGCTAATTGTTACCTCCTGACCTGGGATTCCCAGGTCCTGATGGTTTGGCCTTGGAAAGTTGTCTCTTCTGGAAGCCTTGGTGCACTTATCCCCCTGGTCACAGGATCTTCGTGGGTGGGTTGGTAAAGACCCAGAATGTCTGGGTGGGAAAGATCTGCTGTGTCTGAGCAGATGCTCAGCCGCTTGGCGAGTACGGAACACGATGCAGATTAAGTGAAAACCGTAAACACATCATCGCTACTGAGCTGAAAACAACAACTTAACCTGTAAACACCTGCATACTCCTCGATGACTCCAAACCTACCGCTTCAAGCCAAATGTCACGAATGAACAGATCCGTCGCCGGCTACTAAATTATAAGTTAGGACTAATTTGAGGATCAAAGGCGGTGTTTGGGAGAGATGCGTTGACTGCTGAGAAAGGCGTTTGCTCTGGCCTCTGTCTCGGGTACTTGTTCTCTCTGCTCAGGAAACGTCCCTCCCCCAGGTGCTGAATCTTGATGTTTAATTTAACACAAAGGTCTCCAAGACGCACGGACCACAGGGCTGTTCGTGTAGTTCTGGCATCGAAGAAATTGAAATGTACATGTTTTTTGTTACTTATCAAGGAAGGGCAAGAATGTAACGTGACATTTCATATCAAATGAATTATGAACGGTGTGCTTTGTACCTAAGGGAACAGCAACTAAATTAGAGCTTTAGATAAAAAGGAGAGAGAGACAGACGCACACAAAAATAGGTTTTTAATAAAACATACAGTGGTTTCTGTTACCCTGTCTGAAAGCAGCCGGCAAATCCTTGCCCTAAGATTTGAGCAGATCTGAGAGATTTTTTTTCAGAAAGGATTAAACCTCTAAGCTGATAGCCAGGGAAGCCGTCTTCATCATGTAAGCTATTTTTTGGTCAGTTCTTACTTTTTGAGGGGAAAAAAATGGCCAATTCTTACTTTCTGAAAAAAGAAGAAAAATAAGAGTTATGTGAAGAAGAGATTAATAACTGTGGCACTCGTGAAAAAGGTCCGGTTCTTTGTTGCATACACAGACACTCACACATAGGTAGGTTGTTCTCACTGAGATTCTAGATGCTTAAAATCAGATGGGTTTGGTTCTCATTCTGTTCTCTGGGAGACATGGAGAGAATTAACAGTCCTGTTTTAACTCAGTCTTTTCCTTCGTGCATGGAAGGGGGAGCTGTTGGCTCTCACACCATGTGATGCGCCCTGTAGAATTCCCACTAGGCAGATGACACTGTGTCATTTACACTCTAGGGGCCGCCTGCCACGGGCCACCCTGTCTGTAACAAATGATGTGAAGCTGACAATAAGGGTGCTTCTGCATCCATCAAGCTTTTATACCAAGACTCCACGGTCCAGACGGCTAGTCCACCACAGCCATCTGCTTCTCAAGTTCTGGAAGCTGGCAGATCCAAGACCAACGCACCAGGAGAATCAGTGTCTTTGGGAAAGTCTTCCTCACAAGTAACTGTCTTCTCGTTCTAACTGTAAATGGAAGGAGGAGCGAGGGGGATGTCAAGTCGCTCACTGGGTACATGAGTTCCACAGCCTAAGCACCTCCCAGAACCCACCTCCTGAGATTGTCCAAGTGTGAAGCCGGTCAGCTGAAGGTGGAAGGAGACATTCTCATTACAGCTCTTAGTCCAGCTTGGCAGGAGAGCTCGTACCCACGCCAGGAGCTGGGGGAAGTAGTCACACCTATCCACAGGAATTGCCGAGAGAATATGCCAGGTACTAAAGCAGCTCTTTCCATCCTATCGTGCTGACCAGAAAATGGGTCCATAACCGTGGACGGCTCTTCCCTCAGCATTTAGACAATCCTTTCCTGCAGGCTTGCTCAGGTCTTTCCTTAACTACCAGATATTCAGTGATGTTCCCAATGCTCAGCCTGCAATTGCTAAGCTGACACAGAGTCTCATGTTAAAATAACAGTTTTTCCTTCATTGCCTGTCCTTATTGCTCTTGCTGGATATATTTAAAAGGAGTGAGTAAGTAAGCTCTTCCTAGTGGCTTTGACTCTAACTTGAAACCATGCTGCATTTAGCTGATGAGAAAATTATTTATTAACCTGTTTACTAACAGGACAGGAAAAAGGACAAAGGAGACTTTTGCCTCCTTGTTCACACAGAGGGGTAGATTGGCGTTCAGGGCTGGGGAAATGGTTGAGTGACTAAAGCATCTGCCATTCAAGCAAAGGGACCAGAATTTGGAACCTCAGATTCCAGAGAAATGACAGGAAGATATGAGCACCCTTTTGTAATTCCAGCCCAAGAGTGTAAAGCTTGGGAACCCAGAGCAAGCTGGTAGCTAGAATAGTCTTAAAGGCAAGCTCTGGATTTTGCTAGACCCAGACTCATTAAGGTAGAAGAGCAGTTGAGACTGATTTCTGATAACAAGTTCAGGCATTCATATAGATACATGTGCTCATTCACATGCAAATCACATGCAAATCTGCATATACATATGCACTCAGAATGCACATGAAATGGGTATGCTTCGTGTAAAGATAAATCTGATGTTTATTGAAACATATTTTTGGCTCTTTTTTTTAAATGTGTAGGTGAGGGTGTATACTTGTATGGGAGGGTGTATACTTGTATGTGTGTGTGTATGTGTATGTGTGTGTGTATATGTATATGTGTATGTGTATAGAAGAAAACATTGTATGTGTCTGCAGAAGCCCAATGGTGGCTTCAGGAATCATTCTGAATTGCTTTACCTCCTTATTACTTTGCTCTGGGGTTTCCAGGACTCTACCTTTTAGGGCCGGAAGTACAGGCCACCACCATTTTAACCTGACATTTTCACAAGGGACTCATTTCCTCCTGCTTGTAAACCAGAGGTTTAACCTCTTAGCCATCTCTCCAGCCCCAAAACTTATGTTTTTAATATTACAAATGATATGATCTATTCATTGAGCACATGTAATTTTTATTCTATATTAGAAACCACCTGCTATTACAGGTCATGTCATGGTATAGAGAGAGGTAGAAAATTAACGGTATCTTGGAACTGACGGGTCCTGGTCTGAACTTTGCTCTACAGTAACCAGTTTTGTGATTTGAGATCAAACATTAACGTCTGCGTTTTGGTTTCATTATACCTCAAAGGGATCTTGTTATAATTTGGTACTGTAATTCTGTAGGTTGGATAGAATGATATTAAAGAATCTAGCATGTGATATGTGTTCAAAAAGTGAGCCGTGATAAGAGAGCGTGTGAGCACGAAGCCTCGTCTACAGGACTTGTTCTTGTCGAGCACGGCTCTGCTCGAGCATCCTTGGACTCAAGGTTGAGCGACCATTCGTCAGCACATCTGCACGTTTCTCATAATTAACATCCCTTTAAATGGCATATGGTTTGGTGACTGGAAATCAAGTCTTGCCTTCTGTTCTCCATTTGCTCATGACTCAATGACTTATGCACGTGTGTCTGAACTTTCTTTTTCCATTGTGGAAATTAGAATTTAAAAGCCCTTGTTCACGTGCAGCTGCTTCAGAAAGGGCTGGGGGCCCACGTGGTCCAAGCAGAAGGTGACGGTACCTCTTGTCCAAGGTTCTCGCGTGGACACTGGGTAGCAGCAGTGAATCAAGGCCATGTACAGGTCAGAGGTCATGACTTGGCCATGTTGTAGAGAGTTTATGTGCAAGTGCGAAAAAAATGGGAAATCTACTCTCTGGGGGTGCACGAAGCAGCACGTCCAGGGAATGCAATGAGCATGGGCGGAGTCAGGGGTGGGCGGGTGGGGGGCAATGACCCGGAAGGAAGTGAGACTTTGACTGGCACAAGTAAGTGTCGGTCCTCGGAATGGCATGGCGAGGAAGAGTGTGCTCTGGAGTTCCTGACTCTATGTCCCCAGAGTTCGTAGGCATCTTCTACGCTGTGTCCATGTGTGCCTTGTCGTTTCGCGCTCCTGCCTTATCTGTCACTTGTGCAACTGAAGATTTTATCCTTCAACTTGCTCTACCTTTGACACCCAACAAGATCCCTAAGCCGAGTGGCCTTTAATATCATTTTACACAACTGAATGTAATGTAAATTATTCTAAGCATTGTTAGCATTTTCGATTTGTTCCAGCATGTTGAAATAGACACACATGCACACGCACGCACACATGCACACACGTGTGCACACACACTCATGCACATACATGAATACACCAAGCACATGCACTCATAGACACACAAGCATGCACACATTTGCATATTCATGCACAGTCACATACAGGCATACACATATGCACATGCACTTATCTATACGCACACATGCACACATGACTATATAAACATGCATATATATATACACACACACACATTTCCATGCACATTAGGCACACACACATATACCCATGCACACACGCACACATTCATATACATGCACTTACACACACACACACACACACACACACGAGTGACAGATTAATGGGACATTCAAAATAAAAAGCCAACGTATAGCAGAAACACCGAATTCCTCTACACCTTCTGTCCTTTAGTTCCCACAAATTCAGCTGCCACCTGTACAGACAAAGTCAAGTCTCTGCTTGTGCTTTAGAGCTCCAGCCTGCAGAATTCTACAAGCTGGTAAAGAACAGGGTTAGGCCAAGTATGAGCTGTCTTGTATGTTAGTGGAGGTGGGTTGTTTTTTTTTTTTTTTTTTGAAATGAAAGTCTGAAAAGTCTATTACTTAAAAAGTTTCAAAAAAAACCCCACATATTCAAAAATTATTCTATCTATACTAGTCCAGTCTTTGATTTATTTATGACTTACTGTTTCTTCCTTTTGCCTTCGAAAGAAGGTTGAATTTGAAATTTTATTAAAAACGCCCTTCCTGTGGATTTATAGCTGAAGGCAGCTGCTTTGTCCTATTGCCTTGTAGAATTAGTGTTCCTGAACAAGATGTGTTGATTTGGGAGGCTGTCTGAGAAGTGTTTGCCCCGCGAGGGTCGTATGCAACTTGAGAGGCACTTCGCGAGCATCTCAGCATCTTGGAGACAATATATCAAGCGGATAGACACGGGCCTCTCCCGCTAGGAGATCAGGCCTGGAATTATGGCCGCTTCCTAGTTATTGCTTTAGGGGTAAGGAGCCTCTAAGGAATAGGTCTAGGATAAAAGGGGCTAAACAGAGGGGACGAAGACTTCCAGAAGTCAGCTTCACTAGAATCTCCGAAATGAATGGCCATACATAAATCTTTGAGGATGGTCATTTGCTTACAAGTATTTGGTAGTTTTGGCTCATCAAAGCATGACCGATTTAATGAGCGCACTGTTTTGTGGGTGGTCAGAGAGAGACTCCCTGAAACCTCCGTATTACTGAGGATCCTATTTCTGAGCCCTCCTTTCTAATAGCACAGTAATGGAGTTTTAAGAGTCGAAGAGAGTCTAGTTTCCATATTAAAACCTGATCTTACCCATGCCAAAGTCTCCGAGTGAACACTGCATCAGAATGTAGCATGTCAACGACAGAGTCTCAGTGATGCAGAGATCTTATATAGGAGGGGGCAGGACTTGATATTCCAGATCGCATGCAACACGTATCTTGCTTTTTGCTTCAGTGTTTCAGAACTGTACACTTGTTATAAATTGACAGAGAATATGTATCACATCAGAAATCGGCATGGTTTCACCACTTGTATTCACAAGTAGAATATCGCTGAAAAACTCCTTAGCAATGATCACCTCCCCGATAGGGATTTGGAGTTGAGCCATCAAATGGTTTGCCCTGGAGGATACTCTGTCTTCGTGGGAGACCCGGTTCCCTCCTCTTCCTCTTCCTCCGCACTGCCGGGTCCCCCTCACATTCTGGTGCCCACCTGATGTCTTTGCTTTCACATGCTCACTGGGAAGAGAACATCACCCCAGGAGGCACTGCAATTTTCCCACCTCTACCCCTTCCTGGGGTCTGTCTGCTTTCATTTCCGCCCAAGGCCCAGTACATGTGCTGCGTGCACAGCCTGGATGGAGCCCGACCCTCCACTCTGTGCCGGCTGCGGGGTGTCTCCGCCCCCACACAGCGGTTTGCTGCTGCGGCACTGTCTCTCCTCTCAGGTTCGCATCTCCCCCGACCTTTCCTAGGCAGGCTCCTGTGACCCCCATACCTCCTACTCTTGCAAACCTTGCTCCAGCATCAGAGGCCCCTTTGCCTGCTGCCTACTCCCTCAAATAAGCAGTCTCTACTGACCATGCCCACCCAGGCACCTCGCTGTCCCCACCTCCCCCACTTCCCCAAGGCAGCCCCGTCCACCTCTGAACTGCCCTGCTTTGGGTAAGGTCCCCAAGCAGCTTTGCTTGGCCAAAAGCGAAGTTCTCTCCGGGTCTCCCTCTCCCTTCCTCCCTTGCACACGTGGCCCAGTGACCGGCCTGTCCCTTCCGGTAAACTTTCCTTCCTGGGCGCCTGTCTGCTGCCTCTTTCAGATTTCCTCTCACCCCATGAGATGTGGATTCCTGGGCTCAGACTACAGATCTCAGCTAAACCCACCCTCTGCTTTATTGCTGTGCCTCAGTCTGTGACAGTCTAATGTAGGGCTGGAGACGTGGCTCAAGGGTTTGAGCTTTGCCTCACAAGTGAAAGGACCTGAGTTTGGATCCCTGGATCCCATTAAAAATACAAAGTGGAGATGGAAACCAACAGTAATTCCAGTCTGGAAGGCGGAGCCTGTGAAACCCTTAGCAAAGTAATAAGGTGGAAGGACAATCTAGGATGATTTCTGATGACACCCTTGGACCTCCACAGGCGGGTACAAGATGTGTACACACACACACACACACACACACACACACACACACACACAGTATCTATTTTGACTTTTATTCTGCCCAGATATATCTGCAGGGTCTTTGTCAGTCTCTTACTACAAAGCATCCAATGTGGACCAAATACAACTCTCAATGCCCTGTGTAACTTAACACCCCTCACCCCAGGAAGGGCACCTGTCAGTCTTGGTGTTGCGTGTGATCCCCTTCCTTTGCACTGACAAACCTCTCCCCCTGGGGGCTGCTGTTAGTCAGACCCAAGCCATTTTGCGTCTGGATTGACCGGTAACACAGTGCCACCCCTCTTTCCACTCTGGTCCCTTCACGAGCTTGGGGGCTTCCTGCGTCATCGTCGGTGCTTAACACGCAGTGACTCCCAGGCAGTTGGGAATAAAATGCACAGCTTTTCCCATGACTCTAAATGTCTCTGAGGGGAAGGTCCCCACCTGCTGATGGACCCCTATTCTTGCTCTGCGCCCTCCACCTGCTGTGGTCAGCATCTGTCACACTGGTCTTTCCTCCGCTCTCTGGTCAGGGCCGGGGCTTCTCCTGCTCAGGGATCCGGCATGTCCTGCTCCGACCACAGACACTCTCAACTCATCTCTCCTGCCTACTTCTCCGCATCCGTCCATCAGAACCATTACCGGGTCTTTTGTACTTTACCTCCCCTTGCCTGGCTTTCCCCCTTCCAGATTTCCTCATTTTTTCTGTAGCTAAGTGCAAAGAGATTTTACTGACAGTCCCAAGGGCTTCTCTTCTTAGCTGGATCAGACAACTTGAAGGAGAAACTTTTGTTTCTGGGATGCTAAAGATGTCATCATTTTAGCCTTTTGAGCGACTTTTAATATGTTTCTGTGCCACCTCTGATATAAGATTCTAGAAACTATCTACAACCTAAACACTGTTCTATATCACATAGGCAAGGTAGTTTCAGCTGGCTGAGAATTATTGCATTTTCTTTTTGTTGAATTAAGGAAGCTAATTTATTTACTTTTTCTTTTTTTTTAATTTTTTTTATTTATTCAATTGTGTTTGTGTGTGTGCATGCATGCGCTTGTGTGTGTGTGTGTGTGTGCGTGTGTGTGTATGTGTGTGTGTAGAACCACGGGCGAATTCGGGAACCACCATGGACCACCTCTACCTCCTTGTTTACTCTGCCCGGGGATTCACAGGCTCTGCCCTACCAGGACCGGAAACGCAGACCGCCCACGCTTCTGCCTGGCTCTATACGTGGGGTCTGGGATCTGCACTCAGGACCTTCCGCCTGCAAGGCAGAGGCTTAACCCCTGAGCCACCTCCTCCAGCCCCTAATTTTCTTATAACTGTTTCTTACAACTGTTTTCTGTGTTCTTCAATACTTTCATACATAAATAGAGTGAATTTATGTCATTTTCTTGCCTTACTATCCAGATTCTATGGATCCTTTTCATACTTTCTTCTTCGAAGCCAGTTCTCCACCTACTTTCAGTCTTTTCGTGTGTATGGTCCACAGTTACATCTTCCCCCTGGTGCTACTATCGATTCAGGGAGGCCCTAGCCGGGGCTGCCGAATCCAGGGGGGTCTGGCTACAGACAAGCCTGAACAGGTTCAGACATGCCTCAGGCATATCCCAATAGAGGAACCACACAGGTGGAGGGATGGACAACCAATGGGAAGCAAGGATGGACAACCAATGGAAAGGAGGGATGAACAACCAATGGGAAGGAGGGATGAACTACTAATAGGAAGGGGCCATCTAACCTGGATACCTAGTAAACAGCTAAATGATTGGTGGCTGCTCTCCCCTCCCCTGAGCGTAGGGGTGGCCACACCTGATTGGACCCCGACCCTATATAAGCCCAAACACTTCCTGACTAAAGCTTGAGTCCGCAGCCAACTCGTCCTCTGCCTGATGCTTCTCGCCTGACTTCTGGGGTCTGGGTGGTGACCCCCATGTCAGCTCACCCATTCACCTCACGCCCAGGCCCCACTGTGTCCCCCCCATGGCCCAGAGGGGGATTCGGCAACACCCCCTGACTTCTTATCACCACTGAATTTCCTTTTCCACTATATTTTTATCACGATATCTTCCACTTAAATACAAGCATTCCGAGGGCAGGAATGGTCCTGATTCTACCTAGTGCTCATTTTCCTCCATGGGAACAACACTACTTAGCCCAGAGCCAAGCCTCCATAAACCTGTATTGAACAAGCGAATGAATTATTGATGAGCTCAGAGCCCTATGAAAGATTGATGAAACGTGCAATCCGATTCCTCCGTGCTGGTCATTGGCCGTTCATTAGCCTCCTTGTTTACAGGCAGGTTCGCCTGCAGCGTAGAGCACTTTACACTCACATAGCAATGCTGAGTTATCATCCGTTTTCATTATAATAATAGCATTCCATCGCGCTAATGTTAGGAGATAACAGCAAACAACACGGATTAATAAATAACGTTGCAGGGATAATTAAATTATGCTAAGGAGAGTTTAGCTCAGTCCACTACGGTGATGGTGAGGATGGCGGGGAGGATGATGATGGTGGGAATAAGATGACAGGAACTGGCGACTAAGGTCTTCATTGCAAAGCTGTGATGTCACTTCTGCCCTGTAAGGAACACCATTATGCCTCTATTAAGGATGAGACAGGCTCAGAATCATTATGCGCTGTTCCTAACACTGAGGCGCTTCATATAGGTTGCTTTTGAGTTTCTGACCAGTTTTGTAACCCCCAGCATTGTGAGAGGTCTGTTCACACTCTCCTTGGTGGCAGATTAACCTAACAACCATATTGATCTTGTCACTGGTTTCTGCTGCTATTGCCCTTCACAGAACAAGCCTTCCTTACACTCATTCTTGTTAGGTCTTCTAGAACATTCAAGTCGGTTCTTGTGGCAGGTTATATCAAGCGATATGCTGAATTCCGGGCACATTTGCCAGTTTTGCCAAGGCCAAGGAAGGCAACATCCTGTCCCAACTTGAGCTGTATCAGAATGAAGGCAGAGCCCCATGGAAGGAGGATCTTACTGCATCAGCCATGGAGAAAATGTCTCGCTGTCCTATTTCCACAGTGAAAATTACAGAGAAGCACAATTTTAGCAAACTTCCTTCCTAGCAAACTCTTCTAAAGAGGAAGAAAGAAATGCCCACTGTGTTCCTAAGTCCTGATGCTTTATTAGGCTGATAGTGAGTGGGGCTCGAGGGGAGATCAGACCTTCAGGGTTGGGTCCCTGGTCTGCTGAGCTACAGCTAACTGGGAAGAGTCTCCAATGCTTGCTTTGCTCCATTCTTGCTATATTTTTGAGGGCCAACAGAAGTCCAGGTGGGAATGCCTGGGGGCTGGCCCTGGAGACAGGAGTGTGTGCAGACGTGCAAGAAGGAAAGTTTGAGGTCAAGGGATGAAAACCTTGGATGAAATGGACTGTGCTTAGCACTGCTGTTGATCCCCAGAACCGCCATCCACGGGGGGAGGGGGCGTTTAGGCTGCATGTGGCATCTGGGTCCCCGCGGCCTCTCTGCTCCAATTCTCCTGTTTCCCCAACAGCCCCAGATGGCCAGCTGCCTCCCGGGCTAGCATCTGCCACCCCAACCAGTCTTCAGGTTCCCTGGTCCCCACCGGCTCGGAACAGTGCTCCGGGGTCTCCCAGACACCAGCTTCCGGTGCGACCCCACCACACCGGCTGCAGCTCTCTACGGTGAGTTTTCTGCTTTGTGACTCTTCCTGTTGACTGAATTACACAATGCCCACGCAGAAACCCTGAGGAATCGTGTGGTTATCTTTTAAATTTTTGAACAGGACTCAAGCAAACAACCCAGTGGTACACGAATTTGTTGTGCCAAAAAAGTAATATTTCCTCTCGTTTATGTAGGATGAAAACCTTTCTTTTTTATTTATTTTTAAATGTTTTCCGCATGTGTCTGTGTGTCTGCATGTGCGTCTGTGTATCTCTGTGTGTATGTGTATCATTAGCCCCTCTGAGCCTGTTCTCCAGCCCAGCATGAAACTTTTCAAGAATCCAGGTGTTACACCTATGGCAATGACTGTTCTACAACTTCCATTTGACAACAGTCTCAATTCGACGAGAATTTAAGGCCACTGATTGGAGAACAATGTTGTCTGATAGTACAAAATGGTCACTGAGGAAGCATTTGTTGGTATTCCCTAACCACTTTGTACAAAAAGATGGGACTTGTGTTTTCTTTCTTTGTATACCTCACACCTTCTGACTGACATCCCTTTCTCCAGTAGCTTATTTCCCGATTCGGCTGCATCGCTCAGATACAAAGCAGGAGACCTCCCGGCTCACAAGGAGTACGTGTTCCGATTGGTGGCACTTGATGGATTTGGCCGCGCCCACAGCGCCTGGACTGGGCTCGTGACCGCAGAAGATAGTAAGTGTGCTGCTCCCTGGCGCCCAAAGCTCTTTGGACCAAGAAGCCGCGAAGGTCCCTGGTTTTCCCACAGCAAGGAAATGAATCCTCCCATTTTCTCATCACCGGTAGGGGGCAGAGATGGATCTTTCCAGAAAAGAGAAAAATGTGTACTAAGAGACATGAAAGGTTACACCAGAGAAGGAGGGGAGGAAACGTCCTGGTAAACTGTGGCATGGCCGTGTTCTGTCCCTCGGGGTACAGTGAGGGTCTCCACACAGGGAAGGGTGGTATCTTCTGCTCCTTTTTAATTGAGAAACTTGGAAGAAATTCTGGCAGGCGGTGAAAAGCGAACACAGGTGCACGTTCTGGGAGTGCTTAGAAGGCCCGAGTACTTAACGCTTGAGACAGATGCGTCTCCTCTTACAGTTATGGCCAGAATAGAGGAAGAATCTGACGTGTGCAATGTCCACACAGGCCATGCAGCAGAGCACAGGTGTGGATCGCCCAAGTCTAGTAGCAGAATTTTCCAGAACTTCATCAAGAAATTACATATAAGCAAATCTATGATGTGGCTGTCATATTTAGGAGGTCAAGCAATGGATAGACCATTGGTTTTCTAATACTCATGTCTGCAAAGAACAGAGGAGCAATATTTTTAAAGAAAAGTTGGAAATAAAACTGCACGTTGAATGAGGACTCTGCACCTTCGACCCATGCGGTTTGGGGGCTAAGTTGGCTGAGTGTTTTTTATCACGGATGTCTTAGACAATAGTCCTTGGCCACTTGCCTGCTGGCTCTATATCCCACAAGAACAAGAGCCACTTTCAAACAGCAAACCATCAACGCAAAGGCATAGTATCTAAAGGAACAATTTTGTATTAAATCAATTGTATTTTTGTAATACGTCTAATTGCATTATTCCAACAATGTTGAGATATAACACATAACACAATTACAGCAATCAGCCATCTTTAATGTTTATTTTGTTTCAAAATAAACACCATGAATATGATCAGATGCTTTGTCATTAGTTCATTATGATTCCCCAGGAACAAGTTAGATGTTCTCAAAAGTACATAATTTTTGGTCTCAGAATACATTATTGATACAGTAAAATAGAGGGTAGAGTGCATTATCAATATAGTACCATAGATGTTATAGTACTTTGTCCATATAGTTCACTAAATGATATAGTATCTACATAATAAAATAGATGTTCAGTACCTTATCCATGCAGTGCACTAAATAGTACAGTGTCTGCATAGTACAACAGATATATAGGGCTTTATCCATATTGTTCACTACATGGTGCAGTATCTATATAGTGTAATAGATTTACAGTAAATCATCCATACTGTTCACTAAATAGTACAGTATATAGTGCAATAGATGTACAGTACACTACATGGTCCAGCGCATTATCAATAAGAGTCAGGAATCATCCGCATCCGCCTTCTGGGGAATGTTGCGTACCCTGGAGGATTGGACCCCGCACCCCCTGTGGTCACACTGACTTTCAGATTCTAAGCTGGAAAAGTCCATTCATGAAAGGATTTTTTGAAGGAACATTAAATAAAAACGACTAGGAAGAGATCTTTAGTCCCCTTTTTAGAAATAGCATGCTTGATGGCGCTCAATAAAAATTAATTCAAAGGGGCAGTGCAACAGAATCCAGGAGGAACGCAGGAGGAAGGGTACACATTTCTCTCCCCTGGGAGACAGGGCAGCGCTCAGATCTCGGTGGCAGTAAGCTGCCCAGTGCTGACCAGCTGAAGGCCGCGACTCCCCTCTATATGTAGAAAGGTAGTAGAAACCAGTCCAAACCGCCACAGATCACCCGTTAGTGCAGCGCTCTGGTGATCAAAACTTTGTCCTGCCTCTTCTTGCTGTCAGACAAGTCTAGCAGGTGGTTTGTGGGTCAAATTTTTCTGCAGAGACCCTGACTTCTTGGTGACACTTAGGGCTGTGTGGAGGGGGTCACTTCTTGGTGGCACCCTCCTGTGTGAAGGGTGAGTGCTTAGGCTTTGGCCTTGCATAAGTCAGAAACAGCAACATCAAACTGGAAGACAGATGTCAGTCAGCTCAAGGTATCGCCCCTACTCTCGCGTGAGGTGGCCCCTTCTTTCTGCATGCACACTAATGATGGTCACTAGCAAAGGGCTAGAAGCTGGCCATGTCACATGGCCTTGCAAGAGCCACGGTGGCCGCACACTGTCCGTTTAGGGCGTCAGGGGAGACAGATGCCTCTTCTGAATGGATGTGCAATTGAGTTGACAAAGGCTGACTGATCAGCCCTGGGCACAAGCAGTTTTTCTGTCACGAGGACAAAGCATGGCTTCTAAAGCCCCCAGCGCTGGCAGCTCGGTGCCAGAATCACGCGTCACCCTTGTACCTGACTGGCATCTCCCGCTTGCCCCGGTGCAATTTCTCAAGTAGGAATTTCACAGGTCGTCTTGCAAAAGCAAACAGGGCCGTCACTTCAGGCCTGCATGTAAATCTCCTCCTATCACCGGGCATCCCTCTCTGTCAGCCACACGCGCCAAACTGCCCAGACGCACAGATCACCGGTGCCAATGGGATGCAGGTGGCATTCTGAGCAACGTGCATCTGGCTTGTAGCATGGCTGGAAGCAGAGAGAGAAAGAAAGACCCAGGCTGGGAATGAGTGGGAACAACCCACAGAGACTGCAGGAAATTCAGAACAGACGAATCACATGATGTGGCGACACACCTATCTAGAGACTGAAAAGTTGAGTCTTATTTTTTATATTTGCGTGTGTATGTGTGAAAGAGAGAAAATACATGCGACATAGCACACAAGTGGACAGAGCATAATTTTCTCAAGCCAGTGCTTTCCTCTACCTTTATGTGGATCCTGGGGGAATTGAACTTAGGTCTTCAGCCTTGAGGAACAAGCACTGTTAGCAGCTGAGCCATCTTGCTGGCCCAATTTTGGTAATTTTTTTCAAGCAGACGTAGCTCCACCTCCCAATTCTCTGCTCACTATCATTCCATGTGTAACACATGAGTGTGAAAACTGGAGTTTGGAAGGCAAGTGTCTTTGAACCTCCCTTGTGTTTCTTTGTACTCCTGCCCAAAGCTGAAGGCAGGAAGCGAGACCAGGGTGAGAGATGCTACAACCCCAGCTGCCAATCCTCAGGTGGACAAGGCAGTGGGGAATTTTAATAATGCTTTTTTCCTCAAATAACCTGTCACTTACATCAGCGTGCCACAGGTCTGCGCTCCATGCATTTTTAAGAATCTACCAGGCTGGGAGAGCTCCGTGGTAAGGCGCCTGTTGGCAAAACTGGTGACCTGAGTTCTATCCTGGAAGCCCGCAGGGTGGGCAGAGAGAGCTGACCTCTGAAAGTGCTTGGACTTCCACCCAAGTGCATGTCACGCATGTGTGCGCCTTCCCCTCTTCTCTCTCTCCCCAATGAAATAAAAAAGTTGAAAAAATAAAAATTAAGTCTAATGTGCTGGGACCGAGAGATGGCCCAGGGGTTAAGCCTCTGCCTTGCAAGCAGAAGGTCCTGAATTCAGATCCCACATCAAAACACCGGGGGAAACAGCAGCAGCCTGCACTTCTGGCCCTGGAAGGCAGAGCCTGGGAAATCCCAGAGCAAAGCAAAAAGGAGGTAGAAGCAATCCAGGATGATTCCCGAAGTCATCCTTTGTCCTCCACGGGGACACACAGTGCCCTTTGGTATATACACATGTGTGGGATCTGGTTAGATGGTTAAAACGTTGTCCACCAGTAACTTTACCTGGTGCCTTCCTCATGCATTCATTGCCTTGACAACAGACCGTTATCTATGGGTTTAGTCTGTACTATGGTGGGGTGTCTGCCTCACTTCTGCACAGAGGTCTTTCAGCGCTGTTTACATGGTGTGATGATTCAGGGCACCTCGTGCTGGCTTTGCACTTTAGAGCTGTGTGGCGAACAGGGCTGGGGGTACACATGGTCGGAAATGTTCCTCTGCTCGGGCTGTGCTTGGCACCTCCTGCCTCAGCCTCCTTTCTTCCCGCACATTCTCCAAGCAGCTGACAAGCGAAGCCCAGGCCAGGGCCGCAAGATGTGGAGAATTGAGTTGAAATCTCAGTCTGAGGTCTGAGGTGACGCACACCTTCTCTTTTGTTGCCTAGAAACCCCTCCCGATTCATCACGTGCAGATCTCACCTCCTCCGAGTCTCCCTTTCCTCTTGCTCCGAAACGTGACTTCCTCTGAGTCTACCTTCTCTTGCTCCAAATGTCAACTCCTCTGAGCAGCTGCCCTTTCTCACTGTTGCAAATATAACTCCTTCTGAGACCTTCCCCCTCATTCCTCCCTTAGACTGCCAGGTTGTAGTCACTATGTGTCCTTGCAGTCCTTTGGGACCATAGTTTCTCAAGGCCCTGGATGGTCTCATCTATTTGTGTCACTAACAGTCTCTTTAGGAGGATCTACCAAGGGGCTGACAGAGCAGGAACTCAAACATCACTAGTGGAGGTTTTGATTAAAAAGAGAACTTGGGCACTGGGGAGTGAATCATCTTGGATTGCTCTACCTCCTTATTGCTTCCTTCTGGGGTTTCCCAAGCTCTGCCTTCCAGGGCTGGACGTGCAGGCCACCATTTCCACCTGGTGTTCGTACGTGTGATCCAACGTCCAAACTCAAGTCCTTCTGCTTGGAAGGCAAAGGCTTAATCCCTGAGCCATCTTTCCAGAACCTTTTAAAATGAGGGTGTGGCATAGGCGTTATCAGTAGATGAGATTTCACGGATTGTTCTGTTCTGGCTGCTCTGCTCTTGCCCATTTACCTCAAAGATTGAACTCTGGGGATTGGGGATTTAGCAGCTCTAAAGACAGTTTAGAACCTTGTAGAGCAGCACTGTGTTTTTTTCCATAATCAGTTATGTCATCCACAGTAGCAGGTTTGATCCTCCAATTTCAAGAGAGAAAACGTGCATTTGTCTCTGCAAACCTGGTTGAGTTCTTTTTATTGGTTCTTGATGCAAGCATAGATCACTTCTCTGAATTCTTGCATTTCCAAGATTAAGCAATGGAAATGTTTATTATTTACATATTCTACATCCTCAGATGAGCTTGCTCCAGCTATGGGACATCAGAAAATTCTTTGGAAGGATGGGCTGCTTGACGAATATGTGTGTCCCTCTTTGGAGCACATGAAGTCCACTTCTCTTCCAAATTTGAAGTTATAAAACGAGTCAAAGTTAGAGGAAATCAAACCTTGTTAGCCTTTATGTTTAGCTTAAGATATTGATAAGCATTTTTATCATAGCTGCTCTATTATTCTGACTCCAATTGTACTGAGCACCTATTTTGCACAAGAACATGCTGTCGTTTAAGCTGTATTCCCTGTTGACATTCCCTAAGCATACTTAAAAATTTGCTTTCCCTCTTCAGCTTTGAAAAAGCCAGAATATCTACATATGAAAATTCTCCCTGGTCTGTGTAAGATAATTTGATGGCTGCACACTGATATCTAACAGCCAGTGTTAAGACTGTGGGATCTTAAATTCTGGAGACTTCTGACACCTGAGCCCTTCTGGCTGTGACAAAACACTGGCATCATTTTTCCACAGCAAGCCACGCCCCCTGTCTGGCCACGCCCCCTGCCTGACATGCCCCTTCCACAGCAAGCCACGCCCCCTGACTGGCCACGCCCCCTGCCTGCCATGCCCTCCCCCCCAGGAGAAATGTTCCATAATGCAAAACTCAGCTTCAGTCTCTTACCTGTGTCGGCACATGCACTGATTCTGAAAACCCCCATTTTCCAAGATCAACTAGTGAAAGGACAGAAAAAAGTTGTCCATCTTCTGGGAACTCCGTGGAAGAGGCCCACGCATGTGCTACTGAGCAGCAGCTAGTCCAGGGGTAACGGATGAAGTCTGACCTCATCTGGTTAAACCAGTGACCCTAATTCTTTCGGGCCTTGGGGCCACCTGGTTTCTCGCATCAGCACATTTTCTTTTCAGCCCTAGATTTTCAAGGAAGCACTCACAGGTGTTCACCTCCCTCCTCCCCCCCTCGTGCCCCAAATCATTCCTGCTGACCTCTACGCATTCCAGGTCTCGGAAGTGGAGGGAAACCCCCCTCCCACTGTCAGTACTGGTTCTCTTACCCACAGAGCCTGCAGACTATCAGAAAATCCCTTTCCTGTGCAAGAACTATTGGTCTGCGTGCTGACCTTTAACTGTCACCATGCCCAGTGACCGCGCGGTGCAGGCCCGAAGTGCACTTTCTTCTTGCTTTATTAAACTGCCTTACTTGCCAATTGAAGAGCGAGCGAGCGAGCGAGCGAGCGAGAGAGAGAGAGAGAGAGAGAGAGAGAGAGAGAGGTCATGTAAAGAAGTCACATGCTAAGGTGCACAGGTGGAAGGTCAGAGGGTCAGAGGACAGGAGTCAGCAGTCTCTCCTTTCACCATGTGGCCTTCTGGGAATCAAACTCAGGTCTGGGGGCTGTAAGCAGATGTCTTTACCCACTGAGCTATTTCTATGGTCCCTGCAGTGCGCTTTCTTAATGTTTGTTTTTGCAAACACAATTGTACCCTCTTTCTTATCGCTGCATGAATATTTCTTTATCTTCATTTTTATTGGTCTCCTTACATTTAGATCTTTTATTATGAGCTGTCAAAAATTCTTTAGGGAAGTAGTTAGGTATAAATAATAAATCGATGAAAGAATTCATGATTAAAGAGAAGGAAGAGCGCCACTCTCCTCTGGCACGGTATGGATGGTGAATATCAAGCGGTACCTTAACAATTAGCATAATGTGCCCTGCCCCTTCTGTGGTGGAGTATAGAGATGTTTCTAATTCATTCGTGAATTTAGGGGATATTCAAGTGTGGAGTTAATATTACTGAAGAGAGCTTTTAAATGGAGTGAGCTTTTTTATGAGAATGGTAAAAAAAAAATGTTGCTTGAGGGCAGCACTTGAGAATATAATGGGAAAACTGATCAGTCAATCGGAGACACATGGGTACCACTGAGCTATGTGCACCTTCCAGCAGTGAGCCCTTCATGGGATACACAACGTACATGCACGTAAGACACACATGCACACATGCACACCTGCACACACACAAGCACACACATGTGCACATACATTCGCTCACACATGCACACCTACACATATACACATATACATTTGCACACACACACGTGCACACTCGCGCCCATGCACAGCTGACTCTGGCTACGAGTGGACACTCCCCTCTGTTCACAGTGACATTCTGCTTTGAGTCTGGGACTGAACTTGACCAATGATGAGCGAGTCAGTTTCCCAAAAAGGATCATTTCATTTGCCAAAATCAACCGAATTTCCATTATTAATGCTGGATGAAACAATCAGAAATGCAAATCTGAGACTTGAAGGAGGAGGAGAAGGGGGCTCTTCCCTGGCTGTGGGAGGGAGCTCTCGGCACAATCCCCCCTCCCCCCAGCTCCATGGCGAGAGCTGTTGGCCAGTATTTTCAAGACCGGACAGCTGAGCCGTGTGCCTGTCATACTTCCCCGTGTCCCCTCTAGTGACAGCGGCATTGACAACATGTTATACTCCACATTGATTTTACAGTTAAGGAGCTGATTGTGATATATAGGGATTTTAAGAATTCAGCTGAGAGGCTGACTTTTGCCTTTTATCATTCCATTATAATTTTATAGCCATCTTTCTCATGTCGTTTCACCCATGAATTCTTACTTTACAAAGTGATACCTACTATGGCGAGCATAACTTTTCCTGTGTTCGGGGCTTTTTATTGTATTAGCCAACTGCTCCAATTATAGTTATTACTCGTGTTTTACATAATTGTGGTGACCCTTTTTCAACCATGCCGCAGCAGACCGGTTGATTTGTATATGGAATTAGATGATTCTGCTTATCATTGTGAGCACTAAATTGAAAGCAGGCCAAGAGTCACGTTTTAACACTTCCCTAGCCGAAGCAGCTAATTAAGCCGCTCTCTGCTTCCAAGAACCGTGCAGGATAAAGAGCCCTTCTGTGGCAAGAGCCGAGAAGTGGATCCAGGATCCCCACTCGGTCAGCTTGTAAAATGGATGCTGCCTTTTAAGGGGGCATCAAGAGATTGAATTGAACGTCTTTTCTTTCCCCAGATAAGAGGTCTTCTTTAAGGAAAGACTGTGTGGCATTGCAGCTGGAAGCGTAAACATGTAATGATACGGTGGATGTCTTCTGTGATGTGCCAACGTCTCAGGGGGAGATAAAAGGCTTCTTCTTCTCCTCCTCACAGAGAACAAAACTCAGGCGGTTCTCGTACGAGGACTGCGAGACTCTAATAGGAAATGGCCTGATTTTTAAAGTACATGGTGTGCTTTCCTGGGAGAAGGTTTACTGGGGTACACTCTGAAGCCTCTGATGTCTACAAACTCCCACCTCAGAGCACTACTAGGTTTCTGAACAGCACGTGATATCCTACAAGACACACGCTGACTCAGTGGGCGCTTCGTGGAGGTAACAGATGCAAACACAAACATGGTTGTAGCCTCAAGCTGATCTAGTCGGCGCTTCTGCAAATGTGTGCTGAGAGAAAAGGAAGAATGCTCAGGGCTTTAAGAATAAATTTTAAAAAAGATAAAATGGGAATGCGAGCCATGCCAAGGTCGTAGGGCTGGCTCTCCTGTGACATCTCTCCCTCAGTCCAGCTAGGGGACAAACCCTGGGTCTGTGTTGTGTGCAGATGCGGCCACATCTGCACTTACCATCAGCAGCTGCCTTTAGAACTCAGACCTGCGGCGTGCACGCTGCGTGGTGCGCACAGACTCACGTCATCAATGCTGTTTTAAACAATTACTAAATCCAAGTATATCTTTTTTTTTAAAGATTTTTCAATAAAATCTAATGTTCGCCAGGAAAAAAAAAATCTCATAAATGTCAAAATTGCTGTGGGCAGAAAAGAGGGCTATAGTATTTTCTTGATGCGATGTAGCAATTTATAGATCTCGGCTGTGTTTTACAGGAAAGCTAACTGTTCTGGAGTTACAGCTGTTACTGATCAGTGATTGAGCCAGATTTGTGTTATTGCTCCGTGTTCCTGCTTGTACCAAGAGAGCAGTAAAGCCCGCGATATAATAAAAAGCACCTGCATTTTAAATGAAATTTCAATTGAAAAACTTAACAGCCCTTCAAATTGCAGAATTTAACGCAGTCCAGTAAAGCTTAAATAACACTTTGCCTCTGCAGGCAGAGGGGCTCGTATTCAAGGTGACTTGATGGTGTCGCCCGGTGAAATTATTTACAATTAAGGCATTTCTCTGGAGGGCTACAGAATATTTGCTGTCCCACAACACCTCTGCAGGCATATGGTGGGCCTTTTTCAGTATTCATGGGGCCTCCTGAACCTTTATGATAATTGAATCAGTTAGAGTGCTGAGCAGGGCAGGAATCAAATCTGTTAACCTAAAGGTCAGAACTGGGCATTGTTTATTTATCAGCAGGTGAGGGAGCTCATTCGGCAGCTTCTGTGACGGGCACAGTAAAAAATCGCCCCTAATATTAACAGGGAGTAGATAAATTGCAAAACATGGATTAGAATGATAAACACAAGCAGGGCTAATATGGAATTTATAATGAGAGGAGCCGGAGGGTTTCACAAGGCAAGGCTATGAACCATGCAGGTCTGGTACGAGAGTGTTACGGCTTCTAATTAGAACAGGGCTGGGGTGGGCGCGGGGCGGGGGGCAGCGGTAGGGGGGGGGCAAAGCTAGAACGTTGGTTAAATTTCCTGCCTGTAGGTATCGCTGCTAATTTCATGATTTTGAAAGAAATCCACATGATGAGTCTCATCACCAGCATTAATAAAATGAAATGATCTGATAGTGCTACCCAAGGAAGGAGAAGGTGGATTGAGTTTGGTCATATGCAACAAGTCCTCCACATATGTGGCGATCCAGGCAGCCATGCTACACATCTGTGTGTCGCTGACCTGTTTCCCTGTGGTCCTCCACCAAGGGTCTGCCTCTAGGACAAGTGTCAATCATTTTAGCTGATATCTAAGGAAGCCCATGGAGCCCACCAGAACTGACACCCTGGGTTTATTCTTCTTTATAGAACCTGGACCGATAGATCTTCTGGTTCTTCGGATCGTGAAGTCAAGAGTAGCATCAGTCGCCTGTCAACACCCTTCAAGGTGCAGTGGGGCTGCTACCCGTTATAACATTTACCTAAGAGGGGTGCTACAGCTCAGAACCTCTGGAATCGTCCACCGTGCTACCATCACCCATCGGCACCCAAACACTGCCTACCAGTTTCAGAAAGAAGCCGGCACTTCCAAAGGGGACTCCCTGTCACCGAAGCCCCAGGCCCTTTGGACACACACAGAAGCACTGGAGGGGTTCTCAGATACCCCAATATCTGTCTTCATATCCTGGCGACCTCCCATCCATCGGAATAACTTGGTGGGGAACTTCAGCATCGACAGAAGAGCCAAAGGCAAGGAAGACGTTAGGAGCCTGGCGACTCACCCAAGTCATGCCAGAAGGCTCATTCATCTCGACCCTGCCTTGAGCCGGGGGACGCGATACAAAGTCACAGACAGGAGTGCTTGGGCAAGACCCTCCAGGCCTGGTGAGGAGCACCCACCCCAGGGGTATGTGCTGGAGCCGGATGCAGTCAAGGTAAGGCACTGAGCATTCTGACTCCTCTACACATATCGGGGTTCACCCTGTGTCCACTCTGTGCAAACAGAGCCATCTACTGACAGGACGAATTCTCTAGCTGTCGCCTGCGCTCGCTGCAGAAGCGGGGTTTTGGCCTTTGGCCCAACCTGTCTTGAATCTGATGTCAGTTACTTCATTTCTCCCTGTATCCCCTTAATTATATTGTTCAGATGCCTCCATTTGCCTCTCACACCTGAAATACTTTGAATGGCACAGTGGGATGCTTAGCTTAACCACCACATCAGATTTAAACAGATCAGAAAGCGAGGAGGAGATGGAGAAGCAAGGCAGGAATGAATTAGCATATTAACCCAAGTCCCCATCACTGATATCGTGGTGTTGTTTAAGAGTCAAAGAATCTCAATGATAGGGAAAGGAATATATTTAAAGAGCATATTCCTAGGATAAGTAGAGAGCAGTCTACTGGATTGAACTCTAGAGAATGGGATAACTACCATTGACTTGGCTGGCATACAAACTTCATTCAAGGGAAATTAGTGTAACCAAACAGGAGGGAGTTTCGTAGCTTAGAAGCCTCTTTTGTGTAAACACACACATGCTTCCGTGGATTCAGTCTTGTACCACTGCCAAAAGCATTGGTGCAGTAGCTTGCTTCTGCACAGAGCAAAGGACATTTGCATAACAACAAACTTCATCTGTTGGAATTAGCACTGCTTGGATCCAGGCTGTGGATCGGATCTCCACGACAGAAAGCAAGCAGTAGGTGACTTCCGGATCAAATGGATGAAGAAATTCACCAGTGTAACTTACAAACTAAAAGCAGTTGTTTGAAGTCTTTATTAGCTAGAATCATCGCAGTTTTGCTAGAAAAAGCTGAAGTGTATGAATTTCTGCGGATCGGAGACCAAAAGAGAATAAATTTATAGGTGCACCATATGTGATATTCAGTGTATGCATAGGACAGTTTTGAAATCTGGTCTTCACACAAGTGAAAATTAAAAAGAAGCAAACTAACAAACAGAGTTATTTCTTTCAGAAGTGACTTTTCTTTGTCCAGAAGCAACTTTGTGAACCGTTCACAGCCTTATCAATCAGCAGGCTACAACGTAACAAGTCTAGCCCCTCTACAAAGACACAGCCACAGGCCAGGCCTGAGTCTGCACACATTGTTTTGAATTCTTCCTGACAAAACTTCTGATATTACTGATTCTTGGAAATCTCGAAAACAATAAATATTTTCTAACGAAAGCTAGTTTAGTTTACAATGAGAATTGGCTCAGAATACGCAGCGATGATCACAGTCTTTGAACACATTAGCCTTTTCTTTATCTCCCACCTCCGAAGGTTTTTTTTTTGAGACCACCCAGGAATGAAACAAAAAGTATGGTGTATAACCATTTTGTAAATGGGTGATTGACCCCTCTCTCATCACGGTCTCCTACTTTTATTCCATCTACCTTTGAATATACTCTTATAACAAGACTCTAATTTAACAGGTTTTTATCTCTGGCCAGAGGGGTGACATCCAATACCCATCAAGATGGAGCCAAGGGCATTGCAGGAGCAGCAAAACTAAAAAAAAAAAAATCAACAAACCATAATTCAGAACATCAGAGACTCTATATCAACCACCAGGAACTAAGCCAGCCTAATCTCTCCCCATCCTGAAACTCAGGGAAATTTGCAGAAGAGGGGGAGGTAAGATTGTAAGAGCACAAGGATGGGAGGTATAATGATATGCAAGATACTCCACACAAGTTAGGGCCGAAGCAATCATAATAGGACTTTGTATGACCTGCGCAATGTCCAACACATTATTGACCCCACAAAGTCTAGCATGGACTAAAGGCACTAGGATCCTTGGAGGCTAGGGACTGACAGTCACAGTAGTGTTCCTAAGCTTAAGGGGAACACAGGAAAGGGTTCTGGGAAATGCCACTGAGTCCTTGCACTGCATCGGAGAGGAGGACCCAGAGGAGAGTTTGGCATGCACATTAAAGGATGCTCCCGGGACTGGGGGAGGGGAGGCACTGGGAGGGGAGGTACTGGGGAATGGGGCGGGAGGGGAAAAGAGGAGGGGGAAGCAGGGGGGTCGAGGGGAGGTGGAGGGAGGGAAGGGACCAGTGTACCTGTTAAGTTTGTATGAGTGAAAATAATAATAAAAAAGAATGCAACTAAGGTGGAATGTCTAGTCTTGGGACTTTGATGAAGTGATTGTGAAAATAAAAAGATAAAAATGGCAAAAAAAAAAAGTATGGTGTAGCAGTTAGCAATTGGCCCGCAGCTTAAGGGAACGAAGGGTTTATTCTCCTATGATAGTCCAATTATAGTTCTTAGTCCAACTTGACAGAAGAGCCCACTGCAATACCAAGGGCTGTGGGAACTGGCCACAGCATCTTCGCATAATGGCTGAGAGAGAGACGATCCTTATTGCCAGACCAGCATGTCTGGCTAAGTATACACAAGGATGCCAACTTCCTCAACCAGATCTCTGTATTTTATTCCAGGGGTTAGTTCTACCCACCTTAGTCTGGACTTTTCCCATCAACTAAACAATCTCCTGCAGGTTCGCTCTGTGTGTAACTCAACTACTAATTCTCTACAAATGTGCCCAGGGCTCGAACCCTCAACCATCAAGTTGACACCTATACTCAACTGTGACAGATGGTTTGTCAGATCCCTGGAGAAGTTTGGATTAGCTTGGTTAGTGCTCCAGATTCCCTCTGCTGCTGATAGGACACAGGACAAAAGACTTAGCTAAGCAAGAAGGGTTTTTTTTTTTTTTTCCTGCTTATGTCTTGGTTATACTCCATCCAGTGGCATGAGAGTTCATACCAACGTCAGGTGCCAAGGGAACTGGCTACATCAGAGCCACAGAAAGAGCTGACAGAGAGGCATGTTTCTCACTGGCCAGCCTCCCGTGTGCCCAAGCACTGAGCCAGCCCTCTCCCCCTTGTCCCCCCATCCAGGAAATGGCTCCACTCACCAGACATGAATGTCCTTCAGCCTTGCTTGTGGCTTTAATTAAGTAATTCTTCATAGGCGTGCCTACACCTCAGCTCCCTGACTGTCGGGTTGGCACTGTGCCTCACTGGCACAGGTAGGGTGGAAAGTCTTGTGGGCAGTCACCAGAAACCCTCTAAGCTATGGTAACCCCAGATCAGGTTTCTAGAAAGGTTCCTGAAATGTACAGACATGGTATAAAGGCAGTAACAACACTTCACGTCCTTCTTCAATCCACACCTTCTAAGTAGGAAATAAAAATTACCAATGAAGAGAAGCAGAAGAAATATCCAACCAAAACTAATATTTAACAATTTAATATTTCAATGTTTCCCAGATAACATAATGCTAAATTTACAATGTACTCAGAAAGATGTTAAAACATTACTGAAGTATATTTTCTAGCGAAATGTCTTCCCGTGAACAGAAATGTATGATAAAAAATAATGACTTCTCCATGTAAAGTACAAGGTTTAAAAGTCAAAATTTCAAATACATAAACTATTTATGAGGCACAACAGGGTAGTCATTAGCACACTGGTTAAGATCGTGATTCAGGATTTATCATATATAAATGTTCCAGTTATTAAGGTAAATTGTCAATATTATGAATGGTGACAATATATCCCACGGCATTTAGTGAACATCCACAAGTCTTTACGAATGCTTCTTTCACACATGGGAGAGAGATGAGATCAGAACAAAGGCCCCAGCTTTCTGGAGCTTACCTTGTAGGCAGAAGTTCACCACATGCCCAGAAATGGCAAGGGCCTGCGGGGGGCAGGGGTGACAGGTGAAGAAGAGACAGTGTGAACTGATGGGGTAGAAGAGCGGGCATCTTGCCCGTCTCCGCCCGTTTCCCGTGACTGGCAGCCCAGTTGTATAGAGCAGACTTACAGAGAACAGCTTCATTTGGGTTTCTGGTTCTGCCGGTCCAAGAGTGAGGGCCGACAAGACCCATCCCGTCCTTGCAGGCAGGGTCTCTGGGCGTCAAGGCTTGCGCGACAGGAGTCCTGTGGATGCACAGGGCGTCTCTGCTGGTCTTTGTTCCTTTGATGAACCAGGTGAATTCAGCACGCGGGCTCCACCCTTGTGACCTTGTTCGGTTTTAATTGCCTCCCAAGTTCTCAAGAAACCCCAAGGTCAGATTAACTCTTACCTCTTAGTATTGGATTTCCAAGAGAGCTTTTGGAGGCTTCAAGCCAAAACATCACCCCAGTTCTTCTTATTTTGTGGAATGTGCACTGCGGATAAGATAACATCACCTGCAAGATTCGCTGTCCAACGGAGAAAGCGAGGGAAACTATTCACATCCAGGCAACTAGTAACAAACCCCAAGTGACATATTACTAGACTAAAAAGAGGTTCTAGCTAGGCCTGCTGGGACTTTCCAGTCACTCAAAATCACAAGGTCAAGGCCTACCTAGGCTGAGGAGCGACTTCAAGGGCAATCTAGGTAATTTAGTGGGATTCTGTTGCAAATAAAATGCAGAAAGAAGCCAAGGATAGAACTAAGTGGTAGAGGACTTACCTAGAATGTACGAGGCTCTCTGTTGCATCCCTACTATCTCCAAAAGAAATGCTCGTGACTTGGCAAAGATATAAACATTAAGAAAGGAAAATTGGACAGCTCAGTAGGTCAAAATTATATTCTTAAAATCTGATTATGGGGGAAACATATATAATCTCAAAAAAGTAATGTCAAAAAAGTGAAACAAATGGACTTTGTGTGTGTGTGTGTGTGTGTGTGTGTGTGTGTGTGTGTGTGTGTCTGTATGTCTATAGAGGCCCAAGGGTGGCATCAAGAATCATCCTGGATTTCTTCATCTCCTTGCTTTGCTCTGGGATTTCCCAAGCTCCTTCTAAGGCTGATTACAGACCACATGTTCTATCCACCTGACTTTTCTTTTTTTTTTCCATGTGGTATCTGGGAAATCTGAACTCAGGTCCCTTCGCTTGAGAGGCAAAGTCTTCAACCCCTGAGCCGTCTCCCAGCCCAAACCCAAAGATTTTTATGTGGTATTTAATTTCCTGAGAAAACCCATTTCAGTTTTAAAAGTTGATAGGCATTCTCTACCGAGACTGAAAAAAATAGTTCAATAAAACTGCAGAACAATTTAATGAATAAACATTGCTCTAAATCTTCTAAATCAAATAGTAACAAGTTACATTAATTAGCATACGGAAAGAGTGATAGAGCAGGAAAAATTGATCTGCTTCTTAGAATGTAAGGATGGTTCAACCTAAAGCATTCTAACAACATAACTCTTAAGGCAGTTGGTTATAGAAGGCAGTCTGTATTTTTTTTTATGAAAAAGACTGGTAAAATTCAGCAGTCATTTCTGGGGGAAAAGCAAAGCAAAATCAAATTAAGAGAGTAGTAAGTGTTCAAGTTGTATAGATCAATGTGTAGGTTGATGCACTGAAATTCACAGCGACCTGGGAGAAATAAAGTACAGAAATGCCTGGGTGGTTTCACTATGTGTGGTGCCAGGAACTTTCTTTAGGGTGCTGTCGCAGGTCTCTGACCTTGGAGACTTTGTCCACCTTCTTCAGTTAGAGCAGAGGCAGCGAGCCTGTCAGTCTCAGCTCTTCCTCTGGAAAAATCCTGGCTCTCTGCTGACATACGAAGTCACCATTTTCTGCTTGAATATCAAGAAGAAATGGTGTTGCCCTGATTATACCATGCCTGGCTTTATTCCTAGGCACTTTCTAAGTTCAGCTTATCCCGGGGCACATGCCCCACCCTGGTTTTATTCCTCGGCATGTTCTATGCCCTGCTCACCCCTGGGAAGCACTTCCCATACCCTCCATTCTGGGCCTGTCTACAGCCCAAGGAAAGGGAGCCATGAACAAATCCTTATGTCTTACCTGGGCTTGCCTATGGGCTGCTCTTTGATGTGTGCTAAATTCAAACTCGAGATGATTATGAATCTGTCACAGAATAAATCAGTGACTGGTATTTGTTAGGCTCCTGCTGTGTTCCAAGTTATGGGTGTTATTTATTCCTACTGCAGTTACCTTTCTCTTGCTGTGAGATGGTGTCGTCAGACTCAAGGCCCTGTAGGGGAGAAAGATTTCCTTGCCTTATGATCTATTATAATCTATTATAATAGGAATTGCATAGCAGGAGGTTGGCTGGAGGCAGAAGGAGGAATCTGGTTCAGGTTACCAGAGACATCACGGAGACAGAGAGAACAAGAGCAAACTGAGAGGAAGCAGGGTCAGGCCACCAAACCCAAGCCCCACCTCCCCCCATGTGATGTGCAAAGGCAAAACTCCATCTCTCAAAGGTACCACAACCTTTCCCAAACATGATCATCAGATACAGAGTAAACTACATGGGCTTGTGGGGTCACATTCAAGCCGAGACAGTTCCTCAGCACACCATGCTGGAGACCCTCTTGGGATCTGAAGTTTGCAGAATGGGATATCAAGAATTGAAGATGGGTCATGTGACCCACCTAAGATCTTAAGGAATAAGAGGTGGGATTCGCTCCCAAGCACCCAGGCGTTCCTCTACTTCTTCCCATTGGAGCAAATGGAGACCCCACCAGCAACCTGGGACATGGCCCTACCCCCAGGCCATCTTTCAAGAGCTGATTAAACACCTCTTACCACTGGCAGATGGTCCAGTGGGTAAAGGAGCTTGCCATGCAAGCCTGGCGACCCAAGGTCAATCTCGGTATCTCTGTGGTGGAAAGAATAAACCAGCTCCACTCAGCTTATACGACATGTACAGAATCACACTCAAACATACACAAGATAAATCTTAAAAATTACTTAGTTGTCTCTCATCTTTGAAGGCAGAATGACCATTGCTTTCCGTGGTTTGATTTCAGGCTATACAGACTAGTTTTAAAGTATAAATAGAAGAGTGAAAGATTGGAAACAATCCTTAACGTGACAGAATAGAGAGACATATTATCTTTAGCACAAAGCCTGTAAAACCGTGAAGCATGGTGAGCTAGCGTTGAAGTATGACAGAGACGTGATCAATGAACAGACAAGAAAGCACACGCATACATGTGCACGCAGGAACGTGAGTTGCTGTGGAAGTAATTTTTGATATCCTTGGGAAAGGATGACTTTGTCACCAACATACCTAACTTTCCTAATTTTCTAATTACTAAAAAACAAATTGTTTAATGCAAAGGAGGCAAGAAAACAGCCAGAGACTTTAAAGAAAAGTTTATGTGGAGTTTAAAAACAATTTGGATCTGGCAAAACGTGAGAATCTTTCTCATGTGCAAATCCAAGAGAAGATATATTTATATCTCAAAGAAAAATAATTGTCCCGTAATATACAAAGAAGTTCTAGTAATGTATAATAGAAAAGCAACTGAATACAAACATAATTATATAAGAAGATAAAATAGTCAATACTCAAAAAGATTTATGTTTTATTAAAAGTTAGTGAAAGGCAAATTAATTTAAAAAGAGGTAAATTTGGTAACATTTGAAATGAGTGATTTTGAGATTTATGGAAACAAAGAGTAAAAGAGATTTCACTTGTCTCTGACAAAGTGAATGACTTCTATATTTTTGGAAAATAATCCTTTAATTGTGATTAAAATTAAATTTACATTTGTCTTTTGACTTGGAGGTCCCGGGTAATCTATCCAATACTAAAAACGCAATGATATGTATTGGATGCTTGCTCAAGCACTGTTTTAACACTAAAATAATGTCCATAGATGATAGCAGTAATTGGTTTCAGTCATAAAAAGAATACTTTGCTCCAAAAAGGATTTTTAAAAAGTGTCCATAATCAAGTAATTCTAAGAAGTAAGCTGTACTTCATGAGTATCAAAGAAACACTTTTTAAACCAAAAATGAGAATGATTTTAACATGCATGGATGTTTCTTCTTTCTCATTGATTTTTATTCTTTTAGAGTTTCATACATGAATACAATGAATTTATGTTATCTTCACCCTCATTTCCCAATCCTAACCCCACCCTTTCCTATTGCCATGGATGTTTTTTGATTTATGCTTTAGAAAGACAAACTCCCATACATGTGTGCACATGGGCACGTGTGTGTGTGTGTGTGTGTGTGTGTGTGTGTGTGTGTGTGTGTGTGAGGGCCACTGTGTGTACCTCTGGAGGCCCAAAGGTGATGTCAACCACCCCCTGGATTGTTCTACCTCCTAATTACTTTGCTCTGGAGTTTCCCTGGCTCAGTTTTCCAGGACCAAGAATCACAGGCTGCCGTCGTTTCTGCGGCCATTTTTACATGAGATTTGAGGATCTGAACTCAGATCTTATAGCTTGTGATGCAAAATCTTTAACCCTTGTGCTATCTCCCCAGCTCTTCCTTAGCTTGTGCTTTGAAAACACAAAGTATGAAAAACAGATTGTAAGTTCGGCACTCCCCTCCTAGGAGAGACGAATGACCTTGAAACGGGACAGAATGAAATGCTTTCTGGATCTTTCTACACAATATATTATCTGAAAGTAAAATTAATAAGACTGGAAAAGGAGGGTGTTTTGAAGGATAACTTGAATTTTATATAACACCTTATTCTGTTGAAAGAGTTTTGCCAGGAAGTGTGGGGTTCAGAGTAACTGCTACATGCAAGTATTTTCCTGGCATCTTTCTTCTGCAGCATTCATATCTGCCATTGATTAAGTCATCTCCATCTAGACACAAGGATAAGGAGACGTCTTTACAGGAGATAGGATGCCGAAGCCCAGAGAGGCTGTGTTTCTTTCAAAGTCACATAGCTTCAATCACATTAACATGGATCATACATGTGAGAAATCGAGACGTTGACTCAGCCGGTCCTTAGTCTCTTAGAAGCGTCTTTGTGCACTCTCCGTATAGCATTCAGAATCTTCCTAAGCACCTACGTGCCGTTCTTAACTTAAGCAGCTAAACAGGGAAGGAAGCTGCCCCCCTTGCTCTTCCTCCGGCTTGACACTGCTCATCTCCATGGCCGTGTTCGTTTCTGCGGATCACGGGGCTCTGAAGGCGCAACGATGTTGCCGAGTGCCTTTTGCAAGGAAGGCCATTGAATGGAAACACAATGGAAATCAGGATGTGAAGGTGTAGGCTACTGTTCCGGCCTCCTGGAACACAGGCCAGCTGGCCAACTGTCCTGCGCTCTGAAATTCTCTAAGACCTCAACCAAGAAATGGAAATCTAAATATTTAAGAGCCACACATGAATCATTTAGGCTGAAGAGCCAGCGGTAGAATAAACATTGTATTTCTGGCAGGAAGCTAGAATGGTAATTAAACGTTTCCAGATAAGGTGCATGTTTGAGAGAACACATCTCTTGCTTCTATCAGGCTTCAAGATGCTCCGAGGTCTTATCCTTAAGCAAGGGTTTATAATCCTTTCATGTATCTTGGGAGTGGAGAGAGAAAAGGAAATTTAAATTGCTTGAAGGTTTTAATCACATACACTTCGGCCACAGTGTAGTAAGTGGTATGGGACGAACAGACTTAGTGCTTAGCTGCCCGGCGTCTTAAACATCTGAGATGCATTTAATCTTTAATAATGGCGGCTCCAGCATATCTTCAGGAGGCTGGTGAGATGCCTTCCGTCCACCTCCAGGCTGGACTGACAAGATCTCTGCATTGTTACAAGACGAGATTCCAAGTCGGGCTCCTAAGCTTTTCTACAGTAGAGTTATTTGGTTTGTAACAGTCAAAAAGGTTGTCATTTCAGCACAGGAGGAAACGACAACTCTCTGAATGCAAACCTTTCTAGTGCAGGAAACTTGGTAGTTTGAGTTCTTGGAAAGTGGAAGCCAGGACGGACACTCGGCTCCGTGTCAGATAGAGCACGTCAGACAGGTGTCACTTTTTCCCTGCTTCGTCTTGGCTTCAATTCCAGGTTTCAAATCAAGTCCCACTTAATTCAACCGCTAGCAGGGCCTGTTCTAAGTTCTCCTCCTTCCAGTGTTGCAGACATGATACGTCTCAGAATGTTCTTGTTCAAGAGCAAGAAAGCCGGATTTTCTCAGTTCCAGAAGGGTGGGAGTCCAGAGAAACCTACTGCTTTTTTCTTTTTCCATTTTCATGTGTTGGTGTGTGGAAGGTGCCCGAGCATATGTGGGGGTGCAGATGTGTGGGGGTGCAGATGTAGTGGGGGTGCAGATGTATGGGGGTACATGTGTGGGGGTACACATACATGGAAGTGCAGATTTGTGGGGGTGCACATGTGTGGGGGCTTGTGTGGCATCTGGGGTTGACCTTGGGAATCGTCCTCCATTGCTCTTGTATCTCCTTCGCTCCAGAATGGGTCTCTAATCACACCCAGAGCTCACCTGGTGTCTGGCTACTTGTCCTGGGAATTCCAGGTTCTGCCCTTGGGACCAAAGGTGGGACTACAGGCTTTCGTTCCTTCTTAAAAAGTTGCAGGGGACTGGGGAGGTGGCTCAGGGGTTAAACCTCTGCCTTGCAGGTGGCAGGTCCTGAGTTCAGATCCTAGACCCCATGTATAGACACCAGGCGGAAGCGAGGGTGGCCTGTATTTCTGGTCCTGGTAGGGTGGAGCCTGTGAATCCCGGGGCAGAGTAAAGGAGGAGGTGGAGGTGTCCATGGTGGTTCCCGAATTCGTCCATGGTTCTATACACACACACACACACACACACACACACACACACACACACAATTGAATAAATAATAAATAAATAAAAATTTTTTAAAAGTTACAAGCAAGACAAGGAGAGTCACTCAGAGAGATTATTCCAGCAAGCCATCCCCAGAGAAAGCATCTGCCTTCCACGGAGAGGCTCATAATTCTGAGTGAAAGTTAATTCCATTCGGACTTAGATTTTTGAATGCAGTTATAAATATAGATATTGATATATCATGGTATAAAAAAATCCATCTCATAGGGTTTCAAAATAACTGCATATTAAGGAAGAAAAAAGCCAGCTACAAATGTAATTATCCCCTGAACACTACCTCTGTGTGCATGTGCTAAAGGAAGACGTGATTTAGGCTCTGATACCAAGTGTCACCAATAGATGCACATCCTGAAAGAAGCATGGAAAGGCGACAGTGGGAAAATGGAACAGAAAAAGCCAGTTGTAGTGACCTGTGCCCCTGTTTTTAGAGTCTTCCTGTCCTGCCCTCTCTCCCCTCCCCAGAAGAACGTGGACACATGGCCACCATATTATAATATTTAGCCACAAAAGTGACATCAGATGCCTATAATGTTCCTTTATAAAATATTACATACACATACACAAACATATAAACATACATATACAGGCACACATACACACATATACACACATACACACAAACATATATGCACACAATCATACACATCATCATCCTACACACATGCACACACAAACACACATACATACACATCATCATCATCATACACATATGCACACACATACACACACATCATCATCATACACACGTGCACACACAAACACACGTACATACACATCATCATCATCATACACATATGCATACAAACACACATAATCATCATACACACATAACACGCATACACACATGCACAGAATCACACGCACACATCATCATACACACATGCACACAATCACACACCTACACACACATCATCATCAAACACACATGCACACACATACACATCATCATCATACACACGTGCACACACAAACACACGTACATACACATCATCATCGTCATCGTCCTCGTCACCTTGTGTCAGCTTGGAAGCCGTCCCCCTGTGCACCTGCCCTCATGCGGCCAGCGTGCTGATCTTGATCTGTCTGTTCAGCGTCACACAAGTGAGATTCGGGGATGGACCGAGAAAGCCCAAGCAAGGGCCACATGGACGTGACACATGTGCATCCCAACCAGACACACAGGTGGCCCCGAGGTTTCCTTAAATAGAGTTGTAAACTGGAACTCTGCAGCTGGCTGCCCTGCCGCGTGGAGGTGTGAATCTTCCCCCTTTGTCTGCTCATCCCTCCTGCACACGCCCCGCGGTGACAGTGAATATCCAAGGTGTCCTTCGCCTCAGACAACACAGGAGGCCTCAGGACCAAGCCCGGGAGGCGTCAGTCACTTATCCCGGGGGCTCTGCTGACTGCAAGCCTGGTGCAGAGGGCTGACTGGACACAGGCATTCGGAGATGCTGGAAACCAGGAGGGGACCCTTGGTAGTTCTGCTCCTGGGTTGTCACATGAGTGATAAGTTTGTCTCTCACCTCAGGTCACCTGGAAATGCCCAGGTCTCCGGAATGGGGACACGCAGGACCATGAGAACAGTCTGCCCGGCCTTCACATGTCCACAACCGACGCGACTCCTCCGAGGCTCGGCCTCACCATCTGTCCCCCGATTCATTTCCCCGACGGTTCGGTCACCATCGTCGCTTGCTCTGGGGGTAACCGGTACCTAGAAGGGCGCGCAGAGGATCTGCCTTCTCCGGTTTCCACCCACGCCGCGCTGCCTCAGGACGTCACCCCGAGGTCAGCCTGGGTGAGGATGTCATTGCAGCCGCCATCCCGGCCAAATGGACCGAATCTGAGGTAGGAAGAGACATTGTCCTTGCGTTTTCCTGCGGTTGGATCTGGCCAATAAGTGGAGAAGGAAAGCTTTACTCACATCTGAACCTAGAACTAATTCCTTATGGCTGCCCCATTCCCCACACGAGTGCATGCGCGCACACTCAAAACGGTCACGCGATCGCCCCACACTCTGTAGTCATACAAAACCACAGCGTGTGTGACGTTCACACGGACTGAACACCCTCCGGCAGCCATCGCCGTTGGCCGGGATGTTTCTTCATTGTCCTGCTTTGAATTTTCCAAACCTGCTTTATTCTGTGTTCAGCATGGCTGATGGGCATTGTGGGTATCACAGTGGCACACAACTGTCTTAGGGTTGTAAAAGTCACCTTGGAATTCAATGGACCACCTGGGTTATCTGAAGATACATGTGGCATGTGGCCAGGGAGACAGATAAGAGGAAAGAAAGTTTCTCATCCTAAAAAGGCTTCCTAGCAACCTGGTACTTGACTAAGGACACAGAATAGTTAATTAGAGCATTGTCTGTCAAGTTTTCACAATGCAAGGCTTAGGAAATCATTAACCTGGTAAGGCTTTTATCTTTCCGATCTGTGTGAAACTTGGAAGAAAAATCTAACAAATCTAACACAGAAGAGATCTGTGATATCATTACTCTGGTTGTTGATTGTGAAACGTGAACATGACCATCTCAAGTTAATTGACTACATGACCATGGGCCAGAAAACATATAATACCTGCATACATGTCATACTTGCATTACGATGTTTATGGGGAGCACGCATCACATGCACACCACTGAGCAACCCGAATCTGGCTAATAACATTAGTGGAGACCGTTGTATCCCTGTTTGTCTTTCTCTTCAGATACGAGCTTCTGAGACGGAGTACGCCGCAGCCCTTTGCAGCACATCCCCCGGAAGATTTAAATCAGTGGCACAATATTTATTCAGGAACTCAGCGGTTTTATGGAGATAAGGGTCTTAACAGGTGAGATGACAGAAACTATAAAAACCAGTGTTGGCATTTAGTCTGGGGCATTGAGCAGGTCCTAGGATTGCAGCGTCTTTGCGCGTGCGTGCGTGTGTTTTCAGTCCTGCAGTAGAACACGCTTGGTTATTATCTGTGGCATTAACCATGGCAGCAGCCAGCAGAGTTCCTGTTTGCCACCTTAACTGTGTTCTTACAATCAACCATGAAGTCAGTCTTGGAGATGTTTGAGTCCTTGCCAGCCTCTCCCATGAGACTTCACAGAGGAATTCGGAAACACTGACCTCATGCAGAACAATAGAGCTTACCAGACGCTGTCGTATGCTTGTTTTGGGGAGGAGGATAAGCTTGTTGATTCAAAGAAAAGAAGCTCGATTGGATTGAGGCTGGAAAGAATTCAATGTAAGTTTTAAAGAAGTCGAAACATGAGGTCGTACGTAATGTCAGAAAAAAATGCCACGTGGTAGAGTCGGATGGAAAGTGTGGTTCATCTTGGCTAAAGAACCAACTTGGTGAGCTTAGGTAAAGGGGTCTGACCTCCCTCGGGGCTTGGCATGTGTTGCCATTCACGGGACCAGTGTTCGAGGGATCTCGTGCTGAGCAGCGCGATCAGGTTTCAATCAGGGAGAAAGGCTGATGTCGCCTCACAGCTGGGGTGCGGTCCCTCATTGGGGGGTCTGGGGAAAGTGAAGGCAACAGGAGCGTCAGGCAGCTGTTCACGGCGCACCCATACTCATGAAGCAGAGAGGGGGTGAACAGTCCAGGACCCCAGTCACCGACAGTGCTGCACGGTGGGGGGACTTCACACTTCAAGACCCTGATCAGGAAGGGCCCTCAAGCTGGACAGATGGCTCAGGGGTTAAAACTGCCTCGCAAGCAGAAGGTCCTGAGTTTGGATCCCAGGTCACACATAAAAACACCAGGTGGAAATGACAGCGGCCTGCACTTCCGGTCCTGGTGAGTGGAGCCTGGGAAATCAGAGTGAAGCAAAAAAGAAGTAGAAGCAATCCAAGATGATTCCCAAAGTCACCCTCGGTCCTCCAGAGAGACACACAGTGATTTTTGATACAAGGAAGGAAGGGATGGAGGGAGGGAGGGAGGGAGGGAGGGAGGCAGGAGGAAGGAGGGAGGGAGGGAGGGAGGAAGAGGGGGAAGAAGAAGGAAAGGAGGAGGGGAAGGAAGGAAGGAGAGGAGGGAGGAGGGGAGGGAGGGAAAAGAGGGAGGGAGGGAAGAAGGGAGGGAGGGAGAAGGGGGGAGGGAGCGAAGGGAAGAGGGGGAAGGGAGCGGAGGGAGGAAAGGAAGAAGGAGGGAGAGGAGGAAAAAGGAAAGAAAGAGAAAAGAAAGAAGGAAAAAAAGAAGAAGGAAAGAAAAAAGAAAGAAGAAGAAAAAGAAAGAAAGAAAGAAAAGAGAGAAAGAGAGAGAAGAAAGAAAAGAAAGAAAGAAAGAAAAAAAGAAAGAAAAAGAAAGAAAGAAAGAAAAGAAGAAGAGAAAGAGAAAAAAGAAGAAAGAAAGAAGAAGACAGAAGAAAGAAAGAAAGAAAGAAAGAAAGAAAGAAAGAAAGAAAGAAAGAAAGAAAGAAAGAAAGAAAGAAAGAAAGAAAGAAAGGAAGGTCTCTCAAAGAGGGGCCCAGCCGCACATCTCTTCGCTGACTCCACATGCTGTAGAGTTGACAGCACCAACCATCCTAGCCGCCCAGTGAGCAGCTGCCGTCTGAACCTGTCAGCACCTTGGCCAGCTGCCCTTCGCGTCCAGCCCCAGTCGTGTCCCAGCCTTTCTCCCGTGACGTCTCCCATGCGCCCTTTCTCACGGCTGACTAACTCCTCCATCATGTCCCAGCCTCCAGGCTTCTTCCTTCAGACAGCTCCTCCATCCATCCTGCAGCTGGTAGGAAAATGTGTCGAAATGAACATGTCCACAGTAGATCCCTCTAGGAAGATGTGCAGATGCTGAGCACGCTGCGGGGATATGGACCAGTTTTTTATTGAGGACTGTCAAGGAGTGTGTGTGTGTGTGTGTGTGTGTGTGTGTGTGTGTGTGTGTGTGTACGCGTGCGTGCCTGTGGAGGGTCCAGGGTGACATCAGGAATATTCTGGATTGCTCGACCTTCCTACTGCTTTGCTCTGGGGTTTCCCCGGCTCTGCCTTCCTTTCAGGGCTGAAGTTACAGGCTGTTTCCATTTCCACTTCCATTTCCTTTGCAAGGCAAAGGTTTTAATCCCTGGGCCTCCGCCCAGCCCAAGGACATGTTTAATACTAAGACTGAAAGTCTTTGTTACTGTTGTTTATAGCTAAGTAATTGCTAAGTTGCCAGTGAACAGCTCATCATTGAAAGACAACGTGCAGTTATAATCCTTAATATTCAAAACATATGGAGCCAATCTTCAGAATGGACAGATGTACTTTTCTAGACTTTTCCCTTTGTAAATCTAAAACTATGGTGAGTGCCTCTTGCCCAAAATGGGGCTTGTCACAAATCCTGCAGAAATCTGGAGACTAGCAGGTGGATAGGCCCTATATTTTTCTCATGGAGGAGATAAGTGCATTTACTCGGATTAGTTGCTGCGTTCGCCACTCTGATGGCAACCAGGGCTCCTGGACCTGCTGGGTGGGGGGAGCCAGTTTCCACTGGCAGGTCAGGAAAAGATGGGGGGTTAGCTCTGCTACTGCTTCCTTTGAGGCAGGTTCAAACTAGCCTTTCCCCTGGACCCCTGCGGTTTCCCCTTGTTATGTATAGAAAAAGAGTTCTGGAGACCACCCCAGAGTTTCAAAAGCCAGGAAGTCTGTGCACAAAATGGTGGAGAAACCTCACAGACCCCAAGGGCAGCCTCCTGCATCTGGAAGCCGAGTCGGCTCCAGAAGACTCGCTCAGTGAGGTGGAAATGTTGTGTAAACAGTTGTTTACTGTGTTGCTCAGGGAATACAGCAAGAAAAACGTCTGTGCATATTCAGTAGCAGATGTAGTTGTTTTTTTTTTCTAAATATTTTCCATTCATGGTTGGTTGAATCTGAAGATGAAGAACTCCGGGGCATAAAAGACTTTGTCTATCTTTGTCTATCCATTTGCCTCTGGTTTTCAGTTCCTAAGTGAATTCTTATATTTCAGGAGGCGGATGTGATTTCCTAGTCTCTCCAGATTCCAGCATTCCCGTTGACTTTCTTAACTTCTGTCGACATAAATAAAGAGGCCACTCAAGTGTTTCCTCCCATCATGGTTGATTTTAATCATCACTGCTATATTTAGAAACAGTTCTTAATTGGTAGTTCTCTTGAAATAAGAGGTCTAATTAATAAAAGGTCTAATTAGCTTAAAAGTCAGTGGGCATTCCTTTGTAAATATAATTGTGAAATTAAATATAAGTTAGGGTCTATTTCCTTGTTCAAGTGAGCAACCTATTTCACTGAAGTATGTATTTTAATATGCATCAAAGCATACCAATGGAGTCTAATATGTGGTTACATCCTGAAATTCAGGTTATTCCAGTAGTCACTTTTCCCTTTCATATCTTCCACTGTAAGGCAGACAATCGGATCAAGCCAATTAACCAGATAGCTTCATTCAAACCACAATACTTTTCATTTTTGCATTTATCTCTGGAGGGCCGGGCTTGCTGTCTGACTTACCCAGAGTTGCTGTGCTAATTTTTGGTAGACTTAGTGTGACTCTGGGTGTATACTACTTCTCAGCATCCAACTTTTCTTCCTCTATGACTCTGCAATGGCTTCTGAAGGGTCGTACATTTGGACTGACTGATATTTCATGGCCTGGAACATCTGGTGAATAGATCATGATTGTGCGATGCTGGGAAGGGTTTTACCAGAGGATGGCTACCTCCCCTTCATGCACCCATCTGCTGTCACGATTTCAGCTCCTACTAGTTCCTGGGAAATCAGATAGAAGCTCCGGAGGTGCCTGCAATGGGTGTCCTTTTCACATTGGACGAAAGAAGGAAGATAAAAAACACAGGGACTGATAGATTTGTTTCTACTTTTGGGAAAATATTGACTTGGACATTATGAGCTGTCAGTCATTGAGTTTATGAAAGGAGACTTTATCTCATTCTTCTTCCTTTCCAACTGTTTCACAGTATTTCTTTGACCATGACAGTTGGGATAGACCCGTTGGTGAGATTCCATCTGTGTTTGCTTTCAATGAAAACATCCCCAAATTTAACTCCCATTTTTAAAGAAAATTCCCATTCACATCAATTCTAGTCTTTTCTAAAACTTTCTCCAGTGAACATATTTGAAGTCCTGCAAGGAGTAATGACGTGAGCCCTGGAGGTTGGAGAGATGGTTGGGTGGATGAAGTGCTTGCTGTGTAAACGTTAAGAGACCAGAGTTTGAGTCCCGGCACCCTCTAGGAGCTAGGCATGGGTCGTGGATCTATGATCGCAATGCTGGGGAGAGGGTTGGAGCTCACGGGCCACCCAGCCCAGTTGAGTTAGTGAACCCCAGTTTCCATGAGAGACCCTGTCTCAAAAAAAAAAATAAGTTGGAAGTTGTATTTATCTATGCTGGGCCCACACGTGACTGAACCCTACCTGGATGTGGGGGGTCTGTCTAGGGCTGCTGGGTTACCTTTCTTTGTACTGTTGTGAGACAATGTTCATTCTCAGTCAGGAAGAGAGATTTCTTTGGCCCGCGGTTCCAGCGGGGAGATATAGTCCATTATGGCAGGAAAGGCGTGGCAGATGGAGGAAGCGGAAGGAGGTTAGTCCCGAGACAGATCACAGCCGTCGTCATGGACGCAGAGAGAATGAGAGCCGACTAGAAGTGGGGCTGGGCCACCAGCTTCAAGGCCCGCCCTCCGACATGCCTTCCTCCAGCGAGGCTCCACTCCGAAAGTTGGATGACTCCCCAAACATGAACATCGGCTGAGGCGCAAACGCGTGAGCCCGTGGGGGACAAATCGCACTCGGCACGGCAGGGCCCCGCCCGTCCCTGATCATCTATTGCCGACTGGCAATTGACATTGGTGAGTGTGTCAAGCTCTGGGGGATCGTTCCAGACGCACGCTCACACGACAGCCCTGACGGAAGAGCCATGAATTGTGGGAAAAAGAGTTATAGGGAGGGAAGGGGGTTGACAGGAGAGGAAGGAGAGAGAGACAGGAGTCACTAGGCTCGTCGTGTGCACAGATGAAATTGTCAAAGGAAAAAAATGCCATGAACAGAAAAATAAGGTCGAGAAGCAATGGAGGATTCAAGCTCCTGGAATCAGCTCCCAGCAAAGACCCTGGGCACCATCCGAGCTGTTTTTTTCTGCTTACCAAGGGACTCGGAAGAGCCAGAAAGATTTGTCAATGTATGATAATGAAGATGCATGAATGAAAAATACAAATTATCGCAAGGGAGGGGATTCGACATCTAGAGCCTCGCTAAATTCCTTTCAGCCATGTTATGGAGTGCAGTGTGGTTAGAAGTGTTCTGCCCAGGGAGAGAGCTAAGGAAGCCTGGGTTGCTGCCTCAATTCCCAGGTGGGCATTAGCACCCCTCCCCCTGCCCCGGACACACACCTTCATCCCCTTACACAGACCCATCACCCTCCTCACCCGGCATCAACATCCTTCACTGTTTCCTAAGAGGAGGGGGAGGGGAAGGAAATGTGGTCGGACACCCTTGGGCTAGAGAGGTAGCCCAAAGGTCAGGCCCCGGTCACGTGACCATCCGGCAGGGATAGAGCGGATCATGGGTTGACCCCACCCACCCACAGCCTGGCTGACCCAACTCCGCAATGAGGTTTTCACGACTGTCCCTGGCCAGGTAGCTCGGGGTGCCAGAAAGGTTCTTTATCTCTTTGAACCTGATGTTTCCCACTCGCAAAATAGGGTTCACCTTAGCACCTGATGGGGGGCAGCGAGCGAAGAACCCCGGATACAGGTCGGAACTCCTGACCCACGTGGAGCAACTGAGGCCGGTGTCTTTATGGCTCTGGCTGACGGGCCGGGTGTTGTTATTGTCTTGGGCCCACGCCCACCGTGCTCCGCGTGATGCGATGGAGGCTGAAGGCCAGAGTTGTGCTCTGATGGCTCCTGGGGTTTAAGTCCCGTCAGGGGGGCTGGGGCGACGGCCCAGCGGTGGAAGTCTTTGCCTCCCGAACAAAAGCTCCTGAGTTTGGAGCCCCAGATCCCGTGTAAAAATGCTGGGCAGACGAGCCTCTAAAGCTGGTGCTGGAGGGCAGAGCCCGGAATCTGCAGAGCAGGCCGGCTGGCCGGACTAGTCATGATGGTGGCTGCGGGTTTAGGTGGAGGCCCAGGCTCACCACAATACGGAGAAGAAGTGAGGGTGATTCCTGATGTCACCCGGGGGCTCCACAAGCCTACACAAGTGCACTCATGTACCATGTGTGCACACACCCAACACACACTCGCACACACCCCCATATACATGCATGTGAAGAAAGAAAAGAGGAAGTCCCACCACCTGTCCCTAGGCCAGCCCTCCCCGGGCTCTGGAGGAGCAGGCGGCCTTGACTCTGACTTCAACGGCCCCTGAGCTTGGGCACCTCTTTCTCCCTCCTTGCCTGGGACGGTCTCTCTTCGCTCTTACAAAGACACTAGCATGGGACTCGAGCTCTCCCAAGCTTGGTGACTCACCTTGTCTTGCCCCACCAGCAAAGATCCTACCCGTAGGACACATCGTCCAGGCCAGAGGGTGAGGCCCGGACGGTCCTTGCTCTCTTTTCTGGGGCTGGGGGAGAATGTCTTAGTTTCCTTTCTGCTGCTGTGATGGATGCACCGATGAAAGCATGAAAGAAAGAAGAGCGAGAGATAAAGAAAGAAAAGGAAGGAAGGAGGAAGGAAGGAAGGAAGGAAGGAAGGAAGGAAGGAAGGAAGGAACGAAGGAACGAAGGAACGAAGGAACGAAGGAACGAAGGAACGAAGGAACGAAGGAATGAAGGAAGGAAGGAACGAAGGAAGGAACGAAGGAAGGAAGGAAGGAAAGAGAGAAAAAGAGAAAGGAAGAAAAGAAAGGAAGGAGAGATAGAAGAGAGAAATAGTTCACTATCTTAGGATTCAAGGGCACAGTGGTCACAGCAGGGAGCTCACAGTAGCAGAAGCCTGAGGCAGCAGGTCGGTTGCACCACTGTCAAGAGCGGAGAACAACAGAACTCCATGTACATAGTTCAGGGTCCCTCTTAGGGAACGATGCCTCCCTTGGGGGGCCGCTCTTTTCCCCTTTAATTAACCTGATCAAAAGTCCTAAGGAGACACTAGAGCTCATGAAGCTGAGGATGAAAGTAGTCACCATCGTGGCGCAGATAAGGAAGGGAAAGAAGAAGGATAGAGAGAGGAAGGAAGGAGAGCTGGAGGGATGGGGAAGAAGGGAGGGAGGAGAACAAAGGATGGAAGGCGGGAGGGAGGGACTAAAGTAAAAAGGGAGGGAAGGAAGGAGGGAGAGAGGAAAAAAGAAAGGAAGGGAGGAAAAGAGAGAGAAAAGGAAGAAAGGAAAAGGAGGAGGAAAGAAGGGAGGAAGGGAAGGAGAATGGAATTAAGGAAGGAAGGAAAAGAAGCAGAGAAGGGAAAGGCAAAGGAAGGAGAGGGCAGGGGGGAGGAGGAAGGAGGGAATGGAGGGAGGGAGGTAGAGGGACATGGAGACAGGGTGGGGACTAGGGACAGGGGTATCTCGTATTTTTACAGGCACATAAATTGGAGAGGGGATGGGCTGCCCAATCTGCCACCTTTTTAGGAAAAACATGTCCTTGCGTGCAACCCGGTGGCCCTAGGGAGTGTGCTCAGGGCCAAGCAGTCGTGGGCAGACATGCTTTCAGCGCCCAGGCTCTGCGAGTGGTAGATTGGGCCGGGCCAGCACCCCTCAATGCCACGGCGCCACGCTTCCCCTGGAGCGGCCACGCGCCCCCTGCACGCGGCACGATCCCCCTTGCACACAGCCACACTCCCCCTGCCATGCGCCACGCTCCCCTCTTGCCACGCGCCATGCTCCCCCCTTGCCATGCCCAAGCAGGGGCTGTGGCAGACTGAGGCGACCCTGGGTGGCTGGCTTTGAGGACATCAAAGGAGGCTGGATATCCTGGGACTGTGGAATGACCGCGCATTTGGAAAAGACCTGAAGCCAGCGAGCGTCTCCACGGGATGGTCGCCCGTTGGACGAGTTGAAGGGAATGTCACCGGATGGTCGCCCGTTGGACGAGTTGAAGGGAATGTCACCATACAGCTTCCTGTGCCGTCCCAGCGTAATTGCCTGTGAATAGCACGGTTCTACCCAGGCAGTTGTATTTTATTTGTTTGAGAGAGAGAGAGAGAGAGAGAGAGTGTGTGTGTATCAGAGGCCATTGTATGTGCCTGTGGAGGCCCAAGGGTAATTTCAGGAGTCACCCTGGCTTCCTCTACCTCTTTTTTGTTTTGCTCTGGAATTCCCCAGGCCCTGCCTTCCAGGGCCAGAAGTGCAAGCCGCCCCTATTTCTGCCCGGTGATTTTACACAGAATCTGAGGATCCAAACTCAGGTCCTTCTGCTTGGGAGCTACAGCCTTAAACCAACAGTTTTAAGCCAAAGCATTTTCTCCTTCCCTCGACATGGACTCAGGTGGGCTGGGCACACTTGCTCGCACTCAGGTGGGCTGCACTTGCTCGCTCGGGCGCACTCGGCCGCTGCCCCCACATGTTATAGCGCGCTCTGCAGGACGGTGTGAGCACTGCAGTCACCATCAGGATTTCATTCAGGAATTACCTGTTCTCCAGGGAAACAAGAAGCCCCGAGACAGTAAGAAGAGCATGAGGGAATCCGATCCTGGAAAATGGATGAGCTTCCCAGAAGAGAAGCACTAACCCCTGGGGATGGGATCAGATAGAGAGCTGGCAGCCTGCCAGGCTGGTAATTACCACGTTCCAAAGCGCCGATCACCTGCGTCACTTCTGAAAGCAGAGCAGGACCATGATACACCACACTTCTGTTAAGCAGTGTTGGCGGAACGCTCCCAATAAAGTATGGTTCTATGATGGTTCTATGCAGGAGGAAATAGGGAAATGGTGTGCTTGGAGAAGGAAAAGAAAACCGAACATCTTGTGTCAGGAAAAAATATGAAATCATGCACTTTTGTCTTCCATGAAGCAAAAATGTGTATTTTTCTGTTTGTTTCTTCAAACAAAACCTCCAGGTTTGCAGCCCACAGACTCTTGGTCCCCCAGAGCGTGGATTTTGCCCCAAGCCAAGAGGCGACAGTGAGGACGTTAGCAGGGGTCGCAGAGAGAAGAACGGCCGTCTCTGTGAGCATTCTCGACCACTCTGCCACAGCCGTGAGACGGGCGAAGCCAAGTAAGTGAACTCTAGTGTGTCTACGTCCTGTGTCCTCTCAGTGTGTTAGAACTAAAAAAAAAAAAAAATCAAAATGGGCACCTTGAAAGCTAAAGCTGAGGAGTCCATGTTACATGCATGTACACGCATGAGCGTGTCTGTGTACATGAGTGTGTGTACCAGACGGCACTTAAGTGTGCACGCCTTTGGAGACAATCATCCTAGATTGTTCTACTTCCTTATGGGTTTGCTCTGGGGTTTCCCAGGCCCCGCCCTCTGGAACAAGAAGTGTAAGCGGCCTCCGTCTCCACCTGGCATTTTTTTATGTGGGATCCAAGAATCTGACTTAAGATCCTTTTGCTTGCTTGAACCCTTTGCTGTCTGGGGGCCCTATTTCATGTGTTATCACACACCTCTGTCCTCTCAGCCCCCCAACCGCCGGACCGCTCACCTAGTGGTGCCCTTCTTCTCACAGCGTTTGCTTCCTTCTCTGGAAAGCCAGCCGCTGAGTGTCCGGCAGCGCGGGCCATTGGGACATGGTGGCACGCTTGAAGTGAGCGTGCTTATAAAAACTGACGTGCCTAATGGATGTGAAGCAGCTCGCTGAGGTTTCATTACTGCGGTAATCCAAACCCCTGACCTTCGGGATGTACGTAACGCAATCTGCTGCTGGTCACATCCATACCTTACAGATTTTGCGCATAACTATTTGTGAGCACAAAGGTCACCGCTCAGCAGAGGGTCAGCTGGTGAAAGCTGGCTGCTGGATGGCGCCCCCCCCCTGCAGCCTGCTAGCCTAAGTAAATTAGCTAGCCTCGCCCTTCGGAAAAGGACCCCCCATCTTTCTTCACCTTTCATTTTAAGTTCTTCTTGTGATGGGGAGGGGAAAAAAATGGTCACGTCGCCTACTGAGCTGAACAGTGCAAAGCTGTACATGTAATGTAGCTCGTGGTTGAAAATCAGAGGAATAAATTTATATGCCTTTGCTTACTTAAAAAAAAAAAACTCCCTTTCAAAAGAAATAATTAAATATTTTGCAAACGGATTCTTTCTTGGCTGTGGATTTTCTTGTGTGTGGATTGATCATGTCCATAGCAAGATATTTCTGGCAAAGGTTTACCAATCCCAGATTGATCGGGATAAGTACTGGCAGTGTGTGTGTGTGTGTGTGTGTGTGTGTGTGTGTGTGTGTGTGTCTGTGTATCTGAGTGTGTGTGTCTATGTAAATCAGAGTATACTGCATGTGCCAGGGTGACTTTGGGAATCACCCAGGATTGTCCCATCTCCTCTTTGCTTTGCTCTGGAGTTTCCCTGTCTCTGCTTCCAGGACCAGAAAGTGCAGGCTGCCTGGTGGTTTTTACATGGGATCCAGGATCTGAACTCAGGACCTTCTACTTGTGAGGCAGAGGCTTGACCCCTGAGCTATCTCTCCAGCCCAATATTGGTATTTTCAAAGGGTCTATTGTAAATATTACATTATATAGCACCTTTGTAATTACATAACATCCCCATGTTTCTGCTTGAGTGCACAGGCATACGTGCACGAGTGCATATGCATGTATACAGGAGGGCACTTGAGCGTGTTTACCTGTGGAAACTCAAAGGTGACATCTGCATTGTTCTAACTCCTTACTGCTTTGCTCTGGGGTTTCTCAGGCTCTGCCTTCCGGGACAGAATTGCAGGCCACCATCATTCCCCAGCATTTTTATGTGGCATCTGGGATCCAAACTCTGGTCTTTTTGCTTACGAGGAAGAGGCTTTAACCCCTGAGCCATTCCCCAGCCCCTCCTGTGTTTCTTTAAAGATTTATGAAGAGGGGGAAGTTACTACAAAGTTTCTAACATGTAGACCGTGTTTATTTCTGTATTCTCCATACTAAAATAATTTAAGAGGAAAAAAAACTGTGGTGTTTTCTAATCATTTACTCATCAAAAGGGATTTCACATTAAGATCATGATGTCGGGGCTGGAGAGGTAGCTCAGAGGTTAAGCCTCTGCCTTGCAGGCGGAAGGTCCTGAGTTCGGATCCTAGACCCCATATACAGACACTGGGTGGAAGCGGGGGCGGCCTGTGTTTCTGGTCCTAGTAGGGCGGAGCCTGTGAATCCTGGGGCAGAGTAAACAAGGAGGAGGTGGAGGCGTCCATGGTGGTTCCCGAATTCGTCCGTGGTTCTACACACACACACGCACACGCACACGCACACGCACACGCACAATTGAATAAATAATAAAAAAAGATCATGATGTCAACATTACTATCAAGCATCAAGTGGTTGGTGGAACTGCTCCTGCACTAAAAGGGTCATGTGACGACGCCCAGCAGTACTGTCCTTCGCACAGAGTGTCTGTCCCCATCCATCTGCCCCGGTGTACATCTTTCAGGAGGCTTGCTCATTACAGATTAGCTTGGGACTCTCAGTGATTTCCAGGCCAATCTGGTACATGACCAGACCCTGTCTCAGAAAGATATGCCCTAAAATATAAGAAAGAACATAAGAAATACCATGTTATTACTCAGTAGCAGTGTAGAATAGACTTAGCTTCTAAAATGATCATGGTGTTTAATATAATTATACAAAATCTGAATCAAACTGGGAAGCCATAAGTAGCAAAATCTTAGGTATAAGTTTGCAAGGCATTTGGATAAAATCATTTTATAGTGTTGAAAATGTGTTAAAGGTGTGTGTAAGTTTATTATGGTCTGGTCTGGCTGAAGGGTAAGTCTAGAACCCCAAGACGCCACAGTGATGCTCCTCACTGGGCTGCGTCAGTCCTGCTCCTGGCCCTTTGCATTTGAAATGTCCTCAATCTCAAAGGCAAGGAAGGGGGTCCCTTTGACCCCAATGCAGAAGCTGTGTCTGTCAGCCTCACTTGGAATTTGTGGCGGTCATGTGAATGCAGACAGGTCATGTTTTGAAGGAAATGTGTCTTTCCATGTTGCTGTGTCCAGCTGCTCTCTTCTCCCTTTCTCTTGGCTGGAATGTGGGTCTGACACATCTCCAGTTCCAGCGTCGTAGACGGACAACATGCTGAGCGATCCAGAGCCACTTAAGAAGAAGCCTGTGTGTGTACATGTGTGTGTCATGTGCATGTGTGCATGCATGTATACGTATGTAGTTTGCGTGTATGCATGCATGCACGAGTATGTGTGCAGGCTGCATATACATGTATGAATGTAAGTGTGTATGTGTGCATGTGTATGTGTGCCTGTATGTATGTATGTGCATAAGCGCATGTGTGTACATGTGCACATGTATGTGTGTATGTATGTGTGTGCATGCATATGTACATGTATGTGTGTGCATGTGTGTGTATGCATGTGTAGATGTATATATGTGTGAGTACATGTGTGTGCATATATGTATGGCATGTATTTATGTGTGAGTGTATGCCTATGTACCTACATGTGTGGGTATCCATGTATATTGAGTGTATTGTGTGCATGCATGTGTACATGTATGACTGTGTGTGCATGTATGTATGTGTGAATGTATGTATGTGCATGCAGTGCTTGTCTGCAAGCTTAGACACTTCTGGTTTAAGTCAAAGGTGACTTTGATGTCAATTCTCAGGTGCCTCCACCTTTAGCTTGAATCAAGGTCTCCCAGTGGCTGAAACTTCACCAGGAATGTAGGCTGGGCGGCCGGGAGCAATGAGTTCCAGGGATCCGCCTGGGCCCCATCCCTCCACCTTCCTTGTGCCTAGACAACACGTGGTTCTGGGGATCCAAACCCAGGTCCTTCTGCTTGCATGGCAAGTGCTTTCCTAGTTGGACCTCAGTCTCCAATCTCCTTATATAAAGCCCAGGAGTGACAGGTAAGTAAGCATTGATCTCATTTGTTTCAGCACATTTGGGGGCATGGAAGCTCAGAAACTGAGCTAGCCCAGTGCTCGTTTATTCATATCAACTAACTTAAAGTTCAGAAGTTAGTTAGCCAGCTTTCTAGCCCCATGCCACATGCTAGATGCATGGTACATATTTAGTAGTCTTTCTCTTTTGGCTACAATTTCTCTGGAGAGTCACTGATTGTGGCTGAACCACAAGGAGGATTAGACAGCAGAGAAACTTCCAGTGAGCGATGAGCTGCTATTGACCGATGCACAGCCAGGAGAAGACTAAAGAGGCTGACTCGGTGTCCAAGAGATTGACGGGTGCATGCATGTTCACATCTGTGTGGATGTGCATGCATGTGCAGGTGCATATGTGCTTGTATGTAGGTGGATGTACATCTATGAACACACGTGTGGCATCCTGAAGTTGGTGTCTAGTATCTTCTTTGGTCACACTTCACTTTTCCCATGAGGAAGGTGCCTCCGCATTGCCTCCAGAGCTCACTGATAAGCTAGGCTGTGTAGCAGGCTTGTCCTGAAGATGCCCCGTCTCTGCTTCCTGGCTGCAGGTGACCTGCCTGCTTTTCTGTGTGTCTGGGGGTCCAAACTCTGTTCCTCATGCTCGTAGGGCAGGTATCTTATTCACTGAGTCACCTCTCCAGCCCAGGATGAAGAAAATGCCCAAGAAACAATTCTAATGAGTTTAAAACTTTTCAAAAACTACTTACTCCTTGACTTCCGGCTCGGCCCTGTAGAAGGTGGAATGTTGGGCTGAACATGGAAAACTCTCTAAGATCAACACTTTCATCGTAAAATAGGTTGACTAGAGATCGCCTAGGTGTTCGTGTATCAACAAACTTACCCCAGTGAGTGTCTCGATGTGAGATGACTGAAGCGTTGAGCCACAAGTAATAAACTAGGAGACGCGTTGAATGCAATGGGCTGCTGTGACTGATCATGCAGTCGCCCCATCCCCAGGGGAGACTTCTCTTTCCCGGAGTGGCGTGTGTCAGTCACAGATGACCATTTAATAAGCACGGCCACAGTCTTTTCAACTCTGATTACAGACACTAAGATTTCAACTTCATTTATCAGAATATTGTTTGTTTTTCATTTTATCCCCAAACAACTTTTTTATTTTTGTATATGTATGTGCATCTCCGTGTATATCACAGCGCACTGTGTGTGCCTGAGATCCAAGGGTGACTTTGGGAATCACCCTGGATTGCTTCTACCTCCTCTTTGCTTTGCTCTGGGATTTCCCAGGCTCCGCCTTCCAGGGCCAGGAGTACAGGCTGCTACCATTTCTGTCTGGCATTTGTATGTGGGATCCAGGATCAGAACTCGGGACCTTCTGCTTCCAAGGTAGAGGCTTAACCCCTGAGTCATCTCTCCAGCCCAGTTTTTTTTAAATTAGAGTAAAACATTCTGAATTCATAGGTTTCATAAAAAGTTAGTGGACCAGGTTCAGCTAAGCTTGCTGGCCCAGGATCTAGATGCAAATGATCCAAAGGACACTGAAACACTGGACGTAACCCCTGAAAGGAAGCTGAAAGCACACAAGGAACTCTCTGGCGGCTGCTGCAGGAATCCGTGATGGGTTCCATGTCCGTGTCTCTCCACAGCTCACACACTGACTCTATCTTCTTGTAGTTGCATCTGGAGATGAGACCCTTAAGGGTGAGACCCCGATTTGATAGAACCACTGATTTCACCAAAGACCCCAGAGAGTTCGCTCTCCTGTCCTCTGTTCCGAGGGCGGAGCAGGTGAGTCTCGACAAGAAGGTATCTGTGCACAATCCAGTCAAAAAGACGTTGCCAGAAACCAAACTCACCAGCCATTGATAATGGCTTTGTAGCCTCTAGAGCAAGAGAACCAAGTGCCTGCTGTTCGAGCCGTCGTAAAATATTATGTCAAACCTAATGGAAGAAGCCAGGATGCTGTCGAAATGCCTTACCGGATCTCACAGTCACTGGGAAAGAGAAAGTCTTTGCATTTGACAGTTGCTACAATTAAGACCAAGCGTCTCACCCACAGTTGGAGACCACGGCTCCAACATGGCATTTAGCCACAAAGATCTAGCCCAGGGCCTTCCAGCTAGTATGGTGTCTACTCAAAGAACTTGATGTGGTTCTGATGGCCTGCCTATAGCAGGGACAGAAGACCCAAGAAAGTCAATCCTGAACAGATGTTCTTGAACGAACCTAATAAGAAATTCCTAACACACAGGGCCTCATGCCTCCATTCCCAACTGTAGACCCTTTGCACAAGCATTCACCCACCCTTCAATACTGACATAAATGCCAGCAAACGCTTGCAGCTAGGGAAGTCTGACCTGAAACAAGTTTCATGTCCTTTCATCAATAATTCCTCCATCGCTTCTGTGTGATGAGGATTCTTCCAGAAATCAGACCCTGACCCTCAGGTCTGCTTCTTCTTTGTCCGTGAACTCCCACGGGCCACTGGGGAACATCTGACCTTTCTATCCCATGAGCCCATCATCTCCAGCACCTGGGGGTCTCCCTGCACACAGGGAAGCTAGAGACATCCAAGACAGATGAGGAGTGGTTGGTTCCTTTTAGCACTCTAGTCTGAAATGCCGTCACATGATCTCAACCAGATACAAGAGGCTTTAGCAATGCAGTCCAGTGTTTTGGCAAGAGCGTTGAGCCACCAGGATTTCTAGAAAACGTGGCCAAGACTTTCATCTTCTGTCATATGCTTGAAATGCTAAACTGTCCTCACAGTGGGTGATATCTTTCCTACCTTCCCAAGGCTATTTTATGTAAAGAACTTAATGCGCTAGTAAGTTCCTTGCCTGTCAAAATCAGTTTGGCTTATAAATTGTTGGTGGTGTTTTTCTGTATTTTGCACAGCTGTTTTCTCAGAATGGCTCTGATTCTTAGCGTCCATTCCTGGATGTTCTAAATTCTAAATCTTGGGACTGAATTCATCTTTCTTCCTTTTGTGTTTCGATGGAACCAGTGTGTGTGTGTGTATGTGTGTGTGTGTCTGTGTGTGTGTGTGTGAGTGTGTCTGTGTGTGTGTATATGTGTGTGTGTGTGTCTGTGTGTGTGTGTCTGTGTGTGTGTGTCTGTGTGTGTGTGTGTCTGTGTGTGTGTGTATGTGTGTATGTGTGTGTATGTGTGTGTCTGTGTGTGTGTCTGTGTGTGTGTGTCTGTGTGTGTGTGTGTCTGTGTGTGTGTGTGTGTCTGTGTGTGTGTGTATGTGTGTGTGTGTGTGTGTGTCTGTGTGTGTGTATGTGTGTGTGTCTGCGTGTGTGTCTGTGTGTGTGTGTGTGTGTGTGTGTGTCTGTCTGTGTCTGTGTGTGTGTGTGTGTGCGCATATTCATGAACACATGCAGAGGTGAACCTCCTTGTCTTTCTCTGTTGCTCTCCACCTAGGTTTGAAGATAAGATCTTTCACTTTCACCTTGAACTCACTGATTCAGCTACTGCCCGGATGCTTCTGTCTCAGCCTCCCTAGCACTGGATTACAAGCGAAGGGCCCTCACTTGATTTTTTTTTTCTAATGTGAGCATGAGCTAGGCGCTGTGCTCCAAAAGTAACGCACCCTCCTAAAATAGTGCCATCAGCTTGGTGACCAAATATTCAGACATACGAGTCTCTTGGGGACATTTTATGTCTTAACCATAACAGAAGAAAAAAACAATCAGACGAGCTCAGACTCAGATCCCAATGCACTTTTCTGCCTGACTCACCCTCCCGTACCCTCCTCTTTCTATCTTCTGGAGAATATTATTGAGCAGTTTTATAGTAAAGGTTCAAAAATAACATGGTAGATTAATCTCCACCTATCAAAGATACCTTTTTCTGTCATCCTGACTCATTCTATTCTGTTCTCGCCTGCAGAAGAAAGTCTCTGATTTGTTTTGCATACAAGTAGTCATTTAGACAGGCATGGAATTCTTGGATCAAAATATTTTCTCTCAAACTTGATGAGACCTGCCTTCCAGTATCTGATGATTTAGATCAGCAGTGTGAAGTCAGTCTGATTTTTCTTTCTTTGTTATGGTTAAGACGTAAAATGTCCCTAACAGACTCGTGCGACTGAGTTTTGGTCCCCAAGGGGGCGACACGTTTTAGGAGATGGTGTGACTTTCAGAGCACAGTGTCTAGCCGGCAGAGGTATAGCACTGCGCGTGAGCCTTCAAGGGTCACAGCTAAGCCATTGCCAGCCCCCATCTCTGTTTCTTGATTCCCGCAAGATGTGCGGAGCCTGCACCACCCATTCCCATCATCTCTGCTACTGTATCTTCCCCGCCATGATGGACACCGAGAACTGAATAGTCCTCCCTTGTCTCTAGCAGGTGATCTGTCACAGTGACAAGAAAAACAGCTAACACGTCTTCCTTTGTAGACTGTCTTCAGTTTACCTCGAGTTTCAGACGTTCATGCTGAATCCATACTTGAAATTTTATCAGTACTTTGGATGCACCGCACGGCTCTGTTCCACTTCTAGGCGTGCCTTGTTTGAAGGTAGGGTTCCACTTCCAGGCCGACCATCACTGTAGATCTGGTGTTACAGGGTATTTCCTCCCCACAATTATTTGGTCCATTTGCTTTTCAAGTGGTTTCGTTTCTGCTCTCTGCCCTCTAGGTCTATATTCTGACTTCTCTGATATGTTCATGTTTGTTTCCCTCTTTCTCAGAGTTTAAACATGAAATATTCCTTCCCATGGGATTTTTTTTTTTTTTTTTGTACACTTGGTCCTCAGCTGGGAGTACGTTAGAAGGTGCTAGAAACTGAAGGAGATGGAGCCTTGCTGGAAGAAACAGCCCACTGGGGCCCTGTCTTTGAAGTTTATGCTTGGTTCACAACCCTTCCTCTCTCTGCTTCCTGCCTGCCAGGAGCGAGCAGCCTCCTCTTTCTCACTGTCCTCAAGACTCAGCACAGCCCCAAAGTCACGGGGCCAGCCGACCATGGCCCTAAAACCTGTGACCTGTGCGTGCACACAAGCCAGTCTTCTCTTGAAGTTCTCCCCGTGGCAAAGCTGACCTGTGCTTTCCCGTCCCTGGTGGTGGGCGCTTGCCAGCTCCACCGGTGTTTCCTTCCAGCCTGGGCTTGAATCCTGCCTCGCTGGTTGGTCCTTGCCTTTCTTTCCTTCCCTGGGGTGGAGCTTTGACAGCTCCATAGTCCTCTCTCTCTCTCTCTCTCTCTCTCTCTCTCTCTCTCTCTTTCTCTCCTCTCCCATCTCCTCTGTCCCTCCCCTCTCTCCTCACTTCTCTCTCTCCTCGCCTTCACTTTTTTCTCCTCTTTCTTCCTCTCTATATCTTTTCTCTCTTCTTTCTTTCTTATCTTTCTCTCTCTCCTCTTCTCTCTCCTCTCTCCCTTCCCTCTCTCTTCTCTCTCACCTCTCTGTCCCTCCCCTCTTTCCTCTCTCTCATTCTGTCTGATTCTCCTCTCATTCTCTTCTCTTCTCTCTCTTCTCTCTCACCTCTCTCTTCTTCCCCTCTTTCCTCTCTCTCATTCCGTTTGATTCTCCTCTCATTCTCTTTCTGTTCTCTTCTCTCTTCCTCTCCTTTCTCTGTTTCTCTCCATCTCTGTCTCTCTCTCTTTCTCGCTCTCACTCTCCCCGGTTCATATTTGCAGTAGCTTCTCTTCATCATCGTGGTCCTCGTGTTGTCTTTGGAGAATATTCCCTGCACTGTGCACACTGTGTGAATCCTCTGTTCCTGCCTTGTAGAAACAGCGATGCATGAGAGAGGCAATCTGCTCTTGAAGCTTCCAGACAATGTGCCACTCGTTTCCTGCATGAAAAGCCCATGCAGCATGCTTTCCTCTCTTAAAAAAGGAAAAACACATCCAGACCCTGGAAGGGAAAGTGGGGTTCACTTGCCTCTGCCCCCTGGCTGCTTCCTGTGGCCAGCTCCGGGCGGGCCGTCTGTAACTCTCTGGTCTTTGCAGTGGAGCTGCATCTTCCACTTCACACTCGGGAGGAAGAGTCCCTGAAGCCGCAGACCTCCATTCAACAACTCACAGGACCTTCCAGGATCCCATGGCTCTGGAGTCCCTCGGGGGCGTCTGGTGACTCGAAGGGCTTCCACTGTCTTTCCACCTTCCGGACTCTGGGCCCCGCGTGGGCTCTAATGAAAAAGGAGAAGGGTTGGAGTGGACTCGGCAGAAGGCAGGTCAGGGCCGAGAGCTTGCTGTCCGGCCTCACTTTCAGCTTCGAATCAAAAAGACCAGATTCACATTCAGTGAGATGCAAACAGTGAGCGCCATGTTCTCCTCCTACCAGGGACCAGACCGTCCCAAGGGCTGGCAGGTGGCACTCAGCTCAGCATAGGCATGTGGCAGGATTTTATCCAGTCCTGGCATGTGACCTATGCTCACCTGGAACTTGGAACTCCCAACATATTCCATGTAGAAACCTAAGTGTGTTATTTGGACTTGAAAGAGAAATAAGACACCATTAATATAGCACAAGTGGACTCCACGAACATTTGCAGGCAGAGTTTGGAAACACTTCATTAAGATCAAGAAGGCTAGGTTTTCCTCATTAGTCTGCATACTTAAACTACCAAAGGACATGAACTTCTGATCTAACGGGTCTTCCATATAAGGCAACTGCCACCCACAAATGAGTTATCATACTATAAGGCAGTGAAAAATATTGCTAATGAGAGAAGCCCACCTGGCTTTGCTGGACTTGACTGATATTATCATTTAGGAAACATTAGGGGATATGAATATGCATTGCTGTGAATGAATAATAATGACCCCCTTGTCAAGCTTGTCAAGTGTGTTTACAACTCCAGGCATCAGAGAAGAAACATCTCATCCCCAGAGTTCTACAAGTTTACACCAAACAGGCTCCTGGAATCAAGTTTTCCAATCATAATGGCACGGCACAGTTTTTAGTGTATTTCTAAGATAAAGTTAAATGAGGTGCCTGCTTGGGGAAAATAACACAGTGAACTCAAACACCAACAGCAGAAGCCCCCGATGTCTGCACAACCGTCAGGAAAGTTCCCAAGACTGCCACTTTCCCAGGAATTTCCCTGGCTGTGGTTCATAGCTCCCGACCACCGGGAGAAAGACCTTTTCACAAGCCTCCTTTCACCCCCCTCTAATGCAAACCATGAGCGGTCGTTCACAGTAACATGGAAGAGCCTGCCAGGTTGTTCACAAGTCTGGGGTCCTGCGTTAAATCTTCAGAAGCCAAGAACCAAGTCCGTGAAGTTCCTGGCCTCTGCCTGCACACCACAGCATGCGTGCATGATCCTCCCACAGATAAAGAAAGTGTTCAGAAATACTAGTATTGGTGCAAGCAGGTAGTGTTATACTAGCTCCCATCTCAGGAGCACTGAAGTCTTAATGTTCCCTCTTTCAAGACTCACTGGGACCCCAGCAAGCAAGAAGCCGATCTGAGGACAGGGAGTGAAATTGATGGAAGAGAGGAAAGAAAATGCCACACTGGTTTGCAGAAAGAATAATCGAGGAAGTGGTTAGTCATGTCTGTGAGGCAGAGAGGCGGATACAGGACACCCTTCAAGAGCGTGTGTCTTGGAAACACTCTGTCTAGCCCTTCACTGGTGTGCCCACCCATAACTGTAACTATGGAGACGAAGGAAGACAGGGCTGTATGTCAAGGCTACACCTCGGAAATGACGGCGTGGAAAAACAGCAGCAGCAAAGCACTGAGCTAGGAAGACAGGGAAGAGTCTGCTTGAAATTTGAATATCACCTAGGATCCTACTGAGAGCATCCTCATGGGCAAACCAGGCAGGACCCAAAGGGAAATAAGTTCTTAGGGATGCAAGCATTATTCCGGGTACCATTTAGCACATGTCATGGCAGAAAAAGTATCTCTGAGGTCTATATCAAGAAATGTCACCATGTATATCAGTATAGACTTATTTACTGCACACTACATAGTGTGTCTGGCAGGTTACAGCCTAGAGATTCTATTATTTAATTCTGCTTATTTTTATTTATTGACAGATTGATTGATTGATTGACATATTGATTGATTGCATTTGTATGGTGCTTAGAATTGAGCCCAGGATCTTGTGTATATGAACTAATTACACTACCACTGAACTATATATGGTAATAATAATAACAATAATAAAGGATTTCTCTACAGGGTAATTTGACTTAATGAGCAGAAGTTGTTCCTTATATTACATGCCTTTACTTATTCAGTTTCTTTTCGAAGCATAATGTCAACATTTTGAAGACTGAGTAATTATAGTCTATAGTCCCTTTATATGACTATGCAATTAATTGTGGGATAAAAAGAAATATAAAATTTGTTAAAAATAAAGTCAGGACTGGAGCAATAGCTCAAGAGTTAAGATTCTGTCTCAAAAGCAGAAGGTCCTGAGTTCAGATCCCAGGTCCCACATAAAAATGCCAGGTAGAAATGGCAGCAGCCTGCACTTCTGGCTCTAGTGGGCAAAACCTGGGAAATCCCAGAGTGAAGCAAGAAGGAGGTAGAAACAATCCAGGGTGATTCCTGAAGTCACTCTTGGTCCTACACACACACATACATACACACACACACACACACACACACACACAAAACCTGCAAGAAAGATAAACTCAAGCCTAATTCTACCAGCACCTCCAGAAAGTTCCAGAACCTTTTCCAAAGCCAGAGTTTCCACCAGCTCTCTCCAACACATTCTAGAAACAGTTAATGGTAGAATTCTGTCTTTTCCCTTGAGACGCGGCCATGTCAGGCTCCCTGACCGCGTCCCGTGCCCGCTGTTCACAGCTTTCCAGGAGCTTCCAGGTGATGCCGGCGGTCATTCACCGCCGGGAGGTTCCGCCACCTCCAGGGAGTCTCTGAGATTCCTTCCCGATGCGGACGTGCACTCTGGCCGCCTAACTCGGAACGCAGAGCATTGGATTCCTCTCCCTGTCCTCACTGAAGTCCTCAGAATTCCCAGCACAGAACTGCCAGCGACCACTTGGGGTGGGGGTGAGTGCGGATTCGGAGTGGTGCCGCCACGCTCAGGGTGCTCCCAGGCTGCAAGCGGTGCTCCCAGACTGCAAGCGGTGCTCCCAGACTGAAAGCAGTGCTCCTGAATGTAGTCCTCCTACATTCAGAGCGGTGCTCCCCGGCTCCGAGCGGTGCTCCCAGGTTCCGAGTGGTGCTCCCAGGTTCCAAGTGGTGCTCCCAGGTTCCGAGTGGTGCTCCACGTTCTGAGTGGTGCTCCCAGGCTCTGTGTAGTCCTCTTACATTCAGAGCGGTGTTCCCAGGTTCCAAGTGGTACTCCACGTTCTGAGTGGTGCTCCCAGGTTCCGAGTGGTGCTCCCAGGTTCCGAGTGGTGCTCCCAGGTTCCGAGCGGTGCTCCACGTTCTGAGTGGTGCTCCCAGGTTCCGAGTGGTGCTCCACGTTCTGAGCGGTGCTCCCACGTTCTGAGTGGTGCTCCCAGGTTCCGAGTGGTGCTCCCAGGTTCCGAGTGGTGCTCCACGTTCTGAGCGGTGCTCCCAGGCTCTGAGTAGTGCTCTACATTCAGAGCAGTGCTCCCCGGCTCCGAGTGGTGCTCCCCGGCTCTGACCGGTGCTCAGCTTCAGAAATGTCAGCCGTATTGACTCCTGGAGGTAAGAGCTACCATCCCACCATTATTACATTCCCTGTATTGAGAGGAAGGGGGTCCAGGCTCGAATGCTTCCCTGCTCACCCTCACCAGGAGGCAGATTTTGAGGGCCCCTCCCCCCCAAACAGCAACGCCAGGCCAAGGTGGCGGCTCTCGGGCGAGCCTTCTCCCGTCCGCTCAGCTCCTCCTCGGCTGGAGTCAGCACACATGAAGGGCGCGAGGCGACAGTTAGAAACGCGCTTTCCGGGTGAGCTCTCAGAAGCACGAGGCCTGTCGAGTGACAGCCGAGCACAGAGAGAACCTTCTAGAGTCGCCAGTACATGGCGGCCCAGAGTTCAGCCACTGGGAAAAATTGCCTCTGACTCACATCAAAGTTCGTTAGCATGTCGGGGAGAATGTGGGGGAGACGCCAGAGAAGCAACTTGTGAGTCTAAAATGCATTTGGAACGGTCCTTCTAATCTTCCTGGCTCTATGTGGTCTCATTATAAGCATTATAATATCATTACCTCGGAGCAAGTGTACCAGGCCATTAGCACAGCGCTTTAAATGTGGAGACCATTTCCCTCGGCGTGCCAGGGGTCGGCACCTTTTGTTTATGAAATAGGAGGAGTCGCAAGGACAATTTTTCAACCAGTTAAGATGGGTTCTTGGGATAAAAATAGACCTCGGCATAGTTATTTCTGACATGCCTGAATAATTGTGTAATTTAACACTAAGTAAGATTTTTTTTCCCAATGCTAGATTTCATCATTACCTATGGTAATCAACATTCTGAATCATTTACATAATGACAATATTGCATTATCGTTTCGTATTGCTTGAGTTACAAGCTGGTAACATCAAATGATTTTTCACGTTCCACCAGCCACAGTGTTATTTGAATTTTTTTTTTTGCTTAAGGAGCACATTTACTGTCCTTCCATGCCCGACCCCCGCCTAAGAGGCATGAAGCAAAAAGATTTTTTTTAAAAAGGACACATTGATATGTGCTACAGATGCAGATGGTTGAATAATTTATCATTCATACCCCACTGGCCACACAGTATTGAAGATCAGTGCTGTGCTGGGGGCGGAAAGCACTTCGCCACCAATGCTTCTGGTTTCTAGCTGAGAGTATAATAAGGCCATTTGCGGAGGACTTCAGACTGTGATAGCTTCATCAGGACAAGGCAGATAAGCCACCAACCCTTCGCTCAACCTAAACACCAATCGGCATTTAGCTTAACAAGTGCTTGCCGGAGACAGCTGGAGTCTATTGAGTGCCTTCCTCTTATTCTAGAGCCTCCGGGCATGCTTCCTCCAGAGGGCGTACGCAGCAGCACCGCAGCTGGACATGTCATCTGGACATCTCCAAACCCAAATGGCCTTGTCGCTGAGTATTCTGTCTGTGTAAATAGTCAGCACCACGAGGCTGGAACGAACGCATCCGGGTCGTTCATTCTGAGGGGCCTGTCCCCCGTCACCGTTTGTGACATGCAGGTGAGAGCATTTTTGTTTTGTTTTGTTTTGTGTCTTGATGGTCCCCACGTATGGCTATGTTAAATAAAACATGCCAAGCTGTGTCCGTAAGTGGAAACGCTCTGTCCTGCTTACAGATTATTTATTTGGTGGCAAAGCGGAGGGAGAAGAGGGAAATTGATCATAATGAAAGCTGTTTGCTGTGACTCCGGAGGCAAAATGAGAGCAGATGAGGAGGAGGAAGGTCATGAGAGTCTCACTGGCAAAGTAAAGCTTATTACTATTGGGTCAGCTGAGAAGGCTCAGGAGAGCAAGGCGCTTGCGAGCAAACCTGGCTGCCTGAGTTCGATCCCCAGAGCTGCCCCACATGACTTCCACAAGTGCTCTTCTGGCGTCTGTGTGCACACTGTGCTGTGAACACACCTTCAGGACGTAGCTCACCGGGTCTGAGAGTTTGCTTTGTAAAGGACATAGAGCCCCTGATGGTTAAATGCTCTGCCTACCTCCAGCTCTCCTGATTCCCAGAACAGCAGGAAAATGCACCTTCAGATGAAGGAGACAGAGACACACAAAGGGAGCCTTGCCTAAGGATGAGAGGGAGGCCTGAGTCTATCAATGTCCCACACCCACCTGTCCAAGTATGGGTGTTTAATCACTTCTGTACTTGAAGGTCCTGGAGAAGTCTCAGAAGTCTTAGAAATGAAAACCTTCACCGTTGAAGCACTCTAAATGGGTGGGTCTTGGACTCTCTTAACCCTCTGGCCTTTAACCTCCTGGGATTGGGTTTGGGGTTCATGTTCTATTTGCAGTTGTGAAAGAAATTAAGAAGTAACACACAGCATAAGAAAACTAAAAAATGACACATAGCCTAAGAAACTGAGAAACCTCTTCTTGCCTAGTAGGCATTAAGGAAGTTAGATGATCTCTTCGTTGTTTTGACAAATGGGATGAAGAAACAATTCTCAGAAATTTCCTTACGAAATGGAGGTGTAGCCAAAATGAAATCACTTTTGGTTTGCTAGAAGAGCTCTAATTTCCCACGGCTATCCACGCATCTTGCCCCGGACAAACATTTCTGCCCCCCACGACACAGTTAACACAGGTCAGAGAGTGCTCAGGCCACCCGAAGTCCAAGTCAGGCTTCTCGGCAGGACCCTGGTGGCTTTAAAGGTAGAAAAACTTCAAGGAACAGGTGGCACATGAAATGCACACAGATCGTCTCCTCGGGGAGCTGGAGACCTGTTAGACCAGTTAGAGGGTCGCGACCTAAGTGACCCCAAGGCCAGAGGATGCTCGGCACTGAGAGAAGGCAGGTGGGTTCATGCACTTGTGAATAGTCCACGTTGCTTCTAAACTGCATGAGCGTCATGACTAAATTTCAGAGGATGCTGAATATAGGAGTTTTATTGAAGCCCAGAAACTATCTGCAGGTACCGCTACGTCTTTCTCTTCCCATCTCCTCTTTCCCCCACGCAGGACTGTGAAGCGCCGCGTGGCTATGATGCTTGAGCCCGTCTCATGTGACCAGTGAGCTTGGTGTCCTCAGCCAGCTGGGCATCCGCAGGCTCCGGCAGGCCAGGCCTGGAAATGTGACTGTTAGTTAAATTTTAGTGACTTTTACGATGATGCCAAACATGGTCTGGGGTTATTTAAAATCAGGATAGGATTATTACACATAAGGCTTCCAAATACTTCTGTAGACTAACTTCTGCAAAACAGCTTTTGTTTGGAAAGCCGATCATGTGTGTAAGTATCAATAAATCCTTTTATATGACCCTTGTGAAGAGAATGATCAGTTCTATTTTCAAGTTTGATTTTAATTCCTTTTCATGTAAACACGGTAAACCCTGATGTTTATGTCTCATCCACATGTTATGCAATCATCTATAATACTAGAAATATGTGCCAAGACAGAAGCTGGCAACTTTACGGAGAGTAAAACACATTGAAATACTTCTTTATAATCAACAGAACAGATAGGCCCAAGTATTTGAGAGCTTAGAACTATGTGTAATATCAAGACAAAGAAACAGCAAGATGCAGTTAAGCCCAGGCCAAATATCAGAGATCTTTCTAGATCTTACCGTGTTCCTGATACCGTTTCCCAAGTTATTCACTTGTTAAAATGACAGCGTGAGGACTTTGACATATGAAAGCTAAAACGCATCCCTTCTGAATTCTGAAGAGTCCTCACTAAAGGTGACCCTACATTCACCTGCAGGGCTGCTGATAAATTTTCCTTCAAACAGCTTAAGGGAACAAGGGGTTTATTCTCTTATGATGGACCGGTTACAGTTCCTTGTCCAACTCTGCAGGAGAGCTCACACCAACACCAGGGCAGAGGGGACTGGCCACATCACATCCACTGAGAGATGGACCATCCTTACTTACCAGAGCATTATGTCTGGCCAAGTGTATACAAGGACACCCCCTTTCTCAAACAGTTTCCCTTGTTTCATTCACCTGTCCAGGGACTAGTCCCAACCAGCACGGGCTGGATCTTCCCCATCTACTAAACAATCTCCTGCAGGTTCATTCTGGGCTTAACTCAACTATCAGTTATCTACAAATGTGCCCAGAGCTCGAATCCCCAACCATCAAGTTGTATCCCTGCACCTAACTATGACAATTGGGAATGTGGAGACTGGGTGCCAGGAACCAAAACACAGACAGGATGAAAGAATAAGTTCTAGTGTTCCCAAGCTTTGTGGGGACCATCAGTCACAGCAGCCTGTCCTGTTTCAAGGATGACAATGGCAAGGGGCAGATGTATTAGTTGCCCTGATTGGATCTATACATGCTGTGAAATACCTTGAAATGCCACATCTTGACCTGTGATCGTAGCAATGACTGCATATCAATAGAAAATCTGAAAGCAATAGTTGATCAATACCATCATCACACTTAGCACACGGGATACAAGACAAGTTCAGCTGACTTGATCTAAACCTAACCCCTTATATCTCAGAGTCCAGTACTTTCCCATCTGTGTAAGGCTGGTCTTGAATTCCACTACAGCATTATATTTTAAGCAATTCTGCCTTAATGTTATTTCTGACTTAACTGCTTTCTCAGCGTGGCAGACGTTCACAATGTCCAAGTCTGCCCATTACCAGTGTAGAAGGCTACACTGTATCAACACCTAAGGGCTGACAGGGTGTTGCCAAATAGTATCAGTCTGCCTCGTCCTCTTCATCTGAAACAATTTAGGAATAAAATGTCTTGTCCTATTCTGATTGTGTCAATGGAAAAAACAAATCAGAAACTGTTTCACTGATCTAAGAGCACAGGCTTTGAAAACCAGCACTACCTAACACCGCTCCCCTCGGGCGTGCCTGATGCGGAGTAAATTAGCACGGGAAGGGCGCAGTTTCTGTCCAGTTTGTCCTTTAACTGCAATGTTGCTTGGTGGCCACTCAACCAGTGGCCATCGGTGTGTTCCTTGGCCTCTTCCTTCTTGCTGGATGAGTCTCATCTCTGATCCTTAGCTCCTGCACTGCCCCAGAGGCTAGTCAGACTAGGTGGCAGAATTTTAGAAGTGAGCTATGCTTTTCACCAATGATTGAGGTGGAAATACCCCTGCAGGCAGAACGAATAGGTATCGAATAGCTCAGCCTTACAGGGAGCGGCTTCTCAGGCCTTCGTTTTTTTTCCAAATAGATGGTAACACTTGGGCTATTTGCTGCAAGGCGTCAGGATTTCTTAGATGTCATCATTAAGCTGTTTCTTTATAGATCCAGAGGCGCGTGCAGCATGAGCGACTGTGCTCGCTGACTGACAGCTGAGTGTCTCCATGCCTCGGCCCCTCTGAGCAGGTGCCTATGTCTTTCTCTTTTGGAGCGCTCAGAAGCCGTGACGAAGCATCTCCCTTGTAATTACTAAGCCCATCTCATTGGATTCTTCACATTTAAAAAAAACAATAAAAGTTTCCTGAACCCCAAAGCATAGAGGGCTAGAAGACATTCATAGATGTCAGGGATGATAAATTCAGCCCACTGGATTCATTCTTTTCCAAACTGATGTTCGCAGGTTGAAGTCTGTACACCACACTGCTGTGTGAGAACCAGCGGACCCCAGATCACCTCTAGAAAAGACTCTCCACGTGACATATCCACACCTGTTATCTGGGGCATCGGGACAAGGTACCAAACTTTTTATCTGTTAATCTCATGAACTTTCATCCTAGGAACCAAAATACATCAAAGTTATCACTTGAGCTTTGAGCATCTCATTTCAGAGTTGATGTAAACCTGGGTGTGTAGCAAGCTTTTTATATTTGCAGCAGAGATTTTTGTATCTCCCAGGTGATCTGCGCCATGCACCCAAATGTTGAAGGTGAGTTTCCCATTTGTACATCTCTAATCTAGTAACCTGTGAACATACAATCCATGCTTGAGAGCCACCATATTTAGATGTGCTCTTTAGTGAATTCTTTTCTGGAGAAGAATACAATTTTAATTGGAATGACTTCTTTCTGACTGAATCCCTTGGACAAAGTTTGATTTACCTAAAGCTAGAAATAGATGTCAGATATATAGAGCAAATACTCTTTGGATAAACATTACCAGTTTTATTAGCTTCCTTTCTATAGCCTTTCTTTTTTAAAAAATATTTTGTTTATTGATTTGAGGGAGAGGAAAAAGAGAGAGAAAGAGAGGAGAGAGGAGAAAGGAAGAGAGAGAGGAGAGAGAGAGAAAGAGAGAGAATATGAACCAAGGTGTCAAGGTAGAGGTCAGAGAACAACTTTTGAAAAACAGGCTAGTCCCACCTACCATGTGATCTCTTCCAGGAATTGAACTCAGGTCTCCAGGTTTGTGAGTAGACACTTCACCCACAGAGTCTTCTCACCAGCCCTTCTGTGAACTTTCTTTGGTGAAAAATAATCATAGTTTAAAAGGATGACTTTAATAATTCACCATTAGCAGTGCTAAGATTTATTGTTGCTTCCAAAGGCAAAAATTAAATGACAGTTCTTAATCCCTCTATGTTAAGTAGAGATGGAGGAGGGAAGCCAGCTAAATGAACACATGCGAGCAAGCGCCCTTCCCCTCAGCACACATGCAGACGGAACGAGCCAGTCTATGACCTTGTTTCCATTCTGAGAACCAGAACACGTAGAAACTTCTAGATCTTCATTGGAATTATTGCAAGAATAGATAGACTGGCATTTGGCAAGTCATAATGGAAACCTAAGTAAATCCATTTTTAACTATATGAAAATCACATCTAAACTTCTTGAGTATGTTTACAACCAAACAAATCATAGATACTGATAATTTGCAAATATTTCTTTCTAGTAAATGTCTGGGTTTCTTAATGGATGATTCTGTTTTATGTTTTATGTTTTTAAATACTAATTTATTAATTTATGAGAAAGGAGAGACAGAGAGAGAGGGGGAGAGGGAAAGAGAACATGCACATATATGTCATGGCACATGGCTAGACACCAGAGGGAAACTTTTGGAAATCAGTTCTCTCCTTCTACCATGTGGGGCTCCAGGGATCGCGTTTAGGTTGCTAGATTTTTTAGTAGACACCTACAACTACTAAGCTACTTCATCAGCCCTGGTTGGATATTCCGAGCCACGATCTCTTCTCACGTAACCCAGACTGGCTTGGTCTTCCCACAGCAGCTAGACCATCTGCCACAGTCTTGCTTCAGCTTTGCCTTCACTGCTGGTTCCTCCTAAGTGGCCAGAGCTCAACTCTGAGCTCTCCAGGAGACACCTCTATGTAAGTAGCAGAGGGCTGTGTTGTAAATGCCTTTGAGAGGTGGTTGAGCCTAGTAAGGGCCGGGCCTGGACATTTATCGACCTGCAGCCCAGTCCACTGATCATCAGGAGAGCACATTGGACAGTCTGAGTCCTTTTCTTTGTGTTTCCCCCTCTTTCCTTGTGTTTTCTATGTGTTGTTACTGAGCGCGTGCCGAGGTCACTGGCTTGAAAGCTGACCGCACGCGCACCTCGCATTGTTCTCGGTCCGCCTTCGCTGATGCTTTGCCCGGCAGCCATAGACCCACTGCAGCTTCCTTCCCTGGACGTCATTCTGATTCTGAGTGATTTGGGTTTGTTTTCCAGGTTTTGTACATATTAAATAGTGATTATGTGACTCTTGTTCCTAAAGAAAAATGTAGGTCTTTTGTTTTTAATCTGCAGTTAACCAACTGCTTTGCTTGAGATTGCAAATGCTCTTTTGTTCTGTCAGGAGCTGAAATCTAGTGCATTTTTCTAAACTTTTGCTATGTTGCGTTATGCCCTTCCCGAGCGCCTACCACTCCATGGGAACTTAGAACTCCCCAGAGCAACTACCTAAAGGTTCAAATATCCAAGTCGTCGCTGCGCTGCTTGAGCGTCTTGTACATATAAACCAACCCCGTGGTATCTAATCATACACTGGGAGTGGATCAGGACCTCTGTTGGTTCCGTGCTCTGAGATTCCTCCATTCTCCAGATCTCTTGGACTTCCTTTAGCTCTTGTACTAAAACATTAGATTCTCTTTGGGATTTTTTTTCCTTACAAATTTTTGCTCAACTAGTGCCATTTAGGGAGAAATGGACAGGAGGGAATATAGACAAGAAAATGGCTGCCAAAATCACACACACACACACACACACACACACACACACACACACACACACACATTTATTCTTTGGATCACAGCAATCCCTTTGTCAGGTTTGTCAAACAGAAAGCTCAGCTTTCCTTAGGGGTTCCGGCTGTTTTAGCCGCATCAACTGGGGTGCTTCCCTATCCTGGGGATGACCAGGGCAGAGGCCAAATGAAAAATGGAAAACAAAACAAGATGGAGATTGGTCCCACGCACTCTGTCTTACGAAGCATCTCCGGCCAAAGCCACCGGTGCCCCTCAGATTCTGCTCGTTCTGTTCATAATTCTACACTGAGCCTGGCTTTGGGCGAAGAGAGGGAGGGAACAAAAATGAGAAATGACTCTTTTAACATTCACTCTTCTCAACTGGATGGTCCACCTGCCACGCTTGACTTTCGGGGTCCTCGGAGTTGTGCTTCTCCAATGTCCAGGATTTTTCCATTGAGATCAGCGCGAGAGAGGCCAGGCTGGGCTCCCTACATTTGGACAACGCAGCAAGTGACATTCATCATATGTTTATTGAAATACCTTTGGCTTGTTTCTCCCCTTGGCACTCTTCAGAGATCTAGGAAAAATCCAGTAGAAATCATTACATCCTCATACTGGCATGAAAGATATTTTCTGTCCGAGCCTTGGTTTCCAAAGGCAAAGTTTTAGGGGCATAGGCACATGCTGCCAAGTCCTCAATCAATACCCACCCCCCCCAAGCAGCAGACCCCCTGAGCGCACAGCCTGTGCCAATTTCAACAGACTTGTGACCACAGATCCTTGTTAATTATGCTTCTCTTTGCGTTTGTTAAAAACTCTTTTATGTCAACAATATGCACAAATAAAACATGAAATCCTTCTGGAATCATTTTGGCAGATTGCATTCACTGTTCCATCCTCCTGTAGCAGTGAAAATAATTTGGCTTTATGTAAACCATATATGGCTTAGGCTCCTTGTCTAACTCTGCTAAGATACAATGTCACTAACGTTAATTTTGATATACTTTGATTACACTAGTTGTCACTTGGGCCACTTAGATTAGATGCATGGGGGGACATAACCCATCTTTGTCTTTGACCTTAGTGTCTGCCTGGATGGTAACTCTTGCATCCGTGGCTGCAATGTTTCTGCATGTTTTCTCTTCTCTGTAACACACAGAGACATGTACACATGCAGAAAGACAAGATGGCCCGCTCTGGTCACGTGAGCGGCTCTTTCGGAAACAATCTCTGTTTCCACGTCACACGTTCCATACCTGTCATATTATCATCGGCCGCCTCTGTGTCCCCAGAGAACACTAACTACTGATCGATAGCCCGGACATGTCTGGCCGTGGCCTGCACGTGCCCTGGGTAGTTCATTTATTTGCCTTGCTGGATTTGCTGCAGTGGAATCTAATCAATAGCTCATTCGTTAATTCTGGCCGAGACTGTGGCAATGGAGCCGGGGGGCGGGGGGGCTGGCTCCCACGTTGACTGAAATATGACAGACACTCCAACAGATAGTCTCACAGGGTAGCCTGGGAGTTCTCCTAACATGCTCTGCATAAAAGGAAAGGCTGAGAAAGAGCAGATTGGTGGTCTCCTTGCCGAAATTCCAGAATGGGTGGGTACTAAGCTGAAGGGACAGTAGCTATAGAACGTGCAGCACATCATGTATCTGCCTTTAATTGGACCCATGGCTGGGTTGACATTTCCACACCAGTTTGAGGCTTTGAGATTGGTGCATGCTCTGAGACTGAATGCCTTTGGAATGCTGCCCAGAACTCTTGGAAAGTTTGCTTCAACATACCGAGGATGCCTGTGGTATGCTTATGCTTTGACTCTGCAGAAATCCTTAAGCCAGCCTTGGAGAGGGGCTGAAACTCTCAGCCGCCACCAACATTCACAAATCCAGCATCTACTTGGAGGCCAGAGCTTGTGGATAACAGTCTCCTCTCTTTTGCCTCTCCAGACTGAGGTGGCACTGTTGGGCACTTGGCACTTCATAGCATGATAGCATGATGTTAGATACCAGGAGACATCTCCATCCTTCAATGTGTCCCCCTGATTTTCTCAGTGACTGACAACTTGAGCTGAGGTAGTGATTTTCTGATCTCAGAAACATACATGAAACATGCACCATGCTCCTGTTTGCATAGAGGGGCTGCGTGCGCTGATTCTTGAACCACCTTTCCGCGTTCCCACTCTAAACTCACACCCCGGCGAAGGTGAACAACTGGAAACTGCTTTCAATGTAGCTGGAGCCATCTGTTCACGTCTCACAAAACACAGGAGGATTCTTGAGCGGACAGTCTAGCCAAAACTTCAGGATGTCGTGCGGTTGATCCAATAGTCCTGCAGCCTCAGCGCCTTGCAGGACGTGGCGTGACAGTTAGTGGGTCCTGTTAGCAAAGCGCTCTTTGAGTGAGTCCTGAGGACCCCGAAGCTTGTTGGGCTCTGCCAGGCTCTGCCAGGCAACTTCATGCTCTTCCTCCTGCCCCTTCCAAGTGGCCTCCGGCTTCTGTTTCGTGTCCCTCTCACTTAAGATCCGAGGTGCCAAAGTGACCGCTGACCCCGACAGCATCCACCTCTCGCTGCTCATCCAGGATGGTCACCTCGGCCCAGACTCTGTCAACTCCATTAGTCTCTTTGACTGTCTCCTTGGCAAACACAGCTATTTAATTAGCAGCGTCCCCAGCAGAAAGACTTCTGTCCGTGAGCCTAGGGAGATGGCTCAGGGGTGAAAGTCGTTGCCCTGCAAGCAAAAGGACTCAAGTTCAGATCCCCAGATCCCACGTAAAAATGCCAGCTGGAAATGGTGATGGTGTTTCATTCCTGCCCTGGAAGTGGATCCTGGGAAACCCAGAGCAAAGCAATAAGGAGGAGGAGCAATCCAGGATGATTTACAATGTCACCTCTGGGCCTCCGTGAGCACACACACATATATCAAGTGCTTGCTTACACAGAGAGAGAGAGAAAGTGAAAGAGAGGAGAGAGAGAGGAAGGAAGGAAGGAAGGAAGGAAGGAAGGAAGGAAGGAAGGAAGGAAGGAAGGAAGGAAGGAAGGAAGGAAGGAAAAAATGATTTCTCTCCATGTGCGTGAACATTCTCACAGTTCTTACAGTCTCTTTCTTGCTGATGTCTCAAAGCTGCTCTTCCCTACATATCCCAGTGCCACCTGCTCCATTGAACGCCTTTGGCTGTGACATTGCTTGTCCCTTTTGCCGCTCTCACCATCTTCGTTCCCAGCGTCCCTTTCTCCACACGTGCCATCCTCCCGCATCCTAGAGAACACTCTAGTCCCTGGCCAGGCTGAATCCTGAGTCCCCGAAGCATGTCTTTCACGGAGTTCTCCTTGGGACCGTCTTCCTGCGTCCGTCCATTTCCACCACCCTCACCCTGTCTGTGCTCTCGTCATTTTCATGTATGATCTTCAGCTGTCCGCGAGCTGTTTGCAGTCAATTAGACCTAGAGAGGAACAGTTTAGCTTCTGTCCACTATTCACAGCCTGAAATATGTTGTCACTGTCCCTTTCCAATTCCTTAATACCAACCTCCTCAATGCCTCAGGATCAGCTCGTGACTTCTAAATTATTTTGGCAATTAAGGTTCATGCATGATCAAGTATTAAAAAGGTCTACTCTAGGGGCTGGTAAGATAGCTATGTGAGTTCAGTCCCTGGAAGCCCACATGGCAGAACTTATACAGAAAACTCTCTCTCTCTCAGAAATAATAAAGAAAATGTTTAAAAATGTATGTTTAAAAAGAAAAGGAAAAAGTCCGCTCCATTGCCAACAAAGTATTAGGCTGACAGCCAGCTCAGGTCCATGCCGTGTCCTCGGGTCTGCCCTGATGGCCCCTCCAGCTTCTCTTCCTCTTCACTCTGCCTGACGCTGCCTTTTCTCCACGGTGCCCGCTCCAGTGTGAATCTTTGGCTGTGTTCACTACCTGCTGTCGCCCTCTGGGTAGCGGTGACTCTCGGGGCAGTCGTCTGAATTCCTACCAGTGACTCTTCGGTTGTCATGATGCATCCTCTGACTTGAGCGACTTCAGAGAGAAATGGTTTGTTGCTGTGGCCTGTGGTTCCGGAGGGAATCGAGTACACCACGGCGGGGAGCGCCTGACCGTAAGCACAGGCTTGGCAGCAGGCGTCGGAGGCTGGTGCCCCCTGACAGGCTGTCGCGGTTTGAAACGTGTCCCACTGGCTCATGTCTTGGAGTCTGTAGTTGCTTGGGAAGCTGGCACCTTTAGGAGGGGGAGCCCTGCTGCCAGAAGGCAGTTCCAGGGGGTGGGCCTTGGGGCTCCTTAGCTGCACCCTACTTCCCAGAGAAGTCTGCACTTGCAGTCTGCGGTTTTGCAGCTCTCGGCCTCTGCGATGTCTGCAGCAACATAGACTACTCGCCTTCCAAAAGCCAGCCGTGCCTTTTCTGCCATAAAGGACTGTATCTCCCCTCTGGAAGTGTAAGCTGAATAAATCTCCTTTTCTCCCTTCAAATTGTTTGATCTTCAGTTTTGTCTCACAGAAACAGAGAAAGCAATGGATACACAGGTGTACTCAGGAAGCAGAGAGAGAGACAGAGAGAGGGGAAAGAGAGAGAGGAAGTGTGGCTAGTCATCCAGCCTGGGGGCCCGCCCCAATGACATGCTTCCTCCAGCAAGCATCCATCTCCTAGAGATCTCACCATCTCCCCAAACAGCCCCACCAGGTGGATGCAAATGTCCAAGCGCATGACCCGTAGGGGGGCAGCTCGCATTCAAGCCATGACAGTCCATGCAAGGGCCCCTTGGTGGTGCCTTCCACTACCCACAGAGCAAAACATCCCAGCAGCAGCACTCCTAGCGGATTTCACCCACCGCACACGGCCGCCATCTTCGGCGATGTCCCTTCCTTACAAAGCAGCCTTGAGACATAGGAGGGCTGACGGTGACACTGTGTCATCCGCCTTCAAGCTGCCTGCAGAGCTATTCTGGACCATGCTCTGAGAAGCAGGCAGATGAGCTGCCAAGTCTGAGTCCTGTCAGACTGTTCCAGAACCTCCTCCCCACTCCTCCAAAAGCAGCAGATTGGGCTCAGACATTCCTGTCCTTTGCGCACATGAAAAACCACAAGAAACAAATGCTGCCAATCTCCCTGCTCTCAGTTTCTCTGCCTGATGCGCTTGGAACATCTTTCAAGGACCTAGATACGGGTGTGTGGAAAGGTAAGGGTGGGGCTACCAAGGAACACCTCCTTCATCCAGTCTTGGTTCAGAAGTCTCCACCACACTCACAACTGGGCTTCAAGGTATTTTCTTGTACCAAGAAATCCTGTACAGTGGGTGATCTCCCGTGCCACTTCCTGCCAGCCGTCCTTCCCCATTCCCAACATTCTTCCTCTTGCTTGTTGTTTTCGGGGGCTGCTGACTTCTTGCACAAGGTGAGCACACTGGCATCTTGCGCCCCATCTCTCCTGTCCCATCGCCTGGGACCTCCATCCCTCGCTGTATGTCAGCCCTTCTTTCAGGCTTCTGCAGGGAAGAGCTGGGCTTTCTCAGACCTCAGCCTGCTGCATTATGCACTCACAGCTGTTGCCTGCATCTCTCCCTCCAGCAAAATGTAAGTTTAATGATAAAGGGGACATTGTCTGTCTTCTTTGCTGATAAATATAGAACAATGGCTGCCTCGCATGAGGTAATTAGCAAATATTTGTTGATTCTGTACTTTCAATAACTCCCCAGATTCTGTTTGTTTGGATCAGTTAAGATGATGAATTGGTGGGGTCCTCAGAACCCAACAGAACCTTGGTTTTGCCTTTGAAGAAACACCTCCACTTTAAATGAAGGACTCATCACCTGCCAAACCCAGTTCGGAGCAATAATTGAAATGTCTAAATAAGAGAAAACCACTTTCTGCCACACTAATGAAGCCCCCTCATGTTTCTTCTACCACTTCATTACTGGGCTACTCGTTCTGGGGTGGAAAGGGGTGTTTTGCTGGTAGTAATGCAGAGCAACTATCCCGGCTTATGATCAGACTCCTCAGCATGGTATTTAAAGGAATCTCTCCCTTCTTTCCCTTACATTCACACATGTCTCCCAGAGAAGTGGATCGGTCTCCCAGCTTGCCTGTTTATGCATGAACTAGGCTGGTATCTAATTCCGTCTGATGGTTGCCTATGCTGGTCGGGCCCAGAACTCTTCCCTTCCTTTTCAAGCATTACTTCAAGTTCACTTCATTTCTTCCACAAGGCCTTCTTAGATTGGTTCTATGTGCCAGTTCGATATGGTATTGACTTGACTTGGCTTTGGACTCATTTCTAAAGAGCTGGTACTGCAGATAGCCCTGAGCAACCCTGTGGAAGATCGTCTTATGCACCTTACGCCTGGGGAAGACCCAGCGCATGGGGGTGGGGTGGTACCATTCCCTGGGGAGATAGATAAGATGGGGAGAGCTAGTTCAGAAAATTGGCACACTTTGCGTGCTTTGGAAGAGTCACAGTGTGGTAAGTAAGGAGTTTGATCTTCTCATCGCAATTCTTTTGAATACGGTGTGGCCAGTCCTTGGCTCCTAATATTAATATGAACACTCCTGCCATGTTGGAAAATGAACCGGAAAGAAAGAACCGTTAAGCAAGAATACCCCTCCCTGTTTCCTTCAGTTGTATGGCCAAGAATTTACTAGTAGCATAAAGAAAAATTGAAATTTTTGCTGATATGTTTCTATACTGGCCGTAGTCTGGACCACACATTGGAAATGCTTGAGTTTTGCTTCATCTGATCAATCCACCAGTTCCATGTGAACGGCCTTTATTTCCTTGTTTTTCAACAATGTTGGTTTCATCCTCTGATCTTTTCGCCTACTGCAATTTTTATTAAACACTCATTGGAGTAATTAAACATTCAGTGCCTAGACCCAAGAACCAAATATCAGTAGTATTTTATAAAAGTACTTACTTAGTTTTGCATATGAAGTGTTCTACTCATTTTTATAACCATGGTCTGAAATACTATTGAAAAACAGGAATGATACATTAATGATACAAAAATGACAAAATTTAATTTAAAAGTAGAAAAGCCTATATGAGCACCACCAAATACCTAAAGCTCTTTAATCTATAGCAATTTCTATAATTACAGCAATCAAGGCTATGTCTAAGAACATGTGATCTTCTTTTCCTAAGAACCAAATAAGGCCATTTTGACGAATGGTGATAAAATATTAGGTTGCATTATTAGAGTACCGATGTAAAGTCTAAACTCTCATAAACCATTTATATGACATATTATTTCAGCATTTACATATATATATATTTATATATATGATAAATTCTTAGCATTAATAAGAAGTCCCATTTTACTCTCTAGTTTCCATGATATGTTTTATTTGTCGAAGTGCCTATTAGAAGCAATGACTTCTATGGTGATAGACATATTCTTATGTAGTGTGGCAGAAATAGCAAAATAATTCTATTACCAGCATAATAGAATTAAAAAAGAAATTTCCCACTGGAATACACACCCACAAGGTGGTCTCATGTTCTCAGATCTGTAGACATGGTGTTTTGCTGTAAGCTATTTAAGGTAGCTCAGATTCCAGTCTCTGTTGTTCTGAGAGATAAATGAACCATTATAGTCATTTCATGAGAAAGTCTGCAAAAAGGCCAATTTAAATTTTCTGTTTATGTCTGTGCATGCGTATAAAGTTGTGCTGATCTACAACATTTCTCCATCTTCTCCAATATTGAACATTCTTCCTAAGAAATAAAGGCACACCTCCTACTTTACTGTCCAAAGCAAAGCAGTAGCCATTCATTGCTCTATGACCAGTGGTTTGTATTTCTCAGTAATGCACTGCACTGGCTAATCAAATATCCTGAGGTCACCCTGTGTCTTCCCAGTTGACTCTGATGTGCAGTGTGGAGATGTTGAGACTCTGCTGTCCTTCCACCTTTATGTTCCCAGTCACTGAGTCAAGTCTGGAGAGGCTAAACAGTTCTTGTTAGTGCTGACGCTTCATTGAAGACAAGGAGTCATGGCGCCCTGATAGTTACAAGGACCTACTGGCTCGCTAGATTTTATGGACAAGTCAGATCATTGATTGATCGGTACTTGAGTGTAGCTGTCCAGAGAGGGAGACATAGCTTAGCTAGTAAAGTGCTTGCTTCACATGTAAGAGGACTTGAATTCAGTCCACAACACACATGGAAAGACAGGCACCTAGTGTGTGCTCGTGAACCGAGAACTGGGGAGGCAAAGATAGGTGGTCCCTAGGGCTGGCAGGGCAGCCCCCTAGCCTAAGTGGGGAGCTCCAGGTCTTAGTGAGGTCTTTCAGAGGAATGAGCGAGAAACAAGTTCCAAATAGACACAGCTTCTACAGAATGACACCAATGGTTGGTCTCTGGCACAGTATTGCAGTTTCTCTTTATGTTGCTCATAAATTCATGACCCAACAACTTAAGGGAACAAGGGGCTATAACGCTAGTCCAACGTGGCAGGAGGGCTCATACCAACACCAAGAGCCAAGGGAACTGTCCACACCATACCCACAGGAATTGCTGAGACGGGTAGACTCTTCCATTGCCACACTGAAAGGCTGCAAGGTAGTCAGAAGCATGCCAATTTCCTGAACCAGATCCAGAACCATGCCCGCCCAGGGAGTGTGGTCCCACCCACCGTGAATCAGGTCTTCCCACTTCAGTTAGACAGTCTCCCACCAGCTAGCTCAGGACCCGCTTTAACTGTTAATTCTTCATCAATGTGCTTAAAGGCTCAGTTGTCAAGTTAATACCTATATCTTGCTAGCACAACACGTGCATACCCACACCTGCACGTGCATGTACACACATACATATGCATGCGCACATGTGCACCCGCACATACCCACACACATCCCAACAACAAGTGTAGGGTTTCCTATGGTTAATTATGCAATGATATGGAAGAGGCACCTGAAGAAGGTAGAATTATTTGATAGCTGAGTCTTTCGAATAATAATGATGATGCCACTAGTTATATAAAGCAGTTTTCTCGCATGTGAGATTCATTTCCTATCTCCAGTCTTACTGCAAAATGTGCTATATTTGTACCCTCTAGAAAATGAAATAATAATTTCAGCAGTCTATTAAAATGTCAAGGTTTATCTTGACTGCCACTTTTAATGCAAATATTTGTACTTAATTGAATTCTCAAAAGTGCTGTCACTTGGAATTCCGACAGGATCCAGGACTGTGTCTCGTAAAGACTCCTCCTCGCCACAAAGTGAAAGATATGTTAAAACGTTATTTTACACCAGGACAGAGAATACTCAAGAGAAGCTTCTGTGAGGTTCCACAGTTAAGACTAGACGTGCAAGTCCAAAGCTGGCTTGTGTTTGCCTTTCCGAAAAGCGTTTGTGGGTGACACATGCCCGTGAACACTATTATTGTCTCAGCGTCACAGAGAACAGCTCTAGAATGCATCTTCCATGTCAGAACGCCACTCCTGTCTCAGACACACGAAGGACAATGCCATTCTCACGTGGACTTGGAGGAGGTGTGGCTAGCCGTAGCCCTCAGGGCGTTATAGAAACTTCTATTTTCTGTTTATAGCGCCTCTTAAGGGAACACTTGTGAATCCTGCAGAATTCATGGTCTATGATATTAACCTGAGAATAAAGCTTTGATGGGAGGGTCTATATTTTTGCTTCGTTTCAATTTTTTTGAGTTAAGATCTCCCCTGTAGCCTGCACTGACTTCAAACTTATAGCAATCCTCCTGCCTCAGATTCCTTCGTGATTATATGTGTGAGTCACCACGTTCATTGGTTTTCATCCAAAGCTGTTGTCTTGGTGAGTGACTTTACAATATGATCTCATTTGATTCAGAAAATGAATATTAACACATCACCAAAAAGGCTGTAAAGTCTCCATCACTTGGTATGCCCTTGCTGTATACATCCTTGGTATGCCCTGGCTGTATACATCCTTGGTATGTCCTCACTGTATACCTCTTCAGTATGTCCTGGCTATATATTTCCTTGCACAAAGAGCACCTGTGTTTCAAATGAATTTTTAATCAATTTTTAGAAATAAAATGCTTTCTCTAGGGATGGGAAAGTGTGAAGGTATTTGTTAGGGGACTTTATAATTCTTGCATTTCTGCATGTGTGTGTGTGTGTGTGCGTGTGTGTGTGTGTGCGTGTGCGTGTGTGTGTGCGCGCGCGTGTGCGCACATATGCATGCACAAGAGATCACTTGAGTGTATGTGCTTGTGGGTGCCCAAGAATGATATCAGGAGTCATCCTGGATCCAGATAGCTTCTTACTGCTTTGCTCTACCTTCCAGGACCAGAATTGCAGACTGCCACTATTTCTGCCAGGCATATTTCAAGATGGCTGCTGTCGCCGCAGCTGGATACGGAGCAGAGGGCACTCCAGGGGGCGACAGCAGCTGGGTCAGGAAAGCTAGCCTGGGCTGCTGATCCCATGGCATCTTCCAGAAGCATCTCTGCAGTCACGTGCTCCATCTATCCTCCTTTGAGATAAAACAGAAGGGAGGGCAGGGAGAAGGAGCAAGCTTCCAGTCCAGCCTTGGTTCTCTGTGCTGTGTTCTGTTTCTCAGCCTTCCTCATCCGCCACAACCTGGTGGGGTTTCCTCACTTCTCGCAGTGATGTTCTCTTCCTGTCCTTGAGACTTGAAATGAGAGACCACTAGGCACATGTTAGTCACCCAAAAGCTAGGATAGTTTCGATAGAGTCTCAGAACATGCAATAGGTAGTCCTGCATAGAAGTGTGTATTCATAGAACCATAGAACTATCGAGAATAGGCGAGTGCCTGTTCCTTCCACTCTTTAGTTGAGAAACTGCTGATGAAATAGACCTTTTGACCATTCTGGAAGATTAACTGAGTGGAAAAAACAGATAGCAATAATGGTAAATGCTGTATTTTCAACCATATCAATTCCACCTGGTATAGTAGTGAATGCTTGTAACCATGAAACAGTTAATATATGTGAGTATATATATGTGTATGTATGCATATAAATTTTTATACATGTAATGTATATATGTGCATGAAATATATGTATATAGATATCTATGTGTATATATGTGGGTGTATATATATGTATGGTGTTTACTTGTGTATCTATGTGTATATATGCAGGTGTATATTTATGTATATATGTGTATGTGCATACATATGTCTATGTGTGTATCCATGTCTATGTATGCATTGTGCACATGCATATGTATATGTGTGTGTACCTGTGTGCAGATGTGTGTATGCACTTATATATACATATGCTCATATTTACACACATGCAAATTTCTGTCTATTGTAGATCCCTTCGCATAGAATCAGTATCCCCAGGAAATCCACATGGTGTCCTTGGAAATGACCCTTTATGGACAATATGGCTTTCCGTCCTTAAAATCCCAAATCTAACAAAGGACGTGAGTGAGGACCCCCACAAGGTGGTAAAGTGCCCTGAACCCGAACGAATCCGTGGACGCATCTGCTGCTCCCCTGAATCTAAGGTAAAGCTTTTCAGGAAAGTCCCTGAAAGTGGTCTCTGTAGCCATTCCAGGTGAAGCCCTGGCATCTCCCGCCACGTTGCTCGTGGTAGCTGTCTTCCCTTGAGTCCATTGAGACCCCCGTAGAAGAAAGGCTCCTTATGAAAAGCCCACCATTCTCATGAACATCTTCATCTTCCCACTTTTCATCCTCTCCCCAGGAAATATGCGTTTATTAGGATGAGGAACCCCCCACCCCAGCTCATATTTGATCGAGGGCCCTGCAATTTCTTTGTAACAAATCCATGGAGTTACAAATGAGTGTTTGTTTACACAATGCTGATGACCCGCTCCAAACACGACCCTTCATGTCTGTGGGAAATATTTTAAAATTATGGTCATTCGTAGATGAATGTTCATATCAGTTGCTGTTTAGGAAGCAGATCGATGATATGGCCCGACAGAGGGCTTTGTAAATGGCTTTTATTGACAAACAGCAGTAAGAAGAAGGTAAGTTCTCATGTAATGAAATAGTACTACCATTTATCAGTGGCATCGCGCCTTCAATGACTGGGGCTACTTCGAAAGTCATAAGATTCACTGTGGGAGAACTCCATGACTAATACAGTGGCTTCCCTAAGCAATGTGGATCGAAGTGCAAATTATTAGATGGCTGCCAGAGCTCGGCAGTAGCTACTTTGCAAAGAGACACATGAGGCCAGGTGCGTGTTCTTAGCAGTCTCTAAAATTATCATTAGGTCTCAATTTTAGAGCTGTGTGCATATGTGGATGTCAAAAATTGAAATCAGGTGTCTTCGTCGATTGCTCTCCACTTTGTTTGGTGAGCAAGTGTCTCTCACCACACCTGAAGCTGGCTGGCCGCAATCCCCAGGGAGCCTCCAGTCTCCAGGCTGCCAGTGCGGGGATGGCAGGTGTCACAGTGGAAGCTTCCCATGGGAGCGTGGGGATCAGTCTCAGGCCCTCTGGCTAGTGTTGCAAACACTTCACCCCCTGAGTCATCCCCACGGCCCCCAGCTTCACACCACCTTAAGCTACCCAATATGCACTGCCAATTATACTTCCTTTTTAATCTTCTCATTTTCATGGTTGGTGGTGAGTGTGTGTGTGCACGTAGGTATGTGTGTGTGTGTTCACTGTATGGGCGGGTGCATGAAGTAGCCTGAGGTCAGGAATCACTCTTGATCACTCCTCCATTTATTCTTTCTGAGATAGGCTGTCTCAGAAACCAAAAGCTTACCTATAGATAACCAAAGCTTACCTATAGGAAAGCAAAGCTTACCTATAGATAGCCAGAGCTTACCTATAGGGCTAATCTGGCTGCCAGCTTGCTCCTAACCTCTGCTTACCCTGTGAGAAATGGCATGTATGGAGTAATTATGAAGGCATATAAGTTGATATGTTAATTAGTGCAAGAAACAACTGGTTTGTCAGAAAGAAGACTGCTTCTGGACAGAAACCACCATAGTTTTCAGGTTGATATAAGAGGTTTAAAAATAGTTCTAACTAACCAGCAATAACTACTGTACTAACAGTGGTAAAGTACATTAGGAAAGATAACACCTTAACTTCAGTCTAAAACATCAAAAGAAATTGTTCTTACCATTTCCATGTTAAGCTAGAATGTACCTATCACAGGATAAGTACAGTTAATAGATAGAATAAGAATAAAGCATATTGTTTGCTTAAGATTTCCACAAATCCAAGCTGTGTTACTTATAAACTTACTTCTACCTTTACCCTTTGAAGTGTTTAAAGAAATTTTGAGTCTTTTCATCAAATAGCAAATGATGTTGTATCATAAAAGGCTTTTTAGTCTTATTTTAAATTAATATAAAAATATTAAGGTCAGGGAAAAGAAATATATGGTATATTTCTGTAGCAAGGGAAAAAAAAGGAAAGAAAAGGGAAAAAGGAAAAGGAAAGCAAATGAAAGTACATGAAAGAAGGGAAGAGGAGGGGAGAGGAGGGGAAGGAAGAGGAGGGAAGGAGAGGAGAAGGGGAAAGGATGGAAAGTTACTTTTTGTAGTAAGTAGATGTAACCCAAAAACTGGAAGAAACCATAGTCAACCTTTAAGTGAAGAGCCTCTTAAGCAAATCTTATCAAATATTTTAGGGGAAACATTCCATTTCGCACCTCTGAAAGATACATGTCATTCATTTTTCAAAGATGTGATTTATACTGGTGACTTCAGCAAAACCCCCTGTAAGCATTTAAGGGGAGGTACAGACATTGGCAGTGAATGGGATACAGACAGCCAGTGACAAATCCCAGGAAAACCTGTTTGTAGAGGTGGGTTGAAGGTGGGCAGTGAATGTCCTAGAGCAAGTTGCAGACAAGTGGAACAGAGAATTTTGTAGTGAGTCTTAGAATTTTCCTGACTAAATGACTCTAAATACAGGGGACCCATAGTCCTTCTCCCTTCAGATTGCAATTACACGTGATTCCATAAGCCAATGACCACCTGCTGTGGAATACAGAATTCAGGGTAGCAGTCCCCCAAATCTGTGGAACACTGTAAGAACCCACCTCTCTGTCCTCAAATAGAGCATCCACGGCTGGTCCGAAGACTAATGCTTAGGAGTCATTAGATCACAGAATTGCTCTGGAAAACCTGGAGCATGTATCTCCCTGTGTGCTTGAGTTTGCAAACTAAATCAGAATGCAGAGACTGGGTGGGGCCGAATGTCTGCAGACACTGTCTGTCTAAGCCATGCCTCAATTGACGCTTCCAGAACAAACCACTGGAGAGATTTTAGGTCCATGTCTGAGAATAAGAAAGAGAGATGCATGGCTTTACTAGTTCCCCTAAGTCCCAAATTGATACAGACAAGTTTTCTCTCAAGTGGACCAGAAGTACAGGAGAGAAAAGAGAGTCAGAGGGAAACGGGGTGGATATGGTCCAAACTTGTTTGGAAAATCGTAGTTGAAGTCAATTGTTTCGTACAATTAATAAATGGCAGTAAAGATGTAATTGTAAAAAAGAATGGTTCATGTTTATGTTTTATTCGGGGAATTGCTATTGTGTTTTTGATGAAAAGTGTAGAAACTAAAAGAAAATTGTTTCCTTCTGATCTCTCAAAATGGTATATCATTGGAAGACTGATCCAGATTGCTCTTGAAATTAGACTAATTTTAAACCTCTGATGATTAAATCCAACAAAAATTATGCTGTGCTCGCAGAGCTACCTCAAGTTCTAACTTTGGATTCAAGTCCAACTTCTTGGCTCTCAGATTGATCGATCATCTTTGCACTGAGCTTCTGAGCTGGTGGAGTCATTGAAAACATGGGAATTGGGTTCCAACAATATGCAGGCAGCACCCAGCCAGGAGCAGAGCAAATGCCTTGTAAATAGTTCCTGGCTTCATGTGCTCCAGGAAGCAGCTGTGAAATGGGTGTAACCCAGCCATTTGCGGGTCCTAACGCTGCCTCTCAGTGCTTGACTTGCTGCGTACTGGGCCTCTCAGTCTCTTGCCCCTCAAGTGAGATGCAAACAATGATTTGATGGTTCAAGCACAGTGAGAAAACAGAGTTAAAAGTACTTTTGAAGAATTAATTTCCATTTAAATTTCCCTTTGTAATTGGGTAGTTTTGAATATATGTATGTATATAATATTATTAAATAACTTCCTGTATAAAACTTTTGGACAAGATATATTCACTATGTGTGTGTGTGTAGAGAGAGAGAGAAACAAAGACAGAAAAAGCATCTTGCTAAAGATTGGGCTAATAAATAGTTTGTTCATGAGCATTATCAGGACAATCAATTGGGTGAATGGGCACAGTAAGACATGATTTCATCCTTCTCTGGGTTTGGGGGCCTCAGGTGGTGCAGGCGGCCACAGCGATGTGGCAGAAGCACTGCCTGGAAGCTGGTCCTAGTGGTCTCTGCCCAGCCAGGCCCGCTACCGCCCTTGATGATGGCACGTGCCCACACTGTTTCCAGTTACTGGTTCTGGATAACACTCAAATACCGCTCAAACCCAAGGCCAAACTGACCCCCAAAATACAGAAACTTCTTGATCGAGAAGCAAGAAATCATGCACTCAGTTTTAAAGAAGCAACTTGTGAAAAAGTATAAAGACCCCACATGTGTCCTGTTGATTACTAGTAAAACATGCAACCAAACGGTGAAACACCACGGTGTAAGTAGAAGCTTCCTGTGGGCCCTAAAGGTCTGACCACTCCCACGAGCAAACGCAGCCTGCAGATACCTCGGAGAAAGGCTCCATGTTCTACAAACCTAAGTCATATGTCTGGTTCCAAAGGCAAAAGCCCAACCTTTGTGTTCAGGACACCTGCATCCGGGCAGTCAACACCTGTGTGTCCCTCCCGAAGTACGAACAAAAGAAACACTTCTCTTGGCTAAACATGCTGCTTAGTGAGAGTGAACCCCAGAAGAATCCAACGTGATTTCAGAAACTTCCTATCTTCTCTGTGAAGAGTGGACTTTGAAAGTAAGAAATGTCTAATGTCGTTTCTCAAGCTAAATGTAGTAAGCCGTTTTTTAATTTACTGTATTCTTTGAATATGTATACAGCAATTAAAGATGCATAAAATGGTGGACAGGACCTCCATGTACTGGCCATCTCAGTAGTAACAGTGAATTGAACAATAAGAAAGAATAGCTTACATCATTCAGAGAACTTGAGTAATAATGTTTCTAAGTCTGTCTGCTGCTTGAAAATATAAAGCTACACGTTCATTTATTATGGCTTTACACACAGAGGTCAAAGCTAAGCAGGTGGTCTTACATTTGTATGACATGAAATGTGCCAGGAAGGGTAAGAATCAAACACGCGTGCCCGGGGCGGGTCCCCAGCACGGCCACATCACGGCTCCCAGCGCTCCGCTCACAGATGTACGATGCCAGGAAGATCTCTCACGCAGGGATTCTTCTCATTTGTACTTTTCCGTTTTCATGCGTATGCATGGGCACAGGTGCGTATTTTTTGAAGGCCTGAGGCTGATGCTGGGAATCCTCAGCTGTTGTGTTTAAGGGCGAGTCTCTAGTCAAGCTCAGAGCTCACGCAGTTAAAGCTCTTGTTGCACAAACAGAAGGACCAGAGCTGCGACATGCCAGGTGGGCACGGCAGCCCCCTGTAACTCCACTCCTGGGAAGTACAGTCTGGGGATGCCCCTGAGCAGGCTGGCTCTCCAGAGCAGCCCTACGGTGCATGGTGGGCTCACTTACACACCCAGCCTCAAAGCAGTGAGGTGGAACAGTGAGGACAATACCCAATTACCCTTTGGCCTCCTCATGCACACACACTCACACACATGTGCACCGGCCCACACATAAGCACATGAAAAAAAATGAACTATTTTAATAAAGATTTCTAGTATAGTACATGGTTATAAGTGCTTACAATATGCTATCTGAGTCCCATGTAATATACTAATATAACAAAGATGGAAATCAGTATTCAAAGAATTATTTTAACTGAATGATGCTTGTAATAGAAGTAGCTTAAGAGCTTCTGAAATGATAGCAAACAAGCAGAGAGTAACCAAAGTTTGTTAGCTGCCAAAAGTTTTCCTGGTAACTATTTCCTATGTGACTATGACGGACTAACATCTGGAGATTGTATGCCTACTGCCCTTGATCACTTAACAATTACTTCATTAACTGTAAGGATATTAAAATAGCTTAAGCAATACAGGGCCTTCAAAAAACACAAAATTTTTACATTTTGAACCATTAACAGTTCTTCAAATATTTTTTCTAAGTGGCATGCTTTGAAATAAAATGACTCTATAAAAGTTAAATAAAGCACATGCTTCCTATAACTGTGGTCTTTTTTAAGTTAAATAAACATTAAAATAAAAATATATATTTTGAAGGAAATCATTCCTTTATAATTCTAAGCATCTTAAGGTTGTAAGCACAAGCAGCACAGCCAATTCACACTTATGAAAGATGATAGAAGGCAAATCTTGGTTGCTGGCTGAAAAGGTAGGTAGATTGTGTCACTTGTTGAATTTGTATGATGCTGTAAAATGCACTTTTCACAACTATGAAACATGATAATAATATGAAATATAAGTATAATCATATGGTCTCTGATCAAGTTCACATGAGAAAATAATAATATCACATGATACCATAGACCCTTGACTAAGTGTATTTTTCTTTAAAACCAATTCCAACCTTTCAGGCTCACTGGGATGGAGTTCTCCGTGACCCACAACCTGGATCCCACATCTGTGAAGGGAAGTATGCCCTGCACCTTCTCAAGTCATCTGCCATGGGCTGTGGCGGCCCGCCCCAGGAGACGCAGCCAGGTCATAGATGCTGTTCTGGATACCGCGTGAGAATTCTCCCAGGTGAGCATCCTTTCCAGGCCCGCCCAGCAACCTCAGTAAGCTGAGAAGACAAACTCATGACCTGTGTCCCAGGACCCTGCCTTCCCAGGGGACCTGAACTGCAGACCCCATCAGTACCTTGTTCCCAATGCAGCTCGCGAAGGTAAGAAAACACATCAGTGACGTCTAAGGTCTACCACCTTTGGGGAGCTGCCCGCCTCTGGGGAGCTGCCAGGATCCTGGGCTAGACAGACAGGAAGAAGCCAACTGGACCCCAGAATTCCCGCTGTCTGTTACCTGACCCTGATCCACTGTAAGTAGCCACCTGGCGCTCCTGCCCCCACGGCTGGACTGGCTCGCCAAGCATGAGCCACAACTGACCTTAAATAGCTGCCGTAGCCACAGAACAGTGACTCCCTACTCCCTGCTAGGACCTGGGAAGTCCTTACTCAAGAATTCCGGCCACCAGTCACGTCCTCTGAGGGATGTGGCGGGAAGTGGTTCCCTTTCTTTTTGAAAATGGTTTTAATTTTCCTATTGGCCAAGTATGTAGCCATTTCTCTCCCGCTGTGAATGACACAAAGTGATATCCGGTGAAGATCACAGAGAATGATGATGTCACTGCTGGAGCTGGTGAAATGTCACTCTGCAGATGGGGGGGCACGCTTCGTAGATTGCATGTGACGCCTCGTACGATCTTCATAGCTCTCTGGTTCATGTGCAGTGGACACAGGGCGGCGTATTGGGCAAAATCTTTGTCCCTTCTAGAGGATGTAACCGTCTCTTTCACCAAAACATGCTCAGGAGACCAGCCCTGGGGAGCGTCCATCCCCACAATGCTCGTAATGACATGAGTACAGAGAGAATGGGAGAGGGACCCAGAGGAAGAGAACTGACCAACAGGTCCACACTAACCCCACAGCGGGTTAGTGGAGTGGTTTGGGGTTTGGGTTATGAGGATAGGATTCAAGAATGTTCTTCCTCCTGTCTTAAGAAGCCCCCCTCAGAGGCTAAAGTTTGGGGACCAGTCTGCTTCGAGTCACTGTGGCATTGTCCTACCCTGGGATGGCAAGAGGGGAAGATGCAGGAGGGTGTGGACCACACGCAGCTGGTCACACAGTATGACGGTCCCTCGTGGTTACCAGTTATCAGTGAGAGCCGGAGATTCTGACTGCGTGTTGTCTGAAATCCAGACACTGGGAGTCCTGACTCTTCCAATACCACATGCTCACACGCCAGCAAGGTCTGTTCTAGACCTGTAAACATTTCTATGACTGTCCCTAGAGCAGCCATGGAAAACACAGATGCTTTTTCCTGTCATCTGTGTTTAAGCCTTGTGTCTTCAGACACGAAAGACGGCCGTTGTGAAAAGAGAACTGTTTGACGGAGGTCTTGGGAAAGATGAATGGTCTGAGACACAAAATTTATGCCAGCCATCTGGTTAATTGAGGCCTTGCTGCTTGCGTCTGCTTTATATTCAGTGTGAAGGCTGCCATCTCGATGTGGCATAGGAGACATCACCCGGCCTGGTGTTTATTTTGTGAGCCCTGGGTCAAACATGGACGGCAGAGAAACCAAGCGCTCTATCCATTCATTCACGGCGGAGAACCAGAGTCTTATCTTCGCAACTCAGAGGACTAACGACCCGTCCTTATAGCTCCTGTTTCTGACCCTTTAGAATTAAAAAAATTTTTTAAGTTCATAATTGAATAAATCTTAATAGTGTTACATGTAGGAATATACTGATGGAGCCCAGGACTTTAAAGAAAAGTGTTAGCTTCTTTTTTACATTACTGCACATAGTAGATAACAACCGATCAAGTGTTAACAAATGCTTTAATCTCGCCAAAAGTCTGCAGTTGGGAGTTTTCATCTCTAATCCGTCTCTTGTCTTCCCTGCAAATAATAATTTTAAAAAGTACAGAAACAAAATGTCATTTCCCAGTGTTCTCAGCATAAGGAAACTCCACCAGGCTTTTCTCCATTTAGCATAGCACCGAATAACAAGGTTTTTTTTTTCCTTCCAAGTTGCTTTAAAATATTTGATGTTATGACTCACAACGAATTACTTAACTGATGAAGAAAATCCCTGCCCTTAAAATTAATGAGACCATTGATCGCTGCTTTTAGCCCTGGAGGTTTGCCTGTTTCTTCTGAGCCCAACAGCAGTAGACTCACAACCGAGAACACACACAATCCAGATTCATTTTATTTCAAAATAAATTTAATCTCTTTTCCAAAAGTAATTGAAATCAATCAAAACCTTTAGGACTTTAATTAATACTATATAAGCTTTGTTTGTTTTTTAAAAGTATATTTAGCGTGTGTATGTGTGTGTGTGTGTGTCTGTGTGTGTCTGTGTGTGTCTGTGTGTGTCCTTGTAGAGGACCAAGGGTGACTTCAGGAATCATCCTGGATTGCTTCTACCTCCTTTTTGTTTCACTTTGGGATTTCCCAGGCCCTGTCCACCAGTTTTGGAAGTGCAGGCTGCCACCATTTCTGCCTGACATTTTTTACATGGGACCTGGGATCTGAACTCAGGACCTTCTGCTTGCCAAGACAGAGTCTTAACCCCTGAGCCATGTCTCCAGCCCTATGTATGCTTTTTGATAGCTGATTTGTATGGGGAGTATGTATATATGTATGTGTGTGTTTATGTATATGTGCATGTTTATATGTGTACACATGTATTTATGTGCATATAGAGGCCAGGGGTGGGGATTAGATACCAATCCCCTTCCACTTATTTTTTGCAACGGGTCTCGCTGAACCTGCAGCTGTCTCCTTCCTAGCTGGCTGGCCGGCAAGCGGCGGGACCCTCCCTCTTCTTTCCCACTGCTTGGATTGTGGCCTAGACAACCACTCCTGACCCTTTACCTAGATTCGGGAGTTCCAAACTCGTGTTCTGTGTTCTCATGCTTCATAAGCACTGAACCAATGGCACCATTCTCTAACCCTTAATAATTGATTTTTTAAGCACACATTTGAAAATCTCCATATACATATGTGTATATCTCATATAAGCATTTCTATATATTAGATATGTACATATAGCAAATATACATTAACATTACAATGAAAATCATGCATGTTTATGCGTGCACACACTGTGCACATGTGCATATACACACACGTACTTATGTGAAGCACTTTAATCCCTACTAAACTGTTCTTGCAGATTCTTGAAGCAGTTCATTTTTCAGAGTTCAATCTTGCCCCATCTTCCAGGACAGTGAGGGTTCCCGTGCCAGTCCCCATCTCAATGTATTTTGTCTAAATGAAGAGATTCTTATAGGACCAGATTCCTGAGCCTCTGGTTCTTGTTGACTAGTTTGGGGCTGTTTGCATCAAGAAAGTGAGGTAGTGACCCCAAACTGTCTCCTGGCTCTTTGTAATTAAAATCCAATCAGTCTGTTGTCTGGTTCAAGGCTGAGACAGGTGTAGGCAGTTGATATTTATGAAGGAGCCTGAACTGTTGATTCATAATATTTACCCCCTGCTTGCTTCTTGGACTTTCCTGCGGAGCTCCCCAGAACAAAGAACTACAGAGAGAGAGAGCTTCCCCTACTTTGTTATCAATATGCTAATGACCCCAGCAAAGTGCTAATGTGGGTCATTCTTTGATAAGAATAACAATTAACCATTAGGCTGTGTGGTGCTATTTAGAGAGAAATCATTTCCAAGCCTGGCCTGGAAAAGATTCATTTGGAGAGGTTAATGAGAAGGTGACAGACCCTTGTATCCTGTGTCTCATAGACCTTTCTTAAGGGGAGAAAATCAGTTTTATTTCTCATTGATATAAGGCATATCCTTTTTTTTCTTTAAAGCCTTTTCTTCAAGCAATAAATGAATAAGATTGTGAAGAAGTCAGAGACCTTTGACCAAAACATCCAAAGTAATTAATATAAACACTGATGCTAATATGGCAGGACTGCATTAAGAATGTGCTTCTTCCAGCATAGATGTATCCACCATGTTTCCTCCAAACCCACCATTGTCCTGGGTGATGTTTAACTGATTCGTCTGTCCCCTGGATCATGTGCCATTTCACTCAAGAAGATCCTGGGTGTGAAAATTTAAAAATATGTGGAAACTATAATTTAGACGAGGCAGGAGAATCCTTCCAGAGCAGGGAAGGAAGGAAGAGAAGAAGGGAGGAGGATAAATATAAATAATAGATGACAGAGAGGTAGATAACAGAGATAGATGATAAAATAGATGAGAGATGAAAGATAGCTAGATAGAGAATAGTTGGTAGATGGATAGATAACAGATAATAAAAGAAAGATGATAGATTATAGATAGAGACATGTGATTGATAAATAGATGACAGATATGAAGATAGATTATAGGCAGATATGATAGATATATTGAAATATTCACAGATAATAGATAGCATGATGGACAAATATAGAGATAGATACATAGAAGATAGATACATTCATAGATGACAGAGATAGATGATAGACTGATAGATGAGTGATAGATATATGACAGATGATAGATGATGGTAGGTAGATGATAATTAGTAGATAGATGATAGAAATAAATAATTGGTAGATAGATAATAGATGATAGATAAATAACAGATAGTTGATTGATAGAACAATAGATGGTTGATAAATAGATGACTGGGATAAATGATAGACAGACAGACAGATAGATAGGAAGATAGATAGATATGAAGATAGAAAGTGATATGGATCTATGACTAAAACACTAGATAGATAGATGGATGGACAGACGGACGGACGGACGGACAGATAGATAGAGAGGCAGACAGACAGACAGAGATATGGATATATGACTAGCACACTAATGTACTATTTTCTGTAAGCCTGTTCCCCTGCCGTGGCTTCTGGTAGCTTCCTCTTGGAAACCCAGCAGTCACCATTCCGTTTGCATCTCTGAATTGTGATCCCTCAGCACCTCAAATAACTGGAGCATACAGTATTTGTCCTCCAATTGCTGGCTATATTTTCAATGTTTCAAGATTTCATTCATGCTATATGTCCTATCAGAGTCTGTTACTTTCTAAGCCTCAGCAATCACTATTTTATAGATAACATCTTATTTATTTACTTACCCACCAGTGGGCATTTGAATTCTTTCCTCCTTTTGGCCATTGTGAATGAAGCTGCCGTGACATTCATATGCCTGCCAACATGTATTCGTGTGTGCAACATGTATCTATCGTCTATCTATATATCTATCCCTATATTTGTCTACCATGCTATCTATCATCTGTGAATGTATCAATGTATCTATCATATCTGCCTACAGTTTATATCTGTCATCTATTTATCAATCACATGTCTCTATAATTCATCATCTTTCTTTTATTATCTGTTATCTATGTGCTCCCCTTCCCATCTTTGGTAATAATTGTTCTAATGACATGTGCAGAGTTAGTTAGTTGATGGACACGTTTTATTGACCCCTGAGCATTTCTCTATGTGCTCACTGATGCTTAATACATCTTTAGAAAAATGTCTATCCATGCACTTTTCTCACTTTTAAAAAATGAGGTCACTTGTTCTTATATTCCTGAGGTATAGATGGTCTCCACCATGCTAAGTTCTGATCCTTGCGGTGGTTTAGACCTTATTCTAGTGTCTCCAAAGATTCATGCGCTGGAAGCTTGGTCACTAGTGTATCTTGTTGACTGTCACTTGCACCTTCAAGAGATGGGTCTAGTAGAAGGTGACCATGCCGTCGAGGGCTCTGCTTCCAGAGGGATGGCTGCGGCTCTCTTGGGACTTTTCCTTGTCACTCCAGTCGCAGGAACTGTGGACTCTGGTTGCTGGAGTGAATGTGCATCCTAAAGTCTTCAGCTCTGGGCAAGCTAAAGAATCAGTTCGGAGTCACTGCCAGCAGCACCTGGCATGTGGGGCTCCAAGACCCTCAGTGCTTCTGCCCAACCAAAGAAACAGCTGAGTGAAGAGATAACCTTGAAGATGGGAGAGAATCTTCTGCAGCTCCACATCTGACAGAGGGTGAACATCTGCGGCCAGCGAAGAATTCAACCAGCTAAACAAAAACCCAAACAACCCAAGCAATGAAAGCTCATGGATTTGCCAAAGACGACGTAGAGACGTCAGCACACGTTGGAAGAGAGTCCCCATCGAGCATCAGAGAAATGGAAATTAAAACTACAGGAAGGGTCCGTATCATCTGAGTCAGAGGGCAGCCATCCTGACCACAATCACTGAATGCCGGTGGGGTGTGGACAGCAGGGAGCCCTTATTCACAGCTGCAGCCTTTTCCACTAGACCTGCACAACATTTCTATCGGCATCTCACCGTGGATGAGGGAAGATGTCAAGAGGCACCAAACCTCCCTGAGAGACTGCTGAAGACTAGTGCCAGGGGAGGGGAGCTTCTTCACTCAGTGGTTTACCCACTGATAGAGCATCTGTGCCCTAGCAAGTACCTCAGGCACCTGCCTCTGCAGGCATCTCAGGTGAAACCCAGTGGGCAACACAGCTGCAGAAACATGCGAAAGTAGTTGGGAGACTGGCTGGAAAAGAGCAACGGATGAGGTGGGACAGGAGGTGGGCAGGAGATGGGGTAGCAAGGGGTAAGAACACACAAATTCATTATTCTTGGGTATGAACATGTCGAAGAATAGTAGAATAAAAATTTAAGCTACAAAGGCAAGAATGTGAGCCAGCTCAGCCTCTGTGGAAGTCACTGTGATTTCCTCAAACAGGAAGAACAGATCTACCACGTGACTGTGCTCTACCCACTCCTGGGTATCTGGCTGAGGGCACCTAGCGCAGAGCTGGTGCACGTCAATAATTGCTGTGACACTACTCGCAAGAGTCCATTATAGAGCCAGTCCAGGTGAAATGAACAAAATGTGGCTTAAGGGCTGTGGAGACGATGCCCGGGTTGCCATGCAAATGTGTTTAACCTGCAGGCTGCTCACCCCATGTTTCCCAAAGAACCAAGGGTAACTATGAATGCGGTCCTACACACACCTTAACTGACTCAAGATACTGCGAGATTTCTCCAGGGTTTTTTGTGTTTGTTTGTTTGTGTATTTGTTTGTTTGTTTGTGTATTCCAAACATAAGGCTTTCAAGCATGAACTCTGTGGATATATATGCTTGCAGTGTTGAAGTTTGGATTTGGAGTTGGGGATTTAGCTCAATAGCAGAGAACTTGGCCAGCAAGCACAAGGACTTGGGTACAGTCCTTAGCACTGGAAAAAAAAGTTTGGGCTCTCCTGGCAGTGAGTAAAGATTAATGAGGCAAGAAATGGGCAGGGAAGAAGGGAAAGGGGTAAGAAGAAGGGGGTTAACCTATGCTCAAAGTGTATTATATGCTTGTATGAAGAAGTCTGCATATAACCCAGGGTCTTCTGCACTGAATACATACAGAAGGGGACCAGAAAGAAGAGCTGATTGTCTCTCTTGTTACATACTCTTGTGTCATGGACATGAACACTAACATTCATCTGTGGCTAGCTGTGAATCCATCCCATGTTCAAAAACTGTTGCCGTAAACACAAATGTCTTCCTGGACATCTTTGCCTGGAATACCAGATAACTCAGGTCACTAGACCCAATGTCCTTGTTTCCTAGAGGTGAGGACAGGCCACCGCACTGCCTTTCCTCTCAGCTGGAAGACTCGTGGGCAAGTCAATGCACTGGCTGGCACCTCTTCATGCAAAACCTTGAAGCTGTGGAGATTTTGCCCCTCCGCTATAAGCATTCCTCTGAGACTTTCTGGCCTGTGGGAATGAGTTATGAGACACGACGTGTTTCTTTGACTCAGGCAGGTTTGTTGCTGTCCTAAATTGACAGGTGAGCTGGGCCGTCCAGAACAGACAACTGCGTCTGTCTGTGGACTTTGGTGACGCCTGCTAGAGCAGCATGTCACCCTCCATGTTGGGCAGCTGGGTGAACGGTGCATGGTGCTGTGTGATGACTACAACCAGCAGTGCTGGGGGGGAGGGCGGGGGGGGCACACACTCAGCCAGGACTTAGCACACTGTGACAGAGAATGGAGCGTACCGTACCATCCCCTCCCAGATAAGGGGTCTCCTCTGCCCAGCAGGGTGAGAAGCAGAAAGGAGGAGAAATAAGGCCTGGAAATGCAACTCGTGAGTAATTAAAGCTCATGTTAATTATATCCAGTGAAACAGTTACGAACATAGTGAGTGACAGATAAAACCTAATTGCCCGTTTTCCCTATGAATCTTGTTTGCTTCGTACAGACACGTCAGAATTGTTTCCTTGTCAAACGCAATTCCAACAAAACAAAACAAGTAAGCTAAAACAGACCTCTGCATGAAGTCAACATTCTGGAAGCCTTCCTAATAAGTATTATTAGTCAGAGTATCCAAAAACTATTAAAGTGGAACTGTTACTTAGCTGAATTACTCTTTCACACCTGTGAAACTAACATGGTGTTAATAGAAGCATCATTGAGTGAGTGCCTCATACTATAGGTACGTATAGTATATGTATGTATATAGATGTATATACAGTATTACACATACCTGTTGTTGAGGGCATAATTACCACAGTGAACCCTTATAGCCCTCCTTCAATAGATGCTAGTGTTATCTTCATATTTCAAAACTCAGGAAAGGGTTTGGTGGTATCACTTGGTTTTAGAGCATTTTCTAGCATGTGTGAAGCCCGAGGCTTAACTTCTAGTACCACAAAAATTAATTAATATTAATAAAAATGAAATTCAAGTTATTAAATTGAGGAAATTAAAATGTAAACTTAGAAAGTTACTCTGAACTGCTAGCTCAATCTAGAGTTTAGGGGGACCAAAATTTATATAGCTTGTAAGGAGGGTGGCTTTTCAAGGAAAAAAAAATTACAGTGGAAAGTGGAGGAGGGAATGGGATTGAGGATTAAAGTGTGAAAAATACCATAAGTTCAGTATAGACATATACAAGACAGCTACAGAATAATCATTTACAAAAAGAACGGTTTATATATCAACCCGAGTGAGGTGTTAGCTTTAGTTTCCTGAGTCATACACCTGAAACATTAAAACCAAAACACTCTCAAAAAGGTGCCAGGAACATTGGAGCACATCCTCGAAGGAAGTTTAGGAATGGAAGGAGCAATGAGTCAGGAGTCCAAGGTTCTGGGCTGGGATTCTTCCATGACGTTTATGAATCCTGTGGCTTTGGGCATGCCTTCATCTTTTTGAAATCTTTGGTTCTTCGTTTGTAAAAGGAGAAAGCACAGGACTTGTTTTGCCTATCTCATAGGAAGAACAAAATAAAGACAATGAAGGGAGAAAAATTAATTAAATTGTGAAGACAAAACAATCACTAGTGTTCCTAAGTTTAAGGGGAACACAGGAAAGAGTTCTGGGAAATGCCCCGGGGTCCTTGCACCTCATCAGAGAGGAGGACCCAGAGGAGAGTTTGGCATGCACATTAAAGGATGCTCCAGGAATAGAGGGGAGGCACTGGGGGGTGGGGAGGGAGTGGGAGGGGAGGGGGAGAGGAAGGGGGTTCGGGGGAGGTGGAGGGAGGGAGGGGACCGATGTACCTGTTAAGTTTGTATGAGCGGAAATAATAAAAAAAATCACAAAGTGATATTTAATTTTAGTAAGAAAATAAACTAATCAAATTACAAATCTAAATGAAGACTAGTAATTTTTTACTGAAAAAAATTTCTTTAAATTGAAAATCTCAAAAAACAACTCTATCAAATCTCACTGGGTATTTTGTAAGTGTTTGTATCCCATAATTCCTGTCTCCTGACTTCATCAGTCCATATCCTTGACCGAGTCCGCAAGACCATGCTTAGCACTGCAAACTAGGAGATATGAGAGAGAGAGATGTGTAGTCTTTGCTCTCACATGGTAAATCACTGCTGCTTTTCACAGTTGCATGGGACTTAGAAAAGTGGCTCTAAGAATCACAACTCATTTTAGAACATGACGCTCATAGTTCTGGTTACGGTCAAATTGAGGGAAATCTCTATGGAGAGACTCTCCGAGCATTTGTGGTATTTACAATTTTCTTCAAATTATTTGCAGCAATTCAACTTAAATATCTGTGGAGCTGACTCTATTCCTGTCGAGGCCATGGATAGTCTTTCAAAAATCTGAATCGTACTTGTTTTATATTCTAAAAAATTTCTTTTCACATTTCACTGATTCTACTATGTGTGTGTGCATGTATGTGTGCTTCTGTATGTGTGTGCATGCACACACACGTGTTTATGTATGTGTATGTGCTTGTGCATGTGCGTGCTCAGGCACACAATGTGGAGGTCAGAAGACAGCCCACCTCCTCCACTCTGTGAGTTCCGGGGTTCCAAGGCAGCTCGTTAGGCCTGGGGGTCAGCACCTGAATGCACTGGGCGTGTCTCCATCCCTGAGCTCAAATTCTTTCCACCCGACTTACCAACAACCTTCATCATTGCTCTGAAAACCAGCAGGAATCCTTTCTTTTCAAGAATAAAAGTAGCAAAGACAGAAGGAAATGAAGCTAGTGTCGGGAAATGTGTAATTTCAGATCAATAACTCTGTTTGTATGTTTCACTCGTTGCTAAGACTGGAATATGTTCCGTAGCTGCATTTTGCAAAGATGTGGAACACGAAAACTAATCATTATTATCGAAGTGTTTTCCTTAATAGTTTTCATCAGGGATTTACATAGATGATAAATACTATTCCAAGAGCGGGCTAATGATCAATGTACAATAATAATCAGTTTAAACACCTGATACTTGTGCTGTGGTTAGCTTCTTGATGGCTTTGAAAAGTGAAAGACACTGTGAAGAAGCCAGTAGACATTTGCAGTCCATCTCTATCAAGATATGGTGGCAAATGGAAACCATACTTGGAAATAGCTGTAAGTTCCCATGCTTCACATTGTAGGGCAGTTTTATCCTGACCAGATGAAGCTCCGGCTTCAGGGTCCTGTGGCCAAGAGCCCCTTCCAAGGCCAGCAAGATCAAACATCATGATGTCGCTCATGGGACTGTAAAGTACGACGACAGTTCGACATAATCACTGAGTCTTGCCTTTTTCACCTGCTCTCTGTGACACGTGCTCCACGAGGGCTGAAGTTGGAGCAGCCATGTGGCTCTCCGAACCCTAAGTAGAAGGTCAATAAATTCTTCAAAGTTTACCTTGGAACTGTATCCACTGCCATAGCCAGGAGGAAAAGCGGTTCCATGAGAGATTTTTATTGACAGTCTAGACATAGCAAATATTTTTATCAACTTTCTATTGACCTAACTGTTGACACATAAGTTCACAGAAGATGGTAGGATGAATCCATGAATTTTTTGCTGCTACGTGGCCGAGAAGGGATTTTCCCAGAATGCCAATGGCTAACCAACCTATGCTCCAGCTTCCTTGAGGATTCTGGGGCAGAGCAAGCTCTGACCCTCTCCAGCTCAGACCAAACCAGAATTCCTTTAGTTCATAAGTGGGTTCATTCTAACAGGACCACCAGTGTGCCCCCTATTTTGTGAGTCAACAGGAAAAAAATGTTCTCTCTTCTGCACCGCAAATGCTTGCAAAGGTTGAAGAACATGGGCTGGGAAGATGACGTGAACCTTTGCCGAGAAAACAAAGGGACCTGAGTTTGGATCCCGGGATCTCATGTAACAATGCCAGACAGAAAGAAAGGCAGAGTGCACTTCCGGCCTTGGAAGGCAGAAAACCCCGGAGCAAAATAATAAAGAGGGAGGGCAGCCTAGGGTGAGTCTCCGCATCATCCTTGAACCTCCGCAGGCACACACACCCAAGTGCCCTCTGATACACATAGCACACAAAGCTAGAGCAAGTTATGCATGTAAGTGCTGACTTGAAGGCAGTGACTGGCCCAGGATCTCGTGTGGGTCTCCAAGGGGCTCTTTCCAAGTAAATGTGATATCAAAACTATTTTCAGAAAAATCCTCAGCCATTCTGCATCTTTTTAGCTATCATTCTGCCACACATGTCCAGTGGAACTTTCCAGAAGCTCCATGACATGTGATACTACAAGAGAAAGAAATAACAGAAAGGAGCATCCTGTTGCTTTCTATGAATCAGGTCTTAAACTAACTTACAAAAATATAAAAAAAAAAGTTTTCTGCTGATTTTTTTTCAATTTGGAAAATATGTCTTTCAGAAATATCTTTATATGCTTGACACATAATATTATTTTTAAGTGGATTTGTAAAGACACGCTTTAGAATTTGGTCTTAAATTCCAAGACCATGTGTGCCAACTGCTCTAACCCATCTAAGCAAAGGCACATGTGTACACATGCATTCATGCATTCACACATATGCACATCACAGACAAGCATGCACTTGTACATTCATACATGCATACATATTCATGTATATCACATGTAAGCTCATGCATTCACACACATGCATAACATACACATCACATGCATACACATATGTCACATACATATATCTGCACTCATACAATCACATAAATACACTCATACATGTACACAAATTCTTGCATACCCATGTAAGCATCACACACACACACACACACACACACACACACACACACGCGCACGCGCGCGCACAGAGACATGACTTGCCTGCAGCTTTTATGCCATCAATGTCAACCCAATGACCTATTTAAGGACCACTTCTTGATTGACTTCACTATGATTATAGTATTCTAACTAGTCAAGCCTGTCTTAAATTCTAATATTCCTCAACTCTTGTGTCTCTAGATTCACATAGTTTCTTAACACGAGCTGTACCTTCACTAACTCTAGTAGCTGTGGTAGATGAGACTTGTAACAAGAGGGACATAGTCTTTTATAACCTCAACCTTCTTGCAGTTTGCACGGAAAACAGGTGTCACCTATCCCTCCCATCTCTCTGCGGTGGCTCGTTCCCGTCATGCCTTAGTGACAGTGACCTTCACAGAGTTCTAGACAATCCACCTGACTCTGCTCTATGTCACCCTGGCCCACACAACACCCTACCTGCCGCCCAAGACTTGGGTCTCATAATATTGTTCAGAAGCCTGACCTCGCTCCCTGCCTGGCGCTGTGAGCCCGCCATGAAACCAGGCCGGCTCGTAAAGCATCTCTTCATGTACTTTATTACTTAAACTCTTTTATTTGCCTGCAGGAGCCCTTCCACAAAATCACATTGAACTGACTTTCTCACACCAAATCAAATCTCCGCGGTCCCAGTTCAGTTGTCTTTGTCAGTATGTATTTTATAAATGGAATGAGTTAACAGATGCTGCTGGGAGAGAAGTGCTAGGGTGGCGTTTATGTTTTTTAGTGCTCTCTCTGGACAGATGAGCTGTGTGCCCGTGCTTCACAGGTGTCTTGGGATGAAAGTCACGCTCGTCATTTCGGCGGATATGTATTCTTACCCACTTTCTGTGAATATACTCTAAATCTCTTTATTGCTCATCTTCCTTAGTGTTTTGCATATATGACTTTCACATTGATGCCGTTAATCTGGACTCGACATATTCCTTCATATAAAAAGAAGTCAAAAGTCTCATTCAACAAGGAGGACTAGAATTTCCTGTTTGCTATGGAAGCCTCACCGTTGCAAGTCTTTGAAATACATGCCCTTGTTCTTGTTGTATATTTTCTCCACACAGCCTTTGGTAGGAATATCTCAGTTGAAATTGTCTCAATATAGAACCTTGAGTTTCCAGGTCCTATATTCTGACTTTAGCATCATGAACGACTATCACCAGTAATGTGGATTTCGTAGGATTGCATTTGGCAATTTTGCAAAGAAAGGGAGGAGAGCCACAGAAATCTGTGATACAGGAGAGCTGTGCCGAGGGAAAATTCTCTCAAAGGGATTTCCACAGAACAGCACGGTTTTGAAAAAAAGGACCATATGCAGCTATTCTGAAATATGTTGCACTGATTTGGAGAGTATGCTTACTCCACTTCCCTTTTTGCAGTGGCGGGCATAGTGCCATCTACTGGTTCACAAAAACCTTTTCTATTTTAAATGTTCTGCCCTCATTTTATAAGTTTGTCCTAAAATGATTAGTCACAGACCCTTTCTTTCTTCTATGACTAAAACACAAAATTCCCTGGTTTCATTCACAAGTCCCCTCTGCTGGGGCCAGAGTTCATTGTGAGTTTTCTATCTAAGACTGATTTTTTACTAACATGTTACTTTTTTAAAATCATGATATGTAGTCCATGCTGTCCTTTTGGGAAAGTGTAGTATATTGTATTTAAATATCTCAGCAAAAGGCAGCATGAAAAAATACCCAAACAACATGAAGCTTAAAGCCACAGGCTCTGCATTTATTGTGTGTATGTGTGTGTGAGAGAGAAAGAGAGATCATATATGTCTAGCAATGAAAGTATCTAGAAATTTAGATGATACATAGACAAGAGATCTTCTTCTCAGCCCTGAACATAAGATAAACATTATATAATATAATGTTAATACAGTATATTATCATAAGAAAAACTATATCTGATGAGATTGTGGACAAGAAATTCTGCCTTGCAATTCATCTTGCAATTGCAGTCAACATGACAGAAGTTATCTCCCAGGTACACATATACTCTGGACAGACAGTATATGCCATTTGATCTGAAAAAACAAACACGACCAAGCGTCCTGTGGCTTAATAACAGGTCTTTCATCTTATCCAAAGAAAGCATCCCTTTGTATAGATTTAGTGAAGGATCTTGGGAAGAATGGACCAAGCCATCGATAATACATGCCCTGCTTTGTTTTTCTCTGGTCATATTTAAAACCATGCCCTCTGCATGTCAGAGTTCAGAAGTCAAGTGCTACATGCAATGCATTAGGTAGGAGGTCAAAAGTTATTGCAATGCAGTTTCGGGAGATGGCCTGTCTGTGAATCTGCAGCTCATTCATGCTGAAGTGATGCACTCTGGGAATTACTACCAAGCCCCGCTCTGCAACATCTGCTCCCCCTAAGTGAGTTAGTGCGCGTCAGACATCTTTATGTCAGAATATCACAGTGATAGATGCAGTCTTCAGAAAATGCCGCATAAAAATCTGGTGTGCCGTTCTGGCCATTAAGTGAAATTACTATTTAAATTAATGGCACTGTCACGGTTTATCTGTGCAAAGAATGAACGCTGATTAGAGTATTAAGTAATTAGCAATTTATCACACTGGAACAAGGTTGATAATAATTAAAGAAGTAATGGTTTACCAAAGAAACTAGAAAGGAAGCACTTCTTGTTATGTGCAAGAAATCTCGCCTGAGAAATTCCTGGGCAGTCCATGAAAGGTGAACTTCTTTGAAAAAAGAAGCATCCTTTAATTTTTTCCTCCTCTAGTGTAAAGACAGTTCATTATCAAAATTTTAGTTGACCTGTCAAAAGTCCCTCAGAGCAATTGGATGGCTGATTAGAAGTTTCAAATTAGGTCAATGTCTGCATCTTGATTTCTTACTTAAACATGGTGAAGCCAGGCAGTGATTTGAGAGGAGAGGAGAGGGGGGAAAGGGGGAGAGATGTATTTCCTTCCCTAAAAGGCAAGTTTTCATATTTTGATTGCTCTTTAAAATAGATACATGAATAGTTTTTAAGAAAGGAGAGGCGGAAAAAGAAGGTGCAGACAGTCAAGAATCCAAGGTTGTATTTAAATAACTGAGCAGAAGGCAGCAGGAAAAGTGTCCGAATGATGTGAAACTTAACACCATGGGATCTGCATTGTTACTGGGGGCTGATGCTGTGTATCTCAGTAAGCAGGTACGTGATGTGGTGTGCACGTACCTACTTTACCCGCCATAATCCGGACTCGGTCTACAGGAAGAGTCCCTGCTCTGTGTGTTTTATCATACAGAAAACTTTTCCTGGAAGTGTTCATGAGAAATATGATTGATGTAACAGTTTATCTGCAATGACTTTGACAAGTTGTCATATTTAGATGTATGTGACAGGGCAAGCTGTAACGACCAGTGTATATTATAAATTTGGTGGAACATTTTCAGATATTAGGGATTTGGGGGAAACGGGAACCTCAATGGAGAAGGTTCTGGGGTTCACATCACCTTCCTTCAGGGATATGCCAAGCTGGGTACAATGACTGATTTTTGAAAATACTATGAAAACTCATGGTTTGTAGTTAAGTGTGTTGTTATGGTGTGAGTGTTTGCACAGGACCAGTTTAAACAACTCAGAACCTACCTCAGTGCACTTTGAATTCAAATTCTTCATATGATTGTTCAGGGCTGATAAATAAATAAATTAAAGAAAATGAATTTTTAAATTCTAAATTTAAAAACAACTATTCTCCACAGTAAGCTGCACATCTACGCCTGCTTTTCTGGTATAATCTGACTCTGGAGTATTGTTGATTTAGTCATGTTTAGACACCTAAGTCTCTACTACATTTCTTCAATGACAACGTGGAAAAGCTGTGAATTTGCTCAGAGGAACCTCAGAGACATGGGTCTCCCATCCAGATGTGAGACTCGATGATTTTTCTCTCTGAGATATGGCAATTGGTGTCCCCAACTTCGGAATCAGATCGACAGATAATCCTAGAACACAGTGAGGCTCAGAAAGACGGGGGCTGGCCGGGGTACTTCGTGAGCAGCTTAGCTTTATCTTTATTTACTCATGTATCTTAGCGGCTCGTTTAATCTCATACTGGCCTCAAGCTCACAATATAGCTAAAGATGATCTTGAACTTCCGAATGCCTGCCTGTATGTCCCTAATGCGGGGGGCAGGGAAATCCCCAGGTGTGCCCCACTAGCTGTTTTGGACAGTGCTGGGGGACTAACCCCAAGGTTTTCTGCACGCTAGCCCAGCACACTACACAGGGAGGCCACAACCCCAGCCCCCTGAACTGGCTGCAGATCACGTCTAAGTCTGGGAGAAAAAGGAGGCGGCTGTTGCTTTAGGCTTCTGCAGAGGGAAATATCTGCGCTCCAAAGACAGGCAGAAACTTCCAGGCTTCTACACCTGGGCCCTAGCTCATGGTGCCTGGCTTCTCCGCACAGAGTGCCTGAGTCATCTATACCCCCTTGTAAATTTCCAGAGCTCTCCGCATCCTTTCAGTCTGGCTAACCTTCTTCCTTAGCAAGATGTTATCATCATGGTGAAATGGGCAAGCGCTTTTGACAGAAAGCCGATCCTTTCCTCTTCCTTTTTTAAGGGTGCGCAGGCAGAGCTGGCCCAGCTGGGTGCCCTCCTGACTGCGCCTCTTGTGTATGTCTTTTCCTAATGATTGCCTAGCACTCTGGGTAAGAAGGCTCCTCTTCGCACATCTAAATCACCTTGCGGGGAAAATCCTACCTGAAGAATCGCACCGCTGCTACCACTATGCCCGTCTCTGACATTTTTATACCAAACTTTATAGCAGCCTTAGTTTTCTTCTCTTTTTTCATTTCATATCCATATGTAATGTTTTATTGTTGCAGGGATCCTCTATGGTGGGCAGGATTATGCGAGTATGTCAGCTGCCGTATGCTGCTCAGCGTCCAGTGGAGAGTCTCGGGTATGTGTTAAAAGGAACAACCTGGTATCTGTGAAATACGGGGAGACTGAAGTCAATACAGAGAGCGGCCCGCGCTGTAATGGACTTGGATATGATCCTTTGAAATCCACTTGCTCCAACACGATTTCAACCGCGGTGACTTGGGAGTAATTCATAGAGAACCTCTCAGCGGAGCTTTGACAATGGGAAGAGAGATACATTGTTCGTGGCTGTTTTCCCTAAAATAGGAATAGAAAAATCCCTGCGTGCATTATTCATTTCCACATTACATCCATATTAATACCGGGCGAGTTTGCCCTGATTGATGTTATTGCAGGTATTCGAAAGGAATCAATAATGATTAGCTGCTCTCTGGGAAGCATTCCTCAACACTTCAGATGCGTGCGGGCCTGAAAGTCTGTGTTCCTGAAGCAACCAGCCATCTCCCTGCCCCCTCCCCCGGCCCTGCAATGGTTCTATTTCACAGCCTCAGGACCACAGATTCAGACACGGACAGTCCATCTGGATTGTTCACTTGATGGGATTCAGAATCACGTGGGCATTTCCAGGAGGGCTGACTGAGGTAGAATGAGCCACCCTGGGTGTGGGCAGGCTCCCTCCCCTGGACTGGGGTCCCCAGTTAAACACAAATGAATGTTCCCTCGCTGTGGATGCAGAGTGAGCTGTGTTCCATTCTCCCGTGGCTATGTCTTTCCTGACATGACGGGTTTTACTCTCCACTGTGAGCTAAAGAATCTTTCCTGTCTTCAGTGCTTTCTCACAGCGACCTGGAAAGTCTCTGGAACAATCCAGGAACGCTCACCCCTCCCTTCTTCCCGCCAACCCAACTCTCGCTTCCCATCCACAGAGCCGGAAGCCAGCCAGTCCGCTTAGGGTTGTCGTGTGCCGTTTCTCTCCGCGTGTGTGACGGACAGGGGCTCTGCCATCCACGCGCTTCCGAGCCCGATGCTTCGCACGGTGTTGCTCGTGGCCGGGGGTGTTAAACTGGACCCGGCGGATCCAGAACGCTGTTGTTTCAAGGAAAGAATGATGCCACCTGCAGGAACACCTCGCTGTGCTCTGGGGTGACTTGCTGTTGCTCGTGGCTAGGAGTGCAGGTCTTGGTCACAGTCAGTAGAAGGCTCTCGCCGAGCAAAGCCACGGTGAACGTTTGTCCCCACCTCCTGTACTCTGCTGTCCCTCCTTTCAGAGAATTATTTCCCAGAGGCATGGCAGAGAAACTTCTGCAGAGCTGTTTTTCAGCCTACCCCCCTGAACGAGAGTGTGCCATGCCAGGTTCTCGCTGTTTTCATTCAGAATGTTAAAGACACACGTGCTAGGAACGGTTCAGCTTCCTTCCGGTTCACCGATTCCTCCCTCTTCATAGATGGCTGCGTTGGTTTCCCCTGAAACCTCTTTCTTGGAGGGCTTGGTGACCCCACTTTATTAGATTGTTCTAGCCAGGAGGCAACACAGGAATAGACAGTCCCCCGTGAATCAGGGGTGCGAGACTCGGCCCTTACTGCCCCCTAAGGCTGGCAGCACATGTGAGGACTCTCAGGACATGGTGCCCACCGCCGCCTCTAGTCCTGTTGGGCGGGACTGCAGGCCATTGGCCGGGCCACGTCCTCCCTGGCCATCCACCTGCCCCTCCAGCCACTTTCTAAGACGTCCTCTGTTTCCTGCCCAGAGCTTCATGAACGTGTCATGAACGTGTCTCTGCAGAGACTCGCTGGGATTCGCAGTGATGAAGGTTTTCTTTCTTCTTTGTTCCGTGGCTGAGCTGGGTTGAACCGTTCTCGTGTGTGCTGGGCAAGTGGCCACCGCTAAGGCAGCCGTCCCCAGCCCTCCAAGCGCTGAGCTCTCTCTGAGTTGCTGTGGCCGCTTTTGCTTCTCGAAAGTTCCCTTCAGTTAGTCATTCACTAATGTGCTGCTTTCATCTTGGCTTTTACTGGTGGCCTGGTGTTGGTCTTCAGAAGGCAATGCGTGAGTACTTCTCTTCCTAACTAGTGATTCACTCTTTCCCTGCTGCTTAAGTGTATCTCCCAACGTTCTATTTTGTTTTTAAAATATTTAGGCATCTTCTGCTTTCTCTGGGGTTGTTTGTTGATTTTCTTTTTTTAATTTTTTACTTCTACAAGCATATTGTGTACTTGTCCCTGCTTTCCTCCACCATCACTCCCTCCCACCCCTCCATCAGTTCCGCCCTCCTGCCCGTCTGCTTCTGTGGATCCCAGGGCTGCCTCTGGCTTGTCTACTCTTTTAGACGACTGTGATTTCTGTGTGACACCTTGTTCCTGCTTCCTTCTGGGAAATCTGCTCTTAGACTTCTGATAGGGTTGTTTTCTAGTATTTATTTACTTTGTTTCTTTGTGTATCTCTGTGTGTGTGTGTGTGTGTGTGTGTGTGTGTGTGTGTACATGTACAAGGAGGGCGCTTAAGTGTGTGTGCCTGTGGAGGCCCAAGGTTGACTTCAGGAATCATCCTAGATGGCTCTACCTCCTTCACTGCTTTGCTCTGAGTTTCCCAGGCTCCCTCTTGCAGGGCAGGAAGTACTGGCTGCCTCCATTTCTGCCTGGCATTTTTATATAGATCCAGGATCTGAACTCAGGTCCTCTTGCTTGCAGGGCAAAGGCTTTAACCCCTGAGCCATTTGCCAGCCTCTTTTAGCAGTTTTTAAAAATGTGTTCATGTCCATCCAATGCAAGATACAGAGTTCCTTTCCAAGCCCCCTCACAATGCTCCGTATGACCTGGGGTCACAGCGGGAGGGGAAGTGGGGGGACACATGCTCAGGATGGGTCGTGCTTGGCTCCTAATACAGCTTCCATCTCTCCTCCCTCCTCCCCTCCCCCGGCATCTTACGTCTCTGATCAGGTGACTTCTGTGACCAATAGTCTTGAGAATCCAGCGTTGCCAGGCAGAACAGGAAAGGGGGTGGGTGCTCTCCAGCACACAGCATCACCTCTGACTAGCTTTGGTCCAGGCAACTCCAGCTTCCCCAAATGCTTGAGTACTGAGTGTGTGTGTGTGTGTGTGTGTGTGTGTGTGTGTGTGTGTGTGTGTTCCTTTCTGTTCTTGTGTTTATTTCTGCATTTTCTGTACTTCTAAATTTAAACCTTTTTTCTACAATCACTTGTCTGGGCTTTAAGCAGACATAGAGATAAATATGTGTTCAGTTTGCCATTTTAGTGGAATTCCCATCATATTTTTCTGAAACTGCATTTTGAGGAAGTTGGGGAGGAGAATCTCACCTTTTGTGGATAAGAGAAAAGGAATTATCAAACTTTCACAATGAAAATATTCTAAATTGAAAGCAAAGTAGACTTTGGTCTTGAATAAAGATTATCTCATAGTTTCTGTAATTAAGGATGATTAAGAGCCTGATTTCCTCAGATTAGAACACTTATTAATTACATGTATAAAAAGTCCAGGCAAGATTTTACAAATGAAAATGCTTTTTCTTATATATCCAACTTGTCTACAGGATGGGTTTTCAGATTCTATGTTGTTTATTTTCTGTGCAATGCCAGAGCAAAGCATTTAAGTGGCAACACATTCTGACTGCACTAAGCATTAGACCTTCTCTGTCACTGGCCATTTGACTGACATATGAGGACCCCATAGTGAATTTAGTGGCACTGACGCAGCTGAGGTTTTGACAGTATAAATATCATGCCCAAATTTACAGAGCTGGGAAGTTACAAAACTGAAATTTCAATCCAAATTTATATCATTTCTAAGTAGCTGCTGTTTCTGGAACACAAACCATTTCTTTTTATGAACTTTGAGATGCTTATTCATCGACAGGATAAGAAATTTGGGTGATAGGAAAGTAGATCCTTCGTGTCCAAGGAGAATTTTAAAGCTTTCCTCTTTGTCTCTCCCCATCACTTCCGCTGACAGGAAGCCAGCGTGCACGTGACTCTCTGCCCCGCAGCGTCCAAAGACATAGCACGTGGCAGCCAGTGTGACTTCCACATCACCAGCCGCGTCTGCACTGTGTCCAGAAGAGCTCCCAGCCCCACAGGGCAGGCGCCCCTGGGAGAACACGTGCACCCCTGGACAGGTAACCGGCTCTGAGCAGCACCCACGGCTCAGCAGGCAGAGAAAAACTGCTGGAACGCAGATGGCTTCGCTCTGGCAACCCCCGCCCCCAACATCCGCTGATAATCCCGTCATGCTCCTCTTGGGCCAGTTAACTGGCCAGACTTCAAGTTCACCAAAGTTGCTGACACGTGCTAAACTGCTAAGCCAGCACCCACCCGCTTCTCCATCTACCCAGGGAGTGCCCCGCCCATCATGAGCTGGGTCTCCCCACTTCATTAGATACTCCCCTGCAGGCTCACGTAGGACTTGCCTAACTACCAATTCCTTCCAGATGTGCCCAGAGCCCAGCCTTCTATTGTCAAGCCAACACCTATTGATGTAACCAGCGAAGTGCCCTTTTGTGGTATCTCATTAATATTGGTGAATAGGAAAAGGAAAAGGAAAGGAAAAGGAAGATGCACTCTCACTGATCACCAGGGAGCCCAATGTTACTATCAGGAGAAAAACTCAGGCACATTATTTCCTAGAGACAGCCCATGGGGTCCAGAACAGAATCCTTCGCACTGTGACCTTCTGTGCACCACTCTGACGCTGTTACGTAAGTGTGAGGTGTTGGTCCTTCGTATTGGCCACATGGAGTGAAAAGGACTGCAAACATTACAGTTATTTCTAGATGGTTCTGCTCTGATTGCATTGTTAGCGGGCATCTGCTCACTGAAGTCCCTGTAGAATGGGCTTATATTTGGGGGAAAAGAGATGTGTGTGTGCATATGTGTAAAACCATCTAGAGCCAGAGAGAATCCATTTAAGTGGCATTACTAAAGCAGCTAAAGTTAAGAAAACAGTTAAAGAAAAAAAAATTCTCTACCTCATGATACACTAAAGTACCTAAGAACAGGGAGCTTCAGGAATGTAGGCGAGGCATCTGACAAGACACTGAGACATGATGAAGGCACTCTAGGAGGGGATGGAGAACAGAATGCAGTTCACTGATGATAACTGAGTATTAATGTGGTGCTAAGTATCTCCATGACCATTGAGTGTCAGTGCTGTGCTGGGTATTTCAATGATTACTGAGTCTCAGTGCTGTGCTAGGTATCTCAATGATTACTGAGTCTCAGTGCTGTACTGGGTATCTCAATGATTACTGAGTCTCAGTTCTGTGCTAGGTATCTCCATGATTACTGAGTCTCAGTGCTATGTTAGATATCTATCTCCATGATTACTGAGGTACTGTACTAGGTATCTCCAAACCTCATATGTGACCCCCCAGGGCAATCATCTAGCATGATCAGTTACATATGAGGAGGTGAGTCAGAGTTATAAAAGGAACTCAGTTGCTCTGTTAAGAAAACAAACCCACACATTGCTTATATCTTCTAAGAAGTCGATCTGGAAGCTTCCATGTGGTCTGGGTGCCCCCTTCAGAGCACTCCAGGCCTTCCTCAGACTATTGCCTCCTCCTCCTCCAAGGTCAGTCAATATTCAGGTCACACTTGGTACAGGCTCCCAGGTCAGCCTCTGGTCCCCTGTGCTTCTGTGGTTTCTGCCTCTCCTACTTGTAACACACATGGGAAGTCCTTGCCCATCTCTCCCACTGGACTGAAATGTTCTTTTGAGTGATGCAGCTCTTTTTCCTTTTGCGGGTTATTTGGAGTTGTACAACACACATAGCAATCAATCTTCGTAGCAACTAACTCCTTTGCCAAAGGTGTCAGAATGGAGGATGGTCTGTCTACCCGCTCCCAGCTACACGCACAGTCAAGGACCCTCATTGTTAAATCATTGGCTTTTCATCTGTGAGGCGCCTCTCTCATCTGCCCCTTGTAATCAGGGTCAAGATTTTGAGGGGCTTTTAAGACATCGTCTCCCAGAGCCAATGGATGTTTCCACCATCCAACGTGGCATCATGGCGGCTCTTACAACTCAGATGGCTTTGCCTGCCAGAAAGAAGCTTCGAGTTGAATATGAAAAGGACGTGGAACCAGGGACGTGCAGTGTGGAGCTCTCCTCAGCCACTCTGCTGCATCCCAAGATGGTTTAGCACAGCATCTTCCAGGTGAAGAGGGTACCTGCCGTCCAGGGTCAGTTGGTGCTATTGCTTTGGGGCCCACAGCAAGGTCAAAGGCCAGGAATGTTCAGGAAGCCAAGCATCTCTTCCACTGCCAGTCAGGAGCATAAAAGGAAGTGGCTGAGGTCTCAACATCCTACCAATGGCCAATGGCCGGCACCCAGTGACCTATGTGCCTCCCACTAGACCCCACCTCTTGAAGATCCAGCTGCTTCCTATGAGCCTCAGGCTCTGAGCCCATCCTGCAGCCCACGGGCATTTGGTTGACTCCAGCTCCAAGAATCCTTTGCATCACAGAGAACTTTATAGTCCGTGAAGTGTGCCATAGAACTTAATGCTGGTACTAACCCTGAGAATGTGGCTCAATTCCCCCAAGGAGTAAGGGAGCCCAGCGTCCCGTGCAGAGGGGGCAGCAGACCAGGCATGGGTGGTCTCCTCTTCTGGGCCTCAGTCTGACAAAGAATTGACTCAGAAACCAGAATGCAGGAAGAAAGAAAAAGCCAAACTTTATGAAATGAAATCCAGTGGAGAATGAATCTGATCATTGGATATTTAGTTTCTGAACTCAAGAGCATCTGTGCTCATGGAGACATGGAAGTTTCAGAAGAACTAAGACCAGGAGCTCTGTTGAGTCACGTGGGCATTGTCTTTGGGGGGAACCACTTATTCACATGGGCCATTATCAGAGGAACACCACTAAGTCATGTGGTTCATTGTCATTGGGGGACACAACTAAATCACATGTGTCATTATTTTGGGGGGCACCACTGAGCTATATGGGTCATTATCTCATCAAATCCTTGCCAAATGAAACTCTGCATGAATTTGATTTCATTTTGCTTATTAGGCAAGTTGTCTGCTGGTTTGGATTTGAATCTGACTTGGGTGGATGTGAAAACAACATATGCAGTACAGATAATTCATTTTTATTTGCTAACATGGTGTTTTAGAGGCTAAACTTCAAGTTCTGTGTCTCATGCAAAAAAAATCATGCAATTTATATGTATTTTAATCTAGAAGTGAAGGGTACAGGGACTTATGAAGCATTAGCTTCTTTTTTTGCATTAGTCCCTTTTTTTGCTTTTCAACCACTCTTTTCCCTTGAGTGTATATGTCTGTATGTGTTTGTGTGTGTGTGCATTTGTATGTGTGTATGTACATGTGTGTATAAGTACATATGCATGCATGGGCTTATGCATGTAGAGGTCAGCAGCCAGCACTGACTTCTTCTATTGCTGCCCACCTTACTTTTTGGGACAAGGTCTCTCGCTGACCCTAGAGCTCACTGATTCAGCCAGACTGACTGCTGACTGAGCTCCAGGGCTCTACCTCTGCCTCCCCAGAGCTGGATTAAAGAGCATGTTGCCACATCTGGATTGTAGCACGCATCATGAGGATCAAACTCAGGCCCTTGGATTGCAGACACTTGCTTTAATACGTAAAGATTTTGACTTTAAGTTTTTTCTTTTGCCTCCATGTATCTATTGTGTGGGGTATACACGCACACATGCTCCAGAGCACACAGTGGCGGTTCTTCTCTCCTTCTGCCCCTTGGGTTCCAGAGATAAAAACTCAGGTCGTCAGGCTTGATGACAAGTACCTGTACTGCTGAGTCACTGAGATGGCTCACTGACGTTAGTGTGTGACGTGACAAAGTGATGGATGGGATGAGTGTGATGGATGGGATGTAATGTGATGTAATGTGATGAATGTGATGTAATGTGATGTAATATGATGGATGTGATGTAATGTGATGTAATGTGATGGATGTGATGTAATGTGATATAATATGATGGATGTGATGTAATGTGATGTAATGTGATGGATGTGATGTAATGTGATGTAACGTGATGTAATGTGATGAATGTGATGTAAGTGATGAATGTGATGTAATGGATGGATGTGATGTGATGTGATGTGATGAATGTGATGGATGTGATGGATGTGATGTGATGTGATTAATGTGATGTGATATAATGTGATGATGTGATGTGATGTGATGGATGTGATTGTAATGTGATGGATGTGATGTGATGTGATGGATGTGATGTGATGTGATTAATGTGATGTGATATAATGTGATGATGTGATGTGATGTGATGAATGTGATATAATGTGATGAATGTGATGTGATGTGACGGAATGTGATGTGATGTGATGTGATGGATGTGATGTGATGTGATATAATGTGATGAATGTGATATAATGTGATGAATGTGATGTGATGTGATGATGTGATGTGATGTGATGTGATGGATGTGATGTGATGTGATATAATGTGATGAATGTGATGTGATGTGATAATGTGATGCCTGTGCTCTCCTGTGCTGCCTGTGCGTGCTGTGCTGGCTGTGCGTGCTGTGCTGTGCTGGCTGTGCTGTGATGTGCTCTCATGTGCTGCATGTGCTGTGCTGTGCTTGCTGTGCTGTGCTGTGCTCCTCCTGTGCTGCCTGTGCTCTCCTGTGCTGCCTGTGCTGTGCTGTGCTGGCTGTGCTGTGCTGTGCTCTCCTGTGCTGCCTGTGCTCTCCTGTGCTGCCTGTGCTGTCTGTGCTGGCTGTGCGTGCTGTGCTGTGCTGGCTGTGCTGTCTTGCTCTCCTGTGCTGCCTGTGCTCTCATGTGGGCCTGTGCTGCTGTGCTGCCTGTGCTGTGCTGATGTGCTGTGCTGTGCTGGCTGTGCTGTGCTTGCTGGCTGTGCTGTGCTGTGCTGGCTGTGCTGTGCTGCGTGCTGTGCTGGTGTGCTGTGCTGTGCTCTCCTGTGCTGCCTGTGCTCTCCTGTGCTGCCTGTGCTGTGCTGTGCTGTGCTGGGCTGTGTGAGTGATATATGTGATGAATGTGATGTGATGTGATGTGATGGATGTGATGTAATGGATGTGATGTAATGTGGTGGATGTGATGGATGTGATGTAATGTGATGTGATGTGATGGATGTGATGGATGTGATTGTAATGTGGTGGATGTGATGTGATGTGATGTAAGAAATGAAAATAAGGAAAGTTCATAGTGTTGTGCCTCCCATCTCTCCAGACAAGACCCTAGATCTCTGTGTGCTGTGTGAACCTAGGCTCTGTGCACAGAACACCTGTGGGCTTGTAGTTGGCTTTAGAGCCAGAACTAAAGAGATTGTCCCTCGAGGAGTCCAGGCTCCAAGGTGGACCGCACTGAGCAGTCACTAAGACGCCCTTGTCCTAACCCGAGGAAACCTATTCAGCCCAACAGTATGAAACTGCTTTAAATATAGAAGTGGCGCAATCTGGTAAATTCTGAAGGGAAGGGACGTGAGTGAGACGCTCTCTGGCAGGTCCACTGGAAAGTATCCACTGGTGAGCGGAGCTCTGTGCTCATCCAGCTGGCCACGCCCACCTGCATGTTAGCCAAAGTGAAACAGCAATGATGAAAAACCTCCAAGTCCCAGCACTTCTCTGAGCTGCTTCCAAACTGGAAGAACATAGTCGTGGAAGCGGAAAATGGTTTTAACATTGAAACTAAAGTTATTTAAGAGTGAACAGAAAAAACATAATGACTCCAAACGCCAATGTTGAGAATCCATCTCCATGGTAGTATCATTAGGAACAGCTGGAGTATAGTAGTAAAATATGTTCATTTAAAAGACTAGGCTATTCTGTTTTGTTTTGTTTTGTTTTGTTTTGTTTTGTTTTGTTTTGTTTTGTTTTGTTTTGTTTTGTTTTGTTTTGTTAGGAAAACCATGACACTGGGTTAGAGAGTTAGCTTAGCATGAACGGCGTCTGTTCACAAACCTGGAGACCCAAATTCGAACTCTAAACATTCATATGACGGAGGAGAGAACTGACTTCCAAAAGTTGCCTTCTGACCTCTACCCATGTGCCATGGCAGACATCCTCCCTCTCTCTCTCCCCCTCCCTCCCTCCCTCTCTTTCTCCCTCCCTCTCTTTCTCCCTCCCTTCCTTTCTCCCTCCCTCTCTTTCATTTCCTCCCTCTTCCCCTTCTTCTCAAATAAGTGAGTAAATGAATAAGCTGCTCTCCTCTGTCTTTTAGGTCCTATGATTTTCTGCAGTCTTCTTCAAGATGGAACAGGACGCATTCGGAGACTGTCAATGAGTTTCGTTGTTGCTAAGAGGATCCAGCCATCTCAGGAATGTCCATGCCAGCAAAACCCTTGCCCAGCCACAGGCTGTACTGGCAGCAGCAAGGTAAGGGACGAGTGCCTGGGCCAGAGAAGACAGACAATCAAGAGGGGCGGGCACTACAGGCTGTAACCCATGAGATCTATGGATTTGCAACCAGCTCTGTGGTAAAACTTGCAGGTGTACCCCACTTTTGCCTGTGTCCCAATGGCTGTCACTGGATCACAAGCTTACTTAGAATAGAAGATAGTCTTGCAGCTCAGTTCTTTAACCCATTCATGTAGTTCTCCATGGTGAACTTGGTGAACAGCAAAAGGTCGGATGCATCTGAGAGGAATGAAAAAGAATCATATGTGTTTTCAAGATCTCATCTTGAGTAATACATGGAAAACACAGCTGTTATGTAAGCAAATGAAAAAGTGTTAGAAGATTAGCTATTTCTAAGTTGAAGGCGCTGTTTAAAGAGCAGGAGCAGAGCTCATGCAGGTGAGCACAGATATCACTTGTCCCTTCTAATGACAGTGTCTAGTCAGACATTAGATTAGGTGTTGAGTTTGCTCGAAAGATCTCAAGTTAAAACAACAGGTTTAAACAGGATCAGAATGAACCAGAGAGAGAGACAAAAACAGAATACCATCAATAAGGAGTGATAGAAGATGCTTCAAGATGAAGAGAGAAAATTCTAAGAATCGAGGAATGAAACTGATAAAGAACCATATCCCTGAACTCAACCCTATTAGAAGCAGCCGGAAGAACCCAAACACCCAGCAGGTGTGGTATTCTCCCCTGTGTGGTTAAAGTGTCACAAGACATCTCCACACGCACGCAGGAGCTAAGTAGTGCCTCCGATCCCACCTTCGGCCACTGTACGTGTACACTTTCCATAGACCCCCGGGGACAGCTCTGAGCCCGTCACCATGGAGACAGATGGCAGCTGATTGGCCCAATCAAAGTTACGGTCTGAATGATCTTTGAACAATTCTATACTTTTTACATAGACAGGACTTGTCCTTCCAACAGCTAAAACAATTAGTTAAAAGGAAAAAATTGAATTCACAGTTAATGGCGTGGTGAAAGTTTCAATCACCAGCTTTGATCTCAGACTGTATTTGGACATCATAGTCTCAATCATGGATTGACCTTTTTTTTCATTGTTGGAACACTTGGTTCCTTTTCTGGAACACTGGCGCAGACCGTATAAAGTGCCAGTGACGTGGGACGCGTCAGGGAAGGTCTGCCCATGCGTGTGTTTGGAGGCACTTTGGGTGCATCAGGTTCCGCAGCAGGTTTTGCTCCATATTTGCTCGTGCTTAGAAGGCGACCAAATCAGGCTGTTCAAATACAAAGACACTGTTGACCCAGATGGAAGTCAGTCGTCGGGAGTTCTCCAGAAAGATTGCATGCCGGGAGCTCCACACTCGTCCAAACCCTGGGCTGTTCTTTGCCTTCGAAGCTGCTGTTGGGCCTGTTGTGATAAATGGTAGCTAGAGACCTATGCGATGCATTCAAGGTCAGATCTCATTGTTTAAACATGGCAAGAAATAAAGAGAGAGAGAGAGAGACAGAGAGAGACGGAGAGGGACAGAGAGAGGATGGTTCCTCCAAGCCCTCAAACTCGATGACTCAGCTTCCAAACAGAAGTGACATTCTCATTGACCAGGATTCCTAGCGGCCAATAAATTGCTCTTTACTCCCCATGCTTGCAGGCGGTGGCTGCAACTTCCCAGGACGTTCCAGAGAGCATGCTGCCACCAAACCTCACGGCCCAGGGCGCGAACGCCCTGCCTCTCAGCTGGAGAGCCTCTGAGAAAACCAATGGCGTCATTAAAGAGAAGCAGCTCTGGCGGGAGAGGAGAAGTCTCATGGACACCGACAGGACTGACAGCCGGCAGCAGCCGGTCACAGGTGACAGAACAGGAAGCCGCCTGGAGGAGGCTGTCACTGCGCTTGGGCGGGAATGAGCCCCCCCGGGGGTGTGGGCTTGATGTATGAGGTCACTTGGAAAGGACACGTTCTCTTGACATATGGCCAGGTCCCACTTAGCCTTGCTAATAGAGCAGCCGATCGCTGGCAGGTAAGCCCAGCGGTAGAGAACTCCTGTGATAACTCTCATTTGGCTTTGATAAACCATAAAAATAATGGGTTTACATTAATATTAACTTTGTTTTTCCAAACCACCACTACGATGTGCTTTGATTCCCTGAGGATGTGTTAGAAAACAGGGCTAGGGTAATCCAGAAAGGACTAAGAGCCGGGGGAAAACAGCTCGAAGTTGACGTTTGTCTTCCGAGTGATAGTTAAGACTCAGAACTGGTTGACAGCAGATTGGCTGTGACTGCTGACATTCATAATAGTGGGCATGTTATTTTTATTATGTAGCATAGCGCTGTTTACTGTGAGTAATTTCAGTATCATAGTCAGTCCACCAGCATCCTGTCAGGGTGTTGCACACTTGAGTATAAGAATAATTAGTGAGGGACAGTCCACAAGCAAAAGGATCTGAATTTGGATCCCCAGATCCCACGTGAAAATGCTGGGTGGAAATAGATAGCAGTGATCTGAAATTCTGGCTCTGGAAGGCGGAGCCTGGGAAACCTCCAAACAAAGCAATAAGGAGGTAGAACAATCCAAGATGGTTTCTGCAGTCATCCTTGGGCACACACACTCAAGTGCCCTCTGTTACACACACACACACACACACACACACTCACACACACACACAATTAGAAAAGAATAGTGTATAATGCATGAATGTTTCTTTTGAAGAGAAAAAGGGTGTTCGCTGACTTTCTCAGTGTGTGGTTCCTTCCCTAACATGTCTGCACGTCACCGGGCTTTGTTTTAATCATAGACTTTACCCCGCTTGCTAGTTTAACTGATGGTTTCATGAGTGCCAAATGCTCTTCCGAACATGGGACAAGCATCAGCTCAGGCCTCATCAAAATCCACGGGATAGAGAGAACCCTTACTTCTGCTGCGTGGAAAAGAAGACTCTGGGAGACAAGGTGGCCTGGTTCATTCGTAGGCTCACCAAGTCAGCCCATCACTCAGTGGAGCTGAGAGTCTGATACTATAAGCACAATGATTCAAATCGCCCTCTCTCCTGCCCTTCTACCTGAGCCAACACCCTGTTTCCCCTGGACTGCGTGCTGTAGAAGGTACTGGTCACACAGATGAGGAAATTTCCAGAGAAGTCCAGAGAGCCCTAGAAGATCTGCTTATTTTTTCTTTTTTTTAGGAGACACACTTTCTGCTACACAGGTGGAAAAGCAACTTTATAATGATTTGTAAATTTCTTACATAAGATCATTCTTACATAAGGATCATAATCAGCTGTGGTACAAAGCTAAAGAAATTTCCCCTTACAGTATCTGTTCACCTCGCTAATGCGGGCTTTGACTTTGTTGACAGCTCTACTAGCTCACGTTAGAGATCAGCATTTCCATGAGACAGACCAGATTCAATTACAATATACAAACCCACAGGATGGATGGCCTCATTAATTATAAAATGATTGCACATTTCTTTCTAGAGATCCTTCCACTCGGCCAATCCTTCCTTTCGTTGTCATTCTTAATCAATATTTTCATGTCAAGAAGAACTTCATACACGCAGACTGGTGCCAGATACCCTCTCATTAGAATAAATATTTTAAAGATTTTCTTCGTCATTTTAATATTTTATAAAATTGTAACATACAATAGGTTCCTTCTGAGCGTATTGGTCCCATCTTTTAAATGTCTTTAAGGGTTTTTTTGGGGAGAGCAATTGAGCCCTAAAGAGAGATTTACTTCCTCTTCGAGGGAAGAAATAAACCCTCATTCTTCAGAACTTTCCAGAACTCCCTGGTAACCACCTGCTCCACACAGCTCCCAAGGCTCACAAAGGTCTAAACCCTGGAATCATTTCAGAGCAGGACATTCATCCAACCAGTTCCTTGCTTAGCAGACCCAACTCAATACGAAGGAAGTGTTTTATGCAACGAATGTGCATTTCATTGAGTTCATGGAAGGAAGGGAAACCATCAAATTTATTTCCTCGATTGCCTGGAGTGTTAGATGAGAGCGCGGCCCGCACCCCCTAGAACAAATGTTTTGATTTCCTCCTTGCTCCAAGGCATGGGCATTCTGTCTGCAACAGAGCCCTCATGGGGTCCTGCTGCCAGCCTGAGGAATGTGGGTCTTCGGAATGAGAGGAGGGAGTAGCCAGCCCTGCGCCTCAGCCCAGTGCCTTCCTGCTTCTGTTTAATTACCTCGAAGCTTTAGAAACATGATCCTGTAAATGCTTTGTGGGAATAGTGGGCAAATGCACTCGTCACGTGCGATCCATAAATTGCTTATAATCCTCTCAAGATGTTAAGGAAAGCATTAAGTCATTGAAGACAGGAAGTCCTCGGTTAATTATTTAGAGGTGTTATCAACGCTTTCAGTAAACCCGAGCGTTTGCTGCCATCTCCCCGAGCCGAGTCCCGCTGGGACCCAGGATGCAGCAGCCGCCGCGTGCTCATATTCGCTAATGCAGACGGCTGTGGCAGCTTGTCAATAGGCCTTACCCTGATCCTGAGCACAGCCCAGCGCATCAACCGTGGTCCTGCTGGGCCGTGGTCCCCACGACGCCCTGTGCCAGGCTGCCGGGCAGAGGACAGGGCAGAAAGAGACAGGAGCCCACTGAGAAAGGGGGTCCGCTTTACGCAGGACTCCGATGAGGGCTGTGTGTCTTTTAACCTCAGCAAACTGTCTCCGAAGTGTTTAAGGACAAGCTGCTCATGGCGCCGCGCACTCAGGAGTGTCCTGCCATTAAGTTAGAAAAGAGAGAACAATTAGAGCCCTTTTCCCTGCCTCTCAGAAGTTAGGAAACCGTTCTGTGTCAAATCACTCGAACCCCACCAGTTCTGTTTACAGCAGAATATAGAATATTAACGTCATGCTGAAACCAGGATTGGACACGTTGCTTTGGAAAGTAGAGAACGTAGTTTGACCATCCTTACAACCAAATGTAGAAAACCTTTGTCATGGGAGTTTACCTTTATTTTTTTAAATTTATTTTATTATTATTTATTCAATTGTGTGTGTGTGTGTGTGTGTGTGTGTGTAGAACCACGGACGAATTTGGGAACCACCATGGAGGCCTCCACCTCCTCCTTGTTTACTCTGCCCCGGGATTCACAGGCTCCGCCCTACCAGGACCAGAAACTCAGGCCGCCCCCGCTTCCGCCCGTCATCTATACGTGGGATCTGGGATTCGAACTCAGGACCTTCTGCCTGCAAGGCAGAGGCTTAACCCCTGAGCCACCTCTCCAGCCCGGGAGTTTACCTTTAGATAACTCGGTGATCACACAGTGTCTTTAACATTAAGATATTCATTACATATTATCCCAAAGTATTCTTTTCTATCCCTCAATTAGCAGGTAAAACTTTTTAAGGACAGAGACCACAGGCAACAGTTTCCCATATATTATCACCATAATTGACAATGAAAAATATTTGTTTCTGTTTTTATTATTGTATATGAAACAAGGCCGCTGTATACCAGATTGGCCTTGAACTCACTATGTAGTTTGAGGGTGACCTTGAATTACTGTCCTTCTGCCTGCACTTCCCTCCCTAAGTGCTGGGAACCCAGGTAGAGAGGCCACCACGCCCAGTTTAGGCAGAGCCAAAGCACTCTGCCAATTCTACATCTCCAGCCCTAAAATTTATTTCTGGAAAGAATGAATATTGAATACCAAAAGGATTTTGCACCTATGTTGATTGTAGATAAGAGTCCTCTCATCAAACACATCTAAGTCACACACGGGACTGGCATGGGATCTGCAAGTCTCGTCCCAAAGTGAAAATTCAAAAACTGTAAGTCCCTGTAAGTAGCACATGGGATGATGCGTGAGAGACTTCCCAACATGGGACCCCACTTGAGCAGGTCTTTTCTCACCTGGGGCTGGAAAGACAACCCGGTTTATTGAGTACTTTCCTAGGTACAAACCCTAAGACCCAGGGTTTGATCCCAGTACCACACACACCAAGCATGGTGACAGACACCAGGGAAGTGGAGGCGGGAGAATCAAGGGTCAGAGGTCACCCTCTGCCACTTGACAAGTCTGAGGTCACTGGGCTCATGTGGGACCTTTTCTCAAAAAGAAAAAAAATATATGGTTAAGTGCACCACGCCACCTGAGATCTCTGGCCATGTGGATCTGTGGACAGTGTATTTGACTAAACAGCTGGAGCCCAGCATCAGTAGCCCGCCCCAGAGGGGTGTGTGATTCTATGGCTGCAATTTCCCTTCTAACGCCTGATCTCTGAGCACCAGACACGACCCATGGAAGCTAACGTGACCACTGACATCACTTCCTGTTTTCCAAATCTGAAGGGAACTGACTTTGCACGTCTCATAAGCAGACAGGACTCACCAAGCATCCAAGATCCGTTTCCCTTGGTTTCAGCAGGTGGCGGGTCCAACAGGAGCGTGAGCACCATGTTCAACAGCTGCCTGATGCTAATTTCTAAGAGTCAAACGTTCCCCCGACATCCCAGACACTCCAGGATCTACTGCCCTGGTGTCTGTGTCTCGGTGGCTCCACCCCCTTCTCTCTATAGCGTCCTTGCTTTGGTGTCTTGCTTAACTATCAGCATTTGCAGCTAACAACTAGCACATTTTCCCTTGCTTGTTGTATATATGTGTTGTCAAACCTGACAATTCCATACATGTATACAGCGCATGCGTATGTTTGCACGAGGATGGGTACATGTGGGTGGGTGTAGTACACTGGAGTTCTTGAGTGTGTGTGCCTGGGGGCCCAAGGGTGATGGTGGACAATTCCATACATGTATACAGCGCATGCGTATGTTTGCACGAGGATGGGTACATGTGGGTGGGTGTAGTACACTGGAGTTCTTGAGTGTGTGTGCCTGGGGGCCCAAGGGTGATGGTGGACAATTCCATACATGTATACAGCGCATGCGTATGTTTGCACGAGGATGGGTACATGTGGGTGAGTGTAGTACACTGGAGTTCTTGAGTGTGTGTGCCTGGGGGCCCAAGGGTGATGGTGGACAATTCCATACATGTATACAGCGCATGCGTATGTTTGCACGAGGATGGGTACATGTGGGTGGGTGTAGTACACTGGAGTTCTTGAGTGTGTGTGCCTGGGGGCCCAAGGGTGATGGTGGAATCCATCCTCGATTGCTCTCCTACCTTACTGTTGTGAGCCTGGGCGTCTAATTAAACCTAGAGCTCACCATTAGGCTAGGCTGGCTAATCGGCTTGCTCGGGGATCCCCCAGCACCACTTTATAAGACTAGAATTACAGACAGACCAGCACACCCTCCTGACATTTTTCTGTGTGTGGCTCTGGGGATCTGAACTCAGGTCTTTTTGCTTGTGAGACAAAGGCTATAACAACTGAGCTATCACCCAGCCCGTATTCTGCCTATTTCTACCTTCTCTTACGTCCCTTCTACCTCTGACCCCTCTTCTCCCTACATGTCCCTTTCCCATGATCACATACTTTGTTTGGAGACCCACTAAGCACACCCAAGGCTGACTGTGTGACCATGCTGAGCATCACACAGGCATGTTATGCACAGCAGCTGTAGTCACACACGTGACCTGCATGATACTAAATCTGACACCACCCGCACCGGGCTGGTAGATAGACGCATGGAAGTCAACCCTTCCTGCTAGACTATCAGCTTTGAAGGATTCGGGGGATGGTAGAGTCATAATCAGACATGATCCCACCAGCGAGCCCGCCAGGATCCAGTGGATAATTCCACTTAACACATTTTGGGGGGAAGTATCTGTCTGGAAATGCAGAGACAAGACCTTGGGTTGGAACAGCACTGAACTCGAAGGAAGAGAGAAGTGTATTCAGTATTGACGTCGAAATGGAAAGCAAAGAGTCTTTCCTTAGTGACCCTCTGAATGTCTGGAGTCAGAAAGTCTGCAAAGGAACCGTCCATCACGGATGTGAATCTTGGAATGAATCTGAATACAAACATAGTGGGGCGAGCGTCCTAAATGGTGGCCTAGAATCTCACATGGAAGATAGAATTGACCTTTAGCAGTGAGAATTGGAAGCCACAACGTTATCTCCCTGGATTGATAAGGCAGGAGTCCCTTTGTTTTGATGGCCACGTCACAGGCGACAGAACATCAATACAGGAACTAGAATCATTTCTGTAGTGACTTGTGGAGGGGGCAAGAAACTGGCCTGAGCAGATTGGGGACACTATGGGGACAGAGATGAGTGGCCCCTTCGTAAACAAGAGGACTTTAGCATGTGAACTTGTGAAATGTTTCTTAGCCAGATTCTGCAAGGCATATCATTATTAAAATGTAGCTTTGATGGGGCTGCAGAGGTGGCTCAGGGGTTAAGCCTCTGCCTTGCAAGCGGAAGGTCCTGAGTTCGGATCCTAGACCCCACATATAGACGCCAGGCGGAAGTGGGACGGCCTGCGTTTCTGGTCCTGGTAGGGCGGAGCCTGTGAATCCCTGGGGCAGAGTAAACAAGGAGGAGGTGGAGGCGGTCCATGGTGGTTCCCGAATTCGTCCGTGGTTCTGCACACATACACACACACACACACACACACACACACACACGCACGCACGCACGCACATGCATGCACACGCACGCACAATCGAATAAATAAAAATGTAGCTTTGATGTCTCTAAAGTAATTTCATGATGCCTTCAGGGATCTGCCTTGGATATCTAGCGCTCACCTGGGACCAGAGTTGCGTGATGTATAATCTCAGTGTGTCTCTACCTACCACAATTAAGACTGCCAGTGTGGGCTGAGTGTTCTGTACCCACGGATGCTCGGGAGGGGACGGTCCATTTAGTGAGACTTCAGGCAAGTGAGGGCCACAAGAAGACATGGTGTCACAGTATCATCCAGCTGTGGCACCGGACAGACCAGGCCAAACACTCATCTAGTTGAACAGGTGGCTATTTACAAGGCTTGATAACCAACTAACAGAGGTAACCAGGACCTGCTAGCACCAAACAAGTTTCTTACCATACTGAACAAAGAATATGTAGAATTTGTAGAATTGCATATTTTAACTTTAATCAATTACTTACATATTTGAGAGAGAGAGAGAAAGAAGGTATACACATGCCAGGACACACATATGGAAGTCAGAGAACAACTTTCAGAAGTCAGTTCTCTCCTTCCCCCATGTGGGCTTCTGAGGATTGAACTCTCAGGTTTCCAGGAATTATAAATTTTATATCATCCCATTAGGATTTTACCCATCCAGCTGGACCTGGTGCTGAAATCCTACTCAGAGGGATTCTAGATCCAAGATCTGCCTGTGCCGTAGGTATAGAGTGTTTCAGGCCAGCGCGGGCAACTTCCTAAGACCCTGTTTCAAAATAAAAAAGTTATTTTTAAAAAAATTGCTAAAGATTTAGCTCAGTGGTAGAGCTCTTGCCTAGCATATTGGGGGTTCTTGGTTCAATCCCCAACACAAGCAAAAAATATAGACTATATCTTGATTCAATCCCCAACATAAGCAAAAAATATAGACTATATCTGTGCATGTGTGTGTTACCACATGATGTTTAAGTACCTGTGTATAGCGTAGAGTGTCAAATCAGAGTTACCATCATTTGTCTCCTGAAACACTTAGTATGTCATTCGGAGAAAACCTTCTTTTCTTCAAGCACTTTGGAGCTTCATCCAGCATTATCTTGATCCACAGTCACCACCGCGTGGGGTGGACCAGAACATCGTTCTCCTTACTCATTTCATCCCAGGTCCATGAATCTGTGGCCCTGCATATTCTTTAGGACTATTTGGTAAGTCTTTAGAAAATATCGGCGCCCATTATCCAGTAATGGGCCGGATGCTTAGGAGTGGCAGCCGAGATCTGATATCACCACGGACAAAGCACCTTTTCCTGAGTATTTATTTGAAGATTGAGAGTCAGAAGCAGCTGCTTTTTCTGACGTGCATCGAATGTAACTGATAGACAGGGTGGGAGGTGTTTGTCAAGTCATAATTTTCCGAGCCATCAGCAGACTTCTTGCCGTTCCCTGCTGGTTTGTTTGTTTGTTCATTACCACACATTGACTTTGGAAAGCAATGCTGCCTGGAAATGCAATTCGCAATTCTCTGCTTCCATCTTGCCGCTTTCCTTCCAAAAAGAACAATATTCCCTGTAGGGAAATTCAGGGAATCCGCAAGCCCCGTGGTGTTCGCTGTTCTGAAATGTCACGGGTCTGGCTTTTCTCCCTGCGTCTCCCTTGTCTGTTCCCCAGTGTGATTTTCTGCTCTCCTAATTCGATCCTGGGCACTTGACTGATGTTTTCTTTTCTCCTTCTACTCTCAGACTGCGGGATTAAGTTACCGCCGCAATGGTCCCTTTGAGACACCTCTTTATTTCCCTCTTCTCAGCCTGATCAATTCATGAGTGGTTTTCGGTGGGCGAGCCCTTCCCATTGCTTGTTGCTAATATTTCATGTATATCTCACTTTAAGGACTAGTGGCAGAGGCTTACTTAAAATGACAGTGAATTCTATTGAAATGTGTGGCTTTTATTGAGTTTTACCGAGTCCTAGCTCGGAAAGGTCGTTTGGAGCATGTAAATCGCCCTTGCCCGATGCTGGCTCTTCCTTAGCTCAGGGATGCTTCGGCCCAGCCTGTTAGCAGTCTGGTCCTCTTCATCACAGGAAGAATACAAGACCTAGAAAAATACAGAAATGATCCCTTTGGATCCTGTCCTCTCTCCTTTTAGCCTACCGCTCAATTGAGCTGTCGTGCCCACAGTTTATAGAGCCTCAGGAAATGTGGCCCTGGGCGTGGTGAGGAGGTTGTGACTGTGAACATCCGTGTGGTCTAACTGATGACTACGGGCTTCTAATAGCTCTGCTGTGCCACCTCAGAAACTGGCTTAGGATCATACTCCAAATGAAAGGTTGAAATGCTGTCCCCACTTGGCCCTTTTGCATTGCTGGAGATTGCTCTGGGATTTGAACTAAGTTGTTTATTATTATTATTATTATTATTATTATTATTATTATTATTATTATTATTGCCTTATGCTCTGGGCCACCTTCTCAGTCCAGCCATACAAGCTGCAGTACTGAGTTCAATCTTTCTTCACCTCTGTGATCATAGACAACCTCCTCCAACTTTCTGTGGTTTGAATACTCTCTGGGAAATTAACAAATCATAGTATTATGGGATTTCTGTCTGCATTCTTGCTTCCCAGACTCGAAGATTAAAGTCGGTACATGATTGAATGGTTTAAGTAAAATGTATTGAAAAGCAGAGAAGGGAGGGACATCTGCTTGCTTGGGAGAATCATGGGAAGCAGGAAGTCATCTCTGGCTGTTGGAGGGGAGACAAGATGGCTCTAAGTCTGGCTCCAAAATCTGTGGGCCCTGGGTGGCCCTTTTATAAATTTTTGTCCGATCTAACATGGAAACTCTATTGGTTTCTTCTCTGACCTTTGATTGGTGCCCGGTTAGAAAGTCCTGCTCTAGGGCTTTGTGGTGGACCCCGTGGTGGGGAGTCTACGTGCAGAATACGGTGCGGGCTTCAGGTTAGCTCTCCCAGGGTACATGCCACCTTTCACGTAGGCTGTGGCCTTGCCTAATTTCCTCTGGTCTCCCTCTCTGTTCTCGCCGCCTATGGGAGTCTACCCCCATCGATACTGCAGACATCAGTCCCTGGTACGGCACTAAGTGAACCAGCTTACATGCAAGGCGTGGACAAGAACATGCTTGACAGCTCCGGTACGTTCGTTAGCCATGTAATTTGCTTTGTAATTTCATTTCACTGATTCTAGTTGGAGGGGAGCGTATGTGTGCCATGACATGCATATGGAGGTCAGGAAACAACCTTCAGAATCGGTTCTCTCCTCTCTACATTGATGCGGATTCTGAGAATTGAACTCACGCCATCAGGTTTGTGTGGCAAGTGCCTTTAACCCGCTGAGCCATTTCGCCAGCCCGTAAATGTGACTTTCTAACTATCTCCTTCTCATATCATCGCAATTCTCCTGAAAGATGTTGCTCGTGTAGAGGTCGATGAACAGGGAGGTCAGATGTTGCTCATGTAGAGGTCGGGAGGTCACAAAGAACGGCCCCCCAAAACAACACCCGGACTTACTTTTTTCTCCTGTCGTGGCTTCAGTGTGGCTTCAGATTTGAACTTAGTCCTTTCAGCGTGTTCCAAGAGCCACTTCATCTTCAATGAAGACCTGTCAACTAAAATCTTGGCTCTATAAAGGGGGCTGCAATTTCTGCTTCTTGGTGGTGTTCAGTCATCAGAGAGCAAGTAGATTTGCGTTTCTTTACCAGTAGATGCCGCGTGATATCCTGACAGTTGTTACTGGGAAAGCTCAGGTTTGTCCCCACCCTAATCCCACCAGCTCGCTTGCTGGGCAGGAACCAGGTCTCAGAGCTTTGTGGTTTCTTCACTGAAAGGCAGCAATGATGAATCCTGTTTGATGAATATTCCACGAAAAACCGCTTCATATATATGATATAATATGATATGATATATGATATGATACTATATGATACGATATGATATGATATGATATGTGATATGTGATATGTGATATGTGATATGTGATATGATATGATATGATATGATATGATATGATATGATATGATATGATATGATATGATATGATATGATTGCTAATGACCTCACCCACAAGCTCCTAACTCTTTCAGGCCTTATAAAGACAAGTCACCTCAGATGATACAGTAGCAGCCGCTGACCTGCTTGTGCATGGCATGCCGTGTGTGTAGATAAGTAACACTGATCATTTGAAGAATGGAGGCCTTTAGAAGGCCGTATCTTTAAGCCACCACGCTTAACAAATGGGCACAAGCTAAGTGGCAGAAGTGGCACATTGAATGTTGGCTTTGCACAGGGTTCACTTGCGGTCACTGAACCGTTTCCAGGATGTGGTATCTGAGGTCCACCTGGTCGCTAATCTCTCCACGATGAGACAGGAAATCTCAGCAGCTCAAACAGAAGCTCTGATCCTGGGTCCAGCTACTGTTGACGTGATGATGTCGCACCTCATGTATGTGCTGACAATCTGCAAGGCACACCCAGAGCTTTGTCTGTGTCTGGTGAGATAGCCCCAGCTCAGTTCATGTGGGCTCCATTCAAAATGTGGCACAAAGCTCGCTAGTGCTCAAAAGGCTGGACCCTCCAAGAAGAAGTATAGCTCTGTCATATAAAGAATTGGGAATGGAAGATAACTCAGGGGTTATAGTCTTTGCCCCACAGACAAGAAGACCTGGCCCAGACTCCACATAAAAATGCCAGACAGAAATGGCTGAGGCCTGGATTTCCAGCCCAGGAAGGCGGAGCCTGGGAAACCCCTGAGCAAAGCAATAAGGAGGGAGAACAATCCAGGATGATTTCCAGTCATCCTGGGCCTCCACATAAGCACTCACACACACATGCACACACACTGACACACCACACATACGCGCACACACAAAGAATGATCTTGATGATGTCTCACACACGCTAGACATTTCTGTTGAAACTAAGACTTTAGATGTCTATCCATCCACTTGTGTCGCCATTTAAATTGGTCACTATTGCCATATTTCAAGGACAGACACAAGCTACTGAGGACAAACATCCCATAAAATAGACAGACAGAGACCACCAGCCTCCTGCCTTGCTTTGTGGGTCCTGACTTCCATCTTTCCTTCCTGATTCTTCAGTCCGCCCCCCTTTCTTAAAGCATGGAGAGTCCTCTTGTCAAATGATCCAATTGTGTTAATCTTTACAAACCTCTATGAATATCACAGGAAGATCTTTCCTGTATTAATCAAGCCTTAGCATTACATGCACTCTTACTTCATTTCATTCTTGATTTTGATGTGAATTAATGAATGGTCTATAAGAAGAGGTTCCGCCCACATTTCCGAGCATGTACCTGCAACGTGTGCTGGTCCTAATTCAGCCTCTGTATTCAGCCTGCCTCTTCTACCACCACATTCCAAACCCATAACCATTGCTTTCCTACACTTAGGGTAACTTACATCTTCATTGTCCACATATGAGTAAATTCATGCAGCCTCTGTATGCTTGACTTGTTTCAGCAAACACAACATGTCTCTAATTCTGTGTTAGCAGCAATAGGCAGGTTTCCACTTTCTTTTATGGCTGACCAGCACGTCATTGTAGGGGTAGACTGCATTTTCTTTACTTGTTCACTTGTCCATGTTCATTGGGTTGGTTCTCTGTATTTGATAGCAAGATTGGCATCGCAGAACACACTCGAGTGTAAATCTGTCTTAGACACCCTGTTTCCGTCTTCTCTTGGTGTCTTATGGTAGTGATCCTTCCTTATCTAGGGGAAGATGTCTTGCTGTCGTTGGCTGTTAACACAGAGAATTTTTCATCTTGCCTGTTTGCATTTCTTCTTTGCAGCTGTTTCTACTTACATTTGCCCATGTTTAAGATACTTGCTAATTTTTTTTCTTGTTCGTGCTTTTTGGCTCTTACATGTGCTGGATTCTTTGCCAGAGGGATATTAACTAATGTCTTTATCTCTTTCTGCAAGTCGTCGCTCCTCTCTGTTGATTGTCTCCTTGGCTGTGCTGAAGCTTTTAACTTGAAGTAACTTAGGTGTCTATTTTTGGGGGGAGGTGCTGCTTTGGGGGTCACATTAGATGCATTATTGCCTGTGCAATGTCTTGAAGTGTTTTCCCCACGTGTCTCCCAGTAGTTTCGGAATTTGAGGTCTTTGACTGATCTCGAATTGAATCTCCAGGGTGAGAGATAAGGGTCAAGTTCTCATAGGCTGCATTTTACTAGACCGTTTGCCTTTCTCCAGTGTGTTTTTGGGCAGCTAGGTGAGAGCTGGTTGGCTGTGGACACATGGGTTTATTTCGAGACTTCTGTTCTGATCTGCTGATCTCTGTCAGTCCTTATACCAGTACCACATGGTTTTGGAGACTTTGGCTTTGCAACATGTCTTGAAATCAGGTATCGTGAGGTCTGGAGCTCTGGCTGCCTCTTGAACTGACAGTGATTGAACACCCCGAAATCTGCACGTGACTGTGTTCAAAGCTAACTCTCCCCCTCCTTCAACAGAAGCATCTTCCCTCTGCCACCCCAGTCCCATCCTGCTGAGTGACACGTAGCACTCACTACAAACATCTGTGACAAGTCCCAAGAGCATGCCTTCCTACCAGGCTTGCTGCTCTGCCTCTGGGGTGTCTCTGAGCACAGTCTTTGGGGTTCTAGACCATGCGCAAAGGGTGCCTGTGAATTCACCTCACAAGGACGTATCAGAAAATGACAATTCCTTGTTCAGGATGTGTGAATTTTCCTCTTAGCTATTTCCCCTTTTACGAACGCCCCAGGTCCTGCAGTGCAATTCAGTGCCCCTCTCTCTTGACGGATCTCTTCTTCTCTCCCTTCATCTGTCCTAACATTGTCTTCAGCACTCATGGCCCATCTGAAGTCAGATCAGCCAGAACGCACAATAAGGGAGAAAATGGAGGACATTATTTTTGTCGGAATTTTCCAGAATAAACTATGAACATGTCTTCAATTCTACCCATCATCTATACATCTAGTTCCAGAAAACAAAATGGGAGAATTTGCTGCCCGCAAATTACGTTGATTTGATCATTATCTGATATATAGTCCCTGGCTCAAGAAGAACCTCTAACTCACTGGAAGCGGAGGACTGAGACACATCGGATGAACCTGTTGGATCAGGTGCTGCAGTGACAGTCACCTGCACCTCCCCCGTGCTCCTGGGCCCTTCTGCAGGCTTGGCCTCCTCTAAACAATAACTGGCTAACACTGAGCTCATAAAATAGGCACTGTAAGGAAAGGTCCCATCTCTCCTCTCAGAGAATTTGCATTCTAATACGGAAAGTAAGATGCTCAACCGAAACGATACTACCATAGTTTAAGGTGCCTTTCTTGGACAGGTGAAAACAGAAGGTCCTGAGTTTAGATCCCCAATACCCCCTAAAAAGTGCCAGGTGGCCTAGTACTTTCTGGTCCTGGGAGGCAGAGCCTAGGAAACTTCAGAGCAAAACAAATGGGCGGTAAAAGCAATCCAGAGTGATTCCCAAAGTCACTCTTGGTCTTCTACAGGCACACACAGTATCCTCTGATACACCCAGACACACCCAGACACACCAGACACACACACACACACACACACACACACACACACACACACGGAAAATTGACAAAATTAAAAGGACTGAATCAGCTTGGTGTTAGCCCCTGTGCCTTGTGTCTGTGGAAGTCTCATCCCCTTTGCTTTGGAGCTCTGTGTTTTTTAAGCTGGGCATCATCCCACAAGCTCTTCTTAAACCCACATCTTGAGCAGGGCTTAGATCTTTACTCTCATCTGAAAATCAGGTAAATAGCAAAATTATGTAAATCCTCCTTGGCAACCAAACGGAAGATTATCATCAAATAAGTACCTGCATCTTATCAGCAAGTGATGGGAACCTGGAGGGCTCTGAAGAAGCTCTCGGAAGCTCCACTGTGAGAGCCCCGCCCTCCGTCCTGAGCCACCCAGTCCTGGGTTCTCCACTCCCTGAGCACACACCCACTTTGTGTCCAGCACTACTGGACAGGGTTACAGTGGTCAGGAAATCAGTCCTGGCCCATCCAAAGATCACATCAGAGAAAGGGAGATGTGAGCAGACACACACTAAATCTTAGGAGTACTGGCGACCGCGAAAGAAGAAAGAGGCTTGGGGAGATGGATAAAAGAGCAGGTGTGCTATTTACACGGAACAATCAAAATCTTTGGAAATCGAGCATCAGAGCCAAAATCTACATGAAGCAACAGGGTGATGATGTGTGAGTGTGTCTGTAGGAAGAATCATTCCAACAAAAGGACAGAGTGTTGGAAAGGCAGCTGGAATTCACACAAAGCACACAGAACAACCATCAAATCCATGCTTTGCCTTAATTTAACTGTATGAACTGAAGACCAAGAGGTACTCTTTTAAAGAAAAGTTTTTAGAAAGTGTTGCTACTGTTTGAATTTTTCCAGGAATCAAAGAAAGATCTTGTAAGCCTCCATATTCCTCTTGCACGCCGCCGTCTTCACATTGCTTCGGCTGATGTGAAATACTACCCGGGCAAATCATTTCATCTTCTCATATGAGCTACATGCTATAGTGATTCCCCATTTTACAGATCAGTAGACCAAGGCAAAGGGAAGCTAGGTAACTTGTCCAAGGTCACCAGTCACAGAGAGTGCTGAAATATGATGGCACACGACTTCTGTCATAAATAGATGAAGTCATTCTGCGTTCCTTGGGATCTGTGGCGAGCAGCCACCACCCTGCCTCCTGTTATAAGCACAAAAGAAGTACATAGGCGTGATGGCCATGCTAAGTGATACTTAATTCACGTGTAAGACAGCAGCAATGTGGGATGGCACACGTGAACCCATATGCTGAAGATATACTGGCTGGTGTGAACGTTAACTGAATATGGCTTGGCGTGAGGCAGTGTTAGATCTAACCTTCTTTTTCTGGCCTGGTTCACAGAAGCAGCAGTTACAAAAGCTGGGGGTCAGGGAATCTAGTCTGAAGATGAGAAAGCTCAGGGGAGACTTGATAAATGTCTACAAATATTTAAAGAACTGTCGTGTGGAAAAGAAATTAGATTTGCCCTCTCTATCCCCAAGGGTGGAAGTGATAGAAAGATCTTACTAGAATGGATGGAAGGATTTTCAAACAAACAAGGAAAAATGGGAGAGCTCTCTAGGCAATGGAAGGAGCTCTTTAGAATGCCGGATGCCCCCTTGGCATACGTGGGAATCTCCGTTCTATGACATCTTGCACAGGAGACCTGAGAGAAGGCTAGAGGGCCCACATGGATTTTAAAATCCCTTCTAAGGCTGAGAAGTCTTTTCTTTTTTCTGAGTAAATGACGTGAAATTTCTACCAACATAATTGCTTATGGAGTTCATAACTTCATTAAAGAATGTTTTAGGGGTCAGGTGGGGGGCGTGTGGCTCAATGATATAATCCTTGGTCCACACGGGTGATGTAGGTTTGATCCCAACCCCACGATCAAAATGTTTGAAGTCTTAGGTTTTTCAAGAGTCACATTTTCAACACTGATTTCTGATACTTAATCAGCAACAAGTAATCCTCCCCTCTGTTTATTTCTTGTTGGCTCTATCTAGGTCTGCAGTTATCATCCTCATGACTTGTTCACCTGTCCCAAGAGCTGCCCTGTGATCATTTCCCAGGTCAGATGCTGCAGGCAGGCCCTCCAGGTGATGAGGGAGACCCTCCAATGGTCTTCTAAAGCCAGCTGTATAATCTCTTTCCTACCAAGCAAGAAAAGAGATATAAAATTGATAGGACAGAGCAAGACAGGATTCTAGCTTCGTCTTCTTCAAGGCTGAGTAACCCCTCAAAGGAAATGACTTTCAATTCTTTAAGCCTTTCAGATTTAGATTTGCTTTCTCTGGAAAGACATATTACGTACTTGGGTAAGATGCTTCTCAAAACTGTCAGGTTGAGTCGGTATTTCCAGGCAGTCAACACAGACGCTGGGCACACCCAAGGCTGACCGTGACTCAGTTACTGCCATCTAGATGTTGGCATCACTAAGATGATGGGAAGGTAGTTATCCGACATGTCTGAAGACAGATGACCCAAGGAAGAGGGTGCCGCCCATGAGAACCATCCAGAAGGGTTTGCGAGGAGGATGCTCTCTGGCCGGCCCCAAGGAAGGTGAATTGGGTCCACGTTCCTTAAAATTCAAGTTGGTCATATGTATTACTTCAGTTAAAGATCTTTTTCTATAATTATCTTATTTTCTAGTTTTATAATTGAGTACTTATCCCTACTTCCCTCCATCCCCCTCCCTCCTATCTTCCTTCTTTTCCTCAGTTCATCCAGCTCCCTCCCACCCTCCAGCCTGTCTGCTTCCATGGGCCCCAGGGTTCCCTCTGGTTTATCTACCCTTTTTAAAAAAATGTCCTACTTTTACAAGCATACTGAGTCCTTATCCCTGCTTCCCTCCATCATCTCTCCCTCTCACCTCTCCATCAGTCCCACCCTCCCGCTTGTCTGCTTCTATGGATTCCAGGGTTACCCCTGGCCTGTCTACTCTTGTGGGGGGTCAGGCCTCTGTGGCATTCCAAGCTAGGCAGGAGCCACCTCACTGATAGGGGCGTTTCCCTTCACTCATCCAGCTTTAGTCCCCAAGGTTTCCACTGTATATTCATATCTCTCTTGAGTTCCTTGATGGTCTATGGGCTAAATTTAAGATCTTAATTCCTTGAAACAGCAGTTCGGCTTTCATTGTTTATGTCAGAAGCTATTAACACACACACATCTAACAGATCTTGACTAGAACACGGACTGCTTAAGGCTGAATGCGGACAGCAGTTCAAATATCCATGGATGAGAGACTTGCTACATACAGCTCAGACATTCTCACGTGGGGAAATCCTGCACCTGACTTCAAAAAGATGAGCTGTTCCTATAAAGACATTATAGAACTCGAGATATTTTCTATATATAAAGTACATGATATGTAAAATATATATCATATTTTGTTTATAATGAAAAATAAATACATATATACATATGTTTCTTGTGGATCTGCACTTTGACTTGGGCATTGTTGTTTTGTTTCTTAGGACCATTCAGTTTCTGTGTGTTTTTCACTGAATTGATGTAGTTGGTATTGTTACACTTGCCAGTTATTACTAGTGCTTGCCTTGAATTGGGTATGTTTGTGTATTGTTATTGTTATATCCTAGATGAGGCTATTAGGCTGTTAGTACATCAGTTAAGTCAGGTTAAGTAACCAGGGGGTGAATATTAGTACAGTAGTGTACTTTTACGATTTAGTATCTTGGTGATATGTGAGGGTGAGTGGTGTACTCTCTGGAGTTGTATGTTTTGGGGATGACTGTATGAAGAAGTTGATCTACAGCAAGTGATACTAGAAAGGATCAGTAAGGTGAAAAAAAAAAAAGGTTTACTTATCTTTGGGCTGGATGTGAAGAATCTCACCCACGTGATATAATGATTGTAGTGGAGTCCAGATGTATGGCCTGTGTTCCCTTTGTTCCTTAGTTTTGCTTGAGTTTCCTTTGGAGTCTATTGAATTCTGAGTAGCAGTGTGTCTGGGAGCTGGCGGGACGGCGCGGAGGGGCTGGGGTCCGGGGCAGGGCCCAGGCAAAGCTGGAGGCTGCCTGGGTGCTCACTGGGAGACGGGGGGCTCTGGGATGGGGGCTCCGGGATGGGGGCAAATCATATATACATATGGCTCAGGGAGGCAGACATAGAAGTCCCATCATCTACTTTGTAGAAGGGAAATATGTTCAGTGGGCTGTGCTGAGGACCAGCAATTTTGTGAACCTTCTATTTGGTTAACCTTTCACCTCTGCCTGTTTTGCACATGGAGAAATGGAGGCACCAGCAGGCACCAAAGCAGGATCGGCACGTCCGTTACCACGGTAGAGTCCCGCAGGGTGGAACGAGGCTCTTCTAACAAGTGGTCTCTTGCACCACAGACTATTAGACCTGAACTTCCTACCAGTAAATGGGGAATAAAATGGAAAATTCCGCATACGGGGCATATGGCTCCTCCCCAGGAATTCACTAATGATGTTTTCTATATAAAGAATGTCTCACGTCAGAAAGCTTAGTGTTCCTTTGAAAGGAAGAAACCAGCGGTGGATTTTTTGGAAAGAGAAACTATCAAATGGATACTTTGATGATAATGGATAAATTCTAAAGGAGATATCAACCAGTGTTGGCTGACTCTCAAGCCTGATAAAAATTGCAGCTTCTCTTGTGGTTTAAGCACCAAATCCATTTGTTCAAAATCTTGAAAAAGACACACCTATTTTCCTTCTTTCCCTGACAAAATTTCTTGAAAACATTCAGAGTTCTGACTTTAAAAAATTAATTTTCAACAGTACAGAAGGCTATGATGTAAGAAAGGATGTCCTCCGACGATTTTTTTTAACTTTAGGTGTCATTCCATTACCATTAAGCTATGCAGAGAAATAAGTAAGTTTTTTGTGTATGTGCAGTGTGAAATACAACCCACTTTCTGAGTTTTATGTGCACACATGGTGTGAACTACAGCCCCCTCTCTGAGTGTACAAGTTCCATTTGTATATCACCTATACAGGAAATTAATGTAGTTTGGGTACTCAAGTTGGGTCAATAAGGGGCCAAATCATCAATAGCATTATAAATGAGGCCAAGTTCTTACAGAGGAGAAGCAAACGTACCCTTGGAATTGCTAATCCACATCCAGCTAGATGCAAGAGGCCAATTTTAAAGTTAATCACACCAAGTTTGAAAGTCTAGAATTTGAATCCTGAGGGCAGATGGAGAAAAGTACAAGAAGTATTCATTCAGAGCTGCCCTGATCTCTTCTCACTTTGATCACCTTTTCAACCTAAAAAAGAAAAAGTGTGGAAATACACAGTATGACTTCAGGATCTGCTGGCTAGTTCTCTGCCGTGACCCCCTCGTAGGAAACTGTGTACTGTTAGTCAACAGTGGGACAAGTTTGAATTGGACAGTCACTCTCTTAGAATTAAAGTCAGGCTAGTATATTTTACTTTGTTAGCTTTGTTAGCCAGGGAAGCCACACACCATGAATTGGATAGTCACTCTCTTAGATCTAAAGTCAGGCTAGTACGCTCTACCTCATTAGTTTCATTAGCCAAATCAAGCCACGCACCGTGGTAACCATCCTTCCTTCCAGCTTCCATAATGGGGATGAGAAAATGTTGGGGAAACCAACACGTGGGTTCCTTCCATATTCCTCTCCTCTGCCCTTGGCTTGACCATCGAGGGTCATTCTGGATACTTCCTCAGCTTCGTTTATTCTCTAGCAGGCCCCTAACCTTCTAAAGAAAGGCAAGAGCTGCCAAATGCTGACATACTCAGAGGTCGAGGTCTGCATCCCACCACACTGCTAGTCTTCACCCACATTTCTCTCCTCCACACCCCAAGTCACCTTCCTTTTTATTTCCCTCTATCAAACACCACCGTCGCCAAACCTGACACCACAATGCTACCTTTTCTTTAGATTGCAGTGCTTTGGTTCAAATCCTTCTGATTTCCCAGGGTCCCCTCACTTGCTTCCCAGCCTCCAGTTACATTTTAATCTATTTCATCCTTCCATTTTCTCCCTTTGTTCACAGAAGCATCTCTCACAGTAGCCACCTCTACCCAATCCACTTTCCTTTTAGAAAAACATGAGTTCTTGTCTTCTTGTATAGCAAACAGACGCCTCACACATTGGCCTCCGCTAAACTGGTGGTCTTGGCAGATACCAGTGGGATGCGGGCATCATATTCAGGTCCTCACTGTCCACTCACTTACCCAGGGGCGTGTCTTTGTCTACCAAGTGTCTCTTGAAGTTGTAAAGAGAGCAGAGTCCCCAGGGCATTCTGTGGCTACAAATGAAGCTCTTGCTGGTCTGAGTCTCATATTACCTGTCAGACCCAGGACACAGAGATGGTACCAGGCTCTCGCCGCCCTGTATGAATGTCAGACTTGTGTTGAACACTTGAAACAGCACCTAAGTTCAAATGACTTTGATTTCATGAGCATCCCAGATCCAAAAGCAACCTTGAGAGGCTTGCCCTGGAAACTAAGCCACAGTCCCCTTAGTGACTTGGTGGTTTTTCTTTCAAGACCAGAGAGTTGAGGAAAGGAAGCAGTCTACCATTTCTCATTCTTTTCTGAAACAACACGTGAGCATGCTGTTTAAACCAGTGTTCCGGATGCTTGCTCGAAGCGTGTAGAAGCTGTTGGCACAAGAACTGGACCTAATGGTACACCGTGATTTTTTTCCAAATGTCTAGCACGGAGTACAGACAAGATAGACTAATTTCTTCTTGCTTAAGAGGGGTTAGGAAATAACTCAGTGGTAAGAGTGCTCGCTATAAGAGCAAGAGAACCTGCAAAGACGGGCATGGCACGTAGCTCTAACATCCGGAGACAAGAGCAGATGGCTTCTGAGAGGAGGTGGGAAGTTCCCGTGGGCTCACTGGCTGGCCAGCCTAACATAAATAACAAACTAACGGTTCAGTGCAAGAACATGTCTCCAGGGAATAAAATAGAAAATACAGAGAAGGACACCTGAAGTCCTGCCCTAGTCTTTATGTGCACGCACATGAATGCACACACATGCTACATTCACATGCATGCGGCACGCGCACATGTGCACATACATACATGAATGCACACACATGCTACATTCACATGCATGCGGCACGCGCACACGTGCACATACATACATGAATGCACACACATGCTACATTCACATGCATGCAGCATGCGCACACGTGCACATACATACATGAATGCACACACATGCTACATTCACATGCATGCGGCAAGCGCACACGTGCACATACATACACACACACACACACACACACACACACACACAGATCCACAGAAAAGTTACAATCTCTATTCTAAGCATGACTTGAGGAGACCTAGAACCCGATTTTAGTTCCTTTTAAGTATGTTCCTCTACACGTATATAGCTTTCTTAAGTATGTTCCTCTACATGTATATAGCTTTCTTAAGTATGTTCCTCTACATGTATATAGCTTTCTTAAGTATGTTCCTCTACATGTATATAGCTTTCTTAAGTATGTTCCTCTACATGTATATAGCTTTCTTAAGTATGTTCCTCTACATGTATATAGCTTTCTTAAGTATGTTCCTCTACATGTATATAGCTTTCTTAATGTGGCCCAGTCAGAGCGCAGCCATTAGCATTAACTAGAGACAGGCTGAGAGCTTGGAATGCTTGGAATGCGGCCGCGTACCTGGCTGAGCACCTGGAAAGAACGGTTCAGCACACTAGAGCTGTCCACCCCCATTCCTCCCCTTACCATGTAAGTCTATGGGCCGCCCCAGGGCAGCGCCCGCCTGGGCACAGGCCAGTCAGAGGCCAGCAACCACTTGTCAGTAACGAGAGAAAATCTCAGTTATGGGTAGTAAGGTTCCAATTCAAACTGCTCACAGACAAGGGGGGGGACCAGTCCCTGCGCGCCCTAATTGTTGGCTGTTGGCCTAATCATGTAACTACTAAGTTGGAAGCCCCGTCCCCTTGCCAGTAAGCTATAAAACTCCACCCGGACAAAGGGCCAGGCTCCTTCCCAGCTCCACACTGCTGTTGGCTGGTTGTGAGCCCAGGTTCGAATCTGCTAATAAAAGCCCTCAGTGCGAATTGCAGCCGTATGGCTCCTCGCTGATTTTTGGGACCCTAGAATCTGGCCACAACAGACTAAATGACGGCAAATAGTGAGTGGCGACGATGAGCTTACTCTCTACTAGATTCTCCACCATAGATGTGTTTATCTGTAGCAGTGCTTGGACGCTGGCCTTGCACTAAGACTGTGTGTGTGTGTGAGTGTGAGTGTGTGTATGTGTGTGAGTGTGTGTGTGTGTGTGTGTGTGTGTGTGTGTGTATGCTATCCTTCATACTGGCAAGTCAACTCCTCAAAACAAAGTTGTAAGGATACTAATAAAAGAGAAGAGACAAGATTCCACGCACAGAGACCTCCAGTTATGCGGTATATGCCTGCAATCCCAGCATTTGAGAGAGGGAAGTGGAAAGTTGAGAAACTCAAGGACAGTCTCTACGTACATACCGAGTTCAAGGCCAGCCTGAGCTGCATGAAACCTGGCCTCAAACTCAGTCAATGAATAAATAAATAATAAAACTCAGACCAGCTTAAAAGTGAAGGCTGGGGTGTGGCTCAATGGTCGTGCACTCATCCAGCATGAGCAGGTCCTGGCTTCACTCACCAGCATCTCACACACACACACACACACACACACACACTCACCCCTCTGAAGATATGTATACGTTCATGACTGTGAGCTGTGGCAGTGTAGACGCACTAGGGTACTTAGCAGTGTAGACGCACTATGGTACTTAGCAGTGTAGACACACTATGGAGAATCTACAGGGCTTGGCAACAGGGCCTGGGAAACAGCAAACAATTCTGTCTATGTGAGGAAATGGATCAGCGGGAATGGAACCAGCAGGAAATGGACCAAATACCTGCAAACTGTAGCCAGGAAAGCCAAATCCACTTTGAGTGTCTTGAATTTCCAGATCATACTATATCATCGAAACAGAAGTGTCGAATCCAAACAGTTGGATTCATGAGTTTGAAGCCCAGAAGGGAAAGTTAGGATGGAATATACATCGGAACCTGCCTGCAGAGGAGGAAGAGAGACTATCTCAGAGGCGAGCTTCAGCAAGGAAACGCTGTGGCAGTGGGGACAGAAAGAAACTGAGTCTCCAGGCCTGCCGCCACTTAAGACACACTGGAGAAGGGAAAACCGTTGAAGTCAGAAGGCATGGCCAGAGAGGCCAGAGAGGCCGAGGGTCCCTTCAGGGGGTTCTGTCGCTGAGCTGTGTGATTCAGGCCACTAGCAGATCGCTCTGCTTTCTTCTCTATGCAAAGTTTAAAATATCCAAATATTCCTCACTCCTTGATTAAATTATACTCAGAGCAATGTTGGAGATTCAGAAATTTTTGTACCACTAGGAGTCTGACTTCAAATAATAAACAAAGAAACAGAAAATATATATGTATATATATTTCCAAAGTAAATTAAACCTATTCTTGTTTTTCAGTTCATTTTTTTCGACCAACAGATGAGAACAACATCCTAGATGAGATAGAATATAACCAACCCTTCTTCAGGTATGAGTCCTAATCTTTATATAAAATCTCATTATATCATTTCTTTTCTTTCTTTTTTTTTTGCCAGAATTTTGGGTGACACGTTGCCACGTTATCATCAATTCCACAATGCTGAAACTGCACTGGAATCCTCCAGAAAAGTCCAGCTCCCTCTTTTCTCAACATCAGTTGAGTCAGAATAGACGTCTGCTTCTTCCGGGTGGTCCCATAGAACAGAGTGTGGCTGATAAAAACCTGGAACTCGGCAACAGGTACCTGAGCGAAACTTTGCCAACTGTACCGTCAGCTTCTGAGTTGCTCGATGTGTAGGGAAAAGATCCATCCCACCGAAACATTGCATCCTGTTGGAACATTACTCAGTTACTGAATTAGTCTCCTTAATCATTTGCCACACCAGAGCAGATGAAGACGCTAAATTCATAGTTTGTTTTCAGACTCCATGAAATCCCTTAAAAATGTCAGTAGTTTATTTTATATTCAGCATGAATGCATGAGAACTTTCAAATGTACAAAAATAATCAAAGAGACCAAACTTGAAAATTTTTCACAGCTCCAATAAAACACATATTCCTAAGTTAAGAATAAGATGAGCTTCAGAGAACACTTCTGCCCCACGACTTCTCTCTGTTGTTGTCTCCACTTGCTCCCGCTCCTTCTATAGGCCTAGTTTTATGAGGAAAGTGCCCTGTATTTGCAATTCATTCCTATTCATGTCTCAGCAGAGACACAATAGATCTCACATCAACAGATGTTTTAGTGCACAAAATAAGAGAACAATTTAGTTTTACTGTGGAGAATAACAGATCGATTTGAAAATTTCTTCCTCCGAATGCAGGACTCTGAACATCAACCCACTTAAAAATAGAAAAGATTAATCCATCTCTTCCCAACCCACCAGCACACCCCAGCACTCCAGGGAATTCCTGAGCTCCACCAGGAAGCTGTGAGTGGCCAGAAGGTTGAAAGTAGCATCAGAAGTCAAGAAAGACACTGTGTTCCGCAGCTAATGTTGCCCATGCTTAGAAAAGTGACCAAGTTCACAATGACGTTTAACAGGCAGCAAAGAATTAGCAGATGGTCACAGACTTAGGACATGGGGCAGGTAGTCAGCAATCAGTCTCCACAGCTCCCCACGCTGACTAATGATGACCCTTCTTTCTTCAGACACGTCCAGAAGCCAGAAGCCAGAACTGGAGGTGGCAGCCTGAGGAGTGATGGACGTGTCCAGACGCCTGTGTGGACACCTGGAGATGTGCGTCCTCCACGCAATGCCAGTGGGCTGGGACCACATCCCATGTTTGTAGCGTGGGTACCACCAGGTAAAGAATGAATGAACTCTTTTTCTGAGAGTCTGTGTGTGTGTGTGTGTGTGTGTGTGTGTGTGTGCGTGCACGCACGTGCTTGTACACATGCGTGTGTCTGAAATAGTTCGGAGGAAATCAACTGATGATAAGGGTGGAAATGGGACTTTATTGCATCAGGACATAAGGACATCCCTAGCTAGATGAAGGTGGAAAACTGCAAACCACCCATGTATACACATACATGCAATATCTGCATGCATGTATATCTACATATATGTATCTCTGATACAAGTGCATCTACATATAGAAAATAGTAGGCATGTAAATAGATATGTCTTTCCATCTATATCCTGAATTTTTTTGAAGTAAGAGAACCTGAGAATCTTATCTTCTTATGACTTATGTGTAAGTGGAGTCACAAGTTGTAATTCCTTCATGGGACCCTTTGGATTGGATTATCAGCAATGGGTGGTTCCTTTCATGTCCCGTCAATGAGTGAAGAATTTGGACAGCCAAGAGGCCATTCCCCCTTCCATGCATGTAGTGCTTTGACCAGTGAAATCCTCTTTATCTGTCTTTCTGTCTGTCTGTCTGTCTCGGCCTCCACTGAGACAGTCACTACCAAATTATGTTCATGATTTACCATCCTATTGTTTAGATAGAGATATCGATTACCCGTAGGTAAAATCCTGGTCACATCTATACTGTGAGCTTTAGCAGGAGGAGAGAGGGAGATGGGACAGTGGGGCAGTGTTTACAGTGCGACCTGAAGACTCGGGTTCAGATCCTCTGCACCCGTGCTTGCAAAGCCAGGGATGCTGACAAGTCTCTCTAACCGCGGCACTTGTAGGCACAGAAGATCCTAGGGGTCCACTTAGCAGCCAAGACAAAAAAAAACAAGGTGAAGAACCACAGCAAGGGTACCCCAAAATGAGCCACTGATCTGCACAGACATGCACATCTGCACACGCCTGCACATGCCTGCGCACGCCTGCACACGCACACACGCACACACTAGCCACTAATGTGAACCTTTGGCTTACACAGACAAGTGCAAAAACACACATATGCATATACATCCTGTCTCATGCACACACATCGAACACACATACATATGCATTTTTTTTAAAAAAAGCAACATAAAACATACCAAACTAAACAAAATTTAGCAGCAGCTTGAGTCATAAATTGTGTGGTCTATACCTTAGAGACATACACAGTCCTGAACTCTGTTCTTTTTTTCATTTTTAATAGACTTTCTTGTTATTATTATTATCATTATCATTAATTTGTGTGTGTGCGTGTGTGTATCACAGGGTACATGTGTCCCTATGGAGGACCAAGGATGACTTTCAGGAATCATCCTGGATTGCTTCTACCTCCTTTTTGCTTCATTCTGGGATTTCCTATGCTCTACCCACCAGGACTGGAAATGCAGGTGGCCACCATCTATTTCCACTTGGTGTTCTTACGTGGGACCTGGGATCCAAACTCAGAACCTTCTGCCTGTGAGGCAGAAGAGAACTTGCAGAAAGATGAGCAAAGTGGTCGATTTATTGGCCATGTTACTAGGAGTTTTGTCAGATATCAGTTACTTTACATTGCTAAATGTGCAAGCTGCCTTTGTGCATCCAATGTCTGTCTTCACACTTAACATAAGTTTGATGATATCTTTAACAACCAAAAATAAAGAGGAAAAACATCCAGGACTCATAAAGCAGTAGTTTACCAGTTAGCTGACCTCAAAACAGTCAGTTTCTCTCTCTTTTTCTCCAAGATAACAGCAATATCTACTCAAACAACTGTTATAAAGACCAGAGAATTCATATATATAAGTGGCATTCATTGTTGGCTTCACGCAATATCCTACAAAGAGACAGGAACTTATTTTAGTCTCATTTTGAATAACTGTTTTTAATGTATTTGCTCAAACTTGAGATCCTTGTTTCTAAAAATGATAAAAAGCTTTGGAGATTTTTAGGACTTCTTTCAAATTTCTCAGCATTGTGCCATTTTTTCTTTGAATTCAACATCCCATTTTTATGTTAGATGTATACTATTTCCATTAAGAAAAGCAGCACTTCCTAATAAAGACAGCAGTTGCTCATGTGATACAACTTTAACTCTTGCCTACCTCTAGCTTGGGAGAAATGTCTTCATTCCAGTCCAAAATAAGGGGAAAATATAGAAAAGCTGACATGCCGGCTCTGGCCATTTAACCAATAGTTAACAATATCCAGACCTGTCAATCTTTTAGTTTCAGATGTATAAAATCCATTACAGGAGCCCCGTAAATGTATGGAAAGATTAAAATCTTAAATTAGACTTTTTTCTTCCCTGGTGCCTAGGAGGATTTTAAACTCCGTAACAGCCAGGTGATTTTGACTTGTGTATAATCCACAGTTGATTTTATTGGAAAGTACCTCATGCTGTGTCTTGATTTGGATAATAGAAATATTTTCCTGTTCCTGAGTAGTCACTCTCTCACACACACACACAGAGGCACACACAGACATACACGTGCATGCACACACACACAGAGACACATACGTGCACACACACTCACACACGTGCATGCACACATGCATACACACACCGACATACACACATTTGCACGTGCACACACACATACACACGCATGCATGCACAAAGCATGCAGAAGTATTGCAAGCAAAGGTCAATTTTACTTTCACCACCAAGGATTTTTTGGATATTGTGCTCATTCACTGGCGTTCCAAAACGACTGCATCGCAGACCATCTGCTCTACGGTTCTGGACCCTAACTGAACATGAGAATCTCCTAGAAAGTTTCTTCAAAAACGAATTCTTGGGCTGGAGACACAGCTTGCTCGGCCGGTCGGGTTTCCGCAGGTGCCTGAAGACCAGAGTTCGGTCCCCAGCATCGTGCCATCCAGGTGACACACGACTGACCCAGCACTAGGGAGCAGGAGGGTCTGAAGCCAAGGTCATAGTTGTCCTCTTCCGCTACGTAGGGAGATGATTCAAAGCCAGCCTGGGCTAGAAGTACCGTCTCGAAAGAAAATCAAGGGTGGATTCTTCATTTTAAGTTTACTCCCAGGATATACTAAAAACAATCCAGATATCTCTCTCTCTTTCCTTCTCTCTCTCTCTCTCCCTCTCTCCCTCTCTTCTTCCCTCCTTCCCTCTATCCTTTCCTCTCTGCAGGTGAACTTGTGCCATAGTTCATATGTAGACAACCTCTGGATAGCGGTTTTCACTGAGACAGTGTCTCTTGGCCTGTGAGCTCCGGGGGATTCTCCTGCCTCCACCTCTGCCTCCCCACAGGCAAGGAATGAAAAGATGACACACACTTGTGACTCATGACTACTTAAAGAGGATTCCGGGGATTGAACTCAGATCCTCACACTCGCGCAGCAAGCACTTTTGTACATGGATTCATTCCCCATCCCATGTCGTCTAGATTTCTTGGCAGCACTTTCCACCAAGTCTGGCCACCCTAGACCACATACAGGCCAAAAGTGGTCAGTTATACTAATTCCTGAAGACAGAAGTCAATCAATTCCCCCTTTAACACACAAAGCCAAAATAGTGATTGAATTAATTGATTTTTTACGTGCATTTCGTTCAGGATCAATATGAACAGAATCACCTCAGACAGGTCTGTTGCCAAGAGAAAGTTGTCTGTGTGGTTGCTTAGCAACAGAAGAATTGCTTTGGTAATTAACTGGACTTTGTTTTTAAAATTATAGCTCCAACGCTATCAATAAACTACATTTTGGTTCCCGTGTGTAAATCCTCTTGGTAAAAGCAGAGAGGTCTAGGAGACATGGGGGGATGGCCAGCAGAAGGGTGATTGTGACACTTGGCAAAGGTCACATGCATGCACACGTGCAGATTATACACATGTGCTTGCATGCACACGCATGCACAAGGGCGTGCATCACTCATTCGTTCTTGTTATCTTGTAGGTACATTTTCAACCTTCCAGAAAAGGAAAAGTTCTTTTTTTCCTGCTTAGTGAGTCCCATCCTTCAGCTTCCCACAGCCTTGGGCAGGTCACATGGCGCGTACAGCTCGGGTCTCCTTCATTACAGGGAATAGTGATGGTGATGGCACGAAGATCCATTGCCTGCCATACGGAGCAGCTAGCAGGGCACAGGTTTGCTTCCTAAAGAAACAGCTGGTAGTTGTGCAGATGTGCAAACCACACATGAGCCTGGTTAGCGTTCTCCTGCCAGCTCTTCTCACCTCCCACCAGCCCTGCACCTTGGATCAGGCCTGACACATATTAAAAGGAGCAAACATATATGTTGCCTCAAGGGATCAGAATTTATCAAAAAAAAAAATAGGCTGGAGAGATAGCTCAGGGATTAAAACTTTTGCCACACAAACAAAAGGACCTAGGTTTGGATCCCTAGATCCCACATTTAAAAAAAAAAACATGCTAGACCGATATGGGGTGCAGCCTGTAATCCCGGCTCTGGAAGGCGGAGCCTGGGAAACCCCAGAGCAAAGCAATAAGGAGGTAGAGCCATCCAGGATGAGTCCTGATGTCACCCTTGGGCCTCTACAGTAGCATACATTCAAGTGCCTTCTTGAATGAACACACACACACACACACACACACACACACACACACATACACACACCCCAATTATCAAAAATTAAGAAGCGGAGACTACACAGAACATAAATGATTTACTCAGAAGAATAGAGACAGAGAGCCATGCAGTTTAACAATCCAAACAGTCAGCACCGTTTCAGCCATGAAGATAGGAACAAGCCATTCTAATTCATCATGATGATGGCTATATTTCCAGCCATCCTGGCCCTTAATCACGCTCTAATTAACAATGGCATCGCATTCAAGTGTCCTTGTCCACACAGAAGAGGGGAAGCTAGGCTTAACACACAGCATGGAAACGCTGGCGTCTTCCTGTTCCATTCATCTTTAGTCTATTAAAGAATTAACAGCGATGCTTCTGCTGGGAGAGCATTTTAATTAATATTGCCCGGGCACAGAGATGCTCTTTGTTAACCAAGTCGTGATGAAAGGTTAGCTGCTTCCAGTGTGGGCCCCATCTGTAGACATTAGACATTTTGGGGTTCGGTTAGATTGAAACTGTAATAAGGTAGATCAGGTACGTCTGCCTAAAGTCAGAATTGGCATTCGACGCTGTAAAACAGTCATCCTGCAGTTCTGCGTGTGGCTCAGCGCTGACAGTTGTCCTGGTTTTCTTAACCCCTGGTGCAGTAAAATGACGAGGATTGATGAGCTTCGAAAGAAAATGCAAAACTCGCTTTGGCAAGTGGAGTTTTGTTTTGCATATTAATAAGCGAATGTAGCTCACATCATTGTGTTAATTTACACTAGGCCTTTGTCTGAAACATGTATCTCAATTAATAGCTGCGAGGTGAGGTGCTGTAACCTTTTTATGCTCATTTTCGGAGATTGGGTTTCACTCTGTGGCCCAGATCGGCTTCGGATTGGAGGGAAGCTGGCTGCCTCCGGGACCCAGGAGTTGGGGTGTCAGAGGTCAGCTGTCACCCTGGCGGGCCTGCTCTCCTAGCGACAAAGTCGATTCAGATATTCCCTGGCTGATTTCTCCTGCGAGGGATCACTGAGGCTGCCCCAGGTCAACTATGTGGGCTGTCATTTCTCACTGTTTTTCTGTATTTTTATTTTTGCATGCGTGCGTGCGTGCGTGCCTCTGTGTGTGTGTGTGTGTGTGCGTGTGCGTGCGTGCATGTGCGTGCATGTGTGTGTGTGTGTGTGCGTGCGTGCGTGCGTGCGTGCGTGTGTGCGTGCGTGTGTGTGTGCACACTTTAGTGTGTGTGCCTGTGGAGGCCTAAAGGAACATCTGGAATCATCCTGGATTGTTCTATCTCCTTACTGTTTTGTTCCGGGGTTTCCCAGGCTCCACCTTCCAGCGCTGGAATTGCAAACTGCCACCATGTCCACCTGGCATTTTAAAGCTCAGACTTTAATCCCTGAGCTATTTCTCTGGTCCTTGTTCTTTATAATCTTTCAGTTTTCAATTTTGAATACTTAGCATACACTAGGCAACCAACACGACAGCTTTCTGTGTGAAGCTTTTGAACATGCGCATCATGTTCTGTCCTCAAGTCTGCCTACCTGCTCCCTCTCGTCCACCTCCACCACCAAATAGTCCCTTGTCTCTTTTCCGAATAGCCCCCTTCTGGCTTTATGACACACATGTACAGTGGATGCATGTGCATGCATGTGCGCATGTGTATGTGTAGAATTTTTTTAGTTTAAATTCAAAGGTTGCAGAAAACACACGATTTTCATGAGTTCTACCACAATCTGGCCCAAATGCTAAAAAATAAGTCAAGCATGAATACAGAAAAATGTGATTGTGGGGCTGGAGAGGTGGCTCAGGGGTTAAGACTCTGCCTTGCAGGCGGAAGGTCCTGAGTTCGGATCCTAGACCCCACGTACAGACGCCGGGCCAAAGCAGGGGCGGCCTACATTTCTGTTCCTGGTAGGGCGGAGCCTGTGAATCCCAGGACAGAGTAAACAAGGAGGAGGTGGAGGTGGTCCATTGTGGTTCCCGAATTCGTCCGTGGTTCTACACACACACACACACACACGCACATATGCATACACGCACAATTGAATAAATAATAAATAATAAAAAAAAAAAAAAGAAAAATGTGATTGCATACAAAACAACTTCACGGCATTCCATCCCATAATCCACGTGCGTCCTTTTCTTTGAAGTGCAGACCTCATGGAATAGAATCCATTTAGCCTTCGGACAGAGGGATTCTTATGCTCATGGAAGAAGAATGCACCGGCTGAAACCTGCTCAGGGGCTGCTGCAGGATACGCCGGGAGTCCCGAACGGGACAGCCCTCGTCCCTGCTTTGTGAGGTCTGATCAGCCAGAGAGGAAAGAAAGACGCAACACAGCCAGTAGCTCACAGCCTCAGCCACGCGTCCTCGCAGTCGCTACAGATGTGACAAAAATGGCCTGACTCGCTCCCCACACCCCTACCCCCCAAAAGAATCTTATAATCCAGACACCCCGACTCACACAGAGGAGAAGGTAGCCTGTGTATCAGAAGCATGATGTTCTAAACACGTTCCCTCTCCTGAAGCAAACCCTGCTATCAAACGAAATTAATGGATTTTTTCTTTCCCTCCTAGGATTATTCCTCTATCAGTCCCTTAAAAATTTTTTTTAAAAAAACCTTATTTGATTGACTTTTCCCATTGTAAAATGTGCACCTGCTGAAATGAAACCACGGAGGGGGAAAAAGTTGAATAATTTAACTTTTTTTATTTGTAAAGATAATCAGGGTGTTTCTGATTACATCTTAACTTCATAAATGTTAAATAACCTATCAGCATCTAGTTGTTGTGAATTATGAAGAAGAGCCTTGTGGAGAATATTAACCAACGGAACTCTTGTTCTTTAGTGAGCGAGAAAATGTGTTGCGGCAGCTTGTCATCGCGAGACTGGTAACTTTGACACCAAATAACAAAACTGCCATTTGCACTTAGGGTAAATTGGTTCACGGAGCTTCCAAGGCCCCTCTTGCTCTGACATAAATTTATGAACTCGGGGAACTAACCAAGTCGCAGGGCTTCCCAGCTGACTCTAACAAATATGCCCATTTCGTTTCATCTGCCCCTCGCAATGCCAGGGGGCTCGGTCATTTCAGACTCATTGCAGATGGCACAGGGCCCACGGGATCTCTGGAGACGCGTGCGTCGCTGTCCTGGAAGCAATGACAGCAGAGGGGCCCTCTTCTCTCGTGTCAGCATTGACGTGTTTGCAGCTTAAAGCAGCATTTCCTGTCTCCGGTCCTCCCAGATGTAGGTTAAGGACATTTGTTCCCCATTAACCACCATGTGAAAAATACATTTCGCCGGCTAAAGTTTGGGCCAGGCATGTGGAAACCCAGATCGATATCATGTCTGTATCCGAGACCGAGTGCAAGTGTAATTTTGCTCCCTGATCCCCTCTCCCTCCCCCCACCCCCCGGGATGCCTGTCTTTTTGAGCAGGGAAGTTGAGTTTTCTCTTGAAAGAGGCAAGTCTTGGAAGCAGATGGGTAGGGAACAGGCTGAAGACAAAAGAACCCCACCCCACATTGGCCGGACTGTCCCTCCAAATGGCTGCTAAGAACCAAGCAGAATGCCTTTGCAGAGCACAGCTTGACCACACGCAAGTGCACGATTAAAAGGCTCAGCGGTGAGAAGTGGACACAGCAGTGCTTACACGAATGGGTAGAAAGTCCCTTTGTAGTTGGAATAGGAACTTCACGTGAAATGTAACTTCAAGAGAGTGTGGGGTCCCCTCCAAGAAGAGGGACATGGCATTCTATTGCCATCATTTTCTTCTGTTTTCTCTTTTTCTCCATTTTCATATATGTGGGGGGGGTACCTATGCATGTGTGAAAGCACACGTGTATGTATGCATGTGAGGCCAGTAGCCAGAATCATCCTTGATCGCTTCCCACTTGAGTCTTTTTAAAACAGGGACTCTAATCTAACCTAGAGTTTCCAGTTAGGGTTGGTTCAGCTGGCCAGTTCATTCGGGGATTCCTAGTCTCTGCCTTCTGAGGCTGGAATTACAAGAGGGTCCCCCCCCCATGCCCACCTGGCATTATGGGGGGGTATGGGCATCTGAACTCAAGTCCTGCTTGCAGGACAGGTGCTTTAACCTCTGAGCCACTTGTTGCATTGCATAGAGATGTGTATCGTGTATTTGATGGTTTCTGTATTGTGGGGATGTACTAGAATGATCTATACACATTGTACAATCCTTGCGATTCTGTCAACATGCAGTTATTAGTGACACTAGTTTATAGGGGAAGAGACACATTTGGGGAGGTTACCCGGGGTGGAGGAGTGAGTCTGGAAATGAGAGCTGAGAGAAGATCTGATTTGAGCCCAATGGGTGGAGTCTCTGGTTCAGTATTTTCCACAAACAAGTGTTCGCCAAACTTTTCTATATGACTCACCCAACAAGCAAAGGAGACAGCGAAGATGTGTAATCAGAAAATCAGCCTCAAGGGATCATCCTGAGTTTCTCTGTCTTGGGTTTGATCTTAAATTCACACAAATTTGACATTGCTTCAGGTCACAATTCCCCATCTGGGGAAGTCTTTTCTGCTAGATGCCTTCACTACAGAACCCTGTGCTATTGGAATTCAGGGTACTGGGAGGACCCTAGAAAGCCAGCCCCACCTGATGGGTTTAGCACCCAGGCCGTCCCTCTCTCTGCATTGCATTCGCCATGGATGCACACGGCCTTCTGCCAAGGCCTTGCAGACTGTATCAGAAAGAAGTGGCACAGGCGTTCTCGCTCACTAGGGAAAGGGGAGCCACTGCAGGTCCCTGTCACCCAGTCTCTCCAGCTGACCCCAACCTTCATGTTAACCGTAGCAGTCTTGTTGAGAGCACTCAACTCATCCCTGAATTTGTGTCCCCTTTCAGAACTGGGCCTTGAAGAAAATCTTCTTTAAAAAAATAATCCATGCTGTGTGCTCACAGTATACTTCAGGACACAAAACAATGAATGCATTTAAAATCCATAGGCACGTCACTTTTATCATGACCTTTATCATCTGTGAAAAACAAGATTCTCTAGTATTTGCTATTCCATGGGATGGAGCAGGAGGGGGCCAGGTAGGATATCTCCATGTCTGGGAGCGTCGCCCATGGTTTTGAAGCAACTCTGGGAGACTGAAATTAAGACATTCTGAGCTGGGCTGGTGAGTCAGATCAACAGGAAAGGCGCCTGCTCACAAACCTGGAGATCTGAGTTCGATTCTCGGAAGCCCACGTGGTGGTTACATGGTGGCAAAACTTCTGTCGTTCTCTGACAGCCTTCCATGCACCATGGCGTGCATACGCCATATTCCCTCCCTCCCTCTCTCTCTCTCTCCCTCTCTCCCTCTCAATCTGTCTGTCTGTCTGTCTTTCCTTCTCCCCTTCTCCCTCCTCCCATAAAGAAATAAGTTTTTCAGCACGCTTGTGGACTCGTGCTTGGTCCACTCTGAGGTGACCTCTGTTCCTAACTCACGACTTCCATACGTACGGTTTTCTCAACGCAGACATGCCAGGCAGGAGAACTCATACTCGATTTTTCTGGATTAGGAAAGGTGAGACTCCGCCCACTTCCTCGGCTCAGGTAGGAAAATCAGGCATTTCCAAAATTTCCCAAGTCAGAGCGCTACTCTAGAAGGATGTTCTCGATCTGTCCTGGCTCCTAAATATTCTTCCGTGTGAGCTCAGGAGGGTTCAAAGTATGAGGATCTCAGATTAGCAACTGGATCTTCAAACCTCTATCCACCTATGATTTGCTTCTTCAGCTAATGGTAACCTGACTGGGCTTCCCTCTGTCTCTCCGTAGCTAGTCGATTCTGAGAACTGTTAGGCTGTCTGCACATGTCTCAAGTCTCTCCCATCATGTCCTGTGTTGGTCTAATCCGAGATTGCATTTTCAATGGAGAACGTAAAATGAGAATGATCACTTTGATATCAGATGGGCCTTTATCATACATGGGCCAATTAATCAATGCACAGTCTGGAACAAGTGGCCTAACTTTTCTGAGACTTAGATTTCTTATGAGAGAGAGAGAGAGAAAGAGAGAGAGAGATTACCGTCCAGTGCTCTCCTGAAGTTTAACTCATGAGTTCATCAACTGAGATTTAGCTGAGTTTCTTATTTTTGCAAAAAACAGATGTAGGGATACCTGCCCCTCATAGCATTCCACATCTGGACTTCTTTTCCAGCTCCTTGCTCCTCACGGATTCCATACCTGGATCCACGAGTTCTCCAGGGCGCCCTGGACCCTCATGGTCCCTACATCTGGAGCCCGTTAGTTTGGTTCTTTCTCTCCTCTAATAAACTCTACCTTAATCCTCTAAAAAATGGATGTAGAACTCACTTTGACAATGAGAACAAAGTCCCGACTTTGTGAAGTTGTGTTCTGTTACTAGTGAGAGATAGTTGCTGCCGTTACAGTGACAGGAGACGAGATGAGGGCACTGTTGTTCGTGTGACTATTGAGAGCGTCATGGTAACTGTCAGTCTGACCCTTGCTCCTGCGCCTCATCTGCCTGTCTGCCATTCACCTGCTGCCTGTGGCTGACAGGTTGGACCTTTCTAAGACCTTCCAGTTTTCCTTGGGGATCTGCGGAATGCCCACATTTCACAGAGAGATGACGTCATTATTGGTCATTTGGCTTGAGAGTATAGAAAAGCAGGGGTGCCCGGGGAACTCGCCACAACCTTCCAGCCTAGGGTCATGGAAGACTGTGTTGCCAGAAGAAGAGCTTGGAAGTGAGAAAAACAGCCCATTCTGATCAGGCCCCTTCAAAGATGGCGGTTCTGTGGATGATCCAGGGGGAAGCATCTCAGGCTGTGGAGAGGCTACATTCAGAAGGCAACCAAGGCAGAGACAAGTGTGGGAATCAGATAGAATACAGTAGCTGGGTTAAGCTTGTGAGGCGAGCGTAACAGAGAGCTTAAGGCTCACTCTACGTCAAGCTGCAGCTGCTGACTGACCCCCCCCAAGCACTAAACCTGTGAGATACACTGTCTGAAAAACTGGTGGACAGCTTCTGAGGATTGACGACCGAGGCCAACTTCTGGACTCAATACACATACATGCAGGCACACACACACACACACGGACATCTGTGCAAATGCACATACACACACATATGCACATGGATATCTGTAAAAGCATACATATGCATGGGCATCTACAGACATACACATGGGCTCGGGCACTATATAGGCATCTGTGTACACACAAAAGCACATATGCAAATACACATGGGCATTTGCACATATACACACACATATACATGAACATCTGTATGTGCACATACACAAATACGCCTGGGCATCTATGCATACACACAGGTATATGCACACATACACACAGAACTGTGCATGCACGTGCACACACACACACACACACACACACACACCTCATCCTGGGTCACTATATTCTAGCAGCTTCCAGGGGAAACACCTGACCAGTGCAGACAAGAATCAAAACCTTCTAGAACTCCTTATGCACACGACCCTCCGTGGAATCCCGGGCATCTTCGGTGCTTCCTCTCCTTCAGTCATGGGGCGGCATTAGACTCTGTGAGATTGTTCTGTGACGTCTATGGATTTCATTGCTTCTGTAGCAGAGAGAAATTTAGGAAATCCACAGCTGTTTAGAACTCTCAGGTCACCAAGCTGAATGAGTGGGCATCTCCCCACACTCCTCATTCAATGCTTGTACCCTCTCCTTTCAAAGTGTATGCCCTCGCTTTTAATCTTGTGAATGGGTGTGAGTCACCAAAAGTGACGAGACCTCATGCCTTGGGAAATTATGACTACAGATGAGTTTGGGGACCCCAATTTCATAGATATCTAATGCACTCCTCCCTCTTCTCTGGATCACATTTTTCCCTCCACCAACAGAATGTATCTCTGAAACAATTCTTGCTTTGAGAGCATTCTTTGCAGCATGTTACAACTTCTACTTTGTGTAACTTTTAACTGCTCCATTAAGTAGTCTGTTACCTTTTGATTGTATTAAGTATATATCGTTTTTAAAGGACAAATAATTGTTGACTGTTCTGTGGGGCATGCATTTATGTATTTACACTTCTTTCTTCTCCACCTGTCTCTTTCTCTCAATCTCTGTCTCTGTCTCTTTCTCTCTCTCTCTCTCTCTCTTTCTTTCTCTCTCTCTCTCTCTCTCTCTCTCCCCCCTGACTCACTTTCCTATCTTTAAAGGAACTCTCCTTCCCAGAACTCCAGTGGAGTATAAGATCTTACCCTGTGTTAGAAGTATAACACCCTTGACCTTTTCTCTTGGTCAGTCTACTTTTCTGGAAAAGTTGGCTCCATTCACCACATACAAAATGCAGATCCAAGTCTGTCAAAACAGTGAAAACTTTTTAGACACTTGCCCTGGGCCTTTATGGAAAAATATCTTTCAAAGTATTTTTATTTCCTTATAAAGGAGCAGATTCTTAGCTGAATGATGAAGACTCATATCCCATTTCTGTTTCACAGTGGACTGTTTGCCCAGGAAAGCCAGAGTCTGAATCAAGCAAGCATCACACATTCTGCACATTAAGTCATGAATATTTAAATGCATTCAAATTGTGGCTTTGTAAAGGCTTGTTCTATAAGACCTTTTAAAAGAACAACGTCCAGCTCATGCCAGCGAGCCTTTGGTGATATAAAACGAAGTAGCTATTACAAAAAAAAAAAAAATTATCCAAAATCTAATCAGCTTGGATTTATTTTAATTATTTTCAGGGAGGAAGAGAAAGATTACTTAAGAGTTGAGGTACATAGTACACACAAATGAACTTTATTTTTTTTCTTTTTTATATGTGTGGGGGGGTATGCATATATGTGTGTGTGTGCATGTACAAGAGTACAGCTGTGTGTGTGTGTGCGCGCATGCCTGTGAAAACCAAGGATGACATTGGGAATTATCCTGGATTGATTTACCTCCTTATTGCTTTGCTCTGAGATTTCCCAGGCTCTGCCTTCTATGGCCAGAATTGCAGGCAGCTGCTCTATCTGCCTGGCCTTTTTCTGTAAGGTCTGGGATCTGAATTTGGGTCCTTTTGCTTGTGAGGCAAATGCTTTAGTCCCTGAGGCATCTCATCAACCCTGAATTTTATATTTTTTAATGATGCTTCTCGGCACTGTTCTTACAAGCCTGAGCTTTCCTTGAGACCTGTGTCTTAGGCTCTGTCCAGTGGAATTGTCCATGGAATTATCTTAGAGAGACACTGTATCCTAGATATGATAAACTGCACCTAATTGCATACTTCTTACTGACCAACAAAAACCCTTGGCTTCACCTTAACAAAATGTACCAATCACATGCCCACCGTGTGGGTGGCTGGAGCTGTCATGTGACCTGTTTAAGTGCCCTGATTGGTTTGGATTTGGCGTCTTGAACAAGGCTGTGCTGAACTCACATCAGAAAGTGTTTGAGTCAGTTTGTGAACCTGTACTTCCAAACCAGACTGTTGTTTTTATTTCAAGCGTTTATGTTCTAATCAGCACTTTACTGAATAACATGGAAATAGCTTTTAGTTCATGTTCTTGTGACTTTAGGACAAAGTCCGCTCTTGATCTTAAAGAGCCCTGGAATTTGCTCTTTAGAGGGAGGTCCATTAGATTTAAAGCTGTTGTTTGGTATCTATGTGTTCGAACAACAGAAATTGGTCTAAAAACCTATCAAAATGAAATAGTATCAAGAGCATACAAGATGCGTGAGTTATGCACACACTTGTAAAATTCAAACCTATTATCATTTCAGTTGAAATGACTGTGGTAGACACAGAAACTTCAATTGAGCAGATGTTTTATGCTTATATGAATAGGTAGTTTATTAATGGATTATCCAGAAGTAGCTTCATGTATGACATGTGTATATACATACATGTTGGGATAAAATGATTCGAAGTACTTTGTCCTCCTATCTATCTATGCATCTCTTTGCCTTGCTTGACAGATGGCTAAAGCCTTGGGTTACTTTTACAGGAGGCTGTGCTGTTGGCAGAAGGCTGTCTGTCCCAACATCCGAGGCACCCCCGCTGAGTCTGCCTTCCCCTCTTCTGAAGGTTCTGGGATCGGTTCACATGAAGGTTAAGAGGAGCCAGCCAGGAACGACCCCTAAAGTCCTTACCGGCTGCTGCGCGCACAGGTGCGTCTTCAGAGTCTAGGACTATCTGCGGCCCCAGAGTCAAATTTTCTTCCTTGCATGTTGGGGGTCGAGGGGGGGCAGATGCCTGGCCTGCTTCATGTAGCACCCGTGCGGCCCGAGGTCGGTTCTGCGGCCCGTCGTCCGAGGGAAGGATGGAAGCACATGCTCTGTTTGGAGCTGAGACCCAGGACCCTTGGCCTTGGGCCTTGCTCCAGCCACCTCTTGACGCTACGCTTTGGTCTGTTACACTGTTTTGTCTGTCTGCATTTCTGGTCAAAGTGCTGGGCACTGGGTCCAAGGCCTCGGACGCAGCCAAAAGCTCTGCGATGGAGCCGCCACGCCTGCCCTCCGTGTCAGGCCTTCTGTGTCTTCGCTGTCCCGGCTGATGACATTTCTGTAGCTCCTTTGCCGCGTGGGTGCGGAACTTAGGATGTAGATCTTCCAAAGTGAAGAAAAGAAGTGGGGAGAGGGATGGGGAGGAAAGGAAGAAAGCGTAACAGAGTGGAGGACAGAGAGACATAGAAAATGAAAGGAGGAAGGAGAAAGCGATACAACATGGCTGAAAGAGTAGCAGAAGTGAAAGAGAATTCATCCAGCATTTGTCATCGAGAGTAGAAACACAGGCCGGCACAGGTTTGCAGTCTGTGGATGGTAACGATGTCTGCCCAGGGCCCCGCCAGGCTGAACACATTTTCCCTCTGCTCCCCATCCCTCCTTTCATCCTGGATGGTCTCTCCAGCATCCTCTCGCTAGCCATTTGCTCCCAGAAGCCTGGATGCTCAATGAAACTCACCAGTTCCTCTCTCTTTAAACCTCAGACACCAGAACCCTGGATTGAGAGCCTTCCTTTTTTTTTTTTTGGAGGGGGTGGGTTCAGAGAAATCAGGCAAAGAGACAGCGTGTCTGTGTTGTTGGTGATGTACGTGGCATTACCAGAAAAGGAGCAAGCCAGATTTCTCCTCAGCAAACACTAATTTGGAGGATAACATTTCTGATTCAAATCCACACGAACATGTAAAAATGGCTAATGCAAAATTACACTCTATGCTAAGCCCATTAGCGCGGACTCTGAAATGCCCGTCCTCCAGAAAGAGTTTATTTTTCCATCTAGTTAATGCTAATTGTATGAGAAAAGCACATCAACTTCCTATTCCGAATGAAAGGAAATAAAGTGTCTGCGAGCGACCAGGATGTGCCTCACTCGGTTGGTTTGTATAAATACCGCTCTAGTGATTGCAGAGAGAATTCTGAGGGGGCTTCAGAGAAGAAACACAGGAAATGGAATGCAGAGAGCCGGCCTAGTGAGAAATACTGTAAATTGAATTTGACAGCATTTGATGGCATTTGATTATTCTAGTCACAGCCAAACAATGATATAAAGAGTAATATGGAACGGAATGTGTTAGTGCCTGACAGTCTGAGAAGTAATAAACCTCTTGCAGTCTGACGCCATGCTAGCCCCATCATCATCGGGCCTGTTTGATACCTCTGAGAATGGTGGAAGGGCACTGACTGACATAGATACATTTTGTTTTTTATTTAAAGTGAAATGAAAACGGCTGGCTGGGGCTCCCAGATACAATCGTTACATGTACCTGCCCGGCATGAATCACTCGCCAGTTATTCTAGCTGAGGTTTAAATGTGCTTAGACAACAACAATATCAAATTTTTCTTAGGTTGCTGTAAAAAAAAAATTCAGAAATTTGTAAAGACAAAAATAGCATGTAGAGACATCGTTCCTTTTCCCTCTGGGACTGTGCACGGCCCCTTGTCTGGTTAAGGCCACAAGCCCAAAGCAGTTCTGAAGAGCTTATGCTGTGGGATTCCTCCCACGTCATTTTCTACTTCTTCTGTTACCAGCAGAGGAAACACATGTAGAGCAAACCAAAGACTAGGGTGACTTTGGGAATAACCCTAGATTGCTCTACCTCCTTATTGCGTTACACCACGGTTTCCCAGACCGCCTTCCAGGGTCAGAACTGCAGGCCTCCATATGTACCTGATGTTTTTATGTGGAATTTGGGGATGTGAACTCAGGTCCTTTGCTTGTGAGGCAAAGACTTTAACCTCTGAGCCGTGTCCCCAGTCCCTGTGCAGATATTTATATTAAGTCCCAAGAAGTTGGTGCTTAACTGTGCTTCAAGAGTTTGCAGCTCTTCTCCCTAAAGCCCACAATTACTTCCATGATGAATTCTCTTTTATTGTTTCAGTTTGCCCCCACCGATCACTCCGTTGAGAGAGAGAGAGAGAGAGAGAGAGAATGACAAGATAACACATACATCAGTTATTCATCCCATGGCTAGAACAAAAGCTGACTGTGCTTAGAGGAGGGAGCCCACATGAGCTCGCAGTTCTCAGCGGACAAGGCCTGGGCTGGCAGCTCACTGCCTTCTCTGCAGGGCGGCAGGAAGGCAGAGCAGCCGCTTCACAGCTCAGTGGATCAGGAAGCAGAAGAGCCAACAAGCACCAGTCTCCACTCCTAACTCCTGAATCATCCAGCTAAGACCCGCACCCAAAACGCCCCACAATCTCCCCAAATAGCACCACTAGCAGGGACCAAGTGTCCAGCCGCATGAGCCTGGGGGGGCTTTCCCCATCGAGTGTCACAGTGAATGCCCACCTTTAATTTACCTGATAATTTGGCTGCTTGTTGATTCCATGTAAATCCAAATTAACAAGAAGAAGGTTTAAGTTACGGTTTTGTGACTTATTTGTCAGGATATGGGCAAGGCCAGCTTGGGTACTTGCCTCCTTCTCACAGTGAGGGGTTAAATGAAGACTCTTCTATCTCCCCTACTTTCATCCTTAGTAGATAACCTAGTAAATGGCAAAACTCGCATCACTTCCATCTGTAAAATTCATCCAAAATGCTTTCTTGGGACTTAGCAAAACATTGTGAAATTTCCTCCTCCAGCTGAAAACTTCCATCGGGATGGAGATGAAGTCGCTTGGGCCTTGGTTGCCATTTGTAAATAGTAAAGTATCCGAACCATGTGTGGGTAGAAGGCAATAGGCAGAAACCCTGTAACACTGTGAAAATGGGGAGCTGACGAAGCGTCCTACTCCGTGTTCAGAAACCTTTAAAGGAAGCGTCTGAGATGATTTGCAATGGCAAATGTAGGAAATGATATTTCCAAGAGGAAAATAACTCCATAGAATGGGTAAAGAGCCTGATTGACTCCACTCAGGAAAGGTGATCTTTGAACTGCAGGAAAGGTGACCTTTGAACCTAAGAGAAGGGAATTTGGATGTAATGCAGCTTTTGTTACATGCAAAGAGAAACGTGGGTATTGATACAGATAATAAATGATAGACATCTATCGACATGTTCGTCTACCAAGGGACACATATTTTTTTAAACCCTTATTCTTATGACCACCACCTCTCAACTCTGCAAGATGATATAAGACAAGCTAAACAAACAGAAAGTGTGCTGTGTAATATGATGCGAAGAGTATAAATATTTATCAAGAATTTAGAGAAGGAAGTATTTGTCTTTCTAGATTATTAATGGAATACTTCATGAAGTCAGTGTTATTGAGACTGGTCTTTCCAAAAATAAGAATTTAGGACTGGGTTAGATAGGATTGCTGAGACCATCAAAGAAACATTTATTTGGGGGAAGGTTGAACTGAAACCACAGGGAAGACTATAAATGCTATTCTGCCTGCTCTGCTATAGCTACAATACCTCAATCCCACCCATAGAAATAAACTCGGGCAGCATGACTGCTTTCCTTCCCACCAAAGAAATCATATTATCCACACCGTTTGCTAGAAGTTTCTTGGCCATGAGTCTAGACCGTATTTCTTCAGTCTTCTTTTTGTGATCACATGAAAAAGTACCACATCGGTGATTTCTTCCTTATCTTGTAGGATCCATGAGTCCTCTAGTCTTTTTCTGGACTCTATATCTTGTTCCATTTGCGACAGACAGAAGTGAGCAGGCGGAGCCTGACTGTGAAGACATTTCAGGTGGATAACACTCAGAGAATTAGCAAATTCTCCACCTAGGGACAAGGGTTGAAGCCGATCTCCTATTCGGCCACAGACTGTACGTCACAGGAGGAACACAGATCAGCTTAGTGGCCCACTTCAGAAGACATTTTAACACACCAAACTAAAGGAGTCAGGGGCTTTATCCAAAGCCCATGGGAACCTTACTGGTGTGAGGGCAGATGAAAAAGTGATGCTATGGTGAGAAGATGCTATGGGGTTTTGTAAACAGAGGCTGTGTCTTTGGGCACTTTGTGGATGACCTTGGGCAGATCGCTGGAACAGTTATGCGAAGTCAGGCAGCAAAGAGAAACTAGCAGCCTCGAATTCTCCCTGCCTCGGTCACAGGTCATGAGCCGCTCCCACAACCAACCACGCCATCCCCACCATGCAGAGTAGCAAACCCCAGGCCTAGGTAAACCCTTCTTTCTTTCAGCTGCTGGTCACAATATTACCTCACAGAGCCAGAAGCGCACTGACTCCTCCTGCCAGCCGGTGGCCGAGTCATCCCTGCAAAAGTTCTTAGTGGTGTGTGCGGAGCTCACACACGTGGGTAAGGTGAGCTTGCATTAGAGCGTGACAGAAAGAAAGGGAAGTCTATTTCAAGAGGATGCGAGTTTGCTGGAGAGAGAAGCAAAGGAAAGGCTAACCAGAAAGTGACCCGGGAAGAAAGCTTCCAAAGATAGGTCAGAGTTGTGGTGCAGAAAGCAGAAGGAGAGGAAAATGGATGAAAAGCGACATCGTGAAAGAATGAGCAGATCCCAAAACCACGGATGCATGAAATGCCACAGAGAGTACGTGAACCCCAGGCACATGATTGGAATATGAATTGCTAGTGGAAGTCTCGTGAGTAGGAGCATGGACCAGTGTTTTTTTTAAAAGGAAACATGTTAAAATTTAGGGGAGATCTTGGATGTCCTCTCCCCCTAAGGGGATGTCCCCTTACGCCATAGATATTGAAGACTAGAATTCCCCAAGGGCTTCATAGACCCTCTGCCCACCCATAGTGGGTAGATGTCATAGACGCCATGGGGATGGCGTGGTCTAGAAGCATCCTGGCCCCCTCTGCACTCCTCCTCACTCAGAAGGCTGGACGGACTTCTTGCCTAGTGCTGCCTTTATCTGACTCCCTGGTCTTCCGGAGCCCCGTTCAACTCACCTCTGTCGTGGCCTCAGCTGTACCACGCTCCAGCCATGTCTCGGTCACAGGCGGACGTCGCTGTATCTGGTTTAATTCTTGACAAGAGTTCTGTGAGCGTCCCTAGGTACCTAAGGGCTCTCACTCCAGTTCACACAAGTGAATAGCCGCTGGAAGGGAAGGCTCGGTGACCCCCATATCATCAGATGAAATGGCAGAGACCACACCTGTAACTTCTCTCCTCCGACTATCAGTATTATTACCTATCTACTTAAATCCAGAATGTTCGAAATCGTTTTCATGAGGCAGAAGCTTCATTTCCATAACTTTGAAATTGTGCCTAGGAGACGCTTTGGGGTCTAGGATTTTGTCTGAGCTGCTCTTAGAGAGAAGTAGTGACGATTGCTGTTGGGTGGCGTGAGTGTGTAGTTCTTGAAAAAAGGAGTCCTACTTTGGAGCAAGAGAAAAATGACTTTAAAATATATAGTTCTGAGCCAGTGAGATGATTCAATAGGTAGAGATATTGCCTCCCAGTCTCCCCAGAGTAGAAGGAGAGAATCAAGTCCCCTAAGTTGGCCCATGACCTCCACATATATGTGGCATGACCCCCCTAACACAGACAGTACACACACATAATAAATAAATGTATATACAATAGATACCCTAGATTCATGTTTATTATTACTTTCTGCTTAGAATTAGGCAATGTTAAGTTAAGTGTACTAAGCTATTTCCCAATACGTTCTAAGTTAAGAATTCAAATGTGCCTATTCAGAGAGAACTGAAAGAAACTGTAAACGCTCACGCATCAGTAGGAATGCTGATAGTTACGTGACTAGTTGAAGCCCGAAGCTGAAATATTAGAAAAAATTGTGTTTTCCACTCAAGGTATGACCAGACACAAAGAGACACTGACTTTTAACACCATTGATGGACTATTTATCTTCTATAATATTAATTTATTAAGGACCCACTAGTGATAAGAAATACATCCTCAGGACGCAGCCTTTCATTGCTTTGGAGAATAAATGTGAAACTAACATGACACTTCATCTCTTCAATAGTGTAGATTTTTCCAATTACCCCTTTCGGGTCAAAAAATTTTTCAAGAATGTCAGATTTTTTTTTTTTAATCCATGGCTACAACTCAGTTTGGGAATTCATGAGGTTCATAAAAATTAATTGAATAGTCAAAGCAGGGCTGAAAGCAGATGAAGTTGCAAAGGTAATTTCCCTACAGAACTTCCATCAAGTTGTTTGCCGTGTCCTAGCTCCGGAGTGCAACATTTCAGAGATGCTGAGAGGAGTCCTTGGCTGCGAGCCCCGGGGTTCTCATTAGACCGGATCCCTCCCCATGACGCACCTGGTACCTCACATTTGCAGCAAGTACAGGGGCCAAACTCTGCAGCCCGACGCGGAGCACAGAATCTGGTCCACGCGTGGTAGCCGGCCGTAATGAGGTGGGCTGTGGACTGCAATCGCCGGTCAGTGGGAAGGAGGGAGGGAACCTTCTCGCCTCCAGCAGGAGCTTTATCATTGTCTGTGTCTAGGTCACGGTGACTGATTCAACTCCCAAGCCAAAGACCGCACATGTCTGGCCTTTCTGTGTGAGAGAGGGGCCGTCATCTCCTTTGTCTGATCGCCCTCTGAGTTTGGAAGGCGCTGCTCAATCAGGATGGCTGAGTGTGGATGCTTCATCGGAATGGCTGCATGTGTGTTTCCGAGGGTCGGAGGAGGGCGTTAATTAAAGGCTCCTCACTGTCTGGAAAACATTGATTTATTTATCACTGTCTTTTCATCCAGGCAGGGAGGTGAGCACATCTCACCATTCCATCCCTTCCCCAACCTGGATCTCTACACAGATAGGATGTTAGGAATTGACGGTGGTGAGTTCAGGAAGCAGCGCAGTCTTGGGGTTGGCTGAGCTTCAGCTGTCGGTTTGAGAACATTATTCCTGAGCACTGAGCGGGCTGGGAGGCCGGGAGTGCCGCGGAGCGCGTCCTTCAGGAACGTCCCTGTCTGTCACAGCTGCTTTGCGACTCGGCACCTGGCTGCGGAAAGCTGCTCGGGATGTCCAGGGCTGTCTCGACAACTGGCAATTCCATTTCTCTGGCTTTGGCTGTTCAGGCCTTACATTTTTGGCGCCAAGAGAAGACGCGAAGCTCCAAGCCACCAAAAGGACCAAAAAGTCCCATTCTGGGGCAATAAAATGAAATATTTTTACATTTTAGTGGGCTTTAGAGGAGACGTCTGAAAGGAATTTGAATTTACTTTTAAAGACTTCAAACGCATATTCCTGCGATGTCCCTTATCATATTATTTCCAACAATTCATCTACCGCTCTGTCCCCTGCACTGAGCTCCTACAAGTAGTACGTCCATTTCTGGACCCACCACACCTGAAACAAAGACTAATGTGTAAGTGTCTGAGAAAGGTCTGTCAATCTATGTTGCAGTTCGCCTGCATGGTTGCTGATAAATGACCATCAAACGGCTTAAGGGAACAAGGGGTTTATTTTCTGTTATGATTCCTGGTTACAGTTCTCAGTCCAGCTTGATGGGAGAGCACGCACCAACACCAGGGCCGAGGGAACTAGCCACCCCATCTCTACACAACAGCTGAAAGATGGACAATCCTTACTTGCCAGACCAGCATGGCTGGCTAAGTGAACAGAAGGAAGCCGACTTCCTCAACCAGCTCTCAGTATTTTATTCACCTGTTCAGGGCCTAGTCCCACCCACCATAGGCTGGGCCTTCCCCTTCAGTTAGACAATCTCCTGCAGGTGTGCTCTGGGTTTAATCCAACCACTAATTCTCCACAAATGTGCCCAGAACTCAAATCCTCAATTGTCAAGTTGACACTGTGCCTAACTATGACAATCTATAAAAACAAATGTATAAAAAAGAATAATCTTTTCTCTGAGAGGTTATGACTTCAGGTAAAATTCAGAGGCAGAGAAAATAAATGACATTTGGGAGCTCAGGGAAAACACTTCCCACCCAGCCCCTGGGAACAGATGCCAGGAGTGTTGTTACAGGTAAAGTCGGGGTTAGCCACAGTCTTCTCTAGCCTGTTCCTGACGTCCAAGGTGGCAGCCTGGGCATTTCCCCGTGGTGACCCCAGCTTCCTACAGCTGCAAGAGGCTCAGCCTTGGCTTCCAGTGATCACGTTTGTGGTGTCCTAGCAACCCAAAGAGTCATGAGACAAAGGCCAGAAAGTGCAAGAGCCTTGTAGAAACACAAGTCCTAACGACCAATCTCCACTGACTACAGAGCACCAGAGTTACCTGAGAGATCGCGTCTGAGCATGTCTGTGTGCGACTGTCTTGGCTGAGTTCATTGAAGTGGGAAGATACACCCATTGGGGGTGGTACCATCCTCTGGGCCTGGGATTTAGTCTCCGAAACAAGGAGTAAGTGGGGTTGGAAAGATGACTCTGGGGTTAAACCTTTGCCGCTCAAGCAAAAGGATCGCGGGTCGGATCCCAGGTCCTGTGTAAAAATGCCGGGCAGAAATGACAGAGGCTTGCACTTCCAGCCCTGGAAGTCAGAGCCTGGGAAAGCTCAGAACAAAGCAAAAGAGAGGAGGAGCAATCCAGAGTGATTCCTAAAGTCACCCTTGGGCCTTCATAGGTACACACACACTCACACTCACACACACACACACACACACACACACACACACACACACACACACACAAATAAAATACTAAAGAAAAGCCCTAGTATCACCAGCTGCTCCAAGCTGCTGCTGGCTTAACTCCCCACCATGATGATCTGCGTATTTAAACTAAGAGCCAGAAAAAGCAAAGTTTTCTCCCTTCCGTTGCTTTTTATCAGAGTATTTTATCACCACCGGCACAGGAAAAGTAAGACAGGAACAGATATAACAAGACTTCAACAAACCAGGGCCCTACAGCCATACATGTACCAAGGAAGGGTAAGGAGTCTCCCAAAACGTCAGCTTCTCACGCGTGTATATTCTATGGTTCCACATAAAAGCAGGATCCTAGTGTGACTGTGTGTGCATGCACACATGAACACAGACCTAGAAGGTCAAGAAATGTGCTAATTCAACTTATTATGGGCTTCTGGATCTCTTAATATTTTTTAAATAATTTGGTCCCTTCTATCGTATGCATGTTTTAAAAGAGCAAAGTTTGATTATGAGTCACTGTGCTGGTTATTTTCCTCGTTCCTGTGTCAAAACGACAAACCAAGGGACAGGAAGGGAAGGGCTGTGCGTTGGCTCACGTTTCAGGGTGTCACCCATCCCGGCAGGAAAGACAATCGGCAGATGTGTGAGGCAGCTGGCACGTGGCATCTGCAGGCAGCAAGCAGAGACCCTGGAGCAGCGCCTCCCACCCTTGGAGTAGGTCTTCCCACCTCAAAGAACCCCATCTGAAAGCCCCCCTCACAGATATGCCCAGAGTTGTGTCTCCTGGCGATTCTAAATCCTATCAAGTTGACATTACTGTTACAGTTATTTTTATTTCTGCTGCAATGAGACAATATTCAAATGTAATTCAAGGGGAGAAAATAGAGATTTATTTAGCTTGTGGTTCCACAGGAGACAGAGTCCATGATGGTGGGAGTCTGATAGCGGAAGCCATGATTTGAAGGTTGTGAGATCCCAGCCTTTGCCATGGAGGCAAAGAGCGAGAGCAAACTAGAAGTAGCGCTGGGCGGCCCATGGCCCACCCGCCGCTGTGCTGTCCCTTCCCCCAGCAAAGCTCCACCCCTAAAGATGCCACGACCCTTCCCAAACATTAACGGCTGCTAAGGATGCTAACACATGAGCCTGGGTGGGAGGGCTCACCTTCACACAGCCACACTGACCGTCACAGAAATGCTTCCCGTATTTTATTTTTATTTCGTGTTTATTTGCTAAGAAATGTATATGCTTTTAGAGTAGGTCATGTGCGTGCATGCACAGAGACACACATGTACATGGTGTAAACTACATGAAGAGAATGAGCCACTGTGAGATTTCCGGCTTTGCTTCCAGCTAATGATGACAGTTTCCTGCTGTGCCCTTGAACCTGCTTTGGCACGTACAGGTCACTCTTGTCTCGCTTGGTTTCCTCGCAGGTATCCTGTGGGCCTCGAAGGGGCGTCCCTTCCAACCGTCCGGCCGGAAGGGGCCCTTGAATTCACCCACAGCGCGGATACTCTGAGACCTTCCACACTCTGTGAGTTCCAGATCACAGCCCAGAATTCTGGGGTCTCAGCAGTGAGTCTGTGGTCATTAGCACAGGCCCCACCTCAAGACCTGCCAGAGTCCAGGGCCCAAGGTACCGGAGCCTGTTCTGTCCTGCCGAACTGCTCGCGACTAGAGCATCCTGGTGCTGTTATCTTAGAGCAACACGTGGTCCACCAAGAGCGGCCCGAGGAGCCGGCACGCAGCATCCCCGCCATGTTCACGCTCGCGGTGACGGTAAGACGTTAACAACATGTAACTCACCCTCAGATTATTGGTTTAACAGGTGGAAGTTCATTTCCTTGTCTGATATTCATTTTTCTTCACGTAGAGCTTGAATTTATGGAAAAAAATGTTATATATGAAAAGGAGCAATGCTTTTATCTAGGGATAAGATACTAAAGTGAGTTTGGGGGATTCTGGGTGCCAGTTTGCAGACCAGAACAAATCGGTGTCACTCCAAGCAGATAAATGTATCTCTTTGCTTTATGTCCACTTTACAGAATCATTAAATAAGAATAGTGCAATAAGAATAAATAAAAATAGGATCCTTAACATCTCCTAGGAATGTCAAGATAAAATTAAAACATTAGCTTTTTGGTTTATCAAAGACCAAGTCTCTCTCTCTCTCTCTCTCTCTCTCTCTCTCTCTCTCTCTCTCTTTCACACACACATACACACACACACACACACACACACACACACACACACACACACACATACACACACCAGTAACACCACTTGCACTTGAAAGGAACAAATACTTTAATACATGGTCGATCTTTTTTTCCAGATGGTTCCCCTCTGATGCATAAAATGACTTCATCTGTTGACAGTCTCTCCTGAGAGCTTTCACTGTGTCCTGCATAGGTCCATAGCCTCGTGTTCTATGAGAGGACAGACACATGAAGTTCTTGACCTCAGAGAGAATGCTTCTTTTTTTAGGTTACTTTGTTTTTCTAGTTTTACAAGCATATTGAGTACTCATCTCTGTGTCCCTCCATCCCACTCCCTCGTACCCTCCACCCCCCTGTCTTCATGGACCCCAGAGGCAAATGCTTCTTGATAAGTTGACAGAGATGAGAATTATACCAGAAAAGAAGTCAAAGAATTGGTGGCATATAGCGCAAAAGTCCCATGAACCTGAACCAAGAGCCTAAACTCCACCATCTGCCGGTCCTGAGTCACAGTGCAGGAGAATGTATCTTGCCAACAGTGCAGGCAGGAAGTGCTCCTGGGTCAACCGGAAGCTCTCACGCTGAAGAACCTTCTTGGAGATGAGCCAATAACAATTTTGGAAGGCATCATTGGGGAAGCAGTCTTGCTCTAGGAGTTCCATATACTCTATATTCCTGAGAAGAGGTTGTGCTCAATCCTAAGAGAAAGAAGGGGGGCTAGTAAAAGGAGCATGCCGACCTCGCAGTGTTTGTTCCTCACAAACAGTGGGATCGTTCCTTTGATCCTAGTGGAATCCCTTCTTCTGTAATCAAGTTCCTCTTTCCTATCCTAGTGGATCTGGGGGGTCAAGAGCAAGCGATGGATGATTCTATCACATTTGACGAAGAGTCATTGAGAACTATGTTCAATAGACCCATATGCAGCGATGCCCAACTCTCCCTCTTGCTGGGTCACCTATGCAGCGGGTCAGAGCAGCGACGAAGTGGGATGGTGGGCAGTCAGGCGGAGGCACAGGCTACGACAGCTTGGCACTGGGTTTCTAAGCCTCTTCCTGCTACGAGTCTGCTGACGCACAGGAATGAGTCGCTTTGCAATCTTGCTCCTTGAATCCTGGCTCTATCTCGGCCGCCAATCCCACCCCAGCTGACCGCCGTCACTCGCCCCTTCCATGTCTCTACCTGTCCAAGAAGGGTGTTTTCAAATTTCCCCTGCTCACCCACTCTGGCTAACGCCCCCCACAGCAGAAGAATGACATTTGCCACCAGCGAGCCACCAAGTGTGAGCCTTAGGGGTGGCTGATAACAGTTCAGCCCTCAGACTTGCCAAAGGTATTGCAAGTGCCCCCTCTGGGAGCCCTTGCCTCCTGGGTTCCCATCCTCTACGCAGGGAGGGGGCACCAGTATATTGCCCATAGTGGAGGCATCCTTTGCTCGTCCAAGTCCCCCCAGCGCGGCTGATGGGAGCCACGGGAAACAGCGCTGCGGCCCCGTGGCTCCTGCTGGAGGTGGCAGCAGATGGAGAAGGAGCAGTGGGGGTCCCTGCGGGGGGAGGGGGGCAAGGAGCATGCGCGCTGGCAGAGTGGCTGTGGCAGCAGAAGAGGCAGCAGGAGAGGAGAGACGGGGAGGGCGTCTTCTGAATGCACCTCCAGCTCCTCATCCAGCGCCATGAAAGGTCATGGGAGTCTACGTAGGTCTTTCTGAAAGGCAGACTCTCGGGGTCTGAGGAGCCTGGCATGCCCTTGGTTCCTGAAAAAGGCTTCGGTTCGGTCCAGAAACCTCCTTCCCGATGAGCTGAGTGATGGATGGCGCGGTGTCAGGCGCGGGGCTGTATTTAGCCTTGCTTGGCTTGCCAGAGTTCTGTGGCGCGGCTTCAGGAACATTCCTGGCGCGGCTGGCGAGGTTGCCGCCACCACTCGGGCATGTTTGCTTTTCCTCCCTGGCTCCTGACATCACTCTGGCAGAAGTAACTTGGGGCTTAAAGGCAAAGGCGTCTTGCCTGCTACTCAGAGCTCCAAGCATACGCCTGCTTGCCCAAAGGGATAGAAATGCCCAGCCCAGCACACACCCTTGCCCGGTGCCCTGAGAGCACCATGGTGCGTGTCTGTGTGGAATCGAGCACGAGATCCGGGTCACTCGTATTTTCTCATCGCAGGATAGATGCCCCATTGCAAACCTGGCTTCTGTGGCCTTGATGCCAAACTCCCTTCCCCAATGTCAAAGTGGAGGTGCTCAACACCTCCTTATGTGCCATTCCCAAATCTCTTTAACCATTAAATAGGTGTATGGCCCAAAATGCCATAAGAGGCTTCATAATCGTCCTGTCGTGAAGGGTTTGCGAGCAGAGCAAAGAAATGGCTTGAATTCCATTTCATTTTGGCTTCTTTTACTATAAAATGCTCTTTACATATGATGTGGAAATGCGAAGGTTCTTAGAAATCGAGGTTCTCCCCAAGGGTTTTGAAGTACCCATTCCAGGTCACAGATGAACAGGTGTGTTCAGAAGCGGATGTGATGAGGAGTTGGCGTGGCCCCTTTTCCTCCTGACGGGTGCTCTCCGCTCTTCCTGACTTCCTCGGGATCATGAGGAAAGAGGGGAGCAGGCAGAGAGGAGCGAGGGAAGGAGGAGAGAGAAGCCAGGAGCATCGCTCCATGCGCGGTGGCCGTCTGTCGGGCAGGTGCCTCGCGGAATTCTCGTGGGTTGGATATGGGTCTCATGATTCTCAAGGTCTTCGGGTGGTTCTTGGGATATGTGCCCCTCGTGTGCTTCACAGAGGAATTGGGGGATCCCTTTCCTCTCCTCCAAGAAAGAAGACTTACAGTTTCAGTAGTTAACCATCGATTTAATTCACCCTATTGCCCAGACTGCCCCCCATGTGCTACCCTCCAAGCCCACCCTTCAGATGCGGGGACATGCAGGCAAGCACACTCACACTCAGGTCTTCCTGCCGACTGCCTCCGTTTCACATCTGGTGTCTAACTAAGTGTCCAGGCATCTCTCTCTGGCTGCTCAGGCGGCTCAATCTACTCCGTCAAAAACCTCATCAGCCTAACCCAGGCTGCACACTGGTCCCGCTTCTCCCTAAGTCCCTCCTAGGTTGACTCTTTCTTCTAGAAGGTTCATGGCCCTGGGCCTTATCTGTTCTCCCTCCAAATCTGAACTTCAGTATTAGTAACGTACAAGGCTTAGCTTCCGGTAACCAATCGTGGTATTTAATAGGCAAAGGCATCATTAGCAGCATTACAGACTGAAATTTTAGGAATCATTCACGGTAACAGGGGCTGAAATAAATGAACCACTTCAGATAAAGTTCTGACTTACACAAAGCAGCCGGTCACAGTGTGAGGTCAAGTCTCCTCACCTGCAACAAAATGCTCCGTCCGCAAACTTGATGCTTCCCGAAACCACACTGTTGATTCCTGGTACCAGATTTGGTTCTGTCTCTTTTCTAAGTTGCCTGCAGTAAGAGCATGTTTTTCATCACCTTGAGGATTACTACTGTCCATCTTCCCTTCCACCGTAGTGTCCTATACCTGCTGCTTTAAGAGTTCTTAGAGATGTCCACTGTCTGTGCAACCACACTTATCTTCACATGTGCACTCTACACGCAACCACACTTACCTTGATATGTGCACTCTACATGCAACCACACTTATCTTAGACATGTTCACTCTACATGCAACCACACTTTCCTTGACATGTGCACTGTACATGCAACCACACTTACTTTGACATGTCTACTCTACATGCAACCACACTTATCTTCACATGTCCACTGTACACGCAAACACACTTATCTTAACATGTCCACTGTATGCGCAACCACACTTACCTTGACATGTCCACTCTACATGCAAATGCACTTACCTTGACATGTCCACTCTACATGTAAACGCACTTACCTTAGAGATGTCCATTGTATGTGCAACCACATTTACATTGACGTGTCCACTCTACACGCAACTACACTTTCCTTAGACATGTCTACTCTGTATGCAGACACACACACTGCCATGACATGTGTGACATTCTTCCCTTGCATCTGGGTAGCAGCAGCAGAATCTAGAGGTCTCAGTCTCTCCCTATCCCCTCTCTTACACACACACACACACACACACACACACACACACACAGAAACACAACTCATACACATACACACACAGACACCCCCCCCATACACACACACTATACAGAGACATACCACACAGAGAAACACCACACATACCATGGAAACACAACTCATACCTACACACATACAAACCATACACACACACACACACACACACACACACACACTACACAGAGACACATCACTCACATAAATACAGCTCATACACACACATACACACAGAGACATCCCCCATACTCACACACCACACAGAAACACACCACACTCATACACACAGAAACGCAACTCATATATACACATATACGTAGAAACACCCCATACACACACTATGAAGACACACAACAGAGATACCACGTCCACACACACGCAAATGTATACACAGAGACATATCACACACACACAACTGTACATCACACATGCATACATACACCATGAATCTGACACATAAATACATACACACCACACAGAGGCACACCACACATACCACAGAGTCCACACATATTACACACATACACACACCACACAAAGATACCACACACACATACATACATATATGCATATACACAGGTATATCATATACCATATATATAATACATATACACCATACATGCAACACACACATACATACATGCACATACACCATATACCACACACATACACACACACATATACATGCACATATACACACATCATACCTCCACCATGCACACACACCATATCCCCACAAACCACACATAATACACATGCACGCTTACACATATTATACACCATACCTCCACCTCCCATGCACATACCATATCCCCACAAACACACATATGAACATGCACACTTACACACATGTATACACACATGTATACACACACCATATCCCCACAAACACATAAGACACACATATGCACACTTACACACACTCCCCACGCTTTGGGTCCTACCAAGTTAGCATCTGCCCACTTCCCCTTTGCTAACTAGCAGATTCTCAGTGGCTGGGAGCAGTTTCTGGAGACACTGACCTTTGGGTGTGGCGCATGGCGGCTTGTTTTCTGTCCTTTAACTCCTCTCGGAGGAAGCCTCACATACACACCCAGGCAGCCACAAGGAGCCTTGTGCAAACTCCACCTAAATGGGTCCCCCTTGTCCGGGCCCAGCCCATGAATTCAGAATCAACGCCAGCGTGCAGACAACAAGCTATAGGGATAGAATTGAGCCGAGCTGCGCTGTCTCGCTGCCCGTGGAGAGCAGCCACTACCTGAGACAAGATGGCTGCCCCTGAAAGACCCCGTATGGCCCTGAGATCACCCAGTGGCTCTGCAAGGGCTTATGGGTGAGGGGGAGTCAGACACAGATGAACATTCTTTCATGGTTCACGGCCGATCAAAGCAAAATTCAGCAGCTGTTCAGGACAAGTGACCACTGTAACGGCTGTAATAGAACCCACTAAATAGAGAGGGAATTACATTAGAGCAGGAAGTTAGCCGTGATTATCGGCAGGTGAGTGCTTTATTGAAGTTGAAAGACCATTAACATTGATAGAGTAATTATTTCAACTTGAAAGTAATTACCTTGATGGGTGATAACTTCTCTAGTGTTCCCAGATTTGATTGGGCCAAACAATCGTGCACTCCCGAAGCCTAGAAAAATATTACAATAATACCGTGATTTCTAAATGACTGAGACCACCATCGGAATATTCTAATTACGCCGAACAGTGAGAAGATTGTGCCTTACACAAGCCACTGACCTCTCTGGGCGAGAGAGACATTTCCTTTTTAATCCCAATGCAGTGACCCAAGGTACCGCCCGCAAGCGCAGACGCGCTGGGCCTGCAAATGAACCTTCTATCCCCAAAGCACTTTCAACGCAAAGCGTCCTGAGAGCATCGCTAAGCCTGATACGACGGAAAATCGCTGTCGCCGGTGATCAAGCATAGGAGCCGGGAGAAGACCGTAAGGAGCCGTGTTCTGCCTTTGTCCTTGAGGGGCAAAGATGGCATCAATTAGTTATCTTAATGGCATCACACTGATTGGAAATTCTGGATGCCCGGCATCGTGGGTCCCAAATTTCAGATCTTAAATAGTCACGTACTTCACTTCTTTACGTGGCCGTCTTGCCGGGTGGTGTTACTGAACTCCGCTCCAGGAACCTGGGGACCGGGGTGTCCGTTTATCTGCACCAGACATCGACGCGCAAAATGAAAGTTGAAAACCTGGGCTATTGCTTCCTTGAGACCTCATGAATATATGAAAATTGCAAGTTATTTCCAGTTGAGGACCAGAACGCATCAGATCTAATTTGATGATCGAGAGCAAGAAATATTGTGGGACTCATCCACTGAGGACGCGCGTGTCGCATTTCTTCCGGGACGCTACTGTGCGGAGAAACTCTAACAGCGATAAAGAAGAGAGTCTCGGCTCGCTGGGCTGCCCGGGGGCGGCTAAGAAGAGGCGTAACTAGCAATTATTTGGTCACACAGAGCATGGTGATGGTCAGAAATATCTAGGGGAGCCAACGAGAGCTTTGAGGTGCAGGCTTCCAACCTGCACCTATTCTACAGGCACACACCCCGCCGTCAAGGTGGGCACGCGTCCTGGCTCCACATGCCCCTCTCGGCACTAACGGATGGGCCACGGCCTTGGGTGCCTCCTCGATGCTGCCTGCAGACTGTCTGCCTCCTTGGCAGGATCCGATCGGATGATTCGCCAGTAAGGTGACTTATCTTTTTGGCAGTATCTTCCAGGATTCTTTTTTTAATTAATATCTCTCGGTTCTCCTCCAGTGAGATGGGCTTCCACCTGTTGTCCACGAGCCAATCAGGAATGTTTTCCCAAACCCTTGGGTTTCCTCCGTCTCCCCATCCTGGTCTGAATTCTTTTCCCTCAACAGGCACTGGATCTCTCTTTATTATTATTATTATTATTTTATTATTATTATTATTATTATTATTATAAGGAATAAAAGTATGGTAACTCCTACCCAGCCAAGACAGCTCTGGGACCTGAAAAAAATTAACTGGCTTGAATGCGGTGCGGGAACGCGGTTGTGTGACGAGACCATCCCCACCTGAGAAAATGATAATAAGGGTCTGTCAGTTAAGCTCTACATTTTTCCATTAAACCACCAAAGAGTAAAGGGGTCGTACCAATCCACACCACCTCGCTGCATGTCTCACAGGGTCAAGCTGAAGATTGTGTCTGGTGTCCTTCCAGTGCCTGCTCTGGACTTCAAATAAGCGGACTAAGTCGCTTTAAAATATTTTATATGACACTTGCATTATTAAATATTCACATTCCAAAATCAGAGTTTTAATCTATTTCAAGAGGAACTTGTGCAACACTGTGAGTTAATGATCCAGGCTACATAATGTTTTTTAGCAGATCTAGTGCTGCTCTTTGATAAGACACAAGTAATTATGCTACGGTTTTATTTTTGCTCAAGCAATGACTAAAGTCATGACTAGGTACCTGTGCCCATCACTGGTTGTTACTGTGTGTGTGTGTGTGTGTGTGTATGTGTGTGAGTGTGTGTGTGTGTGTTAGGATAGTTATTGATCTCTTGCTGAGCCGAGAGTCAGGTTTTATGCCAGATCGTGTGATTAATGGGTTGCTTTCCATAAGTGGACTGAATGAGGATAGAAAGCAGGGGCAGCAGGCTCTGCCAACCCCAAATCCATCAAGACGCATAGCTCGTTATGAAACAGTTATCAAGGATACATGAAAAATTAATTGGGCTCAGTTTGATTCTGAAAAGAATCAGCTTTCCGCTTGGCGGGGCCTCCCTCCTACTCTTTCCAGATGTTCCGGCCCAGCCCCTGGAGAAGCAGCCAAGGGAGATGTATTAATACGTTGTATTGATTAGATCAAGACCCCTGACAGTTATTTGTAGAGATACCATCTGGCCGCTGTTCGAATCCTTCACCAAAAACAGGACGTGACACGTTATTAATCTCAACTCTCCAAGTATAGACAGTTGCCTTTTCTGTTAAAACGCATTTTACCATTCCGTGGGAGATGGAGGCAGACCTGAAGGGTGTAGAAATTAAGGTTATTACACAAATTGAGCCATATGGTCCAAATATTTCAGCAAGAAAATTGCCAGGCAATAAAAATTGCTCCTGCCTTCCTAATGGTGTAAATTACAGCTTAACCAGAGTCCTAATGGTGTCCTTCTGCCGCGCTTAACTACTGTTACATGAAGGACATTGTTTTAAAAATATAAAAAAAAAACAAGTAGATACCAGCAGTGGGCTTTACAATCTGTTAGTGTGTCATTAAGAACACTGTCAGAATCGCAGAGACATAATGGTAGCCAAGTCAGCATACAGAAGAACTCAATAGAAAGAGAAAGTGCAATCAAAGAGAAAGTGTTTCGAAACTCTCTCTGATAATGTAAGGTGCAAGGTTCCCTTTGGAAGGTTTGGGGTGGGGGCGGGAGACCTGTCTGGTGTGTTCTAATTCTCTCATCTGACTCGACAACAGTGTTTTTGAAAGCAAGCTTCTCTACTCATTGTGAGCCCGCCCCCCCCACCATGTCTTAGCCCCCCACACTCGAGCCTCTTGTCCGCAGATGAAATGGACCAGGCGGGGAGACTGAGAAGTGACCAGGTTGACTGAAGCTCATGTTGAAAGCTGACCTGGTGGCTGGGGAGGGAGGGAGGAGAAAGCTGGAGACTCCCCTCTCCTCCTTGGTTGTAACCTGGATTCAAAGTTCAGTTGTGAAGAAAACAATCCTGTTATTTGGGGGCCTAATAATAAAAGGAAGTTTATTATACAAGCTACCCCTAAACCTTTGAGAGTTAAAGATCATATCAAGATTGTCTTGAATCCTCCTAGTATTTCCATATCTATAAAACCAAGAAAATCCCTGTATATTAAAACAATACCATATAAGTCAGATCCGTGTTTTGCTCTCTGAAAATGAACGATCGCTCCCAACGCTTTGGCCTTCTAAGACGTTAGAGATGCGGTTGGTTACATTAGATACTGGGAGAAAATGGTAATGTATGGAGATGCGTATAAAATTTAAAGGTAAATTGCTTTCAATTCCTGTTTTTGTTCAATTCTTTTTATTTTCTGTGTCCTCCATCTTCCCAAAGAAAAACGACTTGATATTTTTTTCTATGCTTAAATAAAAAAGAAAAAAAAAAGATTAGGGGAAAAGAGCCACCAGGAAACCAAAAGAACATAAATAAATAAAGGCAATGTATTTGCACGTACATGTTAATATTAATGAGGGCCTGGTAAGTCGTTCTCTCCTCCTGGTGCTAAGGACAGGGGAGACAAACTGTTGAGCGGAGCACTTGTCTCTGGAAAGTTCTTTACCCAAGTGTGCTGATGGCTGCTTCCCACTCTTCTTGACCGAAACATCACCTTCAGAAAGGCCGTCCTAGCACACACAGCCATGGTTTCCCACTGTTCTCCACATATTCTTTCTATCTTCTTGCTTTCTGCATGCCTGTGTGTGTGTGTTGCGTGTCTTCCTCTGTTCATGCAGGTGTTGTATATATGTGCTCCTATGTACACATGTGTGCACATGCATTTAATGGCCAGAAGTGTTTCACAAGGAAAAAGACCTGAGTTTGAATACAGATCTGATGCAAAAATGCAGGGCAGCCTGTACTTCCAACCCTGGAAGGCAGAGTCTGGGAGAACCCAGAGAAAAAGTAATGAAGAAGGTACAGCAATCCAGGATGATTCCCAAAGTCTCCCTTGGGCCTCTACAGGCATACACACTCAAGTGCGCTTTCTCTCTCTCTCTCTCTCTCTCTCTCTCTCTCTCTCTCTCTCACACACACACACACACACACCTGGTGGCAACTTTCTGCTACAAGGGGAGTCATTTTCTTAGTCCAACACCACTTGGTGCATGTGATATAAAAACAACTGGTTTTTTAATATATGAAATATATCCATCAGATGCCTATTACACTGTCAAGTGAGGTAGCTGAGGTAGCCAGTAGCCTGGCTTCTACGACCTGGGGTTAGTGAGTGTGGAATAGGGGCTGGCCCTGGGCCCTATGTATAGTCACTGTCATAGTTAAGCACAGGTGTCAACTTGATGATTGAGGGTTTGAGCTCTGGGCACATTTGTAGAGAATTAATGGTTGAGTTAAGCCCAGAGCAAACCTGCAAGAGATGGTCTAGTTGATGGAGCAGACTCAGCCCATGGTGGGTGGGACTAGCCCCTGAACAGGTGAATAAAATACAGAGAGCTGGTTGAGGAAGTCGGCATCCTTCTGTACACTTGGCCAGACATGCTGGTCTGGCAAGTAAGGATTGTCCATCTCTCAGCTGCTATGTGGTGATGGTGAGGCCAGTTCCCCCGGCCCTGGTGTTGGTGTGTGCTCTCCCATCAAATTGGACTGAGAACTGTAACCTGTAATCGTAAGAGAAAATAAACCCCTTGTTCCCTGATGGTCATTTATCAGCAACCATACAGGCGAACTGCAATGGTCACCAACCTTGGCTGCAGATTCCTGGCAGGTCAGAGGAGGTGGGAGCCAAGACGGAACTTGGAAGGAGTCACGAGCAGGTTCTGCACTAGCATTTCGGGGAGGAGTTAGTGCCCAGAGACCCCGTTCTAGCATGCCTGCTGTCTGAGGCTGCTCGTGTGGAATCAAGCAATCAAACAAGAGCTAGTGCGGTGGCGCGTGTCTGTCATCCCAGCCTTGGAGAAACTGAGGCGGGAGAACCACAGGCTGTGCGTCAGCCTGGGCTACGAGGCAAGAGCCTGATTTAAAGCAAGCAAAGAAACCGAAACACGAGGGCTGGAGAGTCGGCTCAGCAGGCAACGGTCCTTGCCGCCAAGCCAACCTGAACCGGATCTGCACCGGAGTCAGCCTCAGAGCCCGCATAGTGGCAGGACAGAACTGGCTGGTGAAAGTTGTGGCCTCTGATCTCCACACTGCGCCAAGGCACATGCAGAAGGCAAAGTAAAAAAAGAAAAAAGACAAAGATTTCTCTTCTTGATGGCCCTTTAATCTAGGCCCTTTATTCTATTTATTTTTGTAAGGGTCTTTTCCACCAATTACGTCCTGTTTGCCAAAATGTGTTAGTTCTTATTCCTGGCATGTTGATATGTAGTAGTCACCCCAGGTTCAAATGGTGGCTGCACAAAGCCCAGGCGAAGAGGCCGACCATGTGCCGAAGCATTAGAAGAAGCTCCTCAGAAATAAGCTCGTCCGGAATATTCCCTGAAGTTCATGACGTGCCAAGCCTGGCGCACTTATGTCCTGTCTGGGTGGACCTCAACCCGGAGTCTTCCTGGATGCAGCCATGATGTCATTGTGCACTCACGACATCCAGGGCAGCTCCTGGTCCCTTCAACACAGAGCACCAAGCCCAAGCACAGTGAGAGGATGCGTATCCCGTACTGGCCCCTGAGATAGTAGACGAGCCCCTGGGAAACTAAAGGAAACAGTCCCACAGCTCGCCCTCCCTCGGGCTTTACCTGCTGTCTTTCTTACCTCATGTAATAACAGCTGGACAAGAAGACACAATATATGCCTAAACACAGCTTTCTAATTCTGGGGAGATGGCGCAGTGGCTAAAGTGCTTGTGTCGAAAGCATGAAGACCTGAGTTCAATCCCCAGCGCCCACTTTAAAAGCCAGGTGTGCTAGTGCACAGCTGTCAATCTAAATCACAGCACGAGGGAGGCAGGAGGATCCCCGGGTACGCGCTGGCCAGCCACACTAACCCAATCGACAGCCTCTGGCCAGTGACAGACTTTGTCTCAAAATCAAGCTGGATTACAACTGTGAAGTGACACGTAGGGTTGGTCGCTGGCTTCCCTGTCACATGCACACACGCACATACCTGCACACACGTGCACCAACATGCATAGACAATAAATAAGTTCATAATCAAAGTACTGTGTAAATTTCCCTGTATGTCAAAAGGCAATGCAGCTTCTGTCTTCATGTTTTAGCATGACTATAATCAGCACATTTGGTTTAAACACAGGAGACACAGCCTGTCCTTTCTTTCCAGAATGACCTGTTCAGTGTACCATAAGCCCTGGGGTTTTGTCCTTAAGAGTGACAATTATTTATTAGTGGAAGAGATGCTTCTTATATCCAGAAATGATAGGTGTTTAGGGACATCACACCTCCAGATCGCCATAGGTGGAGAATCGCATCTCTTATATATAACTGTGTGTGTGTGTGTACACATTCCTGTCCATGTCACAGCTGGTCAAGAATGGAGGAAGAAGAGGGATGGGCAGTGAGGAAGCTTTCAATCCTGCGAAGGACAGTGTGGTCAGCACTGATGTTCAGACATCAGCTCGGTGCTTCCCCTCTTTCAATCCCAGAAGGCCAACTAAGGACAGACACGCTGACTGTCCGTTACGAGACAGGCAGAGTGCATAGCTTAGATGGACTTGCAGCAGTCCTTAGGAGCGGCAAAGTGGAAAAGATGCACAAGGTGAGGAAGGACTAGAAGAGAAAGAAAAAGGAAGGGAGGAAAGGAGGGAGGAAGGGAGGAAAGGAGGGAGGAAGGGAGGGAGAAAGGGAGAGAGAGAAAGGAAAGAGAGAAAGAAAGAGAGAAAAAGAGAAAGAAAGAAAGAAAGAGAGAGAGAGAGAGAGAAAGAAAAAGAAAAAGAAAGAAAGAAAGAAAGAAAGAAAGAAAGAAAGAAAGAAAGAAAGAAAGAAAGAAAGAAAGAAAGATAGATCTTTAAAGAGTTTTAGGAAAAACAAATTCCAAAGAACTGTTTGCTTGCCCGCTTCTAGCATGTCAGCAGGACAGCCGGGTGGAAAGACTGGACTTGTGTCCTGGCTGTCCTGAGTCTTCTGTCAGGTCCTCGGCCGTGTCAGGAGGACATCCCTTTCTTGCCCAGCAGAAAGACAGTTTCACATGACTGAGAGATTTCCAGAATCTTCATATTTCTTCCGGGCCTCATTGTTAAGCAACCCTCTGTCTTTCCTCCGTGCTGTGATAGTGCCCCGTCCCCTCCACCAACGGCAACTCAGCAGGTGAGAAGCTTGTGAACACAACAGCTTTCGCAAACAGGAAAGAACGTAAGAGAGGGCTGTCAGATTGTGCAGCTAAGCTCCATTGGAACATACAAACGAAGAGTCATTCATGTGTCCTCATAGTGCGGCCCAAAGATGATGTACTTCTGATAATCTGTCACGAAGAGCTCTAGGTTTCCCCCCATATCCTTCTCTCCCTCCTTCTTTCTCTTCCCTCCCTTCCCTCTCTCTCTTCTCCCTCCTTCCTTCTCTTCCCTCCTTCCTTCCTCCCTCTCTCCCTCCAAAATACACATCAGAAGAAAGGGAGGGCTTGAGGAGAGTCAGTGCATTGCATGTATCCAGGATCCAGAAGTTTCTAGAAGTAAGAAATTGGGAGTCTTCTCCTTCAACGATAGAGACATAGAGATCATGTTAAGGTATCTTATTTCCTAACTTTTGAATAACTTATCAATTCTCACACAGGAAACCAGGGATCTGAAAGAAACTGCTAAACTCAGGGCACCTTTAAATATCAACTATAATATTCAAAAGTCAGTATTGTTTCAGTGGTGAGTGGTTTTTAAAGGAAATATCTATTTTAGTCTGTGGCTAAATGTCTAATGTCTAAGGAGATCCGCTTTAAGCCCTCAAGCCAGCCTCTCCTCTTCCTTTCTGCTGGAAAAGCACCCCTATTGGGCGCATCCTCACTCCCTAGATTCACACCAGAACAATCTAGCAAACAAGTGTCTGACATCGTGATGCCCTGAGCAGAGGTTTTTAGGAAATTCTCACCTTTCCTGCAGGAGAGTGATAAGGGAGCGTCCTCTGCCTACAGCTCGCTGCAGCCACCTGCTGGGGGACACGCAGGCAGTCCACGGGTGACCTGCTCTTCAAAGCGCGCAGATGACGGCCGCAAGCATTGCTTGCCACTGGCCAGCCCTCACTTTCAGGACCTAGAAACTCCCTGGCCAGAAAAGAAAGACCGCACCCCACACTGCACGCTGCCGCTGCCCACACTGCACACTGCCGCTGCCCACACTGCACACTGCCGCTGCCCACACTGCACACTGCCGCTGCCCACACTGCACACTGCCGCTGTCACACTGCACACTCCTGCTGCACACTGCACGCTGCCGCTGCCCACACTGCACACTGCCGCTGCCCACACTGCACACTCCTGCTGCCCACACTGCACACTGCCGCTGCCCACACTGCACACTGCCGCTGCACACACTGCACACTGCCGCTGCACACACTGCACACTGCCGCTGCACACACTGCACACTGCCGCTGCACCACACTGCACGCTGCCGCTGTCCACACTGCACACTCCTGCTGTCCACACTGCACACTGCCGCTGCCCACACTGCCGCTGCCCACACTGCACACTTCCACTGTCCACGCTGCACACTCCTGCTGTCCACACTGCACAGTGCCACTGTCCACACTGCACGCTCCCGCTGTCCACACTGCATGCTCCCGCTGTCCACACTGCACACTGCCGCTGCCCACACTGCATGCTCCAGCTCTCCACACTGCACACTCCCCCTGCACACACTGCACACTCCCCCTGCACACACGCACACTCCCCCTGCACACACGCACACTCCCGCTGCACACACTGCACGCTCCCCTGCACACACTGCACACTCCCCCTGCACACACGCACGCTCCCCCTGCACACACTGCACACTCCCCCTGCACACACTGCACACTCCCCCTGCACACACTGCACGCTCCCCCTGCACACACGCACACTCCCCCTGCACACACGCACACTCCCCCTGCACACATTGCACACTCCCCTGCACACATTGCACACTCCCCTGCACACACGCACACTCCCCTGCACACACGCACGCTCCCCCTGCACACACGCACGCTCCCCCTGCACACACGCACGCTCCCCTGCACACACGCACGCTCCCCTGCACACACTGCACACCCCCCCTGCACACTCCCCTGCACACACGCACACTCCCCCTGCACACACGCACGCTCCCCCTGCACACACGCACACTCCCCCTGCACACACGCACGCTCCCCTGCACACACTGCACACTCCCCCTGCACACACTGCACACTCCCCCTGCACACACTGCACACTCCCTGCACACACGCACACTCCCCTGCACACACGCACACTCCCCTGCACACACGCACGCTCCCCCTGCACACACGCACACTCCCCTGCACACACGCACGCTCCCCCTGCACACACGCACGCTCCCCCTGCACACACGCACACTCCCCTGCACACACGCACACTCCCCTGCACACACGCACACTCCCCCTGCACACGCTGCACAGAGCGCACTTTCTACTGCCCGTGCTGCACACCCCTGGCACTGCTGAATCCGCTGGCCTGGCATCACCACCACGGCGGGCTGTGTCCCCTTGAGCCGTGAGCCCCCCAGGACCCCTGTCTACGTGAAGCTGCCTCTTGTCAGGTCTTTCATCTCGGCATTGATAAAATCAAAATAAATAAAACCATCTCCAGGTAGATCTGCCAGCTGCCATCCGGGCCACGGCCTTTGGGACTGTTTCTCCCAGGAACAGCACTTCCCACCGGGACTAAACCAAGGGAGGGAGATTCATTGTCGCTTCTTCCCACCAGGCCTGGGCCAAGGGAGACAGACGTCATTAGTAAATCATCTCCAGCCATTTATCTCCCCAGAGTACCCTGGACTTGGCCCTCCTCCAGGCAACAGTCCAAGTGAGTTACTGGTTCTTATGTTAGAACATTTGTTCACGTGTGTGTGTGTGTGTGTGTGTGTGCGTGTGCATATGTGTGTGTGCACGCGTGTGTGTGTGTGCGTGTGTGTGTGTGTGTAGAAGGGGAACTTTGGAGGCCTGGGGTTGATCACACATCATCCTGAATTGCTCTACCTCCTCACTGCTTTGCTCTGGGGTTTCCCAGGCTCCACCTTCCGGGGCCCAAAACACAGGCCACCGCTATTTCATCTCAGCATTTTAACAAGGGATCTGGGGATCTGAACTCAGGTTCTTTTGCTTGTAAAGCAAATGTTTTCCCCCCTGAGCCATCTGCCTGGTCCCTTATATTCACCATAAGCAGTGACCAAATCCTTGGATTTTCCAAGAAGAAAAAGATTGAGTTGGAGGGCCGGCGAGATGGCTCAGTGGGGGGGAGGCGCTGGCCACCAAATCTGATGACGTGGGTTCAAGGCCTACGGTCCACCCGGTGGAGGGGAGAATCAGCTCCTGGAAGTTGTTTCTGACCTGCACATACACACCATGGCACATATGCAGACCCGCACATAGATAAATGTTAAGGATTTAACTCTTTTTCTCCATAAGTAATAGCTTTGGCGAAGGAAAGATGTTAATACAGGTCGACAGTCTCCGGTTTTTGGAATGTCAGCTCCCATAAATAATAATTTTGCATTGTACAGCCCTACTAAATGCATAGTTACTTGTATCTAGTTCCAAAGTGTGTGCTAATCAACTGGCATGCACACCACAGAGTAGCCATTTTCAGAGACTAGATACAAAGTCATCCATAAAGCATCTGACTGTCAGTCAATGGTGTTGCCAGCCATTACTGAATAATTCGCCACTAACACTGCCGTGTACATCAACCTAATCTTAAGTGGTCCCCTTGACAATTTCCAAAAGCTTTGTCCACTTTAAGCAAATGCGATTGGATCATAAGCCTCGTTCTGTGGCCGATGGAACACTTGGAGAGAAATCAGATCACCTGTTTATCTGTTCATTCCCACATTTAGATTGCTCATGCTGTATTTGAACCCTGGTTTTTATTTCATTCATTCTGAAATTTCAGAAATTACCTTCGTTCCAAAATAACATACCCCAAATCATAGAATCACAAAGTCTAAAATATCATAATACATTAAAAAGCAAAGGAATGGAGGGGTTTTCCCAGCTCCTCCGGAGGATAATTCTTGCACGCTCCCCTTCCCAGAGACCAATTAAGAGCTTCCTTTGTTCACTAATGCAGTCGATGTACACATGCACTCAATATGCACCAACTGGGTGCACAGCAGAGAATGAACCCTACAGCGGGTTTCCCCTCTTGAAGCTGTGATTCTGGTGGGGAGATACAATGCATCAACAATGTAAGTGTCTAAAGTGCATATGTAAGATAAGGGCAGTGGAGCAGGATAAAGCACGGAGGGCAGATGAGAGATGCACCCCAGAGAGGCAGGAGGCTGTTGTATTGTCTGACTGTAGGGTAACAGCGTGGAGTGGGCCTGCTGGAGAGGAGATGGTGGTCGCCCTCAGGAGTCCTCTCAGGAAGATAGTGGAGCAAGAACTGAGGGAGGAAGGATCGAGCTGTGCGCGGCACTGGAAGAGTCTCTCAGTTCAGCCTCGAGGTTGCAACTTGACTCTGCTCCTTAGGAGACTCGAGTTTGGCCCCTCGGGGTCCAATTCATCCCCAGGACCCACAAATGTGCAGAATCTGAAGGATCATTTTCTGCCCTGAGACAACTGCCCACCCCTCTGAAAGAGAAGGATTAGCGTTTCCTTAGCGGGTCTGTTCCCAAGGGTCACATGCAGAGCGCTTCTCTGCAAAGGTCACCCACAAGGTCACCTGCTCCCACAAAGTCACCTGGTCCCACAAAGGTCTCCTGGTCCCACAATTCTCAGGAGCCTAAAACCCCACCAGAGTGAGAGCTTAAGCCACGACTTGAACCCCAGTCCCGCAAGCCAATCCTGTTCTAACTAACGCATCTGGATTCTTAAAGGTCACCTTTCTCCCCAGACACTAGTTACATGCTTCCTTCACATGAAACAAGAGTTCAGTTTGGCCTTTTGTGCAAAGACAAAACAAGCAAAAATGCAGATTCTAGAACAGTGAGCCGTGCATTCAAAACATCAGCTTCAGGGCTGGTGAGATGGCTCAGTGGGTAAAGGTGCTTGCCGTCAAGACTGAGGCCTGAGTTCTAATCCCAGCTCCCACACATTGTCCTCTGACTTCCGCACATGAATTATAACTCAGTACACACTCACACACACATGCTCACATACATGTGTACATATACACAGGCATGCTCAGATGAGTACATGCGTATACAGACACGTGTGTTCACACACATTCTCACACATACCAAATTCCTAGCATTCTTTCAAGACTCAGTGAGAATTTTTTTCTTATTGTGTTGAAATGCCTAATAAAAATCTATAAATGATGAGCAATCTTCGATTGCCTATGTGAACAAGAACCACAATGACTCACTCTCAAAACAAACATGAGTTGTTTTTATTTTTAATTAAGTGTGCTTAGCTTAAGTACATTCTCTCTTCAGGTGTAATGACTAAACCATGATCATTTCTTTTTTGTTTATTCATTTAAAACGCAAATAAAAGCAGATAATCAATAGATTGTAATCTAAAATTCAGGGATTTACAAGTTAATAAGCTTGAGTCAATAGATATTCTAAAACGAGGGTCTCGGTGCTGAACCGGACATAATTTGCTTTGCACTAAGCTGGCTGACTTAATGCGCTAATTTAATTCTGATATTAACTGAAAAGTCCAGAGAAAGGGGGAAATTTAAATCCGATCATGTTAGAATATTTTTCAAGCCGCAACTCAATAGCATGCCACAGCCTCTGAGATCTAACTGACTGCCTGACGCTGGTCTCTGACAACCGGTTCACCCCTTTGGAGCCTGGAACACGTTGGGGAAAGTTCTCCACCGTCCGTCCATAATCGTTTTTCTCTTGGCCTCACCTGTCATTATGATTTTGCCTTTTAGTGACTGATTTCCCTAAATAACTGAGAAACTATTGGAGTATTTATGTGTGTGTGTGTGTGTATGTAAGAGATAAAGAATGTGTGAAAGTGTTCGTGCATGTATGTATGTATATGTGTAAGAGACTGTGTATGTGTGTGCATGTATATGTATGTGTGTATATGTATGTGGATGTGTGTATGTATACGTATATGTACATATGTGTGTATGTGTATATGTGTATGTGTGTGTGTGTAAGAGATAAAGAATGTGTGAAAGTGTGCATGTATGTGTGTATATGTGTAAGAGACTGTGTATGTGTGTACATGTATATGCATGTGTATATGTGTGTATAAGTGTGTATGTGTGTATAAGTGTGTATGTGTATGTATGTATGTATATGTATGTATGTGGATGTGTGTATGTCTATGTATATGTACATGTGTGTATGTGTATGTGTGTGTACATGTGTGTACGTATATGCATGTATATGTATGTGTGTATGTGTGCATATATGTGTATGTGCATATGTGTGAATGTGTACATATATGTATGTGTGTATGTGCGTGTGTGTATGTATGTGTGTATGTGTGCATGTGTGTGTATGTGTGTGTATGTGTGTGCATATGTGTGTATGTATGTGTGTATGTGTATGTGTGTATATGTATGTGTGTATGTGTATATATGTATGTGTGTATGTGTATGTGTGTGTTTGTGTGTATATGTATGTGCGTATGTGTATGTATATATATGTATGTATGTGGATGTGTGTATGTCTATGTGTACATGTCTGTATGTGTATGTATGTGTGTACATGTGTGTACGTATATGCATGTATATATGTGTGTATGTATGCATATATGTGTATGTGCATATGTGTGAATGTGTAATATATGTATATATGTGCGTGTGTGTATGTATGTGCATGTGTGTATGTATGCGTGTATGCATGTATGTGTGTGTGTGTATGTGTGTGTGCATATGTATATGTATGTATGTATGTGTATGTGTGTATGTGTATGTGTGTATATGTGTGTATGTGTATGTGTGTATGTATGTGTGTGTGCATATGTGTATGTATGTATGTATGTGTATGTGTGTATATGTATGTATGTGTATGTGTGTGTATGCGTATGTGTATATGTATGTGTGTATATGTATGTATGTATGCATATGTGTGTGTGTATATGTGTATGTGCGTATATGTGCATATGTGCGTGTATGTGTGTACGTATATGTGTTTGTGAGTGTATGTGTGTGGGTGTGTATGTGTGTATGTGTGTATGTGTCTGTACGCGCGCGCACGTGTAGGTTCAACAGTGGCATTTAATGTCTTCCTCGACTACTCTGCTTTATTTCTTGGGGCGCAGTCTCCCACTGAACCCAGAGTTCCCCTGTTTGGCTTATTCTAGCTGACTGGCTGTTGGCCTCTGGGATCTCCTGCCAAGGGCAGGTTACAGGCAGGCCACGCCCACCCTCCTACCCTTGGGAGCTGAGGATCTGAACCCTGGTCTTCACATGCGCAGCAGTCACTTATCCACTGAGACACCTGCTCAGCCGTCTTTAGAGAATAAAGCTCTCTGACTCCCCAGTGCAAGCAATGTAGGCAGATCTAAGTCCAAAGGAAGAAGGGTCTTTCTTGGATCCCAGAAAGGAAGACATCAGAAGGTCTCTGAGAGAAGAACTATTACCCAGGGCTAAGATGACTCAGAGGTTAAAGTTCTTCCCTTACAAGCAAAAGAACCTGAGTTCAAATCTCCAGATCCCACATAAAATATGCTGGGTGGATATGGTGGCAGCCTGCAATTCTGACCCTGGAAGGTGGAGCCTGGGAAACCTCGGAGCAAATCAATAAGGGGTGGAGCAATCCAGAATGACTCCCACTGATACCCTCAGGTCTCCATAGGCACGCACGCTCAAGTGCCCTCTTGCAGAGAGAGAGACAGAGAGACAGAGACTGGTACTGGTGCCTTGCAAATCCTTAGTGGGGATCATGACAGATATGACACAAGACCCAATGCATCTTCGAAGTCACGGGCTCAGGGCCCGTGGTCTGCAAGTCTCCCACAGGCCTGGCTCTGCCCTTGTTATAACATAACGCCAGACAATTTGCTTCAAGAAACCCTTTCATCCATCTCTTTGTCTGAAAACGAGGGTAATAGTGATGTCCACCTCCCGAGGTTGTTCTAGGGCTTAAACAGTTTAACGGCATGTAAAGTACTGGAGAAGCGCTCATGGTTACGACCCTCTAAGACACTCTTCGGGGAAAGAATTAGGAAAAGGAACACTTGCTAAGAATCGTGGAGAACAGCAGTGTCGCTCACAGAGGACAGTGAGACTCAGAAGGGAAGTTTTAGCGTAATATCTGCACCCCACCTGCCCCTCTCCATGCAGTGTCCCTGAGTTCCCGGGTCTGTTTGGTGAGGACCCTGGCGGGCACCCTCTGGTCAGGTGGCAGGGTGCTCTGGCTGCCTTTCAACCAGGCCAGCTTAACTCTCTGGCCCCGTGAGTCTGGTGGCTAAAAACCAGTCTATTCCCTTGGCTGAATTAAATGGACTGAAAAGCGCAGGCTGGCCGCTTGCCAGAGACGACCCCTTCCTGTTGAAAGGGTCCTTGGGAAACAGAGCTGAAACCTCAGTGATTATTTTAGGATGGTTCTTTCCCACCTGGGAAGCCGTGGGCATCTGACTGTCTCACACGGCTGACGGTGGCACCTGTCACAGCTCGCCATGTCCTGCGCTCGCTCGGGTTTGATCTGTGCTAGACAAGGGCGCCTCACCTCGGCTAGTTGGGCACAGTGTGGTACCACACGCATGAGACCCCACGTCCGCTTTGACCCCCTTCACTAACCAGCTGTGGGGCCGCTCAGTGGGAAGAGGCGCTTGATGCTCAAATATAGGGGTCTGAGGCAGCCCCAGAGCCCTGAACCCCGCAGTTGTACTCTGACCTCCACATATATATTGTTCTCTCTCTCTTTCTCTCTCTCTCTTTTTCTCTCTCTCTCCCTGTCTCTGTATCTCTCCCTTTTTCTCTCTTCTTCACTAGACACATTTTTTAAAATGTGAAGAAATGGTCTTCAAAAAGACAACACTATGCTTAGGTATTAAAATGAAATTTTGTCATCTATTCCGATAGATCAGAAACAGTCATGTCATATGTGATTTTTTTTAAAAAGTATCTAGTCTCATACAAGTGTAAAAGAGTCTTTCAACAAATATAAAATAAAAAACTCTAAGTAATGTTTTTTTAAAAGGCTTTATGTTCTCATTCATTTAGAGTACTTTTTCATTCCTCAGGGATATATAAAACAGTTGGTTGTTTTTTATCACAGTCATTTTAAACAGATGAAACTCCAGATTCAGAAACATTAGGTATATGCCATGATTTTTTTTCAAAACAGCTAGCATATTGCCAGTAAGATAATGTATTTAAATAAAAGATAATTTATGCACTCGGCAGACATCTATTGAGTGCCCATATGGTGCCCGGTGCGTTCTGCATCCCCACTTCCTGTCCTGGAAAGTTCAAGAGCATTCTGTGTCCCTAGCTACTGTCTGCTAGGAGTTCAAGGTCTGGCGAAGAGAAAAAAGATGGGTACACGGACTTCTAGTGTAAACTATACGAGGAACCACAGAGGACACCAGGCCCAGAAAAGCAGGCTGCAGGACGCTTGCGGGGAGGATTAGCATCCAGGACATCAGCCCTTCTCCACCAGATGGAGCCCAGCATCCCTCAGACTGTCACATGACAAAGACAGAATATGTGGTTCTTGTCCTGCCGTGAGACGCATCTGGGGGAAGTGGCAAGCGAGGTTGGTACCATCAGAAGGTTCAAAGTAAGTCATATGCCATTTCTGTCTGAACGGACCATGGTGGTCTCTCCTTGAAGCCAGGAAACAGGGATGGGGAGAAGCAAACCCACAGCGGGACACACCTTTCATGTGGAAGTTGTGGTCACAGAAAATAGACATGCCGGAGGCTCATGGGGTCTCAGACTAGAAGAGTCAGTCTCCCAACTCTTGCAGCCAAGTCTTATTTCCAGCAAAGTCTTCCTGGCCATCTTCAAATGAGACGTGAGGGCAATGAGCAGCCCAGTCGCTGTCCTTTGCAAGGGGGGTCTTCCCAGGGACGGCCAGCGTCAAGCTGGACAAGCTGCAGCGTTCCCGCTGAGATCAGCACCGTTCCTGTTTCAAGGGGAGACTGAGCAACCGCTGATCCAAGCCCGGCAAATCCATTCTACCCAGCAGCCCGTGGGATGTGGAGACCAAGGTCATGTAGCTTGATCTCCGTGGATGGCAGTGAGCTCAGACTGGGGAAGAAGTAAAGGAAGACTTCCCTCCATCTCCCTCTCCTCTCTCTTCTCCAATATGAACATTAACTCCCCCGTTCCCATCTTTCCTGTAATGTCTGGGAATCTGGCTGCCGTCATTCTTTCTGGAAAAAACGAATCACTGAACTCTGTGTAATGGCATCATTGCCGAACTCCTGATGACCTTGGTGTTTGTTTAATGTGGGCTTTTGATTTGTGGGGATTTTTATAGATTTATTGGAACCATCGTCAAGGAGTCAGTCACATCCCACCTGTCTCAGAACTCACACTTTTACATGAGGGAAGAAAGGCCAAGATAGGCTAGTGTGGTCTGTTGTAACCATTAGAAGCCCAAGTCCCGGTGCTTATCACGACCACGGGGACGGTCTCCGGTGGATCTGGCCGCCCCTCTGCGTTTCTGTCCGTGCCAGTCTGTGATGCAGAACGCGCTGGACAGCTCTGAAGATGTCCACGAGGCCCAGACCCTGAAGTCACTTTCCCATCTTCTGCCACCTGCCCAGGACAAGAATTAGTTGCGTTGACCCCATCTAAGTGCAGGAAACTCAGATGCGTGGAGGGCACTTTCAGTGGCAGATGGTGATATTGACAATCTCGTCCCGCATCTTCTTTTCTTCCTGCCTTGGGTCGCAGGGATCGTGAGCATAACGCAGGCAGAGGGCGTCTCTCGCGCCGGTGTCTCCTCCCTGTTGGGAGACTCGAGACGCTGTCTCAGCAGTGTGACGGCTGCCACACGAGATACCAGCCATCAAGTTAGGAGCGCCGTCTTTCGTGTCCCGTGACTGTGACCAAATGCACACAACTTAGGGGGCTCAGCGTTCGTTTCTTTCACAGCCCAGCTTCCATCCACCGTCACGGTGCACCCGCGCTTGCCCGTGCTGGCCCGGCTCGGCTTCTTGCGGCCTTGGATCCCCATCTAGGGCAAGGCCCCGCCCACCCCGGCTGCTCCTGCAGCAGTTGCGTATTGACACAGTCCTCGCAGGCAGACCTCTGCCTTAAGGTAGCAAATCTCCGACCCGCAGAAGACCTGCGTCCTGGGCCTCCGTTGGGTTGGCACCTAATACCATCACCCTGGGCCAGGAGATTCTGTCCCGCGTGGGTGCCGCATGTTGTAGCTTCTACTTTGATCACGTGCTGAGCTGGGACCCACTTTATGCTCATGGCTATGGACTGACTGTGGACGGCCCTGCTCCCAATATATGTTGGGACCTTTCGTGGGACCTTTGGCGGGTGATTACTCCCCAGAGCTCCCTCACAGCTTCTGCGGGTGGAAGGCAGTGAGATACATGACCGCGAACCAGAAGGGGCGACCCCACGCGACCCCACGCGACCCCACGCGACCCCACGCGACCCCACGCGACCCCACGCGACCCCACGCGACCCCACGCGACCCCACGCGACCCCACGCGACCCCACGCGACCCCACGCGACCCCACGCGACCCCGACACAGCCTGCCCACGTGTTCATCTCCAACGTCCCGCTTTCAGAAAAGCCAGAAGTCAACTTCTATTATTTATACGCCGCGCGGCCTAGGGGTTCTGTGACAGCAAGGGGTTGGGGTCCCAGCTGTTTCCAAAACAAAACACCTCTTGTTACTCATTCGATTCACCCTCAGCCCTGCAGAGCGCACGGTGGAACGCTCCAGAAGCACCGTGAAGACGTGGTTACCCTGTTGGCTACCACCATGTGTGCTCCTGTGTTCTTCTCACATCGAATTTATCCACTTTAGTTTTATCTGTGGAAACTACTGATGTGGGGAAACAGGGTCCTCGGGTGACCCGGGGGTGGCCGCCGAGGATGCTCATGCTGCAGCAGCACCGGCCACACTGACCAGGGGACCTTGTGGGACTCAGGGGGTCATGAGCACAAAGACCTCAAAGCAGGAGAGAAACTGTCCAGAAGGTGAGACGATGCTCAGTGGAAGCAGCAGGAGGGGATGAGGTAAAATGAGGAGAAAATCACAAAACTTTGTTGTATTCTTGTATGAAATTGTCAAAATAAAAACACCGATAATGAAAGAAGGGAAGAAAGGACAGCAGGAGAGAAAAAGAAGGAAAGAAAAGAGATAGACATAGAGAGTGAGACAAAGAGAGAAAGAAAGAAAAAGAAGGAAGGAAGGAAGAAAAGGAGGAAAGGAGGGAGAGAGGGAGGAAGGGGAGGGAGGAAGGAAGGAGGATGGGGAGGGAAGAAGAGAAGGCCCAAGTAAGGCAGGACGGATGGCGGGGGGACGAAAGCGGTGAATTTGCGAAGTCATTTTCGGTCAGGCGAGAGCGGAGGTTCGAGGGAGAGAAAAATAGGAGGGGCGGAGCAGGGATCCTTCTTCCTGTTTCTCAGACATTCACCTTATTGCTTTCAGTCTTACTCTTGCTCGCCCGGTCGAGCGTCCTTCGAATTCCTCTCCCATCCTTACCTTACTGCCTCCCCTTTCCCCGTTTCCTCTCTTCCAGCCTCCCCCGCCCCTATTTTTCTACACCCTCTCACAGCGACTCAGGTGCCACCATCTCTATTTCCCTCCCAACCTCGTACTCCACAACCTCACCCTTAACATGCCTACACACCCGACTGGCAGTTAGCACGCGGCCGCACGTTCCATTGGGGCAACACGCTGGCTTCCCCTCGTGCTGGCCAGGCTGATGTGGAAGAGCAAAGCGTGGCTCCCTGATAGTCCATCTCTCGGAATGATGTCTCCCCCCAGGCTGCAGCCCCTGCATCCTGCCAAACACCTTTGGAAGGACCCTCCTCCTCCCAACCTGCTCATCTAGGCCTAGCAGCATGCCATCTCTCTCCTTCTCCCGTCCACTCATCACGGCAGAGAATCCATCCACAACAAACTACTTCCTAAAACAACTGCTAATCTTCTCTAAAAAAACCTACTAAAAAATCTAACCAAAAACCTGCACTCTATTCTATCTAAATTCTATGCTCTCCTATCTAACATCTAACCACTTCTAAACAAAAACCCCTAACCTCCTGCTATTCTATCCTGTTCCTTTTTTCTTCCTTTTCTTTTTTCTATTTTTTTATTTTCTCTCCTTCTTTTCCCCTTTTCTTCTTCGTTTCTTCTATCCTCTTTCTTCCTTTCTCTTCTCCTCTGCTCCCTCTTCTCTTCTTCTCTCCTCCTTTCTTGTTCGCTTCCTCTTCCTCCTCCTCTGCCTCCTCCCTGCTCCTCCTCTTCTGCCTCCACTCTTCTTCCCCTCCTCTTCTTTCTCCTTCTTCTTCATCTCTTCTTTTCTTTCTTCTCCTTCATTCTTTCTTCTTCTCCTTCCGTTCTTCCTTTTTTTTCTTTCTTCCTTTTCTTACTTTTTTCTTTTCTTCTTTCTTCTTTCTTTTCTTCCCTCGTTCTTCCTTCCTATCTTATTTCCTGCCCTCCCCCATTCCTACTTTTTTTTCCTTTCTTCCTGCCTCACCCTCCTTCACCCCACAAACCATTTCTTTTCTTCCCTCCTCTTCTTCCTCTTATGCGCTTTCTTCCTCCGTTCCCACCCACCACCCCACCCCTTCCTCTGTCTCTTCTCTCTCTCGCTTCTCCTCTCTCGGCCCTCTGCTGTCTCCTCTCGCCTCTGGTCTCCTCCTGATCCTCTATCTCTAATCTCGCTCTCTCCCTCTCTTTTTCCTCATCTGTCTCTCTCTCTGTCCTCTCTCTTTGTCCTATCTCTATCTCTTCTCGCTTGTTCCTTCCTCACTAACCTCTCTCTCTCTCTCGCCCTCCTCTCCCAATCTCAAATCCATCCCCCTCTCTCCCCCTCTCCCCTCTTCCTCTCCCTCTCTTCTCGAGGATCTGCGTGGGGTCCTGTCCCCCTCATCCTCATGTGATCGTCCTTTGTTTTCTCAGAGGCTTCAGCTGTCATTGATGGGAAGGGTGTGGGGGTAACACACTCTCAGCGGATGTATGTTCAGTCGCAGGTTGCTGAGCTACAACGCGCCGGCTGGAGTAATATTCTGGATGTGTATTTAGCACATTTTTGCATTTCACAGAGCAGATGATCAGGGCAGAATTGCGGGGTCACACACTGTGCACATTTTTAATTTTGATAGATCAGAAGTACTGCTTTTTAATATTTAGTGTGACCGATTTGCCACTTTAAATTTTAATTATCGCAAATTTAATTTTTTCCTCTTCCCCTCTGAAAAATGAGCCACCAAGCCATTCTTTTTCTTCTCTAATGTCTTTGTGGTTAGTGAGACATCATTGCTCATACCAAAAGGAGTCTAGCTTTTGCTTTATTGATTAAATTGATATGACCAAGTTACCTGTAAAGAGAATATCTGCGAATTTAATCTACTTTTTGTACTGACAACCCCCTTTGTAGAATGAATGGTTTATTCAAAGGAGAGGAGAGATGCCCCCCCACATAACCTTTACACTTTCCATTGTCCCTGTCTACGTGCAGACCTTTGCTCAAGGGAGGCTGTTAAGCTGCATCCACATGCAGCATCCACACGTGAGTCTCTCCAAGCTAAACACTGCAACTTTGAAATCAACACGTGATGCAATAGAGGGTTTGCGAATAATTCACTATAAGAAGTTTTGCATTAGTATCAAGCAGAGCCGAGGATGCTTTAATGTCCACGTGCACTCAAGCGAGGTCTTCTTTCTTGCCATCAAGGGCCCTGATCTCTTCCCTAGCCTTGTGGTGATGGTCTATGCCATAGATCGGGGGACAAGGGTGTGGCTGGCTCCACACAAGAGCATCCAGTCATGGGACACACAGATGGGGTCCGGGTGGGTCAGGAGAAGAGATGGAAAAACTTCCTCAGTTGCTTCCTCACTGACTCCTTTGTTCTCTCTCTCTCCCTCTCTCTCTCTCTCTCTCTGCGTGTATGTGTGAGATGTATGCATGCGTGCACGTGTGTGTCTATTGAAGTGTATATTGAAGCCAAAGTTTGACATCAAGATGTCTCTGCCTTATTTTTCAATAGAGAGTTTCTCACCGAACCTGCAGCTAGAATGGGGGGGTCAGTGAGCCCTGAGATCCACTGTCTGCACCCAACCCCCCACCAGTGAATTCTAGATCCACTATCTGCACCCCAAGCCCGGCCTGTGAGCCCCGGCCCCTGCTGGTCTCCCCTCACACCCGCCTCCCGGCTTGCAGCCGCCACCATCACGCAAGCTCTGCTCGCCTTGGGTGCAAGGATTCGACACTGGTCCTCTGCACCCAGCAGGTCACCTGCTGAGCCGCTCCCGGCCTCGCGCTAAGATCAGTAGAAAACGCCTCTTTCTAAAGACTAATTGATAGTTTTTTGAAGTAGCATCTGCAGTAAGGATTTTTAAGTCTTAGTCCTTAACAAGCCGTACTATTGTGTTGTTATGTACCTAGTGACCTGCTCTTGATAACCGCGTAACATTTGAAAGAATGGGAATTGCCTTTCATTAGTCATCGGCCATCTACACCACAGTTGTGTGAAATTGTAGTTTATTCAATATTTCATCACATTCTACACCTGGAGCTCTCTTACACCTAATCGGTTCTTAATTTTTTCTTCCGAATGTCACTTAATGTCCTGATAAGTACTGTCTGAACCTCTGGGTTAGTTAGAGACGTGGGAGTGAGCTTGACAATTGAAGGCCGCGCTCTGCGAATATTTGTGAAGCATTAGTAGCTGAGGCAAGCCCTGGAGCAAGCGCGGGAGATTGATTGATTGATGGGGAAAGACCCACTTCCTGGTGGGTGGAACCCTTCATTCCTTGGGCGCGTGAATTAGAGGGGGCTGGCTGAGTAAGTGGCACTCGCACACGGGACAGACTTGCAGCCTGACAAGTGTGGGTTTGCGCCACAGGGACCTCTAGGGATAGGGTGTGGCCAGTTCCCTCCGGTCCTGGAGCTGGCACGAACTCTCCTGCCAGGTGGGACCAAGAACTGGAACTGGACAATTGGAAGCCAGAATAAAGCCCCCTTGTTTCCTAAGCCGTCTGGTTCTGAAGTTATCGACAACATACTGGCAAATGCAGCAACCTTGCCCATCCTCCACTAGGCCTGTGCCCCCCCCCAGACCCACCACTCAGCACCACCGAGTCCCCCAGGCAGATCCTGACGCTCTCTGCGCGATGTTCTCAGCCCTCTCCTCCCTCTCTCCCTCCCTGTCTCCTGCGACCCTCAGTCCCAGCTCAGTCAAACCCCACTTCCCATGCTACTCCCGAAAGCTCAGCTCCTCTCTTCTGATTGAGAATCGCCCGCTCCGTGTCCCCCCGCCTCGGAAACAGCAAACCCCCCGCTTTGAAGTGACCTGATTGGCTCCATCTGATTAAACCGCGGGGCGCGGGCTTCGGTCTTGGATCCCCTTAGCCTGCACACAACCTTTACCTGCAAGAGGCTCAGAAAGGCTGTCGGCATCGCTGCAGGGATGAGGGGCGACAGCAAGGACTGGCTGACGGGCCGCTGCGTGGGACTGCGCCCCGTGATGTTTCACCCCATTACGTGGGTCAAGGCCCAGAGGATGAGGAGCTTCCGTGGGCCAGGCGGGACAGCCAAGAATCACGTCCCGGAGGCTGCTCAGGCGGACAGCAAATGCCAGGCCAGCGGGGCTGCTTCCCAAGGGTACCAAAAGAGAAGGGGGGCTGAGAGACGGCTCGGGGTAGAGACGCCTCCCAAGAGAAGGTCCTGAATTGGCATCCCAGGTCCCAAGTGAAAATTCCAGGCGGGAGCCAGTGGAGACCTGTACTTCTGCCCTGGTGAGTGGAGCTGGGGAACGGCCGAGCAAAGCATAAAGGAGCTAGAAGCAATCCAGGATGGTTCTCGAAGTCACACCCCCCAAGGAACACACAGTGCCCTCTGATGCACACACACACACACACACACACACACACACACACACAATAAGTAAATTAGAGAAAACGACAAAAGAGAAAGATTAAAGGGAGAAAGAAAGAAGGGGAGGAAAGAAAGGGAAGGAGGGAGAGAGGGAGGGAGAGAAGAGAGAAGATAAGAAAGACGGAAAAAGAAAGAAGAAAGAAAGAAGAAAGAAAGAGAGAAGGAAGGAAAGAAAGAAAGGAAAGAAAGAAAGAAAGAAAAGAAAGAAAGAAAGAAAGAAAGAAAGAAAGAAAGAAAGAAAGAAAGAAAGAAAGAAAGAAAGAAAAAGAAAAAGAAAGAAAGAGAAAAAAGAACGGAAGGAGAGAGAGACAAGAAACAGGACACAGAAGAAAAGAGGGAGGAGAAAAGAATAGGGAAAAGACATAAAAAAAGACAAAAAGAAAAAAGAGACAGATGGTTGGAGGGAAGAAGGGAGGAAAGGAAAAAGGGAAGGAAGGGAGGGAAGGAAGGAATAAGGAAGGGGAGGCAAAGAAGAATAAAGAGAGGGAAGGAAGGGAGGAACGCGGGAAAGGAAGGATGGATAAGAAGCCACGTTAACGGGCCTGAGCACTTGGAGCAGTGATATCTCTCGATCTCACAAATGCTCCACGGCTGTGACAGAAGAGACTAACTGCAGGGAAATCTCTGATTCTTCCATTGAATTTCCTTGTGTACATGAAACTGGAAATTTATTATAAAAATGAAAATAAAACCCAGTCACACAGGAAAAGTGTACTGAAAGCATTGCATGGCACCGCCAAGCGCCAGGGCTGGATGTTCCCACTGACCTTTTGGCAGCGCTGCCGGCTGGTTGGCAGCAAGTGTCATGCGCACACGCAGTGTGCAAAGGACCAAGGAGTGCCTCGTTTTCCCTTCCCGTGTTGTGAGCCAGTGGATTCTGCAGTCCTGTGCGGGCGTGTTTCCATCCCAGAAGTTTCGAGATGTGCAGGCAGAGAAGGCGAAGGCTAGGCCTGTGTGGAATCGGGGGGGGGGGGGCGTTCTGCTGACACTAACACTGTCTTGGGCAACCACAGCTGAACCCCGAGATAAAAACTCAGCTCAAAGATAGTAAAGAGATCATTTCTGCATCAAGATTGACTTGATTCATGCCCAATAAATGCCAGCTATGAACATGTTGATCCACCTTTGAGGAATTCCAATGTTACTTTTATGAAAGGAAAATTTAAAAATGATCTTACAGAGTCTGTGCCTCAGGCGATCTGCATTAAAGGCATCTAGAAAATGTTTGGTGCCGACTGGTCGGCGTGCAGTGCCTAGCAGTCAGACCACGCCTACAAGTCCTTGTTTGATGCTCCGGGTTATGGTACCTCTGTGACCTCTACCCAACACTCCAGCTCTTGTGTGCAGTCGCTTCTTGATTTTGTCCTAATGGGAAAGTGAATAGTAGATGATAAACTATCTCAGTGGTCAGCAGAGTTAAAAAGGCATTGGTGAGAACCCTTGGTGCACAAAAGGGCAAACTCGTGTTATGTTATGTGTACATATGTGTTAGTGCATGTCTGGGTGTTAGTGCATTGTATGTGTGTGTGTTAATGCACATGTGTGCACATGAGTGCGACAGCCAGATATCAAAGTCAGTTTTCCTGCATTGCTTTTCAAGTTGTTTTAAAAAAAAAAGTTGTTTAAATCCAGTTGTCTAATGGAATCTATAGGAAATTAACTATACCTGTATGCCTTCTCCCACAAATACTGTATAAGTGGTGTGCTTGTAGTAGTCAACTCCGCCTCTTTGTAAGTTAATGAAATTATGAGTCATCATTTATATCTTAATTTTTAGTCATGTGAGTTTTTGAGTGGGTTTCTCCTTAGCCTGCTGAATTCTTTGCTTTCTAAAGAAAGTGAGTGGAAAAATTAATTTAGACATTGGTTTGCAAGAGGAAGAATTTGTTTGCAAAAAGGAGGAGGAGGAAGAGGAGGAAGAGGAGAAGAGGAAAAGGAGGAGGAGAAAGAGGAGGAAGAGGAGGAGGAAGAAGAGGAGGAGAAAGAGGAGGAGAGAGGAGGAAGACAAACAGGGTCCCTCGGGGAACCCTGAGCTCACAAACTCAGCTAGGATAACTGCCCATGGTGCCAGGGATCTGCCCATGCCCACCTCCCAGTGCTGGATTATAGACTGGGATGCCACGCCTAGCTTTTTATTGGGTTCCTTGTACTTGCAAGGCAAACACTTTGCCACCTGAGCCTCATTCCCAGCCTGCATTTGTTCTCTGGGATTTGATATTTATGAGAATGGAAGAGGTGAAGGAAGCTTGCGGCTGGTCAGGATTTATAAGTCAGAGCTCATTTGTTTTAAAAGAAGGGTCCCAGGCTAAAGGAGAAGGGCAGTGGAGGGGCAGAAGCAGGAGAAAGCCCATTGGCTGGGCGTGACGTGGAAGGTACTCAGGAAGATTAACCCTTTGCAAGCATCATAAGCACAGATAATACCCCACTGATGAGCTCAGGGTACCTGTGCCTCATCCTATTGCTTCATTACCAGGAGCAGCGTAGAGCGAATCCTAAGGGCTAAGGTAGGAGGCTTAGTGAAAATGCACCACAAAGACCAGAGGGAAGGCTCTGGAAACCGCTGGATCATCCGATCGATAGATTCAAAGATGACGAAGTTAGCTGGCTTTCTGCAGTTTAAACATTTGTTCTGGGACTCTCCCCCATGCAGCCTTTTATTGACAGCTACGGATCAATGGTAATTTTTGATCATTTTCAACCTACATAAACCTATTGACCCCATGGCCACCTTTGGGGCACTTCAAGTCGTCAAGAATAATCAGAGGAGATGGTGTAAAACTGTCAGGCTGCCGAGACTCCAAGTAGCTCTGGGTGTCTCCGAGAGCAGAGTTGAGAGGCTAAAATGGAGTTGGAATTGCCAGCAGACCTTCAGCTAGAGAAGTGGCCCGGAGAGTCCTGGCTTCGTGTCTCATAAATGATTTGTGTCCTGACTCTGACCCACCAGCGTATCAATTCCCAGAAGAGCAGAGTCTCATCGGGAACTGTGAGACGGTGGAGAAAAGACTTGCTCTGGCCAAACGTTTCTTCCCCTGGTCCTTTATTGACTTAGCATTTTTGCTGCTGCCTAATTGAAGTAACTAATGTGCTTCCAGAATGAAAACCACGAATACGACGTCATATATGGACACATACAAGGAATAGTGTGTGTAGCTCAGAAGAACTGGGAGAATGCGGCCAGATGGCGGGCTTGTCTAGCATGCATGAAGAAGATGGGCTTAATCCCCAGCCCCACATAAAATTGGGCATGGTAGTCCATGTCTATAACCCAAGCCCAGAGATGAGTCGGAAGGATCAGAGTTTAAGGTCACTTTCTTATTACATAGTGAGGAATCAGGCCAGTCTGGGACACACGAGACCCTGTCTCAAAAAAAAAGTTATATTTAAATTGAAAATAAAAGAATCTTTAAGAGGAAGAGCGAAGGAGCAAGAGAAGAAATTCTGGCCCTAAGGTGGAAGAGGGCATAGAATGGACTGAATTCAGAAGCCTCCCTCGAGGCAAGGAGTGAGGGAAACAGGGTGACACAGGGAGAAGAGAAGTGGCGGGAAACAGAAAGGAGGAGAGAGCTGGTGACGCCCTCCCAAGACCCCAGAGGCTCCATCTCCACAGGAAACGGCTCCATCCGTAGCGTCCACAGCGGAAAGCAAGTTTCCAGGAAATGACAAGTAGCTGGACACATGTGACTCAGCCTGCTGCACGGAGCGAGCTGTGCTGTCCAACTTGATCCCTCCCTGGGATGGGGGCGGATAATTCAATAAGGACAGTGGCCCGTGTCTTAAATTCCTTTTCCTTTCTCAGGTGACTTCCCTAATCATTCACAAAATAGGCAAAGCTGAGTATGTGTGTGCACATGTGTGTGTTTTGTGTGTGTGTGTGTAAATTGTGTGTGTTGCGTGTGTGTTATACATATGTGTTGTGTTATATGATATGTACATACGTTATGTGTTTGTGTGTATGTAGTGTGTGTGCATACTGTGTGTGGCTTGTGCGTATTATGTATATGTTGTGTATATGTTGCATGTAGGTGTTTTGTCATGTGATGTATGCATGTTGTGCAGGTTGGTGTGTGTATATAGTATGTTGTGTGTATATCTTGTACATGCTGTATGTGTATGTTTGTAGATGTTGTGTATGTGTGTTGGTGTGTGTGTTTGTGTGTATTGTCTGATAATTCTTCCAAAACAAATAATTCAAGATGATAACCTTGCCTTGACCCCTCAGTAAGATTTCTTGACACCCAAATTCTCTTTGGTTTCCACTTTGAGATTCCTTCTATTTTTTTTTTTAAAGATAAACACAGGTCGCATTAAGGGAGGCATGGTGGCCCTCACGCTTTGTGGGGCGTCACCTCAAGACATCTGTGCCGGCCACACAAGCTTGAACTAGAGACACGAGGGTCACGTTCCTACATCAGACAATGGAGGTTTCGCGACCAGGGCATTTCTGAATGCTTCTGCTCTCAAGGATGTGAGCCATAAATGTTTATTAAGAGAATCTATAATGAAATCAGTTTTGTTATTTTTTTGATGGTTGCCGAGAGTATGTTGGAAGACGGAACTCTAGTTGTTAATCATGAAGGGCTCACGCTACCCAAAGTCTTTGACAGTATTGCCATCTAGGGGCTGAACAGAATTCTCAGCCCTGAAATAAGCTGTAATTGAGCAGGTGCTGCTATTGACAATATACATATGTTTTTGCTTTATAGCCCACATGCTTTTCTAGTTTCTTATGACAAAAGCGATCTCTGAGTGTCCCCAACAGCCTACTTTTTATATATACGATCTGTTAGAGGTGATTACAGTTTGCTTTGGGGCTTATGCTATTTTTGGCATCTATTACTGAATCTTCCGAACAAAGAATTATTCTTTTCTGCATTATTAATCTTACCCGTGTTTGCCCTGTTTCCACAGAAAGGGAATCATTTGTCAGAGAAGAATGTTTGTAATCAGGGCCTGCAGCATCCTCAAATTTAATATTCACGATGGTCATCCCTGCTTCTCACTGTATTTATCTAAAAGACCAATCCAATGTTGTGGAGAAATAAGTTTTTAAATATTCATGACCTAACTTTTAATATTTCAAAAAAGAGAAATTAGTATTTCTGTAAAATTTGTTTCACCGTCTGGTCGCTTAGCAAATGTTTAAATATTAAAAGATTCCAAGAGGTTAGCACATAATATCATAATGGGACTTATTGAAACAAGGACATTGACTTTACAGGCTCCTGGTACATAAAGAAAATTGTCTTTTCTCAGCCTGTGTTTCACGCATTATAAGAAATAATAACACTGGAATTTATATCTGAGTGGGAAAAAATCCATTTAAAAAAAAGGTTTCCTAAAAACCTAAAAACCAAAAAAAGGTTTTGGTTGTGTCCAGCCAGTTTGTTTGGGAAATGGCTCAATATGATTACATTACCTTGTTTTAGACTTTTTTTTTCAAAAATAACGTTTGGATTTCCCCCAGATTAATAAGAATCCCTTCCCTACCCAAGGTTCTTGGATACTTCCAATCAGAAAGAACTGATTCACCCCACCTGGTATTTCTCCTACCTTGCACACTGACAGAAAGATCACTGGGAGACTTTCAATCAAAATATCTGAATATATAATGGCCCAAAATGGTCTCATATGTAACTGAACATAAATATCATAATGGGCTAAACTTTTCTGTGGTTATTTACACCCAATATGTACTATTCACATCTAATAGGTACTGTACACAATAGAAAATGCCAAAAAATGTGTGTGTGTGTGTGTGTGTGTGTGTGTGTGTGCACGAATGTGTATGCAGGTGTGTGCATGCATGTGTGTGCACATGTGTGTATGGGCGCAGGTGTATGTGCATGGGTGTATGTTCACAAGTGTGTATGTGTGTGTGTGCATGTGTATGCGTGTGTGCCTGTGTGCTTATCTAAACACACATTGCTTCTTCCCTTGCAGACATAATTCCTACCTTAAACGGATGTATCCATCCAGCCCAGATTGGCAAGAACACCCCAGCGTCTCTCTGAACATTAAGAAGCTCAGCTCCAGTTATGTAAAATAGGTTAAATATCTCGCTCCAAGCAAGCAACAAACACACAGAACTGATTCTGCCCTTTCTTTTCTCTTTTAAATCTGCTAAGGCACCGTACTTTCCGCCACTTTTGACAAACGAGCGATTTTTACATCGATATTAACACAGGCTTCTCCGAGGGCGTGTGTGTGTGCCTTGGTAGCTCCGTGGACTTGCTGGGTGTTCTCACATGGGTTTGTCTTATTGAATTTGCAAGACAGAAACACACATGAAGACAATGGGGGGGGGGCCTGGGGAGGCCGAGGGAGTACTTCGCATGAACAAGTGGCATGGGGGATTAGAGAGGGAGGATTGTTCTGGGGAAATCTCCACACGCTTCGGATTACCCTGGTGGGGATTCTTCCAGTCTCTGACACGCTGGGAAACACCGCGGATTATCACTGTGAGCTACATGAAGTCGTGATCTTGGGAGCTGTGAATGTTCCTTTATAATCTGTATGTTGCGTCTTTATATTGCATGCTTTGAAAAGCAAGGATCCTATCTGGTCCCAGCTTCACTGGCGGATCTGAACTCTCACATTAGTCAACACAGTGAGAGTGTCAGGAGAGCAAGAGAAAAGGAGGAGGAGAAAAAACAGTTTCTTTTTTCCCCAGATTTTCATTAGATTTAAATTTACATAATGAAAACTAATGAAAGAAGAAAGGCATCAAAATCTAAATGAGGCTCAATAGAAGTAGTTAAATATGTGGAAATTTTGAGAGACCCTCACAACACTTTCAGCAACTCCGCCCAATGGAGGAAAAGATGAGCCCCACAAAGTGACGTTTACACCACTTCCGCATCCGCTGAGCTGTGTGTGAGACTGCACGCACCACGGCCGCACGGTCCAGAGAATGACGTTCCCTCCATTTCTGCAGGTGTCAAAGGTTCCCTCCATTTCTGCAGGTGTCAAAGACACGCCCAACCCGTCCGCTGCCTTGCAGTGAGCAAGCCACCACGCCTGTCTTGGGTCAGAACACGCACCACGTTGGCACAGGAGCAGTGGCGAGGCCCTAGAACGAGGAGTTGCCCATGAGCGGAGGGCGCCCCACGTACAGCAGCAGAGAGACGTCCTGCTCCTGCCATGGGCAGCGCCTGCAAGAGCCGCGCAGTAACCACAGTAGAGTCCACTGGGCGTGGGGCTCACATCTGTGTCCTCCAGGCAGGGATGAGTCCTGGCATGGCCGGAATCACTGCCAGAAAACCATCCTCACAGCTGGTTTACCCAGCTTGATGGATCTCTGCGACACCCAACTAGTGGAGGTAGTGCTCGTGGTCTGTGGGGGTATATGATGTATGCGTGTACGTGTGTGTGTGTACGTGTATATGTGTGTATGTATATATATGTGTGTGTATGTATGTGTGTATGCATGAATGTGTATATATGTGTATGTGCGTGTGTGCATGTGTGTATGTGTATGAGTGTATGTGCATGCTTATGTTTGTATGTGTGCATGTGTGTATGTATGTTTATATGTGTATATGTATGTATCTATATATGTGCTTGTGTGTATATGTGTGCATATGTGTGCATGTATATGTGTATATGGGTATGTGTGTATGTGTGTGAATGCATATGCAAGTGTGTGTATATGTGCATATATGGGTGTGTATGTTTGTATGTGCATGTATGTGTGTGCATGTGTATGTACATGTATGTGTATGTGTATATATGTGTGTGCATGTATGTGAATGTATGTGTGTGAATGTGTGTAAGAGTGTGTGGCATGTGTGTATGTGCATATATGTGTGTGTATATATGTGTTTGTGTGTGCATATATGTATGTGTGTATGTGCATATGTGTATATGTGTGTGGTGTGTGTATGTGTGTGTATGTGTGTGCACGTGTGTATGTATGTGTGCATGTGTAAATGTATATGTGCATATGTGCATGTGGCATGTGTATATGTGTGTATGGTGTGTAGTGTGTGTGTGTAAATGTATGTTTGTATGTGTGTGTGTAGTGTATGTGTGTATGTGTGTAGTGTGTGTGCATGTGTGTGTATGTATATGTGCATGTGTATGTGGTATGTGTATGTGTATATGTACATGTGTATGTGGTGTGTATATATGTGTGCATGTGTATATGTGCGTGTGAGGTGTGTGTGTGTGTGTGTGTGTGTGTGTGTGCGTGCTTTGCTGCGGGCCCAGCAGTGTGCGTAGATCACCTCATTTGCTCCCCGCATGAACCCCACGGCTGAAGCCCACTAGCTCTAAGGCTTGCTCATCAAGGCTCCACAGATGCTCCAGGCCACACGGCCACTGATGGCGTCACTGAAAGCCAGGCTCTCCGAAAGGTCTCAGCTCAACCACATTGAACACCTGCACATTGGCCCGGACTTGCCTGGTTCGCGCTCTGATTCACTCACTCAGGGAGCTACACGCGTGTCGACTCTGACTCCCACGTGCGCCGTTGAGAAAGTCTTGTAAAGTGCACGCCGAGCCTCCAGCTACAAGGTGGGAGGGCACAGCGCACAGGCTTCGAGGCGCTCGCCCACACAGAAGAGACCCCGTCTTTCCTCTGCGGCGCCTCCCTAGGCTAACAACTCACCCTGAGGCCCACGTGACTGCCGGCCTCTCCGTCACCCCTTGGGCCTTCCTTGAGTGCCTCCGACGGGCCAGAAGTGCAGAATCCCCAGGCACGGCTCCTTCCCAAGATGGTGGAGAGCCCCAAGTGAACTTGGTAGGAAGTGTCAACACTGCACTGCAGTCCAGTGGGCGAAGCTTCCAGAAGAGCCCCTGCCAGGAGCAAGGACGGCGGCCACACGCCACAGGGATTTGGAGCTCTGGCGCAGGTCCCGGCTGGTGGGCCTCTGCCCAGGCTGCCTCTCTGCGTAGCTGCAGACCACCTGACCCCCAAGTCCCAGGGCAGAGACCTAAACCTCCGACCTTGACTTGTGAACCCCACCCCCAGGCCTGGCTTTTCCCTTCCCTCCCACCTGTGCTCGTTCCACCTCCCAGGGCGCTTCTTCCTACCATGACTGACAGTCAGAATATTGACTCTCTTGCCTTCGTTTGCTGCCAAATATTTATCGAAGTCCTACTGAGTACTGTGCACTTATTCAAGAGTGAACATGACAGGGAACGTTTCCGAAGTCACATGTGGCCCTGACATGAGCAGGGCAGGAACAAACCGGGGGGAGCAGAGGAGGAGGAGGGCGGATTCAGAGATGTAAACAGTCTACTAGTAAGTAAACAGGCCAGAGAATCTCAGAGAGCAAAATCACAGGGGACACTGAGGGAATTCAACAGAGTCGTGCAACGATGCCCGCTCAGGCTATTGTAGAATGGATGAGCATCAGAAGTGAGTTGACATTTGAGCTTAGCTCGGAATGGCAAGATGGAGCCAGTCATGTGAAGGTGTGAGGGTAAAATGTTCCAGACAGAACGAGCAGCAAACGCGAGGCCTGGAGGTAGTCATGAACTTCTGTGCCCAGAGAAAGGAGGGAGGGAGGGAGAGAAAAGAAGGGAAGGAGGAAGGGAGGAGGGAGGAGGGAGGGAGGGAGGGAGGGAGGCAAAGGAGGGAGGAAGGAAGGGAGGGAGGAAGGGAAGGAGGGAGGAAGGGAAAAGGAGAGAGGAAGGAGGGAAAGGAGGGAAGGAAGGAGAGAGGGAGGGAGGGAGGATGGATGAGCTAAAGTGGGTGCTGCGCTACTCTGGGACCGAAGAGACGGCCATGCCCGGCGTCCAGTCTTGTAGATGCTGAGGGTCAGCAGAGCCACCAAGGGCCTGGAGAAAGGACAAGCACGTTCAGGTCCACGGCTTCTAAGACTCTCCTCACCTGCCTGTGGACTCGGACTCAGAGCTGCTTGAGAATTCAGGGCGGAATGGATGAGGATCAAACTGAAGTGGGACGCTGAGGTCAAGAAATGACGGGGCACTGGAGATTGATTTGGAAAGGGGAGGATAAGAAGCAAGAAAGAAGGAGCAACAGGAGGACTTCTCAGGGGACTTTTTGGCTTTGGGCCTCCGGCTGTGAACTAGGCGGGGAAAGGCAGAAGAGGGGTATCCACAGGGCACGTAGCTGGTCCCAGTCCACATTCAGAGCGCCCCCAAGAGGTCATCGCCGAGAACACACTGTGAATCTGTTACCAGACAGCGTCCCAAGCCATGGACGGGGAACAGAGCCCCAGGGAAAGGATGTAGCTCGGGGTGACCACCTCCTGCGGTGAGCCCCAGCACATGAAATTTGGGGGTTATGAGGAAGAAGAGAAGCCAGTCAGGAAGAAGCAAATGAAGTCCAAGAAGAAAAAGAAAGCAGGGTGTACCGAAAACAAGGAGAAACATGCGTCCAGCACTACAGAGGTCAGGAGATGCGAGGGTGGACAACAGAGGTCAGGAGATGCGAGGGTGGACAAGTGGCCTCATGACAGGGACCGTGACCAGACAGTCAAGTGGTGGAATGTGGTGGGTGACACCTGAGTGGGTGGTCTTAGAGCAAAGTGGCAGCAAGGCAGGGAGAAGGTAACTCTCCTAAAGCAGCACACCACGAGAGACGGGGAGGTGGCCAGGGGACGGGCACTGAGACATTTTATTTAAAAATCAATGAAGTAGTAGAGCCCACTTAGGCACTAATGGGAACAACCAGAGAGCCAGATGAATTGGTGATGGCGGAGATAATGAGAGTAATTGCAAGAGTGAAGCCCTGGGGAAGGAGGGGGCGGGGCACAGCTTGGGTGGTCTTCACTAGGAGCTCAGACCCTTCATCCACCGCCATGGGAATGAGGACAAGCCAATTCTCTTCAGCTGGGGTTGCGACAAGGTAAACCCATTGCGAGGTGAAAACACTGGTAAATGGAAAAGAGATTTGGCCCACATAATCTACGGATTCCCACGCCTTAGCCCAGCCTACCTCAGACATGCTTGGAGCATTTGTCCTGGCCCACGGTTCACTGAAATCACCTCCCATAGACTGTTTTGTCATACAATACCCCATCTCTGTATAATTTAGTGATGCAAGACTAGATGTTGAAAACGGCTGTTTGCATCTTCTCATAATATTGCACTTAAAAAATCCTGAGTTAAGGGGCTGGAGCAATAGCTTGGTGGATAGGGCACCTGCCCTGGAAGCATAATGCCCAGAGTTCAGATCCCCTAGAACCCATGTGACAAGAATGGCAGCTGCCTGTCACCACAACATCTGGGAGGCACACACATGGAGACTTTCCAAGGCAGCTGGCTAGCTGGCCTGGCCAATCGGTGAGCTCCGGCTTCCTCTAAGAGAAAGGCTCTCCCTTGATAATAAAAGCAGAGACTCATGGCAGACGGCATCTGACAACAGAGTTGGGCCACCATGCTCACATGCAATAGCTGTATGCACATCTCACATAATATGCACTCGCACACATACAAACACATACATGAATAACCCCAAAAGACTCCTAAGTCAAAGCACCATATGTCAGATGCCAGCGAGAGTTTGAATCTAGAGTCGCAAGAGCATGGTGGCGAGAACATACGACATGAAAACGATCCTTTCTAGTTGCTTCTGTTCTCTGCGTGTGCTGAGGTGATGTCAACAGCCAAGTGGGAGGGAGACAAGAGCGCTGGCCAGGAGAAGACATGCGATCACTGCTGTGCAGTACGGTCAGCAGGGAGAAGACGTGCAGTGATTACCATGGGAAACGAGACAGCAAATACATGGGAGAATGAGATAGAATTATAGTTTGGCAATCACCTAGTGACGATCGATAGTAAGATATTTAAGATTGGACCAGACACCATGTGCATTAGGTCTCTGTCGCTGTAATGAAGTGCCCGGGGTGAGTAATAAATAGAGGGAAAGGTATGTTGCTTTGTGGTTCGAGAAGTCCCAGGTCAGATGCAGGTCTCTGTGGCAAAGATGGCAGGCATGTGATGGGAGGGTGCATAGCATATGACGACTGCTTACGTCATGAACCAGGGTGCAAAAGAGAAGGAAGGGAAGATCAGAACCCCCCCATCTCCTTCCAAGGGAACACAACCCGTGATGTAAGACCTTATGCAAGGCCCCACCTCAGATGATCCGCCACCTCCCAGCAACGCCACCCCGAGAGCCTGGTTTTCAACCCACCTGTGTCTACAGAGTCATGCACGTGAGAGCTCCTCTTCAGCCCCCGTGCCCCATAACAAGAAGCAGCAAGCAGTCTGGGGAGATGGTCAGTGGTTAAGGCGTGGCTGGGCAAGTTAGAGATGCTGAGTTCAGACCTCCAGATCCCATGAAAAATGCTGGGCGGAGCCAGCAGTCCACCTGTCATTCCAACCTCAGAAGGTAGAAACCAGGAATCCTCAGAACAAGGTGGCTAGCCAAAGTAGTCTCACAAGGTGAGATCTGGTTTGATTAGAGACCCAGCCTCAAAATGATAAGGTGGAAGTGTGATCAAGGATGATTCCTGATATCAAACTTGGGTCCCCACAGGCACATGCACACACACACATGTGCTCTCACACACATACCTACATGCATACACATCCCCCCACATGCATGAAAACAAAAAAGAATATTAAATAACAAATAAATAATAAAAGCAATTAAGTAGAATAATTCGTTTCTAAGAGGATGTGTGGAATACACATTATTTAAGGATACGCATTCCCCTGCTCAGGATAAGATAGAAGCACCTTTGAATGTTGACACTGCCTTTCAGCAACTGAAAGTGGGAGAAGCCCTTCTGAGCATTGAAACGCTCTGCAGCTCTGAGGTTCAGACAAATGCTTCCTTACAGTCCAATGCTTTTAAATATTCTTTTTCTGCAGGCCTTCCACAAACCATAGGTCTCATTTCCAAAGTGGGAATCAGAGTGCTTCTTCTGAATCAGGAAGCGGGCGGGGGATGAATGCAATAAAAAGTGCTGTATAGTCGTACCAAGGTGCCCCATACTACAGCCGCTCCTCTTTCTTCCCCTCGACCCGCAGACATGCCATATCTTCAGCGCCCGCCTCCTGAAGTACACCGGTTGGCACCAGCACTTCCTCTTCTGGCGACTGGCACCCCTCACTCTCTTCACTCTGACCCTGGGGGTCTGCACAATGGTAGGTTGTGCTCGCTCGGCCCCCCAGGCTGTCTGGACATCAGAAGCCCCTCCAGATTCCCAGCTGACTCCTACCATCCGGTGCACCGGGCCCACCAGCGTAGAACTGAGCTGGTCTGGGCCCCTTAACTCCAATGGAAAGATAATGCGCTACGAAGTGAGGCGCCGATGCTTTGAGGGAGAAGCGTCTGGCATCGGGATGATCCAGGCACAAGAACACACGGTCTTCACAGAACGTGATGCCCACGGGAACGCCTGGGTGTACCACGACACGGCTCTGCAGCCGTGGACGCAGTGCGCATACAGAATCTGCTCTTGGAATTCAGCCGGGCACACCTGCAGCGCTTGGAACGTGGCCAGGACCTCGCAAGCGCCCCCAGAAGGCCTTTCTGCCCCCGGGGTCTCCTACACATCGAGGGATCCCCTGAGACTGCTGGTTTCCTGGCTCCCGCCCCAACACAGCAATGGTATCATCCTGTCCTACGGGCTCCGGCGGAACGGGCTGCCCCCTCCTTCCATCTTCGACGCCACCACGCTCAACTACACCGATGAGGACTTGCTTCCCTTTTCCTCCTACAGCTATGCCGTGCTGGCCTGCACCCGGGGCGGCTGCTCCGCCAGCGAGCCCAGCAACATCACAACTCCCGAGTGGGCCCCGGCCGGCGTCAGTCCTCCAACCGCCTGGGCCGTCAGCGCCAGCCAGATCAACGTCTCTTGGTCCCCGCCATCAATTCCCAATGGCAAGATCACTAAATATTTACTTCGGTTTGGTGGTCAGGAGGCCCCGGCCGGGCAGAACCTGTGGCTGTTGATGTCCCACTTGCAGCCCCACACCCAGTACAGTTTCTCCCTGGTGGCCTGCACCAACGGAGGCTGCACCGCCAGTGTGTCCAGATCCGCCTGGACTATGGAGGTCCCCGCCAGAGAACACGGACCCTCCAACACTGCAAATCATAGGCTCAGAAGCGATCGAAATCGCCCGGAAACCCCCAAGAAACCCAAACGGCAAGACTGGAAGTTATGAACTTCGGAGGGATGGAGACGTGGTGTACACGGGTCTGGAAACTCGCTACCGTGACTTTGCGCTCACCGCAGGTGTGGAGTATGGCTACGAGGTGACTGCGGTCAACAGCCAGAGCAGGGGCTCTAGTCCACTGGCCAAAGATCGCACCAGCCCCCCAGTGCCCTCGGGAATGCCACCTCCAAAACTGCATGCCAACAACGCTCAGGAGGTCTCGGTGGATTGGGTCCCTCCAGTGAGGGGAAAGGGAGAGATCGTCAACTACACGCTCTTCATCCGTGAACTGTTCGGAAGAGAAATTAAAATCATACACATCAACACCACACACAGTTCTTTCAGGACGCAGACAATCGCCATCGGGCGCCTGAAGCCATTTCACAGGTAAGGGGCCGTGCTGGGGTTTCTGGGAGCCTGTCGCTGTCTGCGGCCTAAGCGCTCGGTCAGTGCTGATGAAATATCTGATATCAACTTTCGGTCTCCACACACAGGCAGATGTGAGTGTATGGACCTGTTCACACACAACGCACAAATGTACACACACACACACACACACACACACCCTTGTGAGACTGTACCGGCCAGCTTGTGCTGGCGCTAGGCTAGTGTGTTTTTAGGGACTAGCTCCCTTGGCAACCCAGCACCTCTTCTGTCTTCTCCTTCCCCGCGAAGCTCACATCCTCCTGCGGTCATGGCGTCTCCGCAGGTTCCCTCCAGGAGCCCGTGTTTCCTCGGCAGCTCCGTCTGGCTCCGCAGCGCACACAGAGGTGGTATTCCCCACCACGCACCAATCTCCCTGTAGCTTAAAGCATTGCTCGGCATGTTCCCCATCATATTTTAAGTGATTATATCCCCAGAGAAGAGAATAAGAAAAAATGTTACCTTAAAAATGAGCAGAAACACTTTGAACAGCTAAAAGGGTGCTAATTTCTAGCCACCCCAGGTTAACTGCCCCGTATGAGCACTGATGTACGGTACTGTTTAAATGGAGCAGCTATGGTCTTAGGCATCTGCCCGTGGCAATTACTTAGGTTGTATGAAATACCAGACAATAATCAGAACTTCTCAGGCCTCCTCCACAGCCAAACACATGCTCAGGGAGTGACCTTGGCCGCACTCAGGCTGGGAACACTTTAAAGAACCTACATATGTGCACAGTCGCATTTTATAAGGACATTCTCTCACACGTATTATATAAAGTCGGAGAAACGCAGTCCCCAGTTGCCAATGCAAGTTTCACGCATTGTATCACTTTGAGGTTCTCCCCCTCTTTGAAAGCTGATTCAAAAACATTTCTAGAGAAGAAAATGATGTGAAAAGGATGTTTTTTCTAGGCAAGAAAAAAATGTTTGGGATCCTAGCAATACATTTAGAGGTGCATGCATGGTCTCTTCCGCTACTAACTGAGAAGCGCATGCGTGGCCTCTTCCTCCACTAGCTGAGAAGCGCATGCGTGGTCTCTTCCTCCACTAGCTGAGAAGTGCACCGTGGTCTCTTCCTCCACTAACTGAGAAGCGCATGCGTGGTCTCTTCCTCCACTAACTGAGAAGCGCATGCGTGGTCTCTTCCTCCACTAACTGAGAAGCGCATGCGTGGTCTCTTCCTCCACTAACAGAAGTGCACCGTGGTCTCTTCCTCCACTAACTGAGAAGCGCATGCGTGGTCTCTTCCTCCACTAACTGAGAAGCGCATGCGTGGTCTCTTCCTCTAACTGAGAAGCGCATGCGTGGTCTCTTCCTCCACTAACAGAAGCGCATCGTGGTCTCTTCCTCCACTAACTGAGAAGCGCATGCGTGGTCTCTTCCTCTAACTGAGAAGCGCATGCGTGGTCTCTTCCTCCACTAACTGAGAAGCGCATGCGTGGTCTCTTCCTCCACTAGCTGAGAAGCGCATGCGTGGTTTCTTCATCGTGGTCTCTTCCTCTACTAGCTGAGAAGCGCATGCGTGGTTTCTTCCATCTAACTGAGACGCGCATGCGTGGTTTCTTCCTCTACTAGCTGAGAAGCGCATGCGTGGTTTCTCCATCTGCCTAAGAGTCACATAGGACCCAGAGTGGCATGCCGTGTGTGCCGTGGAGTTTCCTGGAGGTTTTGGTTTGTGGTCTGCAAAGCTTACTGATGGTTACTAACGACTGAAGATTCATGTGCCCGCATTTTTGGTACCCACAGCTGGTCAATAGGAGGAAGTAACCTGGGAATATTGTAGCACTAGAAAGAAACTGACTCGGGACTTTATCTGTGTTCGGGTTGTTTTGCTTTGTGTTCATATTTGAGGCAGGGTCTCCTGTGCCCCCCACTGACCTTGAACTCCTGATCTTCCCGTCTCTACCTTCCAAGTGCTGGGTTTGCAGGTGCGTACCTCCAAACCTGAGGAATACAGTGATGGGGGAGACCCAGAATGTCGGGCATGCTGGCCAGGCCTCTGCCAACTGAAGGCATCCGCAGTTTGAGCCAGGATTTCAAATGTAGCCACTGATAAGCGGGAGATTGGAACCTCACTGTGGAGATCAGATGGAGCTCACGACGCTGTCAGGTCTACCACACACAGAGACACATTTGCCCACACATCGCTGGTAATGCCAAAGCAGAGGAGACTCTTCAGGGGGAAGGAGGGAGAGAAGTGGGAGGTGAAGGAAGTCACAGAAACAGAGGAGAACAGAATTAAAAAGGCAAAACAGAAAGCGTGCGAGGCACTGAACGGCACGAGAAGGCTGGAGCAGAAGGAAGCCGAGAGAGGAGGCGTCACATGGTGTGTGGGGACGCTCATCGGCAACCACAAGCCTCAGCCAGCCAAAGGCCCCTGTGCCTTGGGAAAGACCCTGCTGTGCAGAGACCCTTCCAAGCGGCAGACGCCGGCCGTGAAGCAAAGCGTAATTGATTAGCGGAGTTAAACTGGATGCTGATAAGGTGTCTCCATGATGGATCATCTAGTGTGTGGCTGGGTTAACTTTGGCCCCCCAAAGGACTCTGCAGGGTACAGGGGAACCTGTTCTGAGATGTCAGGTATCAGGCAGGGGGGGAATTTGTTACCACAGAGAACCACTGTGATGCCCCGTCATGGTCTGGAAACCTTCCCAGGGGATCAAGTATTGCCAGCCGTGCAGGCAGGTGGGGTCCACGGTGGCCACCGTGCACCGTCCCCAAGCTGCCTTCTTCATTGCTGTGGAAGAGCTTTTGCCTGGCTCCAGAACTTTCCATTGGAAAGAATCTTGAGAGTTTCCTTCAGCCTTCTTTGAGGCAAGATTCTTGCCCACCCACCAAATAAAGGAGGCTTCTCACCTCCCACATACACACCCAGTCCCCCCTCCCCCACCACGGGTTTGGAACAGATCAAACATACCCAACTTTCCACGAAAATAAGAGTTTATTGTTATCTAAAAGTTAACTATGGGGCTAAAGAGATGGCTCGGGAGTTAAAGCCTTTTCCTTACAAACAAAAGGAGCTGAGTTCAGATCCCCAGATCCCATGTAAAAACACCAGGTGGTGGAGACATGAAATTCCAACCCTGGAAGGCAGAGTCTGGGAAATCCCAGAGCAAAGCAATAAGGAGGTGCAGTGATTCAGGATGGTTCCTGATGCTCCCCTTGGGCCTCCACAGACGCACAAGCTCAAGTGCCCTTCTACACACACACACACACACACACACACACACACACACACACCAAAAGAGCTAACTACACATAAAAATATCAACATGCTTTTTTATTTTTCACCCCCTGAGAACTCATGGTCTTTAAAGATCTGTCCCAGACAGATCTGTTTCATGAATTCCATCCTTCTGTTCTGCAGGTACGTAGCTCGAGTCCAAGCCTGCACCACCCTAGGGTGCGAATCCAGCGACTGGACACCCATCCAGACCCCGGAGACCCCACCCCAGATGCAACCAGCCCCACATGTGGAAGTGAAGACCGAGACAGGGGGATTCCAGCCAGTCGTTGAGTTGTGGTGGGCAGATCCGCTGCAGCCCAATGGAAAAGTCCTGCACTTCGAATTGTACCGAAGACAGATCGCAGCACAGCCGGGAGGATCCAGCCCAGTATTAGCCTACAACGGCAGCAGGAGCTCCTTCGTGGATACAGACCTGTCTCCTGTCACTGAGTACGAATACCAGGTAAGAACCGTACGGCTGCCCACAACCCACTCCCAGGTGGGGCGCCCATGGAGGTGTGCTGCAAAATCACCTACTGTAAAGCCACTCGAGGAGACACGTCTTTAGAAGCCTGCTGTCCTACCATGGCTGTAAGCAGTAAGTGAGGGCGGGAGAACCGCATGCATTTGCCTTCTTCGTTTTCTTGGTTCTCGATCCATGGGATGTGTGTTTGGCTTCCCTCCGTAGGTTTCAGGGGAAGATCTGTGATGTGACCTTTGGCGTTAAGCTCCCCTCACTGGGGTTACCTCTGTGGTGCTCCTCGAAGATTTCTGTGAAAACAACTTAGGTTTTACTAAAATAAAATAAAATCTAATAGGAAACACCATAGCGACTGTGTGGAAGATACACACAAGGATGTGATGTGAGGGTGCTAGGGAGATACTCAGGGGGTGAGAGAGCTTGTGTGTCAGCATGAGGACGTGAGTTTGAATCTCCCAGAGCCTAGGCAACAAGTTGGGCATAATGACATATGCTCTAACCTCTGGATGGTCGCAGGGTATAAGACAAAAGGATTGTTGGGGCTTCCAGCCCCAGGCTAGCTCCAGGTTCGCTGAGAGATGCTGCCCAAGGGAATAAGGCAGAGAGTGGGGAACAGGCAGAGAGTGGGGAGCCTGACATGGGAAGTCATCCCTTGGGCATACATGGGCATCCAAAACAGTGGGGGGGGAGGGAGAGAGAGAGAGAAAGAACGCATTTTGCCTTTGAGAAGAATCTCCATGGTTCCCCAAACTGCTTGGGGGTCATGTCCTGCGCACGCTGCCTTTGAGGCATCATTCACCTGACCCTGACAGTGACTTGAATCATCATCAGAACTTGTTTTCCAGGTAACTGACCTGTTTGGAAGCAATAGAAATGAAGAGGCAGGTAGCTTTCCTCTGGAGGGGGCCAGGCTGTGGCGCAGTAGTGGCTCAGCCCAGTCGAGAACTGAGGTACAGGAGGGGGGTCCCCACCACCTTCCAGCACCCACATCTCTATGCTTATGTCGCCTTTCAAGTGTTCCTTTAATGCGCCCTGATAAAATCTAGCTGAAGGAGAACAAAACACATCCTCTTCCTTACTCTTCCTTCCTTCTTTCCTTCTTTCCTTCCTTCCTTCTCTGTTTTGTTTTGAGGTTGGGGTTCCTTTCCCTTTCCCATTCATATATGTGTTGGGTGTTTACACATGACTCTGCGTGTTCGCACTGTGTGTGTGAGCACACGTGTATACAGATATTTTTGCATGCATGTCTGCGTGTGCACATGCATGTAAGCATTGTGTATGCAGATATATTTGCACGTGCACGTACATGTTCACATGTGCATACAAGCACATGTATGTGCATGTGCACATGCATCTGCTTAGAGAGGCCTGAGATTGAGATGGGAAATCATCTTCGATTGCTCTTCCACTTTATTTGGTTGAGACAGGGTTTCTAATCAAACCCAGAGCTCACTGATTGGACTAGTCGGCTAGCTACATTGCTCTGGGGGTTCCCAGTCTCTGCCTTCTGAGGATGGAATAACAAGAGGGCTGACACACCCACCCAGCATTTTATATGGGTTCCAGAGATCCAAATTCAGGTCCTCATGTTTGGATGGCAAAATACCCACTGAGCAACATCTCTGGCTCCTGTTGCTTTTGAAAATGGAATCTAACTCTATAGTGTAGAACTTTCTAGACTTGCCTAGAACAACAGTCCTCTGGCCCCAGCTTCTCATAAACAAGTCCAGCTGTTTACATGTGAGGCAAGAGAGGAAGGCAGGACACATTGTCTGAGAAGTTCTTGCCTCCATCAAATAGTTTTTGTTCCTCTGGTTTTATCTCTCTGTTGTCATTGCTTTACGTTGTTCCTTGGCTCTTCGGTGGCAAGAGCAACGGCATGTACAACATGACTTCTCAGGTCTCAGTCATTTCAGTTCCGCTCCTAAAGCTGAGATTCTGAAGGAGCAAATGCTGAAAGACAATCGCTCCTAAATCAGTAATTTACAATGACTGAATGAAAATATTAGGAATGCCTTGTTTATTCCATGGAGAGAAATGTGTGTGTGTGTGTGTGTGTGTGTGTGTGTGTGTGTGTAAGGGCACTGTGTGTGCCTATGGAGGCCCAAGGGTGACATCAGGAATCATCCTGGATTGTTCCACCTCCTTATTGCTTTGCTCTGGGGTTTCCAGGCTCCGCCCTCAAGGCAGGAATTGCAGGCCACCGCCATATCCCCGTGTCATCCCAGAATTGACATATGGGATGTGAAGATCAAGTCAGGTCCTTGTGCTTTGGAGGCAGAGGCTTTAACCACTGATCCATCTCCCAGTTCGGTCCCTGAGAACCTCAAGTGAATTTTCGTCTACCAGAATTGACTTCTTCCTGTGAGCGCATTTCACGCTTTCCCAGCATGGGCTCTGGCAGTGCGGAGACCTGAAGTAAGGATGAGAGTCTATCTCTGGGCAGAACTGAAGGACAGTTACAAATCCAGTGGGATGTTTCCCACAGTCAAATCACTTCTGTCTGACATTTCAGCACGGGTCTGTGCTAGCATGTATCCTACGTGGGCTGAGAGCTGATGGGAAACCCTTGATCGCTGGGTGGGCAGGGTGAGTGAGGGTCTTCCCATAGGTCTTCCAGGGGTAGCTGCCTGAGCCTGGCTGGTCTATTGCTCCTGGGTTCACGTGGGTGGGATGGGGCCCAGGACGTGCATATGCCAGGCCTGTGCCGTGAGCTACATCCCAGCCCTGAGCTGTAGCCTTTACTCCGGGGGCGAACTGGGGCTAATGAGCAGCCCGAGGTAATCGTACATTCACAGTCATGCTTCTGCTTAAGGCAGTGACTCACCATGAGGTTGCGAGGGCCTGCCAGGGCTCCCTTGCACTGCAGCATGCTGACAGTGACTTAATTGGTTCCGGAAACTTCCCCAGGATGACAGGTTGTGGCAATAAGCACCTACACATGCTCTGGAAGCTTCCGGCAACTGGGTGATGGAGAAGTCACAGGTCCGACTTCAGGAAAAGTCTCTGACTCGCTGAGAAGGGTTTGGTCGGGGGTCGATGCTGGGGTGGGAGTGGGGTCCAGGCGGGGCAGCCTTCAGCTGCTTTCTGACTGACTGGTCCTGTCCCCAAATAAGAGGATGGAAGGAAGGCTGCGGAAGGGGTGCAGGAGGGTCTTCACGGTCCACACCGAAGGCTGAAGGCCTCGGGAGGGCACCGTGGACCCCCGTGGGCAGCTAGCAAATGCAGATGACAAGCTGGAGGACCGCAGAGGGCCACAGCGTATCCCCCTGGCTACTTGGGCAGATCCAGCACTCGGCCTTTCCTCGCGGTCTTAGTTTGGTCTTATGACCGCGTATCCTACACTGGTGGCGCTCACAGCAAGCAGCCGTTTCTTACACTCTGGAGATGTTGGCGTCCCAAGGCAAGGCCACCATAGGAACCGTGGCTGTTGAGAAGTGTCATCTGCCGCTTGGGTCTTCACAATGCAGGGAGGATGGGGAAGGGAACAGGATGGGGAAACAGTCAGTGGAGAGACGAGGGGGTGAGAGGGAGGAACAGGGAGGGAGGAGCATCCCTGATGGTCTCCTTACAAGAACGCTAATCCCATTTGTGTGGCTCCCCTCCATACATGCTCAGTGCCCCCCAAAAACTAGCGTGTGGATTTGGAACGATTCAGACATTTGCTCCATGACACTTCATTTTAAGGACATAGTCCTTCTGGTTCTATATTCTACGGACCAAGTGGAGGCACCTAAAGCTATTCCGATCAGACGTTACCTTCTCTTCTTAGCCTTGGTGATCCACAGCTGGTAAAGCCTCATCCAGAGCAGTTCCGGAGAACCACAGAACTGAGCTTTGAGTCGTGCGGATGCTCGTGAGCCGCTGACACCAGCTTCGAATGAAGGAAATGGGCGATGATCATCTCCGTCCCTCTCCTGGGGCTGTGAGGAGCTACTCCAACCCGAGCAGGTCTATTTGGCTCGTGACTCCAGGAGGAGAGAGCGCGCCACGCTGGAGAGAGCTGGCTGCGTGGCCCCTCACCACGCATCCCATGGTCAGGAGTCAGAGACAGAAAGAGAATAGCAAGTGGAGCCCAGCGGGGCCAGACTCTAAAATCTCAAGAGGAAGTAGTCCACTTCCTCTATCCAGACTCCACCTCCTAAAGGTTTCCACAACCTTCCCACAGCGGCATCGCCAGCCGAGGACCAAGCGTTCAAACACGAGCGTCTCTGGGGAACATTTCATATTCAGCTCACACTAGTCATCCATCACCGAAATGGACATCCAGAGACGTCAGCAGGGCCTCTTATCTAATCCTGACCCACTTATTTACTCATAAATGTGTTTTAAATGTATACATGGCTTCTAAAATATAAATGTCAACACATTGTAGCTGTAATTTATTTAGTTCAGGACGTGCACATCTCGTCCGTGTCCTTGAGGAAAGCCACCCCTGTGACACAACCGGTAACAGAAGACAGAGCTGAACTTTACCGCACACGAGGGAACTGTGCCTCTTCGTCCGTCTGGGGGCGAGATTGAAGGCGGGCGGTCTACAAACCAAGCGGCAGAGGCAGACGGGCCTTGAAAGCCTGGGACAGGACTGGATGTCGTCCCTCCCCCTCCTCTTCGCTCATCCCCGCGTGGCTCTGCTTGGCATGGACTGTCTCTGGGCACTGGCGGAGAAGGCCCACCTCCCAGGGTCACACCTCGTCTCTGCCTTCTGGCCATTAAAATACGGGTAAAGGTGGCTCTGAACTCCTAGACTCGCCTTGGGGTAAAAGCAGTTAATAAGTGAACAGATCGGCAGGGAAGAGTTCAACCCTTGAAGCTCTTGCTGCGTGAGCCAAAGGATCCCAGGCAACATCCGCAGGTGTGGTGGCTTCGGGGGTCCCCCAGAGCAAGCTGGGTGGTCAGACCAGACCTGTGGTGGGCTTTGGGTTTCATTAGAGGCCCAGCTGCAGAAGAAGGAGATGGAAAAGCCATTGAGAATGAGCCCCCAGATCAGTCATGCACGTGTATCTACACACACAACACACACAACACACACACGTATGTACCCTGTATATACAAAACACATGAAAATGGGGGAGGGGTGAGCCTGCTCAGAGTACTTACTGTTAGGAAGAACTTTTCGATCAGCATAACAATGGCCAGTCCCTCTTGAGGGTGGGCAAGGGCGGCCCTCTCTTGCTACACTGCAGCACTGTGCAGGTCTCTCAGGGGGCCTGCTCTACAGCGTGGGCTCCCCGAAACTGAGAAAAGAAGTCCTGTGACCACGCACATCTGCTCTGAACACCCGCTTCCTCCCGAGACCCCATGGCGTGCGCAAGAGATGGTGTCCGTCAGAAACAAGCCACGCTCAGCCTTCGCCCCACCCCAAGGACACCTGCGTGCTCGCAACTGTGCTGTCGTGTCAACATGGAGTCGACATCACAGCGCTCAGGCTCGGGAGACAGCTCGGTGGGTAAAATGCTTGCCTTATGAGTAAGAGGAATGAGTTCAACCCCCCAGAGTGGACATTCGAAAACAGCCAAGTGTGGTGCATCGTGCGTGTGACCTCAAGCGCCAAGGAGGTGGAGACGGGCAGGTGTCTGCCGTCATTGGCCAGTCGAGAACTACGGGCAAGTTCTAGGTCAGCGAGAAAAGCCGTCTCAGAACAGAAGGTGGGTGGTGTCTGAGGAGTGACGGCGAGGGCTGTCCTCTGGCCTCCACACTCGTGTGTACATGCATGAGCATGCATGTGCACACATGCACATACATGTGCACACATGTACAAGCATGCACGAGAGTACAACATTTGGATGAGATACTAAATTTCCCATCGCCTTCCCATGCCCATTAAACAAATGGGTGCTGTCGTGATTTAAAGGTGAGTCCCCCACACACACACACACCAGCCCAGGCTCCGTTTGACTCCTTCTCCGCTGATGTGGTTTTCTGGGAAGGTTGTAGCACCTATGGTAGATGGAGCCTCTGGATGGAGGCACGTCACAGGCAAAGCAGGCCCTGAGGTTTGGTAGCCTGGCCCTGCTTCCTCCCTTTCTTGCTCGCTCTGTCTCCTGATGGCTGCGGCCACCTGAGCCGACTGCTTCTGCTCTAGCCACGCCTTCTGCTACGCGATTCCCACCATAATGGACTCTTGCCTCACGCACACCCTGGAACCGTAAGTCAGATCAATCTCCCCTAAGCTGCTTGCGAATGAACAGAAGAGTAACTACAACAGGTTTGTGATGGCGACCAAGAGATCGTGGGCGTCTGGCAGAGTCTGCGGTCTGCTACCTGCCCTGCTACCTGGTCTTACTAATCAAGAAAAGGACAGTCATTCTTTCAAAGGGAAGAGCCAGGTTAAGAGAACTCTTTTATCAGTAATTTTGTTCTTTGACAACTTCATGCATGTTAATGCGTGTTCTATTCCCCCCCACCCCCCACCCCTGGTCTCACTCAGCTTCTCCATTCCGTCCGACCCTCCCTCTTCTCTGACGTCCCTTTCCCTCACGTGTGACTTCTGCTCAGTGTCTCACTGAGTTTGACGAGGGTTGTCTGGCCAACCTTGGGTTTGTCACTCTCAGTTGGTGCCCGCGCACCCATCCCTGGGCACTGGATGCGAGTTCACAGTATGTTGGCAGGGGCAGGATGGCATGTGCCTTGCCCCATCTCTAACTGCCCACTGCACCCTGGATAACTGCTCCTCTGAGTTCATGACTGCCACGGCCGGCCACACAGAGGGGGTCCTGCTACCATCAGAGAACCACTAACGAAACATCAGAATGCGACAACCTCTAGTCGAGAGCTGCGCTCAGGGCATAAGGCGATGCTCCCCAGCCTGGTAGCCAGAGTTGGGTCCCTGGAAGTCCACATGGTGAAGGAGACAGCCGACTTCTGACATTGGTCCTTTGACCGCCACCTGCGTGTCATGGTGTGCATGCATAGTCTCTCTCTCTCTCTCTCTCTCTCATAAGTGAATAATTGTTAAAAGAAGAAAAAGTGTAACTGGCTGTGGAGGCGCAGGGCTCCTCCAGTGAGTAGTTCAGTTGGTCCTGTACTCATGTTCTCTTTTGAGGTGCCCCACCTGAACTTCCCCCAACACCAACAATCCTAAGCTTTGGCTTCTGGCCTCCCCCGACCTGCTATCGTCCCACGTGCCCCCCCACACACCCGCCATCCTCCCCTGTGACCCCCCTGGCCCGTCCCTAAGCATCTTCTATATCGCATTTCCAGTCAGCGCATTGAGCGTGTTTCTCTGTTTGGCTTTGGACTTGCATTTAATTAGGGATTAATCTCACCAGCGTATTTGCGAGCAGCAGGGACAGTTTGCTCGGTCAGTTTCTCCCTCAAGAGCTAAGCTCCCCGGGTCCCGGACTCCCACAGCTCCGGCTCGAAGACATTGATTCCTGCTGTCACTCTCGCCGCCGTGGCTTCTGAAGCACCGGGCAGCCTCTGACCCTCAGACACGTCTACAAATGGGAAAGCCAAAGCTGCACTGGCCTGGGAGGCGGGCATCTCTTTTGGCCTCAGTCCCTCCTGTGTGAGAACATTCTGGAACAAGCCAGGGTCCCTGTCCTGTCTGGCCTCCCTTGGGACTCGGTTCTTGAGTTCCTCTGGTCCAGTCTTCACGAGCCTTTGAGACAGTTACGCATCTGAAGACAAGCACGTTCTCATAGGGATACAGATGTGGCCTGATTTACATTTAGCTTAAGCCAGTATTGACCTTCCTGTGTTTGCTTGGGTCTGTGTCGGACATAAAATGCCCAACACCACGGAATTTTCCACAGTAGAAAAGGGACACGTCTCCGCAGCCTCCTGGCTCCGCACAGGCGGTTATGCATCCTCGGTGGGACCGTGAAGATAAAGTTCCTCAAAATCCCCCTTATTTAGTTCTGGCAAGAAGTGCAGGAAACCAGGCTGGAGAGGTGGCTCAGGGGTTAAGCCTCCGCCTTGCAGGTTAAGCCTCTGCCTTGCAGGTTAAGCCTCCGCCTTGCAGGCGGAAGGTCCTGAGTTCGGATCCCAGATCCCACGTATAGACGCCAGGCGGAAGCGGAGGTGGCCTGTGCTTCTGGTCCTGGTAGGGCGGAGCCTGTGAATCCCGGGGCAGAAGGAGATGGAGGCGTCCACGGTGGTTCGCATTCGTGGTTCTACACACACACACACACACACACACACACACACACACACACACACAGACACACACGCACATGCGCACAGTTGAATAAATAATAATAATAAAAAAAAAGTGCAGGAAACCATGGGGCAGAGTACTCCTTTTCCTTCCGTAACTGAGTCATTGCTAATCACCCACCATGTCCTGAGTGTAGCTAAGCACGGGATTGAGGCAGACCGCGTGCCATGGTCTCCTCCCTGAGGATGCAAGGTTTAGTTAACAAGGGCTGGGGGTGTGCTCGAAGGCAGAGCATCCTGGGTTCAATCTCCAGACTGGAGAAAGAAAAAGAAAGAAAAATAGGAAGGGAGGGAGGGAGAGAGGGAGGGAGGAAGGAAGGGAGGGAAAGAAGGAGGGAAGGAGGGAGGAAGCCAGAGGACCCAGTCCCCAGGGAGGCAGAAGGCAGTCTCGCAGACCAGAGAAGGTGAAGGAAGAGGTGGCGAACAGTCAGCCTGCCCACCCGCGTGTGCCATTATCATCTCCAGTTGAATCCCCCCAAGTGCCCCCAAATCTTGGGCTCATCACTTTCTGCTAATGCAGAAACTGCCAAGAAAATCCGAAGACCTGAGGCAGGCTGTGTTGGCCTCGGGATGATGTTGTCGGGTGCCAAATGCCTTGGCCAAAGGGAGGCATCTAATCTACAGAAGGAAAGAAAAACAGTGCAGGGTGAAGCAAATCCGAGGCGGGCGGCTTGGATCTTTAAGGAGATGGCAGACACGTCCTGTTCATTGATTATCGATCGGCCGATGGAGCTGATCTCGAAGGTGCCCATAGGCATCCAGGAAACCGCTTCTCTCCTCTGTGTGTAAAGGCAGATTTGTAATGGGAACCAGGAAGAAGATTATTTTCTCTGATGGAGTCATTGACCTGTTCCAATATTTTCTTTTGCTCATGCTCTGGACTTTTGGGAAATGTTAATTAACCATAAAGGAAAGCAGAGAATGCACTCCAATGAACAAATTTTAGTAAGACAGCAATATTTTTGTTTTGAAAAGTCAGGCCTTTTTTTTTTTAATCCATATCCTTAAAACTCTGGAATAGAGAAAGCTCAGGAGAGAAATGTGGGATAAACCCAGAACGCCGTGAGGGTCTTTGAGGGTATTTCAATTGATCCGCAGCAGCTGATGAGAAGTCAGAAGTGAGTTCTAGGTTTGTCGTTCACCTCGCATCTTCCAAGTTTCAAGTCGCCCCTTCTGCCTTTTCACACGAATGACGTGATAACGACACTGTCTTTTAGCCGATACTTGCCGTGTGCTGAAGACTATGAGAACTTTGCTGTATGAACGAATTTAGTCTCGTCACAAGCATTTGAGATGCGTTGCTATATGATATCATGTTTCCAGGTGAGGAAATTGAGCAGGTGGGAAACTAGGTCACGTGACCCAGGATGCTGCTGCGACTGGAAGGTGGTGAATTCAAATTCCAACCTTGCATGGGTTTGCCTCCATTTTATTTTTGTATAATTCTTAGACTTTCAAGATCCCGATACAAATTTTTTCTTTTTTGTTTTGGAGGGTGTTTTGCATATGGGTGGGTGTACGCGAAGGTTTGCAGGTATGTGTGCAAGAGAGCACTTGAATGAGTGACTTCAGCAATTATCCTGGATTGTTCTACCTCCCTATTGCTCTGGGGTTTCCCCAGGCTCTCCTTTCCAGGGTCTGAATTATAGGCAGCTGCTACATCCAGCTAGTATTTTTATATGGGATATTGGGTGGGTTCCAAACTCAGGTCCTTTCGTTTGAGAGGCAAAGGCATTAGCTCTTGAGCCATTTCTCCAGCTCAAGATCTTGGTAAAATATCTATAAATGACTTTATCTCCTGCCCATTCCTTACCAATATATAGAAACATGCGTGCACATAAATTCTAGAAGAGTCCTAGAAGGTAGGTAGGTGTTTCTTTTGTATGATCAGGAACCTAAATGATTTGGCTGATTACCCCCTTGCAAAAGAAAGGTGTGCAACTCAGATCCTGGTCCTGCAGAACTTCCTGGTCCCACCCACAGGCTCATTCTGTTGCGGAAAAGCCCTTTCATGTCACCCTGTCTGAAGCGCAGACCCCTGCCTGATCTGATTGGCATTTTACAGGCTCTGGGTGGTCAACAAATAATTTATACCCACTAAGCCTCCGTTCCTTTGTCTGTCAAATGGGGTAAAAAGACTCATTTCAAGACTTCCTGAGTTCATGAAGTGAAAGACTTAGGATATTGTCACACATAAAAATTTAAAACAGAAAGCATTCAATATTAGTATTCCTGCGACATGCAAGCAGGTGGCTAATCCTGGATGTCATCTTTGCTAGATCTGGGATCAGCTCACAGCTCAACCAGCAGCTCAACCGAGATTATATGAATTAGCACATTTGAAATACAATGACCGAACCTCAGTGTGCATGGTACCTTCCGGGGGCGGATGGTCCTTCCGGGGGCGGATGGTACCTTCCGGGGGCGGATGGTACCTTCCGGGGGCAGGCCAGATAGAAGGAGACGCGAGAGAGTCCATCTCTCTCTCTCTCTCTGTCTCTGTCTCTCTCTCTCGTTCTCTGTATATGTGTCTGTGTCTCTGTCTTTCTCTGCCTCTCGCTCTCTGTGGTCTTTCTGTCTGTCTGTCTCTGTCTCTGCCTCTCTCAGTGTCTCTGTCTCTGTGTCTGTGTCTGTGGGTGGCATCTGCCACTCAAACCATGATGGAAGGCATGGCCTGGCCTTTCTCCTATGACATCCTATGGAGAGGAAGCTTGAGTTAGGCTCTAATATCACATATCTCGTTCTAGAACAGTATTCCTACCACTCGCCAACTTGTACAAGCGTCTTGTGGGTCGTCTCCTGGCACGCCTGTGCAGATGCGCGGCCACACCAGCTTCAGCGTGTTGTGCTGCAGCGTTGGCTCTGCGGGCCAGCGCCAGCCAGGCCAGCGCGAAGACCTGAGCTCCACCCAGAAGCCACGTTGAAGAGCCTGGTGCGGTGGCTCCTGCCTGGGATTCAGGTGCTGGGGACGTGGCGTCTGGAGGCTCCCCAGGTCCCTGGCCGGGCGGGCTAGCAAAGCTGAGGGTTCCGGGCCAGGGGAATACCGTCTCCAGAAACACAAGGTGAACCATGGGGTGAAGACAATTCCTGAGGTTGACCTCTGATGTTCACACACACACACATGCACACACATTTATTATTTATCTGTGTGTGTGTGTGTGTGTGTGTGTGTGTGTCTGTGTGTGTGTGTCAGAGGGCACTGTGTGTCCCCGTGGAGACCAAGGGTGACTTCAGGAATTATCTTGTATCGCTTCTACCTCCTTTCTGCTTTGCTCTGGGATTTCCCAGGCTCCACTCACCAGGGCCAGAAGTACAGGCCGCCACCATTTCTACCTGGCATTTTTGGCATGAGACCTGGGATCAGAACTCAGGACTTTCTGCCCCACAAAAAACATTTTTAAGAAAAAGAAATAGATTAAGGTTAATTACAGTATTTTCTACATGTAAACCAGTTCTTCCCATCTGATTGCTTAGAAGCACCCTCTGAGATGCCCATTTATAATGTGGGAAATGTCTTGTAATTTCTTTAGCGATGTCACATCTCTGAATTTCCAAAGTGAAGAGAGAAATCAAAATTGTGCCCTGCTGTTCCTTTCTCCTCCTGGGTCCTAGAACTCAATTAAAACCAAGTTCCAATTCAAAGGAAGGTGGATGCAGGGACACTTGCAAACAAATGCTATAAAGAGGTCTGTGAGATGATAAAAGAGAAGCACATCCACGGCTACACAGAGCTTTTCCACAAGTGATTCCTTTGTGGCCAGAGCCTGCAGGCTGCTCATGAAACAAAATAGTCTCATAATCATGCAATTTCCGATTTATTGCCTTCTCTTTCCAGCCCAGCTTCTCTCTAACCACAGTTCTGGCAAAGCCGTGTTGGCGTATCGCTGGCTGAACTCATTCAAAGCTCACGGCAAACTACCTGTTAGAAAAGTATTAGCGCCAACGCCAAGGGAAAATGGACTCCAAGCTTGTAGATGAATCGATATCATTTTGTTGATTGTATCTTTTTATTTATGAGGCATAATTTATGAGTAAGGGAGAGTCGGGGGTAGACTGAATGCAGTCAACGCTATAAATCAGAAGCGGGAAAGAAGGGGGCTTCTGATCGAATCTATTGAGTTAGCTGTTGGCTCCCGCCGTTGTGGGAATTGGAAAGACTTTTTAATATCTCTGAGTCCCCTCCTGGGAGCTTGGTAACAATCACACTGCATGCCCCGAGGAAACAAGTAATTTAATTGTTTGCCTGTTAACATGCCACCTGTTTACTCTGCTGACTAATGACAGGAAGGTGGCTGTTCATGTCGGCTTATGTGTTTTAATTTCTGATGTGAATTGTTGAGAAACTGTATTTACATTCTCCAGTTTGTATACATCGTGAGGTTGTCTCCTTGGTTGGTGTGCATGAAATGGACCTGTCCTTGGGATTATTAGAAAAACTCTTGAATCTCAAATTGTCCTTATTCCTTTTGGAAGCGTTTCTAGAATACCACAAAAATGACATAGAGGACCTGCAGGTGACTTGGTGTGTTAAGAGCTTGTGGCCAAGCATGATGTTTGATACCAGAACCCACGTAATAGCAGGAGAAAATTGACTTTGGAAAGTTGTCCTCTGATCTTCACACACATTCACACATGTCACACATATGCATGCACGTAAACAAATAAATGTAAAGAAAATATTTAAGTTACATAGCAGCCAAAAATTCCATCATGTCTTAATTTCTTTAGAGTGTGGTTATAATACAGCTCTTCAAATATGCAGCTTGGGTGGCCGGGCACATTAGACTATAGATAAATAATAGAAGATTGATAGCTAGATGATAGATGATAGATAGATGGATATATAGATGATAGATAGAAGATAGATAGATAGATAGATCAGTCAATAATAGAGACAGAGTGGTAATAGCAATAAAGTGCTAGATGATAGAAAGATGATAGAGATGATGGATGAGAGATACATGATTGATAGGTGAGAGATGATAGATAAATGACAGGTAGATAAATAATAGATGGACAGATAAACAGATAGATAAATGATAGGTAATTGATAGATTATAGAGAGATCTGATAGATGTATAGATAGATAATTTATAGGTGATAATGATAAATGATAGACAAATAATAGAAAGATCAGAAAGAACAGACAGACAGACAGGGTACAGATAGCTAGAGTACAGGCATATATTACTATATGGTACTTAAGAAAGGACGCTTTTCTCCACCTGTGATCATCCTGTGACAAAAGACAGCTTAATAAAACGTATGACATCATATGATGGAAGACTCGGAGCCCAAAGGGAAAGTGTTCTTGTGCTAGATTCAGTGGATATGGGGTGGCCATGAGAAGCGGGGCTGGACAGAAAGTGTACCCTAAGTGTGACTGATGGAAGGGGAACCCCAGCAGAGCTGACTTTTCTGCTGCTTCTTGGCCTCTCTGTGGCATCCCTTCTCTCAGGAAGAAGGTCGTGACTGGTTTAAGGGAGGGGCATCTTTGATTCTGGGACCACTGCGGGGGGGTTGTTAGGCCCAAGGCCTGATCTCTAAACAGGCTGTTGAGTGACTCCTCCCCTGGGGGGTTGAGTTTGCCTCTTGTTGCAAGACAATGGCAGGCCTAACTCCCCCCTTTGGGAGTAGAGAACTTCCAGGTTGTTGGGTCCCTTTTGTTTCTCTTAGAAACTGGCTGGGCTGTTCCGCCCCCAACAGTTCTTTCCTGCTTATCTGAGATATGCTTATGCAGGGACCAAGTAACTCTGTTTTGAGGCACACATTCCTTTCTCTTCTAGCAGCAAGGCGCCATGCATCTGGTCCCACAACAAGTGCATGTAACCAAAATGTATGCGCTTTACATAATCCTGTAAAGAATTTGGCCCTGCTCCTTGATTATCAAACCCATGTATGTTACAATAAAGTTGGCTTGGATGATGGACATCCCAGACTCCCTCTGCCCCAATGCCTGATCGATTCCTACCGCTCCCACTTCTGTTTTCCTGCACGTAAGTCTGGGTTTACGCTGTTTGTGGGCTCAGACACCGCTGGATGGATGCGAAGGATGCTCAAAGCGAGAAAGGGGCGTGTGAGTCAGAGCCCGGGAGAAGGTCTGAGTGTGTCCAAGACCCTCAGTGTGTTTTTGTTCAGAGTACCCAGCTCACCAAGCACCACAGTTGAGTGTTTTAAGACTAGCAGACAGGTGAAGATACACACAGATGCGGCAGGTCACCCTGGACCTAGTCCATTTGCTGGATTTCGCATTGACGCATTAAACCCAAGAGGCCAAGCAGTCAGGGTTTAACTCAGTGTAGTCCTAGATTGAGTCTCCTGCACCGGCAAACAACACACACGAATGGATCTGGGAACATCGTTCAGAATTTCCCATGCCAGTTCTGTGCGTCTTTCTCTTCTCCGTCAACTTCCGTCGCTGCGAGGAGCAGCTGCGAGGAAGAAAGGGTTATTTTGGATCACAGGTTCGGAGGACTCAGCCCAAAGCAAATCAGAATATCATGGGGGTGCGTGGGGGAGCAAACTGTCTATCTGTGGTCACCAAGATTCAGAAAAGAGGAGAGAGAGAGAGAGAGAGAGAGAGAGAGAGAGAGAGAGCGATCACTCACTCATCTCTGCCTTGTGCCTTGGAGACAGATGCGGCCTGTGATCCACTCTCGTTCAATCACATGCTCCACGTGACGTTCATTCAGCAGCGGCTCTTGGAATAGACCTGCTGGTGGAAGCATGCTGATAAAAATAGGAATCCTCTTTTGATCTTAAGTTGATTAAATACTAAAAAGAAATCCAGGAAAAAGAGATCTCTTGTCAAGGCAGGAGCGGGGGTCATGAAATGATTCCACATGTAAAATGCTTCCCATGCACCCAGCCCGAGTTCCATTCCGGGATCCTCTCCATGACCTTGTCTGCTAACCTCCATACATGCACTGTGGTATAAGCACCCTTACACACACACACACACACACACACACACTAGTAATAATGATGATGATAATTAATAGTTTTAAAAGACACAATTCTGGAGGCTGGAGAGGTGGCTCAGGGGTTAAGCCTCTGCCTTGCAGGTGGAAGGTCCCGAGTTCGGATCCCAGATTCCACGTATAGATGCCAGGTGGAAGCGGGGGCGGCCTGCATTTCTGGTCCTGGTAGAGCGGAGCCTGTGAATCCTGGGGCTGAGTAAACAAGGAGGAGGTGGAGGCGTCCATGGTGGTTCCCGAATTCGCCCGTGGTTCTACACACACATACATACATACCCATACATACACACACACACATACATACACACACATGCACACATGTACAATTGAATAAAAAATTAAAAAATAAATAAATAAAAGACACAATTCTACCTCTGCTCCCTGTGGGGAAGGGGAATGTGGCAGTGCCTGTTTTTAGGAGAGACTATTCTTACGTGCAGCGAGACACTGTAAACGCAGAGGCCCGCTCTAAAGGACAGTGGATGATGTCACATCCTGAAGACAGGACTCCGCCCAGAAGCCTGTGAGGCACAGGAGGCCTCGAGGATCCCCTGTCCCTACGGTGACATTCAATCAAGCCACACCCCTCCTGACCATGCCCTGAAGGACTCGGGGTCACCCACTGCAGTGACACTCGGCCAACGGGCTCACTGCACGGCCAGTAAGAGCCGAGATGTGGGGGCCACCCTGATGTCTGTGGGTGCGTGCAAACTGCCCATCAGGAGACAGCGCCCTGTGTCTGGGTGCTGAGACAGGGCTGAGTCTTGAGGACAGGAAATGGAGGCGCTTTTCATTCTCTTCATGGTCACTCCCTGGCAGAGAATGTATTGCGGGTCCTAGGGAGCTTTCTTCAGCCATAAAGAAGGGGACAATTGTGACGTTTGCAGGGAAGTGGATGTAGCTGGAGCTTATAATGTTATGAAGTGAGATGGGCTCAGAAAGATGAGGGCCATGTGTTTTTTCTCATGTGGAATCTAGTAGAAAGTTGTGTGTGTGTGTGTGTGTGTGTGTGTGTGTGTGGAGTTACAGCTGTGTGCATTTATATGTGTGTGTATATATTTACATCTCTAGTTGTATCTTTGTATACATTTATAGCTGTGCATACATTTATATCTGCGTGCACATTTACACCTGTGTGTACATTATGTCCCTGCGTGTTCGTAGGACATGCAGCTAGTAGAGACCAGGAGGGGGGCAGAGCGCTTGGGGGAGAGGAGGAGGGAAGCAGAGAGGTGGGACTGTGAAGGGCAGACTTCGGGTTTCTGGCACACATGCTGCGTTCTGCTTGCTCTCCGAGGACATCGTCCTTTCAAATCTCTCCCTACCTGCAGTAACCGGTGCCCCTTCCCACCCTGAGGAAGACGCCAACCAGGCGCTTCCTCCTCAGGCCTTGATCAATAGTCTTTCTGCCCCTTGTAAGACTAATCTCGGTGGGTTCGGAGGGGGTGAGAGCAGCTGTTCTATTCACTGACCTGGACTGTGGTTCTGGGAAGCCCGGGGTTCCTGAGGACCCCATTTCCTCCTCCTTCCTTCCCTCACCTATCCAGGAACCCCACTCACCTGGAGAATTTCCTCAACATGTCTATCTGTCCATCTCAGCAAGCAGAGAGACTTTACATCATCCAGACCCGCCGGCATTGCCTGGGGCTGTGAGCTGATTGAAGTTTGTAAACTCAGGATGTCGGTTTATATCTGAGCAACCTGTAAAAAGTCCCAGGCTGGGCTTAAGAGCCAGGTGCCAGAGAACCAGGTCTGACTTCTGGCTCCCCGGCTTCTGTCCTGTGACCGTAGGTGTCATAGTCAGGCACAGGTGTCAACTTTGACTGGTGAGGGTTTGAGCTGGGCACATTTGTAGAGAATTAGTGGTTGAGTTAGGCCCAGAGCAAACCTGAAGGAGATTGTCTAGCTGAGGGGGAAGGCCCAGCCCATGGTGGGTGGGACTAGGCCCTGAACAGGTGAATAAAATACTGAGAACTGGTTGAGGAAGCCGGCATCCTTCTATACACTTGGCCAGATATGCTGGTCTGGCAGGTAAGGATCGTCTCTCTCTCAGCCATTATATGGTGATGGTGTGGACAGTTCCCTTGGCCCTGGTGTTGGTGCGTGCTCTCCTGTCAAGCTGGACAGACTGTAACCTGTAATCATAAGAGAAAATAAACCCCTTGCTCCCTTATGCCATTCTGATGGTCATTTGTCAGCAACCATGCAGGCGACTGTGACACAAGGTGTGACATAGCCTAGGCCTTCGTGAGGCCCTAATGGCAGACCACTCAGCTGACATGTTAAAGAGTGTTCCAAGACGGAGATAGGAGACAAGTGCGGGTGATACTGCAGTCAATGACAGGAGGTGGCAGAAGAGCTCTTTGAGGGGGCTTGACACAGGAGCAGGGAGGCTTGTTTCGAAAGTGGGGCTACCAGCCAGCCTGCAGCCAGGGGTGAATATCTCTACATATTTACATCTGTGTATAAATAAATCTCCAGGGGCTGGAGATTCACATCGAACACCAAGCCAACCTCAGATATTTACTTTAGAAAGGAATCTGCCCTCTAAAAGAAATGCCAACAATTAGGACCTGGTCTCTCCAGTAACATCCTTCTACGCAAAGACAAAACAGCCCTCTGCCTTTCGAAGTATTTCTTCTAAATAATATTTATTTTAAACACTCTGTGCACCTTTTCATGCGGTGTGACTGCTACCCCAGGATCAAGTTTTCCCCACTTGCCTTTAAAAGATTGAGAGATTTAAAGAGAGAAAGAGAGCAAGCGAGCAAGGGAGAGAGAGAGAGAGAAAGGGAGAGAGAGAGAACATCCAACGTGAATCATTTTCCCATGGCTCCCGGGGACAAGAGCACTTTGGAAGGATACAGCCATTTGGCGGCCAGACGGTCTGCTTGCGTTGCCATTTAGATCTATCATTCTGATTGATCACTGTGTGGTTGGCAGTTATCGGGTCTAAATTCAGCCCCACACCCCCGCGCAGCCGTCCCCTGGGTCTCTTGTACCTGGCGCTCTACAAATTACTTCCCGATGCAAATGGCGACCTGAAAAGACCTTTTAGGGTATTCCTGTTTAATTATACAAATGGTTTTTGATAAATCAGATTACACATTGCTCTGTATGTTCACGCCCCCACCTCCTCGATGAAAGGAAATTCAATTTCATGCAGATTTGGCAGAGACCCTGTTTAAGAATTGCTGAGCTCCGTGGGGTCCAGAGATCCATCCAACTGACAACATCGCCCCATCTCCCCAGAGACTAGAGGACGGGTTTTCCTGGGCTTCAATCTACCTGTGGCACTTCTAAAACCCCAGAGCCTCCTTTGCAGTCCCTGTAAAAATCAATGTTTATCTATCTTACTCGGTTGTGGCTTTGGGTCGTCCCCCTCCCCATCTGAGGGGACCTTGCTTTTGAGAGGTCTGTTGATTCTCTTTGGAGGTCTGGGCAGTGAATTCTGCAGGAAGAACCCCGAGCAACTGGACCCGATGCAGGACGGGACCTGCCCCCCCTGAGGGTATTGGAGCGCCCACTTTCCACGCAGTCTCTTCCACCCAAGCTGTGGTCAACATCAGCACCCCCAGGAAGCCCAACGGGAACGTCACCCTCTATAGACTCTTCTACGACATCAACGGGGTCTACACTGTGGTAAGCTGCCGGGTTCCCTGAGCTGCCATCCCACAAGGTTCCCCCTGATCTCCATGGGCACCGTGACCTGGAACCTCGTCCTCTTGCGTCCTGCTTTCCTGTGCACTCTCTCCTGACCTCTGGTGAGCCCAGAAAACAGGCCACCTCCCCCAGCGCGAGAGGAATGCTAAGCAGGGTACTGAAGACTCCACAAATGTAAGAGACCTGAGGCTTTTTCAGATGAGCCCGTTGAAGTCATTAAGTCAAGCATGAGGTGGAAAGACAGATATTCATATGAAAGGACAGTCCTCCACCTCACACGCGTATCATCACGAAAGGAAAAGCCCATCTTTCTGTTGAATTCCGGAACGTTCTGACATCTTTGGATAGACAGAAGAATGGCCGAGCATGGTTCAGCCGCCCTGACACACCGACATGTTTCCCTGACACACCGACATGTTTGTGCATCTAAGGAGGCAGAAGGAAAGGGAGGAGGGCTCTCACCTGTGCTGTGGCCAAGGTGTGGTACCCAGCGCGCCACTTCCTGCCTTTTTCAAATGAAGACACCGAGGGTCTCTCTGGCTCCTGTGGTGTGGCAAAGTTTCTCCCCCGTTGTTTATGAATAAGTGGAGATTAGAATTCTGAGCTCACAGAAACTCATGCAGAAATCAGTGTACAAGTCCAAGTGCATTATAACTTATTTGGGCCAATTTAGGGAACTCTTTGGGAAAGTGGAAGAAATCCTCTTCTGAGGCCAGAATGCCAAGTATTAAAACCCAGCTTCAAAAAATGACTCACACACAGGAAAGAATCCTAGTGAATGAGAAAGGGACATTAGCATATTTTGCACAGGGATTAGTATTCAATCAATACAGACAATGTAAATACAGTCAACCCTTGATTATGCTTACCAAATGATAATATTAATAAATGAAAATAATTTCTATTTGGAGTGCCTGACACACATCTTAAAACAGCAGCCAGTAGTTCTTCTTCATCATGTTATTTTCAGAACATGCAGAGGTGGGAATTAATTTCCTGCTTCTGAGTCCTTCTTTTACAAAGAGTCCTGAAGCCATAGTGAGGTCAAAAGTTTGCTCCCAGATGGCTCAGGGGTTAAGACTCTGCCTTGCAAACAAAAGGGCCTAAGTTCAGATCCCACATCCTGTGTAAAAACAGCCAGGCAGACATGGTGGTGGTCTCTACTTCTGGCTCTAGAAGGCAGAGCCTGAGAATTCCCAGAGAAAGGAACCAAGGAGGTAGATCAATCCAGAATGATTCCCAAAATCATCCCTGGTCCTTTACAGGGAGTGGCCTCTGATACACATACACACATGCCAAAAACAAAAGTGCTCCCAATAAATCAAAGAAATTGCAAATGTGTGCAGATAACTAGATGTGTAAACGTCAAACACCCTTAGAGGAAAAGTCAGGTCTCAAAGCACCTACAGACAGATCTGTCCTGTCTCTAACATGGATTTGAGAGTATTTCTGATCCAGAAATTCCATAGATGTTACGGTGGCAGAATATGTGTGTCAGCGATAAGAATAAACTTCAACTTCAGATTCTGGGGTTATATAAAGGTGTCTTTCTAGTGTCATAGAAGTCAGCCTTCCCGGTCAGACAGTGGCTCGTGTTGGGGCTTCCATCTGTCCTGTTAACCTCTGACTTCTGTGGACTGCGGCATGGTAGAGCATGCTTTTGCTTCCACATGCATGTGCACGCTCTCCAGCGAGCTGGCTCTGTGAGTGTCTATGCGGTGAGGGGCAGGCAGTTGGCACCGTGGGTTGTGACGTTGCCTCATCTCCTCCTCCAGCTGTCTGAGGGCGCAGCCACCCAGCAGACGCTGCGTGGCCTGCACCCCTTCAGCACGTACATCTTGGGGGTCGAGGCCTGCACCTGCTTCAGCTGCTGCAGCAGAGGGCCACCGGCGGAGCTGAGGACCCCACCTGCTTCACCCTCAGGGATGCCACCTCCCCGTGTCCATTTGCTGGGCTCAAGGACCGCCTCCTTCCAGTGGAGCCCCCCGCGGCATCCCAATGGCATCATTCAAAGGTAGCCAGACGGGGCTGGAGAGGTGGCGCAGGGGTTGGAATTCTGTCTCTTAAGCAGAAGGTCCTGAGTTCTGATCCCAGGTCCCAAATAAAAAAACGCCAGGTGGAAACAGCGGCTGCTTGCACTTCCGGCCTGGTAGGCGGAGCCTGGGAAATCCCAGAGTGAAGTTAGGAGGTAAAAACAATCCAAGATGATTCCTGAAGTCAACCTTGGTCCTCCACAGGGACACACAGTGCTCTCTGATAGACACACATGTACATATAAAATAAATAAATAAATATTAAAAATAAAATAAAATAAAAAGGTAGCTGACATGGCAGGGAAGGACAAAGAAACAAAAAAGCAAAAAAACAAAAAAACAAAAACCAGCCTAGGTATGGACATATGGCCGCCCAGGAATCTCCAAGGTTTGGCTATTGTGCAAATACCTACAGTAAAGTACTTACATCCATTCAGAGATTATTAGTTGTAACATGTGTGTCATAGTTAGGCACAGGTGTCAACTTGACTGTTGAGGGTTTGAGCTCTGGGCACATTTGTGGAGAATTAGTAGTTGAGTTGAGCCCAGAGCGAACCTGAAGGAGATTGTCTAGCTGATGGGGAAGGTCCAGCCCATGGTGGGTGGGATTAGGCCCTGGAATAAATCACAGAGAGCTGGTTGAGACAGTTGGCATCCTTCTGTATATACACTTGGCCAGACATGCTGGTCTGGCAAGTAAGGATCGTCCCTCTCTCAGCTGTTATGTGGAGATGGTGTGGCCAGTTCCCTCAGCCCCGGTGTTGGCGCGTGCTCTCCTGTCAAGATGGACTGAAAACTGTAACCAGACTGTCGTAAGAAAGTAAACTCCTTGTTCCCTTAAGCTGTTTGATAGTCATTTATCAGCAACCGTGCAGGCGACTGCAACAGTGTGCACGGCATGAAAGCAAGTGAAGAGAGAAAAGAACAAAATCCTTTTGTTGAAGAGACGATGCTTGTGCTCACAGTCACTGGAAGGGTTTGCCCCCTCTTGGGGTTCTCGGAAGCCACGGCTCTGCTGGCCTCGGTTGAGCAAGAGATCCCTGGGCTTGGCTGGACATCGCCCTGGTCTCATTCAAAATGCCAGAAAGACACTGCCTCAAAGAGCAAGCAGCACTTCTCGCACAGCGATCTGAGGAAAGGGATTTGCTTTCGGATAAACAGAAGAGGAGTCCTTATCCTCTTGACCCAAATATTCATCTTGTCAACAACTTTGGTGACTTGGGGGCTGGGAAAAGCTCAGTTACTGAAATGCTTACTGCACAAGAGGAGGACCTGAGTTTGAATTCTAGACACATGAGATAAAAACTGGACACATTTGTACATGCCTGGAATCCCAGTGCCGAGGAGGCTGGCCAACCGCGCCTACGTGGCTCCAGGCTAGTGAGAAAGACTCAGAAAACAAGACGGAGAGCTCCGAAGATCAACACTCGAGGAGGACCTGTGCATGCACACACAGACACACATGCAGACACACATACATGCAGATACACACGCAGACACAGACACACATGCATGCACACACACAGACATATAGACACACACATGCAGACACACACATGTAGACACGCACATGCAGACAGACACACGGATACACACAAACACATATGCAGATATACACAGAGACACAGACACATGCAGTTACACAGACACGCACACATACGCACATGTATAGACACACACACAGACACACAAATGCAGATACACACACATATGTAGATGTACATGCAGATACACACACACAGACATGCATAGACATACACAGACACATGCAGACACAGACACGCACACAGACACATGCACATGCAGACACAGACACACACAGGCACACACATACAGACACACAGACATGTGCACTCACACACAGACATACACACAGACCCCCCATACAGACACAGACACACACAGACATGCAGACACACATACATACACGCACATGCAGACATACCACATACATGCACAGACACACACACATGCAGACACACACTTGCACATGGAAACACACAGACAGACACACAGACATGCACATGCAGAGACACACACAAACACACACATGCAGAGACATATATGCACACACACATGCACACACAGACACATGCAGGCACACACATGTGCAGACACAGATGCAGACACAAGTAGACACACGCAGATACACATGCAGAAACGCATGCACAGACACACATGACATACACACATGTAGATACACATGCAGACAAACAGCGATGTTCACACGCAGATACACACAGATACACACAACACACACATGCAGATGCACACACATGCAGACAACCACATACACGCACAGACACACACAGAGACACACACAGACATACACACATACACAGACATACACACATGCAGACACACATGAACACAGATATATGCAGGCACACACATGGGCAGATACACATGTAGCCACACACATGCAGACACACAAGTAGACACGCAGATACACACACATGCAGAAACACATGCACAGACACACATGACATACACACATGCAGATATACATGCAGACAAACATAGAGATGTTAACACGCATATACACACAGATACACACAACACATGCAGATGCACACACATGCAGACACATACATGTAGACAAATACACATGCAGATGCACACACATGCTGATACACGGATATACATGCAGACACACAGATACACACAGACACACAGATACAGATACACATGCAGGCAGACACACAGATACACATATATACTGAAACAGATGTAGAGTCACACACAGAGATGCAGACACACATAGATACACGCAGTCACACAGGCAAAGAGAAATGCACACACAGAAATCTATTTGCTAGGCACAGAGCCCATGCACACCTAGTCGCTAAGCTCAGAGCCACACATGTGCATGGGTGCTTGGGGCAGAGCCATGCGGCATCTCTGGGCAGCCTGCTGCTCGTTTCCAGCAGTTGAGACGGCACTTCTGAGAGAATTTTCCTGCAGATGGAATTTGCAAGGTGCACGTGATGTGACGGTGACTCAACGTCCTTCTCACCTGTCGCTGTCTTCTCTCCCTCTCCCCGCTGTTCCAGCTATGAGCTGCAGCTGCACGTAGCTTGCCCTCTGGATTCAGCCCCTCCGTGCACCCCCAGCCGCACAGAGACAAGGTACAGGGGCCCTGGCCCCAGAGCCAGACTTGTGGATCTGCAGCCCTGCACCACGTACGAGCTGCGAGTGTTGGTCCACAACCAGGTGGGCGGCACAGCTTCTGCACAGATCAACTTCACCACCCGCAGCGAACGTGAGTTCCCGCGGGCCGTGCGTGAGTTCCCGCGGGTCGTGTGTGAGTTCACGTGGGTCGTGTGTGAGTTCATGTGGGCCATGCGTGAGTTCCTGTGGGTCGTGTGAGTTCACGTGGGTCGTGTGTGAGTTCACGTGAGTCATGTGAGTTCGTGTGGACCGTGTGTGAGTTCACGAGTCTTGCGTGAGTTCCCGTGGGCCGTGTGTGAGTTCACATGGGTTGTGTGTGAGTTCATGTGGGCCATGTGAGTTCATGTGGGCCGTGTGAGTTCACATGGGCCATGTGTGAGTTTGTGTGGACTGTGAGTTCACGAGTCTTGTGTGAGTTCTCGTGGGCCATGTGTGAGTTCCCGTGGACCATGCATGAGTTCCCGTGGGCCATGCGTGAGTTCCCGTGGGTCATGTGTGAGTTCACGTGGGCTCTACGTGAGTTCACGTGGGCCATGTGTGAGTTCACATGGGTCATGTGAGTTCACGTGGGTCATGTGTGAGTTCACGTGGGCCGTGTGTGAGTTCATGTGGACCGTGTGATTTCACTTGGGCCATGTGTGAGTTCCTGTGGGCCATGTGTAAGTTCACGTGCACCGTGTGAATTCACGTGGGTCGTGTGTGAGTTCACATGGGTCGTGTGTGAGTTCATGTGGGTCGTGTGAGTTCACATGGGTTGTGTGAGTTCACGTGGGTCGTGTGAATTCACATGGGCCGTGTGTGAGTTCATGTGGACCGTGTGTGAGTTCATGAGTCTTGCGTGAGTTCCGTGTGTGAGTTCACATGGGCCGTGAGTTCACGTGGGCCATGTGTGAGTTCACGTGGGCCATGCGTGAGTTCACATGGGCCGTGAGTTCATGTGGGTTGTGTGAGTTCACGTGGGTCGTGTGAGTTCACGTGGATCATGTGTGAGTTCATGTGGACCATATGAGTTCACATGGGCCATGTGTGAGTTCACGTGAGTCCTGTGTGAGTTCACGTGGGCCATGTGAGTTCACGTGGGCTGTGTGTGAATTCCCACGGGCCATGCATGGTTCATGTGGGCCATGAGTGAGTTCCCGTGGATGTTGCGTGAGTTCCCATGGGCCATGAGTGAGTTCACATGGGCCATGTGTGAGTACACGTGGGCTGTGTATGACGACATGCGGCCATGCCTCCAGCCAGGGAGGAGACTGGGACAAATGGGGACCCAGTATCATGTAAAGGATCTGTGTTCAGGTTAGCAAGCACAATGAGTAAGTATGCCTAGCCTCTCCCATCTCTCCCCCTTTCCCTTCCGGGATCCAACTTGTTCCCTCCCAAACCCCCCACTGTCCCCATCCATCAGTTTCTATGGGTCCCGGATTTCCCTTTGGATCATCTGTTCAGGCTTCTGTGGCAACAATGAATTATTTTTAAACAAACAAGATCTCATGACGTAACTGTCTTCTGCCCTAAATAGGATGATACGCAAGTCCCTTTATTTGTTTCCTTAAAAAGGATCCAGGTTGGAGTAATGGCTCAGAGTTCAAAGCCTTTCTTTGCCTTGCAAGCAAAAGAACTTGAGTTCGGATCCCAGACTCCATGTAGAAAACACCAGGCAGAGATGACAGTGGCCTGTAATTCCGGTCCTGGAAAGCAGAGCCTGTGAAACCCCACAGCAAAGCGATCAGGGGATAGAGCAATCCAGGAGGATTCCCAAAGTCACCCTAGGGCCTCCACAGGCACGCACACTCAAGTGTCCCTCTTGAACACACACACACACACACACACACACACACACACACACACACACACACACACGAATTGATGTTGAAGATTAGCCCAGTAAGAGATGTTTAATTTGCTTTATTTCAGGAAGCAGCTGAAAGCCCGAGAAGAAGCAGGCCTGAGGGTGCCCTGCTGCTCCTGCCTGAGGAGTGCTTAGTGCTCAGTCCCACCCCTGACTCTATACCAACCCTTGGTGCCCCGGATGGACTAGCCAGGGCAGCAGATGCCATCAGGCTTTTTAACTATCCTAGCAGACAAAGGAACGGTTCAGGACAAAGTTTCACAAATAAATGGGTGTCAGAAGGCCATAATTACCCCTCTAAGCACTTAGATCTGTTGGAAAATAAAATAATATATGAGCTGTGTCTAGTGCTTGGGGCTTCATAGTAATAAATATTGATTTACTATGAAAAATAGCCTCTGTGGCTAATGGTGTTAAGGATGCTTTACCTGTTAAAAGCAGGAAGATGTAACAACAGGCGAGCTCCAGGTTGTGGCTGAGTGAATCCGTTGTGCATCACAGCACAAAACACACAACACAAACATACTACACAAACACAAACAGCACAAAGTTGCTAAGACACAAAGTAACGACACTGGTTCCCCGCCCCCACCCAACACACACACCAGTTAATGACTCCTTTTTTAGCAGGTTTCCTGTAACTCCAGCGTGACTTTCGTTTGTTTGGCTATTTGGTTTTGTTTTTTTGTTGTTCACATCTTCCTTTGTTAAAGCACCTCCACACCTGTACCCCGATTCTGCATGCTTGCCTCCCTCCCCACAGATCCGCAGTACCGAGCCCCGTTTTCCGTGGACAGCAACGTGTCCACTGTGCGCGTGGACTGGAGCCACACCTTCCTCCCGCACGGCCGGCTGAAGGAGTTCGTGGTCACCGACGGAGGGCAGCGCGTGTACCGTGGTGTGGACACAGCCCTCCACGTGCCCAGGACGGAAGATAGAGGTTAGTGTCTGACCCGCGTCACAGCTCACGCTAGAGGACGTCAGAGAAAGCCGAGCGGCGCGCTCCTGCTAGGAGGGAAAGAGTTGGGGGGACCCACAGTCTCCCACAAGGACAAGCCGCCTGTGCCCCAATGACCCCGTCAAGCCCCACTGCTCCAAGGTCCCCCACCATCTCCCAACATTATCACCCCAAGAACCAGGCCTTCACACACCGGCCGCTGACGGACACTGGAGAGTGAGCCCAATGCCACGGCTTGGGTGGAATCTCACCTTCACCGTTCTCGAGCTGTGAAGGAGGCGCAGGAGGCGGCATGGGACTTGCGGTTGACCAGTTCTCTCTCTTGTCTAGTCTTCTTTCTCCAGGTCACCTGCACTACGGAGGTCGGGAGCGTCAAGACACCACTGATCCAATACGATGCAACTACTGGACTTGGTAAATAAACACTGCATATCGCACTCAGTGCGGCACTTTCTTCAAGAAGCCCACACACGATTGTCTACACATAGCGTTGACTTATTGGCTACACTTTATGGAAAGAGCTGTGCTGCCTTACAGACAAAATTATAATAGGGGCTGGGGAGATGACTTAGGGGTTAAAGACTTGCCTTGAAAGCAAAAGATCTGCGTTCAGATCTCCAGAACCCACATAAAAATCCATGCCGATATGGTAGCAGTCTGCAATTCCAGCCCTGGAAGGCAGAGCCTGGGAAACCCCAGAGCAAGCCAATAAGAAAAGAAGGTAGAACAATCCAGGATGATTCCCAAAGTCACCCTTGGGTCTTCACAGACACACACGCTCAAGGGCTACCTTGCGCACACACACACACACACACACACACACACACACACAAATTACACATACATATATAAAAATATAATCCTCCTTGGGCAGATATTAGGCAACAAATTAGGATTATTTTTTAAATGCCAAGTTACTGAACTCTCTGCAGTAAAATGGCAGAGGGAACTGATGAAACGTCTCCTGATCAGAGAGTTATCTAAAGAGCTGCAGGTTTGTTGTATACCGAAGGTCACTGCCGGAAAAGGCCCCCAGGGAGAGGACAGGGAGGCCACCACTGCTCTATTCAATTCCCATCGCTTCTGATGATGCTGTTCTGGATTCAGGGCCAAAGGTGGGAAATCGCTCTCTGTATCTTTCCTGCAAGGATGGCAGACTCTGGACACATTCCGTGTAGCCAGTGGGGCTTTATGGGATGGCTGGGAGGCAGAGAGGGGTCAGTTGCCCTTCCTTGGCAATTGCAGTGTTTCCTGACTGCTCTGTGGACCCGGGAGTTCATCCAGGAATAGTCCAGAAGCTTGCTGCTAGGATGACCACCTGCTCAGATTCGGTCTTCCTACCGACTCCTGCCATTGGATGTTCTGTGGTTCTGTGAGAGAATCACTGCCCAGTGCTTGTTTACTAGTTTCTGGGGCCCCTAGAGTTGGCGGCTATGTGTGATTCTGCTATAAAGGTCCGGGACCAATCCCATACCTACATCAGCCCCGGGGAGGGCATCGTTTGACACCTGTTGTGGGGGGTGTTTTTCTTGTGGTTGAGGCCTGACATCTGGACTGTAAACTTCACACTTGATATACAAAGCAGGTCCTCTTCGGGAAAGGATAGCTAGCCTGGAAAGAAAAGAGGAGAGGAAGACTCTGTCCTAATTTTGAGGTCATTAGATCAGAGAGCAGCTGCCAGTCCACTCCTGGATAAGCAGCAGCTTCGGGAGGCTGATCTGATCGCTGGCTGAGCACAGCGGCCCTGGTGTCTGGAGGCTCCGGCAGAGCAGGCAGGAGAGGCCCTGAGGGCCGTGCCCATTGCAAGGTGTGCTGCCCAGCTGACACCCAGAGTCAGTTTCAATTTCTGTGACAGAACTTCTAACGTTCCACGGTTCCTGTTTCTTTGCCCGAAGGCAGCCTCCGAGCAGGAACGAGGCAGAGAAGTAGGCGCCTTCTGGCTGTTCAAGCGGCTTCCCTTCGGAGACCTCCCTCAGGCCGCTGCCCTCTGCTCCCTGTGCTCCCAAGCCAGAGCCCACCACACCATCACATCAGCCTCCTCTGCAGCCCAGCCCCGTGCCACGCACGTGCACACACACATGCACATACACACTCATACATGAGCTCACACACTCACATATACACTCACACACAAACTCACATACTCACAAGCATGCACACATACATTCACAGATACACATTCACACACACGTGCACACACCCCACACACCCATGCATATACATGCACACAAGGCATGCACTCACACACACACATGCACACACATGCACACACTCACATACACATAGGTACACACGCACACGCATGCACAGTCACTCATACACATGATCACACACACGTGGATACTCACATACAGCCACGTGCACATAGGCACACACATGCACACACATGCATGCCCACACACATATGCCCACACGCATGCACAGTCACTCATACACATGATCACACACACGCACACATGTGGATACTCACGTACAGCCACGTGCACATAGGCACACACATGCACACACATGCATGCCCACACACATATGCCCACACGCATGCACAGTCACTCATACACATGATCACACACACGCACACACATGGATACTCATGTACAGTCACGTGCACATAGGCACACACATGCACACATGCATGCCCACACATGCATGCCCACACACATATGCCCACATGCGTGCACAGTCACATGTACACTCATGCATACATGCACCCTGCACACTCTCACAGCCATGCATACACACTCACAGGCACGCCTGCACACTCACACATACACACATATGCACACTCATACATATGCATGCTCACACATACATGCACACACAGGCGCACACAGGCACACATAAGCGCAGTCACATGCACACACATTCACACATAGGCACACACAGTGCACACACAAGCATACACACACATACACACTCACATGCACACACCCATTCCTTGTCATGCATGGCCAAGGTTTACTTGCTTTCAGCTAAGCGCCACACGCTGGCTCCCTGCAAAGGGAAGAATGAGGAGCCCAGGGGGTCACGGACCGTCGGACCACAGCACAGGTAGGAGGAGAGCCAAGACTAGCAAAGGCGTTTCCCTCCTCTCCGAGTCCAGTGCAGCTTTGGTCACCCCTTCCTCCTTTCATGGCTGAAGCCCAATTCTCACTTCTTCCATCTAATCTGCCTTTAAGGGTATGAATGTGAGGTCAACCTCTTCATTTAATCTACCTTCCCGACCCAGAGTATGAATGTGAGGTTCTGCCCCCCCCATACACACACACACACACACACACACACACACACACACACACACACACCACGCTTGGGAGGCTAGAACTAGGGCACTTGCCCAATGTGCGGGTGTGTTCCGCCATGTCTGCCCAGGGCAGAGGCGTGTGGTCAGCAAGCAGCTGGCAGCAGCTGGGCACAGCTGACTTCTGAGACCCTCTTTCCCCTTCTCCCGCTTTGAGTGGCGGAGATAAGGTGCCCGCCACCTTCCACTCAGATCCCACGGCCCTCTGCGCTACACTGACTGTGCAAACCTTTGCTCACCCCACATAGAAGCACACCCCACGCCTGCACTCCTCCTTCAGTCCGTCCTGGGAGACGTTTCTCTCAGGACTGGTTCAGGTAAACACTCTGCGTCGCTCACTCACTGGGACAGCCTGCGAGACACACCGAAGGAACACAGGTTTATCTCCACTCGCAGTGACGGAGGGCTCACTACAGGGTCCCCTGCCCTCCCTGTCTCCAGGCCGTCATAGAGGGGGCATGCAGACAGGAAAGGGCCTGGGGCAGAGCAGCCCTGTAGTCCCGCCCCCAGTCCCTTCTCTTGGCCACATGAACACAGAAGCAAGGGGCGCCGGCCTACTGCCAAGGGGCTTCTTTCCACAGGGTGGCGTCCCTGAACGCCCCAGGGATGATTTGCTGAGTCTTGCTGCTTGCAGATGAGGGGATGGGGGACAAGACGTGGGGCGTCTGTGAGCAAACACAGGCTGCTGACAGCACGGAGCATGACACAGAGATCTCAGCGTCCACTTTGCGCAGCACCTCCGGGAACGGGGCAGGTCCCTGAAGGGGGACTTTGGATGTTCACTTGACAGTGCAGCGGCTCTACAGCAATGACCCTTGGGAGAACCGCACTGCTCGAGGGAGGAAGAACCTGGCCGCTGTGGCCACAGATGGGGATCAGGATACCTCAAGGTCACTTTGAGAACCTCTGAAAAAAGTAAAGTTGCAGGGCTGAGGAGACAGTTTAGGGGCTAAGGCCTTCACCTTGCAATGCAAAGGTTCTGAGTTCCCCAGATCCCATGTAAAAAAATGCCAGGCAGATAAAACAGCTGCCTGCAGTTCTGGTCCCAGAAGGCGGAGCCTGGAACATTCCAGCACAAAGCACTAAGAAGGGGGCACAGCAACCCAGGATGATTCCCAATGTCACCCTTGGGCTTCCAGAGGCATGCACATGCACACACGAGCACATGCACACGCACGCACACATGCACACGCACACACACATGCACACGCACACACACACGCACGCACACACGCACGCACACATGCACACACACATGCACACACACGCATACATGCACACACGTGCACATGCACGCACACGCACGCACACACGCACGCACGCACATACATGCACATGCACACGCACGCACGCACACACACGCACGCACACACACGCACGCACACATGCACATGCACGCACACACACACGCACGCACACGCACATACACACACGCACGCACACGCACATGCACACGCGCACGCACACGCACGCACACATGCACACGCACGCACACACACACGCACACATGCACACACGCACGCACACACACACACATGCACACGCACGCACACACACACGCACGCACACATGCACACACGCACGCACACACACACGCACGCACACATGCACACGCACGCACACACACACATGCACACGCATGCGCGCACACACACACACCATTGTTATCTCAGCTGTCTTTCCTAAGAACTTACCAAAGCACCAGTGGTTTCCAGTCCCCTTGGCATGCTGGGGTCCCGTGGGTTCCCTGAAGGGTCGCTGTGCTGCCGCTGTCACAGCTGTGACTGTGGCCGGCACACAAGCATGAGCAAGCCCCAGAGATCCGCACCCCCAGCTCCCTGGCGACGCGACCCCCACAGGCGGCACCTCCAACAAGAACGGCCTTGTGACGCAGATATCCCTTCTCTTGCGGCTTCAGCAAGCCTCGCGCTCACCACCCCCGGGACAAGGACGGGATCGGGCAGGAAAAGCTCGGAGTTCTACAGGGAGCTGTGGTTCATGGTGCTGATGGCCGTGCTGGGCCTGATCTTGCTGGCCATCTTCCTGTCGCTGGTCCTCCAAAGGAAGCTCCTCCGGCAACCGCGCGTCCGAGAGAGACCCCCCCTGATTCCGCTCCAGGAAAGGATGTCTCCACTGAGTGTCTACCCCTCGGGGGAAAACACCATGGTGGGTATGCATGGTGGGTATGGCCTTTTCCTCTCTGCAAAGTGACTTCTTTGACTAATGTATTCATTTAACATCTACGGCTTCTGAATGGAGTCGTTAGGTTTCTCGATGGCGTTAAGTGTAGATGTAAACAGGTAACTTCCCTTGCCAGTTTGGCGGTCCCTTTTTTCTTTCTCTTGCCTGACTGATCTTGATACATGTTCCTGTATTGTGCCCCCTAGTAGTAATAAGGGTGGGGATCTGTTGTCTTCTTTCAGAAGAAAGACTTCATCTTCCCCATTCAGCTTGGCATTACCCAAGAGCTTGTATTATAAATGAACATCGTTCCATGAAGGAATGGTCCTTACCTGCTTAATGCTTCACGTTTTTATCATGAAGGGATGTTGAATTTTATTATGTGATTTTCCTGTGACTCATGGAGATGTCAATATGATTTCTGTTTTTGTCCTCTGTGCCATCTTTCTAGTTCACGCCTATTGAACCATCCTTGCATTCCTGGGCTGAATCACAGTTGACGGCGGTGTGTGTTCTATAGGGTGTGAAAAGGAAACTTCTATTGGGTGCTTGCTTGTGGGACTTTGTTTAGGGGGTACAAATGGGCACGCTCACTGTTTAAGGTCCTGAAGTAGTTGACAGTTGGCTGTATACAGTTGACAGTGAACAAGGAAGTTGAAGACCGTATCCAAGTGCTTGTGCACACTTGCACACGAGCAGAAGTGCCGCACTGCTGACTAGCAGCTTGGATTGGATTTTGGGATATTTTGCTGAGAATTATAATATCTGTGTTTATCAGAGGGATGGATCTGTTATGTTTGTTATGTTTACTTTTTCTGTCTTTGTCTAGTTTTGGTATTGTGGTAATGCTGGACTCATAGCTTGGAAGAATTTTTATGATTTCTCTCTTGGGTTAATTTCTTTCTTATATCCTGCATTTAATTCTATTTCAGATTATTTATAGATTTCCTTCAAAACAAGATCTCTTTCTGCAAAATGAATTATTTGTTTTGTATGTCAGAACATTATATTTATACCAGCACATGGAGCAGAATGTTCTAGGAGTGACTTTCATAAGGAACAAATGTTTGCTGTCGCTTAGATGAGACGCAGGTGTCATGTGTGGTAGGTTTGGCCATAAGGGAGTTCTCGCCTGAGTTCGTCTTGGGTGTCAGGAGCGCCTGCAGCCTTTCATGGAAGTATTTGCACGATGCGCAACAGACACAGCTGTGTGTCTCTGGGCTACAGTCAAGCCCCGATGGCTACAGGCTTGAGGCAGTGGCTGTCACGGTCTGTCAGGAATCCCGTCTTCTCACATTATAACACACTGTCGTTTATGAATCCCAGCCATAGCTGTCCGGGGAGCTGTGGCCTGTGGACCACAGGTTGGATGTGCCTGATGCCCATGACTGGTCGGAGCTGGGGCTATGGGCAGCTGTGTTTCTGGAGCTACCAGGCCTGTCCTGGACTTTTTCCAGTTCTGACATATACAGGCAAGAGTGGACAGGGATTCCGCAGCAGTGGGTAGAGTCCTGCAGCTGTGATCTGGAGAGATCTGCCCCGGTTCCCACGAAGGCATGGGTGGGTCTCAGCTGGGGTTGCAGCAGCTGTGGTCCTGAAGCTGCAAGACTCTGAGAAGCCGCTGTCTAACCGCCGGGTGGAGGTGCACAGTTGCCCAAGGCTTTGAGCAGCGCCCAGCACGTAGCTCTAGGCCAAGATGACACCTTGCGGGGCTGCTTGACATTCGGAGTTCTGGCCAGTGGGGAGGTCCAAAGCAAGGACCTTCCTTGAGACACGGGAGTTTCCTTCCTTCTTTTCCCGCGGTGCTGAGTGTTGAGTCCAGGGCCTCACACACGCTAGGTGTTCCAAGAATTGTAACTGGACTATCATAAAAAAAATCAAACCCTTGCTCCCCTCTAAGCTGTTCAATTGGGAATGCATTGGTGACGTGAGGGTGGCTGCAACAGCTTTTCTATTTCCAAGCTTGTTTTCCGTGGTCTTCGCTGGCAGCAGGGGCTGCGAGCTTGTGCGTGATTAGGGTCACTGGCCATTGCTTGCGCTCGGCCACCAGTGTGGCATCTTGTTTTGCTCGGGTCTCAGGTTGGCCTGCCGCTGGTACTTGCCGCGAAGGCTAGAGCGCGCCTCTTGCCTCTCTTCCCGGGGCAGCTTCTCTGCAGCTCCTACTTCTCTCTGTGGGGTCCTGCTAGGGTACTTCTGCTCCGCCACCTTGGCTCTCGATCCCTGAAAGTTTTAAACCAGAACCAACATCCCTCTTTTCTCCACCAGTTTGATTCTGTGGCTGATATATCAGACGTGTCCAGCAATGTCACCCTAAAAAGTTACACCATGCACTTTGAGGTACCTGCTTGCCGCGTGGCTGTGTGACTGACTTCTGCATGGTGTGCTGACCACTGATTGGACCACTAAATCAGAAACCTGAGAAGTTCCAATCAGCTAGACTTTCTCTTAAAAGCATGTTCTAGATTCTAATCATGAGACACTGTCTGGCCGGTGCTAATAACACGGCTGATTTGTTTTAGACCCTGGATTCTTATAGTGAGTTCCAGGGACTGAAAAAAGGAAGGGGTACCACTCCCTTGAACATCTATGATTTGCACAATGAAATACAAACCGCTCCAGTGGACACGTGGACTACTGGGGTGTGGGGTCCGGGGGACAGGCTGTCCCCACCTTGAGACTTGGTAAACCTGGAGCGAGGATGGAAGCTCAGTATGTGAGTGCCGGAGCCGTGGCGGGCACTGCATTCTAAGCCAGCAACCACCTAGTGTCTCATGCTTAGCCAGGAGCAAGGCGCACGCTTCAGGCACTCGCGAGCCGTGGAGCTCCATAGAACACTCTGGAAAGCCGCTCCCTTCACTGACAATGTGTGAGCTGCAGCTTCCTGCCACGTCCCAGGCCCATCTTCCTGTCAACCGCCAACAGCATCTTCCTTTTCAGGGGTTCGCTGACACCAAACTCCCCGGCTCTGGGACCCCCGTGAGTATCAGAAGCAGCGTGTCTGTACTGCGGATCCCGAGCCAAAGCCAGATCAGCCAAACCTACTCCCAGGCCTCGCTGCGGCGCAGCGTCAGCCAGCTCATGGGCATCCAGGACAAGAAGGTCTTGGCTGACGACTCGCTGTGGGAAACGATCATGGGCCACAGCAGGGGGCTGGTGAGTTGCTGGGCAACCCGGGAGGGCAGTCGGGCACACGGGGCACAGGCGTCCTGCACTTCAGCTGCTGTCCCGGGCACCAGGTGCCCCACCCTGAGCATCTGGCATCCTCCGGCTACAAGTGTCAGTTACGCTGTTAAGTAACAGGGTAGAAACTTCCTCTCATTCACCACTGGGTGGCAAATGCTCCGAAACCCTGGAACTAGCACAGTGGGAGACTTCAGCTTTGTAACTCCAGGCCAGAGCTATGATCTCCATCTTTCCAGAAGGAACGGAAGGTTAGAGATGTTAGCGGCATACCCAAGGACAAGCAAGTCATCCTCTCGTGGGACTGAAACTTAAAGACTCATGTGACTATAGCTGCTACCGGTACTACGCAATGACACACGGCCAGTTTTGCTTGGTCTTCACGGTACTAAGGGGCACAAGGATGCCACGCAAATCTCTGCAGTGGCAGGCTGCCCGCCCACTGTGGTGCGTAGCAATGTGCTAACCCTGGTCATAAGCTCGGAGGAGAGAAAAGGCAGTGAGCCGGGAGAGCTTGCGTCCTTTGACTTCAATCTTGGCAAAACTACACGTACACACACCCATTTCCCGTCACAGGTGTGGAAAGCCCGGTTAAGATGCCGTCACATTAACCCAGCACTCACGGGTGAGTTCACAGCTCGTGTATGCTATGATTCTCCTGTGAGGCGAGTTTAAACCACACCTTGATGTTGAGCAAGACATTTCTCGGCCTACAGGTCACTCTTTACATTAAACCGAGGCTGCGGCCAGATAACTCACGACAATAGATACCACAACTGTCGCCCGGCTTGTTTTGCAGTACGTGGACGAGGAAGACCTGATGAAGGCCATCAAGGGCTTCAGCTCCGTGACCAAGGAGCACACCACCTTCACCGACACGCACCTGTGACGGATGGCCGGCTGCAGACGGGACTCTGGGAGGCAGGTGCTGCACCCAACTTTTCTTGGTAATTTGCTACACAACAATAAAGAAATGAGGATTTTGCTTTCAATTCTTCCTGGTAAGGGGGCTAAGAAGTACAGTGTTTCTGGCTGTCTCAAAGGAGGTCACTTGAAAATTCTTGTTTTGCTCTGCTCTGATTTTGTGGAAGACGGAGCATGTCATTTTTGCTGCTTAACTGAATCATCAGCGGCACTTCCAAGACGGCCCGTGGCTGTTACGAGGAAGTAATGAGATGTTACTGGCCTGGGAGGCTCCTTCGGTGTGTTGCTTCCCACAGGGCTGGCATCATTCTGCAAGGATTAGCTCTGGTAACGATCTCCGCTCCAAGAGGAAACTCCAGCTTCAGGCCAAGCTGTGCGGACTCGCGCCTGACTGCGGGTTTTAATGATATTATCCAGGCGAGATATTCGCCAAGCCTTCTGACGCGCGCCACGGAATTCACAGAGGCACATGGGTCTCTGTTCTTGCACTTGGGCATCTGGACAATCTAAGCAGAAACCGCTAACTTGGGCATTTCAGAGACGTTATTTCAATACCAGGCCTTCACTTGAAACACTGTTTCTATTTCATGTTTCAGTTTTGAAACACCAGCAGTTCTAACTGAACACAAAGTGATACTGACATTCTCAAAGCCAGCAAACAAGGGAGATACTGTTTTACTTGCAGTGTGAAATTAGTGTTCTTGGAATTTCAAAGGGAATGTTTTGTTTCTTAATTTATAGATGTAAGTATGAAACTACACATACCTGTATCCACATATCACATATACTCTGATCTGCGCCTCTTCACTTCAACTAGGTCTGAGTAAGGATAGACAACAGGCTAGAATGTCAACTTCATGCTTCAAAGTTTCCATTTGGATTATAAAACCACTGTTCAAAGTTCGAAAGCAAAGTCTTAAGCTAATTATGTTTGTCCTGAGAAATGAATAAAACCTCTCTAATTCCTTTATTCTTAAAGTTCTGATGGTCCTAGACATTATTCTGAGTATCACATATGCAATGGTCTGACACTACTTTGTGGACTTTGTAAAGCTGAGCAAGTGAAACTGCCAATAAAAAAGGGACAGGCTTACTGACGATGCCACACACACACACACACACACACACACACACACACACACACACACACACCCCGCACGATCTGACAGTGAGTCTGTAGACTCTTGCGGTGGGGAAGTCTCCTCCCCTGCTGTGGCAGGGCACCTCCTGATTGGCCCACTCCTATGAAGCTCGCCAAGCTCGTGTCAAGGCCACAGTGCAGTAGCAACTCGTCCTGCTCCCTGTCACAGCCGCAGAAGCAGATCCTGCTCAGTAATGCTGCACAGATGGCTGTGGGTGAGTTCTTGCCCAAGCCTTAGCCTTTCTAAAATGGAAAGATGTGACTGGTTTTCTAGGCTTCATTCCTGGCTTCTTCATCCTAGGGTAATCGGGTGTTCAGATGTGGCAATGGATGCACCTTACCCAAAGCTGCGCTTAGGGCAGAAACTTCCTGGCCACGCAGACACCTCCTGTCTGCAGTTCTCAAGTGGACTCCGACCACCCTGCCACTTTGCATCTTTTAAAGCAAACTATGGAGACTTGGCTGTCACCCCCACAGGTCACCCCCCCCAGTCTGGCTGAGCTGGTCTGGGCTGGGGCTGAGTCCTCTCTGCTCTCAACGTGTCATGTTTGAAATGCGTCCTGTCCTGTGGGGACAGGCTCATGTGTTTGAATCCATCGCTGCTGCCAGTGTTGGCAAGGTCATGGCCCCTTCAGGAGGTGGAGCCTTGCTGGAGGGAGGGTCACAGGGCAGGGGGCGGGCCTCGAGCTGGAGTCTGCTCCTGAGCTTGCGGCAGCACTCAGCCTCCATGTGGACGTGACCTAGGCCAGCCATGCCTTCGCCTTGAAGGACTGTATCTTGTAAGCTGAATAAATCTTTCTCCCTTAAGTTCTTTGAGCCGTGGCGTCTCCGCGAGAAGAGTGACTGCCACATCTTTCCTTTTCTTAACGGTGAGCCAGTAACGCAGAGCTGGAAGACCCTGGAGCGGTCGCCGTGTCCGGCCTCACCTCCTGGCCCTGCTCTCTCCATGAACGCCTAGTTGCAGTCTGCAGGCTCCTGGTACATGTGCTGACTGTGCGGGAAGCAAGGGTGGGCCTAGGGACGACCATGCTGTTTCCTCAATACACACTGTTTGCTAAGAAGGACTGGGTATGCTTTCCTAAGATCTACCAAGAAAGGCGTCTGCACACGGTCTACTGTAAAGTAAGTCCACGAGAACCCAAACCTCAGTGTTTCCGTTCCGTACGCCAGGGTAACAGCATGCGGCACCTGTGAGAAGGCAACTCCCCCGCCAACTCGAAAAGTACAGGCAGGTCAACACTCAGTACATGACGTAGTCATGTCACACATGCACGGCCGCAGCGCCCAAGCATCATGGAGTCCATCTAAAGACCGTGTGATGAATGTTAAATGTGAGCCAAGTGATAAAACCCCTGACAGCCCCGACTTGTCACTAGGACACCGGTCGTCCTGGGTGGGCCCTCAACCAGTGCATCTGCAGTACAGCTCATGCGTCCAGGGCTGGGTTCTAATTCAGCGGACTGGTGTGTGTGTGTGTGTGTGTGTGTGTGTGTGTAGCTGACCGAGTGGTTCTCTGCACGCTCTGACCTCGTGACAGGAAGACCACCCCGACCTGACCGGTGACGACGCGAACGTCCACCGGGAAACCAGAACTGTTCTTTCCTCAGCACGAAGCGCTCGTGCAGCCCAGAGCTCACTGTCCTGCTCACAACCTGAAGGAGCCGGGCAGGCAAACGGAGGCAAGCAGAATGGCTGCTCGAGGCTAACAGGGGCCAGGGCAGACTCAGCTCCACAGGCCAAGACCAGGCTTACACTCCTGTGGACGACACAGACACCTGGATTGTATGGCTTTACAGTACGTGCCTGCTCCTTCGCTTTGTTGGCCCACACGCGTGGATGAGGTGTGTGCTTGTGTGTCTTGCATGCATGTGGGTGTGCATGTTTTAACACAGGTACGTGAGTGTGCGTACATGTGACAGAAATGGATCGTGAAAACCATCCTTGAATGGTTCTCCACCTTCCTGTTCTGAGGGCAGGTCTTTAATTACACCCGGAACTCACAGACTCATCTGGCTTCCTAATCCTGGAATGCCCAGTCCCCACCTTTGGGGTTGGAATGACAGGTGGGCCACCACTCCTGCACAGCTGCGCCACCTCCCTGCTTCACTGTGTCCGTCCGAGTCAGGGTCCCACTGTGTTCCGCTTCCAAGAGCTGAGATAAGGCATCACTACGCCAGGCTGGTCTGCAACATTCCTTACAGCACTCACTGTACCAGTCTTCAGTGTCTATTTACTTGTGAATGGTCTTTTACTCGAGGTCAACATTCCATGTCACGCTCGTAAACCAAGAGGGCGTACTTCAAACAGGAGCGCACGCTTCCTTCAGTAACAGACACACACTGGCTGCCGTTCACAAGAGATTCCACTGATAAAAACATGAAACTTCAGTGAGACCACTGGCAATGTAGTAAGCTTTAAGAATTTATTCACTTTCACTCATTCCTTGTATCTTGTAGACTGCGACTATATACATGATTCACCAACAAATGCTCAAGGGTTAAATTCACACTGACCCTACCGCAGAAACCTGTGAATGTTCCAATTAAACGAAGAAAAATGTACAAAAAAATTCTTTTTGATTTTAGGATTTGAAATATAGTCAAAGTAACAATTTTACACAGCCAAGACATTTAATCCAAACCCAGAACTACAACCCTGTAAAGGAAACCCTGCAGATGTACAGCAGCTCCTAAAACAAGGCAGACTAGCAAATAGAGGTCCCTATAGCACCCTAAGGTTCCCCTTTGGTTACTGTCTTCATTTCACTTTTGCAAACAGACGACCAAGGCTACTGGCAAGTCGCAATGGGCACTAGCACTGCATGCTGCACGGAACGAGTCCAGCGAGAATCGGAACGTGACCCACAGTGAGAGGAGAAACACGCGGTGTAGTGTGTAGAGCTGGTCCACTGTAGTGCTCGCTGCGCGGCAGTTCTCACACGCAGCACCTCATCCAGTGTGCAACAAACACACTGTGATCACACGGGCGGGAGACCACACGGGGTGGAGACCACACAGGACTGGAGACCACAAAGGACTAGAGACCACACGGGCTGGAGACCACACGGGCTGGAGACCACACGGGCTGGAGACCACACGGGCTGGAGACCACACGGGGTGGACACCACACAGGACTGGAGAACACAAAGGACTAGAGACCACATGGGCTGGAGACCACATGGGCTAGAGACCATATGGGCTAGAGACCATATGGGCTGGAGAACACAAAGGACTAGAGACCACATGGACTAGAGACCACATGGGCTAGAGACCATATGGGCTGGAGACCACACGGGCTGGAGAACACAAAGGACTAGAGACCACACGGGCTGGAGACCACACGGGCTGGAGAGAACACGGGCTGGAGAGAACACGGGCTGGAGACCATGGGCTGGAGACCACACGGGCTGGAGAGCACATGGGCTGGAGACCACACGGGCTGGAGAGCACATGGGCTGGAGACCACACGGGCTGGAGAGCACAGAGTCCATCTGCTCTAAGGGCGGATCGGAAAGGAGCGCTGAGCACAGACCCTGGCCTCACACACACTCTGTGACGTGCGCTGCAAAACTAAACCCATTTCCAAAATGTCCAGAGAGATGATGCATCAGGAATTCTGTTAAAAAAGATACATGAGGTCAAATTTTACCTTGGAAAGTTTTGGTGTAAAAACTAATTTCTGAAATCCAGGAAATTTGAACTTTCATTGAAATTTCATGAAGCCATCATGCACCTTGGTGGGTTTTCACAAGCTGTACTCTTGCCCGGAAAGATCGCCTTTCTTATGCCTAGGAGACGGGGCGGTCTTCGTAGGAGACGGGGATGCCGTACCAGGTGAGTCGGTTCCTCCATCGGAAGTGCTCGGTGAGGACAACAGGTAGGGGGCCTTCCTCCTTCCCAGGAGCCCCCCCACATCGCCCCCTGCCTTCCTCCTCAGCTCCACTGTACTGTCGGGCTCATCTTCTGACAGCCTCTTCTTGGGTTCTGAGACACTTTCAACCACGTCATGCACTTCCGATCCACTATCTAATTCCTTCGCGCTTTTGACTTCCGTCCCAGGGGACTTTCGCTCAGCCACGTTCCCCTCCCTCGAGACCCCCTTCCCTTCGGCTGGAGCGGCGCCACCATTTTCAGGGACGGCCCTGTCTACACCTCTGCTGAAGTGAATGGTCTGGAAGTCCCTGTAGCTGTGGAAGCTCTCGGTCCTCCGCGCTCTGGCCAGCAGAGGGCTCTCCCGGGACGGCCGTGTGGCTCCGTACGTGGCCGCCTCGTGGCTGCTGTCGTGGTGCTGGAGCTGGAGGCTGCGACACAAAGTTTAGACGAAGCTGCTGAGACTCTGCTAATGCGTCATAAGATGGATTAAGATACATTAACATTTAAAGCACATTGTCATCCACAGTGTGTCAATAAAACTTTCTCAAGTAGTGTATATATAACGACCAGTGCAAATATTCCAAGTAAGATTTAAACAGCAGGAAAAAGATGGAAAGCAAATCTTGAAACCTACTAAGGAATCGATGATTCAGTACCTGGCCCCTTTTTTCAGAGCGTGAAGTGTCTGTCGCTGTGCTTGACAGTCCTACTTGACCGCCCTGAAGCGAGCATGCCGGTACAGGTTAGACCAGATGCTGACTGACAGCCTGCCCCTGACTGACCGGAGAAGCCACCCAGATCGTGCTTCAGAGGCACAGGAAGCTCCAGGCTGTAAGTTCCTCCGACAATGACATGTGAATTGTCAGTCATTTCCAAAGTGTGAAGGAGGGAGCAAAAGAGGGCGGGCTCTGGAGGAAAGCAGCCCAGCACGCAACCCAGGCCCACCCCGGACCTTCCCTCAGACACCACCTGATGCGCACGCAGACGAGAAGTAAATTTACAGTAACAACTTAAACAAAGGGGATGGAGTCTGAACAGAAATTATACTTTGGAAAACAGACGCGCAGCGGTCACGCCGCCACACGGGCTCACGGAGCGTCGGGCCACCCACCTGGAGCTGGACTCGCGCAGGCGGCTGTGCTGCAGCACGGAGGTGGCGGGGCTGATGCTGGGCGTGGCGCAGCGGGAGGCGCTCAGGTCGCACTGATCCAGCAGTGTGAGCAGCTCCTCCTCCGTGGGGCCGCCGGCATCTGGGGAGACAAAATGCGTCACCCCCGAAAACACGCATCACCCCCAACGACGTGTCACCCCCGAAAACACGCATCACCCCCGACGACGTGTCACCCCTGAAAACACGCATCACCCCGACGACACCGTCACCCTCGACGCACTCCACTGGAGATGCGCCCCTTCGGGGGGGCTGCCTACCCTTGTCCTCGCTCTTGTTCACCATGTCCATGGCCGTGGTCAGGTCCCACATCTGGATGCTGCCGTTCGTGTGGCCCGTGAACAGGTAGCGCCGGGGCCGGGAGCCCATCCTGCTGGACCCCTCGCACTCGCGCACCGTGAAAGAGGAGATGGCTGTGCAGTCCACGGCCTGGATCTCGCAGATCCTGCAAAGCACAGCTCATTCACACCCCAAACCCTCCGCAGTTTCCGTGCAGAAAGCAGCAGGTAAAACCTGTCTAAAGTAGACTCCCAGCGCTCCAGGTGGGTGGCAGGAGCCCAATGTGCGTCTCACTGAGAAAGAAAAGCCTGGCCTATGGATGCACAAGCTAACTGCAGGAAGAAGCCCTAGCTGCAAAAGTAGAAAGACTCTGAAGAATGAACGAGACTTTCTCAAGATTTTCATAGAAAGAAAAGCAAAAAGGAAGGAAGACAGGAGAGGGAGAGAACAATAAGTAAGTCAGGTAGAGTTTGATGAAGGCACTAAAACTGAGATGTCAACTTTTAAATCCAAAACTACAAAACTCCCTGGAGAACTCTTCACTTGTAAAGAAGCTCTTTGATTGATTTTCAAATGCATAAAGGAAGCTGAGATTCAGCGACGACAAACAAAGTAACTAAGAAATGACCAAAAAACCCACTACTTTCTTACTGAGCAGTTTCGGTCCAGAATCATGGCATGTTTTTCCAGCAATGGAACATTATTTTGTCAAGAAACTAATGAAGTAACTTAAATGAATTTGCAGGGCCAATAGAACCAGTACAGCTGCAATCTGGATCACAATGACTTCTGATCAGTAAGACGTGCAGACTTTCCTGCAAGGACCCAGGACAGCTGCACCGCGTCTGCCCTGCTCACGGCACCGCAAGCGGCACGACCTGCGCGCTGACAGGGGCTGGCTACGAGTCGCGCCAGTCACTATCGACCACGGTGTGGCAGCTGGAGTCCATTCTAGGCAGGGACAGAGACTCTGGACCATGACGTCCGAGGATCACAAACAGCTGCCTTGCACAGAACAGCCAAGGCCGCTGCTGCTTCCTCCCAGGGGAAGGGCAAAGTCTCGGTCAGGCAGCACGGTGCAAACGTCACAGACTCTCCAGACTGCGCGCTAGCCACTGCCACGCCGCGCCTCCCGGCGTGACCGGATGACACAGGACTGCGGCTCGGTCTGCCCGTGCGCACACTGCACCTAGGACTCTGAGGGTCCAAGGGGACGGTTACCTTTTGCCTGTTGAAGACAGCCTCACAAACAGCTTGGTGGTGACGGGGACGACTTTCTGGATAAACACCTGCTGGTCATCGCGTTCTCCAAACGGCCCTGGGTCCGAAATCAAAGTACCAAAGACTTTGTTCACTAACACTTTATAAAGGAGCACTAACACTAATAACCAGCTCCCAAGAAGAATCTGTCATGCCTCCATACGCATGACACGTTCATACATGTGCACAGACATGTACTAATATGCATATGAAGACACGCACACATATATACTTCACGCATACACATGCAAAAGAAGTGCAATGATACAACGAAGTCTCTCATCACAGGCCCCTTTCTTGTGGTGCTGGGGAAGGAACACAGGTCGTGCGCACTCGGGATGAGCGCTCGGCCACCGAGCTGCACGAGGCTACAGCTGAGTCCCATGAGTCCCGCCCGCACGACCAGGACGCCTGCATCCCTAGCAAGCGCATGTCTGTGCTGACCATGAGCTCAAACCTGAATCACCTCCATTCACACGCAGAAAACATGATGCCCGACAGTCGCCAGCCAGAGCAGCTGGGCCCCAGGGCAGTGTGACGGGACTGAACTGGCAGCTCGTGGCCATCGGCTCCAAGTCCCTTAGCCCCGGGTGTGTCCGCCTGCTGCACGCAGCTGGCCAGCTCCAGACGACATTTGATCCCTGATCTGTGGTGCTGAGTGCGGCCCTCGCCCGTCGTATCCTAGTAGCCAGTTAGTCAGGGTCTGGATGAAGCATCTCCCAATGGAACTTTACACTGTGCCCACAGCTCTTCCATCTGCCAGCCTCTCAAAGCTTCCGCAAACTCTCCCATACTGGCTTTCAGAAATTCTCTGGGCTTTCCTATTTCCAATGCAGAGAAGCAGGAATGAATACACACGCCCTTTGCTAGCTTCCTGCTCCATGGCTCCCATGCCTGTCTACTGCCTGCTGTGACCTGGACGTGTCCACAACGGCCTCTCTCTGCTTCACCGAGGATCTGTCCCGCAGGATCCCAAGGCACCCTCCTGTGTCCAGCCTGCTTCGGGACACGCTAAGAACTCCTGGCCAGTGCTCAGACCTCCCTGAGCAGCGACTTCGGCTGCACTGCACTCTTCCACAGCAAGGTGGCATCGCTGGCACCAGGGCGCCGAGTATATGAGGGCATCTCTCTCTTGAAAATAAGCCCTTCTCTCGATGACAGGAGTTGAGGGCACAGCCTACGCTACACAGTAGCACTGCAGGTGAGGGCACAGGTTACTCTCCATGGCAACACTGCAGGTGAGGGCACGCATTACCGCAAGTCCCCAGAAACCAGTTCCCCCAGAAACCTGCCTCAGCACCCACTGCCAGTCTTCGCTCTCTTGGGACCTTTCTTCCAGTTAACCAGTCTTCCAATTCTCTTACCTCACTGTTCCCTATGCCTTCTCAGACAAAGGACTGTCAAAAGCATTAGCGAGAGGCTGAGCACAGAGAGAGTGAGCACAGAGAGAGGCTGAGCACAGAGAGGCTGAGCACAGAGAGGCTGAGCATAGAGAGGCTGAGCACAGAGAGGCTGAGCATAGAGAGGCTGAGCACAGAGAGGCTGAGCATAGAGAGGCTGAGCATAGAGAGGCTGAGCATAGAGAGGCTGAGCATAGAGAGGCTGAGCACAGAGAGGCTGAGCACAGAGAGGCTGAGCACAGAGAGGCTGAGCACAGAGAGGCTGAGCACAGAGAGGCTGAGCACAGAGAGAGGCACAGAGAGAGGCTGAGCACAGAGAGGCTGAGCACAGAGAGAGGCACAGAGAGAGGCTGAGCACAGAGAGGCTGAGCACAGAGAGAGGCACAGAGAGAGGCTGAGCACAGAGAGGCTGAGCACAGAGAGAGGCTGAGCACAGAGAGGCTGAGCATAGAGAGGCTGAGCATAGAGAGGCTGAGCATAGAGAGGCTGAGCATAGAGAGGCTGAGCATAGAGAGCTGAGCATAGAGAGGCTGAGCATAGAGAGGGAGGCTAAGAGAGAGGCTGAGCATAGAGAGGCTGAGCACAGAGAGGCTGAGCACAGAGAGGCTGAGCACAGAGAGGCTGAGCACAGAGAGGCTGAGCATAGAGAGGCTGAGCATAGAGAGAGGCTGAGCATAGAGAGGCTGAGCACAGAGAGAGGCTGAGCACAGAGAGGCTGAGCATAGAGAGGCTGAGCACAGAGAGGCTGAGCATAGAGAGGCTGAGCATAGAGAGGCTGAGCATAGAGAGGCTGAGCACAGAGAGAGGCTGAGCACAGAGAGGCTGAGCACAGAGAGGCTGAGCACAGAGAGAGGCTGAGCATAGAGAGGCTGAGCACAGAGAGAGGCTGAGCACAGAGAGGCTGAGCATTAGCGGAGAGCACATCCAGCACATCCAGCACACATCCTACCACGTCCCTTTGGGAACTTTAACCCTGTGCCCCTGAGTACGGACATCACACCCACCTAACAGTGATAGAAATGACGCTCAGTAAGACAGCTCTGCATAAAGGTCTCAGTGTGAGACACGTGAAGGAAGCTTTAGTTTGTGGACAGGGGAGGTTCTAGAATTGGAACGTTCCTTGCAAAAAAACAATAGTCATGCTAAAAAATATATGGCATGGGGATAAGTCTGGAAAATGTGAAAAGATCAAGAGAATCTGTATTCGTAGGCATGTGTCTGTCAGGCCACTGAGACAGGACGAGCGTGGGGTGGGCGGGACGGGGACGGCCAGGGGCCTCTGTGCACGGCACTACGGACATCAGGCTTTACCTCATGAGTAGCGGGAGCTTTTGAAGAATGCAGTTTTGGAAATCAATGTCACTGTAGCACAGGTGGCCTCAAACCGCCCGGGGCAGGATTCATTCCCAGCTTCAATCTTTTTTTTTTTTCCTGCAGGCTGTATATGCGTGTGCAGCTGTATGTGCACACGTGTGTATGTGTGTAAGAGGGCACTTGAGTGTGCACCTGTGGAGGCCCAAAAGTGACTTGGGGAATCCTCCTGGATCGTTCTACCTCCTTACTGCTTTGCTCTGCGGTTCCAGGCGCCGGCCGCAGGGTCAGAAGTGCAGGACGCCACCAGTTCCACGTGCATTTTCACGTGAGGCCTGCGATCTGAACTCAGGTCCTCACTTGTGAGGCAGAGGCATTAACCCCTGAGCCATCTCCCAGCCTCAATTTTATTCAATAATTAACAAAAATAAAAGAAAAAATACTCAAAGTTTCAGACGTACACAACTATCACAGCTTTCGTTACCAAGCATTTGAAGATGTCATTTAGCTGATAAGAAGCTGAGTTTTGCTCTCAACATTTTCAGTAATGTTGTCATTGTGTGACTCACAGAACCAAGCAAAGAAAAACAAGAGGCCAAGGAGAAGCGTAGTCGGTAAAGTGTTTGCCTTGCACGAGGCCCTGACGTCCACCCCCAGAAGCCACTCAGCAAGAGCGGGGTGCTGGCAGCACTTGTAACCCAGCACCCCGGGAGGCCGAGACAGCGGAGGCCAGCCTGCACGACGAGGTCCATGGCAGAGAGAGACTCCCCAGATGGGGGGGCGCCATGAGGCCCAGCCTGTCCTCTGGTCTCCGCATGCTCGCTCATGCGCTGCACACGCACAAACAAGCACACACACGCACGCACACGAACAAACACGCAAAGAGAAACTCTGTTTGGACCCATCAGTTCCTCAAAGAACTCGGTTTGATCTCCTGCTCCCCAGCCCGGCGTGGACACCCACCTATGTCGTTCCCAGAGGAGTAGCTGCCGTGACTCTCGGTCTCCTCCAGAGACAGGATCTTGAAGGACGCCAGAGGAGTGGAGCCTGGTTGGGTGGAGATCATCCCTCGGAACCGCGTGACCGTCCACGTGCGGACGTGGTTGTTGTCTGCGCACACTAGGAGAGACAAGGGCTCAGAGTCGACAGAACACAGCCGGCCTTTGCTAACATGCAGCACAGCGCGTTTGAAGTGGCAAATGGCGCATTTTATCTCCAAAGGGAGAAGACGGAAAGTGGCTTCTCTCACTGCAAACGTCAGGCGTTGAGCCTGTAGGTCCTTGAACGGGGCCCTGCAGGAGCCGGGCGAGGTGTGCCGCACCCTCACAGGCTGAGGCAGCCTGGGTGCATAGTGGGCTACACAGGGCTACACAGACCCCCGCCTCACACACACAAACACAGACCAATAACAGCAAAAAGCCCGTACGATACAAACGGAGAAAGAGTGCTTTCAAGTGTAAGAACCAGTAACGCAAACATTTTCATGTTCTGTAGCAAAACGAAGCTGTACATTGAATTCATGCCTAGTCTAGTTTTTTCCAACCACAGAAAAGTTTCTATTTCCGTCACTCAGATGTTAAACAGCAACCAGGAGTCACTGAACGATGGTGTGAACGGCTGCAAAGACAAGACCAGCTGTGACTGCAGCTACTTCAGTCTACGTTGTGAACTAGATTCCATCGCAGAGCCATGCAGCGAGGTGTTTCCTAACCAAGCTCCACCTCTTTTGTTCTGAAGGGGAATTTTTATGACAAGATCTATGCCAAAATGTGTCATCACTAATGCAAGAACTGTACTTTCTGGCAAAACAGCAACAAAAACACTATTGGCCATTTGGAGTAATTTCAGGAAATCTGTTGTTATAAGCAGAGAATCTTGATGTCTCTTGCAAATATTCGGGTCCAAAACTCCACACCCACCAGTTCTCAATGCCAGTGAGTCGTTCTTGGGTACTTCTAGGAAGCAAAATGCTCAGTCGACACTGACAAAGACAGCTCCAGAATGTTCCGTCAATTTCAAGCACAATAATCCCCCTCATCTCGCCAAGTTTACCAGGATCCAGAACAAAAGAGCTGAAGCCAATTCCAGCGACAATCATCACCCACCAGGGCCATTATGCACACGGCCTTTGTTTCGGGCACCTGAATGTAATGCCACAGGAAAACAACGTGGCCACATTTATGCCGTGCCCACCAAGAGCAAGACATCCCAGGTGAGCGCACAGAAGCACCCAGTCCCAGACACTGCGTTTCATGTTAAAATACGATTCTACTTAGTGGCTCCTGGTGCGGCCTCCGACAGCAAGACCGCCATCGCGGTGGGCACCTCGCCCCAGCAGAGCCAGGCTGCCAGCACCTTGTCCACGCGGAGCAGAGCGGCCCTGCGCTGCCGAGAGATAGTGAGAGGCCAACGTGCTGAGGGCCAGCGAGAAGCCAGCAATGATAATCACACAGGAAGTGGATGGAGCAGGCAGACTGCGAGCTGGAAGACAATGTCTACAACACAGGCCTGACTGACCGAGAGCAGAGGCCTCTCTGAAGCTGTGTCTGCAGCGGGCCCGAGCCACAGGAAGCAAGAACACGGGCCGCCAGACCTTGGGAGTCATGAGCAAGAGGTGGCAGGAGCGAGAAGACACACGGAGGCTAACGGGCCCTTGAGCGCCGCGAGCCGTAGCACAGGTCACGGGAGAAATCCGATGTGGACTTCTAGAGCCTCGCTCTGGCTGCTGTGTGCAAACTGCCCCACACGGAGGCAAGTTTAAAAACGCTTCTTCCTCAACTAACCACGTCTGGCACACTCCTGCCCCATCACCCCTTCTTCCGTTCTTCCGGCCTGCAAGCAGGCGGCACCAGGCCTAGCATGAGCTCACCCTACCTGACACCAGATGCTTCTCGGACAGCATGATTTTTGTGACGGGGCTTCGGTGCACCGTGAAGGTCTGGAAGAGCTGCGGCCCCGACCCCACGGTCTCGGGATGCTGCACAATCACACGCACTGCTCCCGAGCTCGTACCATAGGCGATCTCAATCCAGTTTCCGCTGACACCTAGAAGCCAGAGTTGGAGCCGGCTATGAGGGGAGAGGACGCACGTGTAACACCAAGACACACAGCACAGGCTCCGCAGCCCGCTGCAGCCGCTTCCCGGGCTCCTGTACCAGAGACCGCGAGGTGGCGGCAGCACAGGAATCTGTGCGCATCCTTCCACCTCTGCCCCTGACGGACGGGCTGAGCCTTCTCGCCCGTCACTCCTCTGATGCTTCAGACACATACTAGGTACTCGGTGCACATTTAAAGAACTGCTCAGCGCCACGTACAGCTGCCAGCGAGGTGCAGTGGGCTCTGGACCCGCCAGCCTGGAGTGACCATCCGGTTCATTCTCACGGGAGCAGCAGAGTGGCGTCCCTCCTCCGCTAGAGCAGCACACGCTGTGGCGTGGCCGCCCCTCCCCTTGCTTCTCCTCCATTACAATGTGCAGCCCATGCTGTGGCCTGGCCTGTCCCTCTCTCGAACAGGTCACTGGACTCCAAGAACACGGTTTGCACCCCGAGCTACGCCGCCATCCGTGGGGCTGGCTCAGCAGACTGCAAGACCCGTCGGGCTCAGGAGCTGCGAGCGCCACGCACGTAGCCTGCACGCGACCAGCTGCTTTCTGCTTCCCCGAAGCGTCTGCTCTCAAGCTCAGGGTTACCACCGCCTTCCTGTCTGCCTCCCAGGATGCGCAAGTCCTTCCTACGCTACAGAATGAATCTGCCAGTCTTATCCCTTTGGGCTGTGGAGGGCCCAAAGTATGTGTAGCGATGCAGCTACACACATTCAAATCCTAAAGGAAAACGTCTGTTGTCAGACTTAGACACTGTGATCCCAACCAGCCTGGATGTGGCACGAAGGGGAATGAGGTGCCTCGAATACACAAGGCCCAAATTTGATGCCCAACACTGCCGAGTTTTGTTTGCTTAGGCAATTAGGTTTATCTTTTAATACAAGTTAATAGTCGGAGATTATTTAATGTCTATTAAAAAAACTAAAAGCTCTGAATTTTAAAACAAAATCAGTTAGTTGTTTTAATTGGAAAATTGTGTGAAACTTTTTCTCCTTGAGTGGTAAGATCACAATGCAGCCTAATGAACACCATTCAACTCCAATTCCCCTCTGCAGATTCTGCCCACTTACTAGTCACTTCATCCTTAGTGTAAGACCAAATGTCCATCTGAGATTCAGAGAAATGATATCCTCTGAGCCCAAGTTTTCAAAGGAAAGGACCAGATTAACTCTATCCAGCACACAGTAAACTCGTGAACTAAAACCCAGTCTCCGAAGAACTTGGAGAAGCAGCGAGAGCAGCGGGAACTGACTTGTTTTGGGCGTGAGGTAGACGCTCAGAGCTGTGATGGCATCGTTGGACGGGTCGTGGTAGAGCTCTGTGACGAGGAGATCGTTGTCCTTCATGCGCAAGGGGAACTTCTGCATGTCTGAAAGCCAGGATGTTGTGAAATATTAGAAACACACACACTTATCCAGACCTAAGCCAACGCTTCACGTCTCTATTTAAATAAAGTAGCTGAAGCCGGAGACCACGTGACTCACCTATGTAATAAATGGATCCATTGTTACACCCGAGCAGGAGGAACGACCCGGCGGTGTCGTAACTAGTTATGGGAACCACGTCTTGCACCTGGAGCAGCGAGATGGTCGTATGTTAGAAACTCACCATCGTCATCATCGCCGCTTTCTGCTCAAATTCTCCCATGATCTGGCTCGTTTGGCACCAAGTTTAAGAAAGGCTGTGTGCAAAGCACACGGGCCGCAGGATCTCTAGCAGGTGGCTCCACTTTCTCTGCCACGGCAGCCCTAGGCTTTGTGGCAGACACATCGTCTCTCTGTGTGACTCCTGGAGGGCCAAGGCTGATGAGTCCTTTCCTCCTCCTTTTCTTGCAGTGAGGGGAGGGGGCACACAGCGAGGGCACACAGTAGGACACATAGCAAGGACACAGTGAGAGCACACAGTAGGACACGCCACGAGGACGGAGTGAGGGATAAACACTGAGGGCACACAGTAGAACACACTGGGGACACACAGTAGGACACACAGCGAGGGGCAGTAAGCAGGGCAGAGCAGCCCTTGGTAACTTATTTCCGTTGTTTTAAGTAGCGCATTGACTATTTCTATTATCCTTACTAAGCATTTATTTATTTTCTAGGAAACGACAGGACCAAGTCTCCTATGTGCTTTTTATCCTCAAGTACAAGAATCAACGATTCATCTATGAAACTAACCGACTACATGTGTACTACGAGAAAAAGGAAAGTCACAAGTTTCACCACAAAAAAAAAGCAAGAAAAGAAGACCCCACAGCAAAGGCAGACAGGAGGAGAGCAGGAGAGGCAGGAGGAGAGGCAAGAAGGAGGTGCGAGGCAGGAGCAGAGGCAGGCAGCACATCCTTCTTGAACTCAGATTCCGTCTCAGCCAAGGCCAGGCTGTCACTGACACCGGAGACTGCTTTCTACTGGCTTCCCAGATGTTCTCTGCTTTGGCCCAGAATAAAACACGTGTGGCCCAGCTTTCTAGCTTATGTCTCAATATAAACACAAATAACTTGGGAAATCATGTCTAAAAGTTGCTATTCTTGACTATGTAACTGCCTGAGCTACATTATTCAACAGCAGTAGTGAACGCCTTATTACTCTTCTAGACATACTGAAATTAAATAAAAAGGAACAAGAAAACGGAGCATTCTCCTAATTAGGTGTGCTTTCACGTGTCTGTGGACACACACGTTGGAGGGTCTCCAGGAGGTGTAAGGGCCAAACACACACGACTGATCCAAATGCTCCAATCAGTCTGATGATGCGGCAAGAGTCAGCCCTGCAAGGGCCGCCCACCTGCTTCCCACGTCATCTGTGGCCAGAATGCACTGATGGCCAGCTGGGCACCACTAATCAGTGCCACGCAGTCCTGGGAGGCTGCTGGGAGCTGGCAAGGCCACAAACAGACACTGGGGACTAAACACGTCAGACTAAGCATCCACAGGCATGATTCCGTGGACCTTGGAGATGCTGACATCCTTATGTTGTGTTTGAAAATGGTAAGAAAATCAAGAAGGTAACGTAAGACCTGCTGCTCCCTCCAGAGTGGAAAGCACAGGGCAGCACTTGTGTGGTGCGGACAGTGTAGCTTCTCCAGCTCCCATGTAGCAGCAAAGCCATCTGTCCCCTGAGATCGGAACTTCCATCGGCCACTGAACCCAGCCACGTCTCTTCACAGAGCGCCACCAGCAGGAGAAACCTGCTCCTGTGCTGCAGGCCTCCACCCCGCACTGCAGGCCTCCACCCCACACTGCAGGCCTCCACCCCACGCTGCAGGCCTCCACCCCGCGCTGCAGGCCTCCACCCCGCGCTGCAGGCCTCCACCCCGCGCTGCAGGCCTCCACCCCGCGCTGCAGGCCTCCATGAACCATGCCGCAGGTCTGCCTTGGTTGCCCTTCCGAGCTCTGAGCCCATCACTCTCGCGGGCAGCATGGACACTCGCTCTATCGCCTGTGCTCACCATACGGCACGGGACGCTCGCTCTATCTACTACCTTCTCTGTGAATGAAACCACTTTCCCAAGGGTAACCCTGTCCAGAGCTCTCCAGCTTTGTCTCGGGGTCCCAGAACATTCTGGAACCTCAGGCCATCACCTCACGCCAGCCCAGCCTGCCGCGGCCCCGCACACCTCTGGTGCGTAGCATTTCCTGCGCTGCAGAGGGGGCACAAAGCGCCCAAGCCGACGTCCTTCTCTGAAGTCGCTCTTCAGGATCGTGCTGCGCAATAAAACATGACGCAGCCCCCGTGAAGGCCCCCCCACCTGAAGGACTCTGGACTGTGTGTGACATGGAGAACCATGGAAAAGGCTGTTTAAACGCATCACTTAGGGAGTAGTGACGACAGCGTATTTTCCTGCTCATGCAAGTACCGACTCTTCGGGAATGTTCGCTGACTCCGATGCAGAGCCCATGGAAAAGGACTGTGGGCTCTAATCTGCAGCTGGCGGCAAAGCTGAGCACCACCCCCGCTCTAAGGTCGGAAGTCGTCCAGCAAGGATCCTCCTGCCAGCCCCCAGCTTCCTGGAAGCCTAACTTCAAGTGAGACTGCTGACGAGCCCGCCTCTTCCCATCTACCCAGCTCGGCCTTCCTATTGGTACTCCAGCACCTGCCTCTCAGCCCTCCCGTTAGTCCACACCCCAAGTGTCCACTCCACCCCACCCCAAGTGTCCACCACACCCCATCCCACCCCAAGTGTCCACCACACCCCATCCCAAGTGTCCACCACACCCCATCCTATCCCAAGTGTCCACCGCACCCCATCCCATCCCAAGTGTCCACCGCACCCACCCCAAGTGTCCACCGCACCCACCCCAAGTCAGGGGACACTCGTGTCCTCCCTCGCTCCCACCAGTGCTGAGCCCTAAGAATCACCAGCACTGAACGCAACACACATCCACGTCTCTCCTCCTCCCTTCCTGACTGACTGTCATAGAACTCTACTGTGCTCTCCATCCCAAGCTCTCCTCGCTCCATGGAACGTTCCAGAAACCACATCCACTTCCTGGAATCCTGCTTGCAGCCCTCGCTCTCCTTCCGTTCCTCGGAACCCAGGGGAGCCGCCTTCTGGCTCACCCGTCTCCGCGGTCCTGAGGGTGCTCAGCCTACGGCCCTTCGAGCAGCTTCCACGTGTCCTACACACCTGCACACGTGTTCTACACGTGTGCACGTGTTCTACACCTCTGTGTGTACCCGCAACAAACAAGCCTTCCCTGGATGCCACGCCCAGGGCAGGGGCCCTGAAACACCCAGGGAGGAAGACACACCACACCTCAGTCTAAACATTCCCATTTACAAAGCAAAATAAGCGGGAAAGTCGTGACATTTCCACTTAGAAACAAGTGCACACGCATGCTCCTGTTCTGCGCACAGACAGCACGTATTCTACACGGACCCGCAGACAGAAGCAGGTGAGTTTCTAAGCGGCCCACGCGCGGAGGAGGAGCGGGTGGCACTGACCTGCCAGTGCTGGGTGACGGCATTCCACACGCCCACCTTGCCCGTGTGGCTGGTGGCCACCAGCTGGTTGCCAATAAAGAAGAGGGCGTCCACGGGAACCCCAAGGCTGAACACCCCTGGAACAAAACAGAAGGTCAGTTAGGGCGGCCTCGCCACGGGTCACCTCCAGGAAACATCCTGACATCCACGAATCATGTCCCGTGGCACAGGGCCTGAGCAGTGGACGCCGTGCCCGGAGCAGAGACGCGTCCACCTGCAGTCCACAGACGATGTTGTCACCCCAGCTCTGGGCTCCAGGAGCCCTCAGCTTCTCCTGGGTCTCACACTGTCACACTGGAAGTGTTAACGTAAAGACGCTCTAACTGCCCAGAAGGCATTTAAAAATTCAGAAAAAATAAAGAAATTAAGAAAAGACAAAAAAAAGCCCTCAGAGCAAATAGCATTTTATGCAAAAACAAAACAAAAAAACACTCAGACCCTCCAGGCCTGGAATTAAGAGCTTATTTTCAACCCAGCATTTCAACCTCGACTGGACTGAATGAGAAGACACTACACTAGGACTCGGGTTAATACGAGAAGACTGACTTACTGGGACTCATGATTCAGTAGAGAAAAACCCTAACCAATTATAATACAACACAAAACAGGAGGACGCAGACAGCAGTCAGTCCTGAGGATGAGGATGGTACGGCTGAGACCCTCCTGGAAACGGGAGCTACAGCTCTGTCCACCTGTCCGTCTTCAGCGGACGCTGCCCATGGGAATCGCGGCTGGAAGGTTCCCCTTCCCTGAACCTCCCAAATGGAGCGCAAGCGCTGCTCATCCTCAACTTAAAAACGCTGACTTTGGCACTAGCATTGATGCTTTGAAAAAAACCCGGGCAATGTCATTTTCCTAACAGTTCCAGAAAATCGGCGTCACTAGGACAAAATGCTCATGAGCCCATGAGCAATCTCCTCAGCAGGGGAAGGAAAGCAGACTACGGCGAGCCTCGGAGGACAATGCTTGGGCGGCAGGAGGGAAAAGATGACGGATTTCTCAGGAGTCCAAAGCAAGACGCCCCTGATGTAAGAAAGTTCACGAACACAAATTTACACGCCGCACATCTGCAACACCCCTGCCTGACCTGCCAGCCAGGACGACAGCAAGTGAAAGCCTCACTAAAAGGCATCTCAAGCTAAGACCCTCAGTGAGCACAGTAGCGAGCGACTTGCCAGCGCGTCAGTGTAACGGCCCCGACACCACCACACCCAGGTTCTGAGGACACTTTTTCTTTCCAGACGCCTGAAGACGCCAGGAAAGCTGCTGACACTGGTTCCACTGAGAGAAGGACGGGCTCTGGAAATGGTGGGAGGCACTCTGGTGGTCTTGAATGGAGAGTGTCGCCCAGTCCACAGGGAGCCAGCAGAGTCAGAAGCGACAAGCCCTGTCTGAGGGACTGCCTCAGGGTCTCCACCCAAGACCCTCGGCCCACAGAGCCCTGGGGCAGTGCTGTCCACTCCACTGGCAGCAGATGGCTCAGAGTCGTGTCAGCCCCTCTGAGCACCGTGTCCCGAGTACCTACTTAGCCATCGGCCTTTGGAAATAAGCCAGGGAGTAACCCTCCTCGCAAGCATCGACTGGAAGGGGAAGCACAACCTTTCTGTAGGTTTACCTACGTCTTGCAAGTTCAGCAACCTCCATGTTAAAATTTACTTATAGCAAATTATTATCAAGGATAAATAATATTTATATTTATAATATAATAAATATTTTCAAGGTATGAATAACATTTGATTATTCCTCACTTCAAAACAGCAAAAACAAAACAAATGAACCAAATGTGAAGCCACATTTACAGGGAGCTGACAAGAGGCCACAGAACGTCTCCAGCTACAGGCTGTTCCGGCACGCCAGACAGCGCTGGGCACCTCCCTCGGCACGCCAGACAGCGCGGGCACCTCCCTCAGCACGCCAGACAGCGCGGGCACACTCCACCACTTCACATCAGCCATGGGCGCACTCGCCAAGTCACACCAGCTGTGGGCACGTCCCACCACATGAGTTACACGTGCCGCTCCACACAACAGACATGAAACTCAAGCAAACAGCCAGCTTCCCCGAGTGGAGGAGGCAGATCGGAGGTGACATCTCCAGGAGGTACAAATGTAAATGAACTAGCTGTGCCAGGTAGAGGAGGAGGAGAGCTCCTGCTCACCACCCCTCCCCGTCCTCCACGAGAGCTCCTGCAGACCACCCCTCCCTGTCCTCCACGAGAGCTCCTGCAGACCACCCCTCCCCGTCCTCCACGAGAGCTCCTGCAGACCACCCTCCCCGTCCTCCACGAGAGCTCCTGCAGACCACCCCTCCCCGTCCTCCACGAGAGCTCCTGCAGACCACCCCTCCCCGTCCTCCACGAGAGCTCCTACCGATCTCGCTCCCGCTGCCCCCGTCCTGAACGCTCCACAGGATGATGCTGCTCTCCGAGGCTACGGCCACCATCTTGTCCTTGTCTCCGTGAGGCCCGCCCACCACCTTGGCGTTCAGAGCCACCCGCTCAATGGTCCAATCCAAATGGGGGCTTGTAAACACCTGCTGCCACCCTGATGATTCTTTGATTCTGTTAAGAAAGAATAATAGACTCATTAGTGGTTGAGCAAAAAGAACAGAAACAAAATTAGCCACAGTTCACATCCTTCTTTGTATTTTCTAAATAAAATTTTCTTGACATCTCTCTGAATTATCCATCCCTGATCTCATAACCAAATACTTAGGACATGTGAGCACATTCAAGGAGACCGGAGTTCTGTAATTTCTCCAAAAATAATATAAATCCCACAGAATGACTTAAAACTCAGAACAGACATTACACCATTCACATTCTCCACCAACTGCTGTCTCTGTGGACGGCTAGCGCGCACACGAGCCAGATTCACAGCACCCTTCTCTCTGCCGTGACCCCTCGCCCGACAGTGAGGCTGGCTGCGGCCTCCCTGGCACACAGACAAGAAAGCGCGCAGGGCACAGGAGCGCCTCCATGCCCACAGCTCGTGTGCCATGCGCTGCCAGGTCTCTTACGGCGCGTGTCAGGCCACACTGGGACCGTGGGCTCCCCCCTCTTCCCTGCTTTCCGGACGAGGCCGCCTACGTGGCTAAGGCTGGCGCCTCCCACGCGCTGCCCTCCTGCCCGCTGTGGAGGGCTGGCACTGAGACCTGCCATCTGCCCTGACCCACCTTCCCCCACGTAAGCTTCAACCCCACCGTAAGCACGTGATGAAGGCGAGGCTGTCACACACTGACCGCAAATGACTCAGAACTCCGACAAAGAACGAGCCACTAAACATCGTAAGATCAGCGAGAGAACGACGCCACGGAGCTGCAACGCTCAGCTGCTCCTCCACGTCCTGCTGACGCGCTGCAACCGATAAACCCGGCACCCCCGGCAGACCCCAGCCCACCAGCAGCCCCGTGGACAGTCATCAGACATGTACGCCAGAGCAATCCAACTGCAAGTCATAAAGAGCGATCCTGCCTTCCTCGTTTAAAGCACTACTGGTTCTTAACTTACACTTCACAACATGAGAGAAAAATTCACAAACTTTTCCTAACACCTTAAGACCTGTAATTACGCTTTTCCTCCACTAGGTGGGCGTCACGTCCTAGATGACAGACGGAGATGGTCCCTGATGAACTCTAGAACCCGACAGTGAGGACTGAGCTGGGGACACTGTCAGGAGTGCAGATGGAGCACAAGGCAGAGACTAGGGGTGCTTCGTGCCTGACACCTGCCAGACTGCAACTGCGCCAGAGGTGTGAGGCGAGGGGTGCAGCCTGAGCTCAGCGAGGTCCTCGACACAAAGAAGCCCCGCGTGGCACTCCTCCAGACCGTCTCCACGTCAACTGGGACACTACAAAGTCAGCTCTGATCTGGAAAGCACATGTATGACTGCACAGCCTGATCTGGAAAGCACATGTATGACCGCACAGCCAACAGACCTTAACTCAGCAGGGAGGTGAACTACCGAGTGCTACATTTCTGTTTAATTTCTCACACAGGAGCCAGGAGACACGGGTGTGCAAGGTGGAGTGACTATGCAAAGATCAACAGCTGCCTTGGTGAACAGCTCAGGACAGCGGATGGAATGACACGTCACAAGTGCCTATGACTCTCTCACACACACAGGTGCGCACCCCCGAGAGAAAGGGAGCCTTCAAGCAAGGTGAAGCGAGCATCTGAATGTACACGGACACCCACACACAACACCCCTCTACATTTCACAGCCCCCACGGCAAGGACAGCCCTCTAGATTCAGAAGGGAAAGCAGCGCGCAGAGAGGAAGAGCCCTTGGCCCCTCCTTCTCCGCACACAGTGAGGGCCGTCCAGACACAGAAGGAATCAAAGCTACAGACAGGGCGGACAGACTGCGCTTGGGAGAACACGGCTGGGAGCTTCCCTTGGGAAGGGACCCTCCCTCACTGTGCTGAGGGTCTTCACTGTGTTCGCTCTGTTCCTTCCTCCTCAATACCTGGCACAGCGCCTGAGCGGGACTGTGTCTCTGTGAGCAAAGATTGTGCTCCAAAGTCAACATGAAGACCGGGAGAAGTAATGCGGCAGCACTGCAGCTTTGTTCCAGGCAATGGATGGTGGTGACCAGCGCACAGTCCCTCTCTACACAGTGGGTAGTGGTGACCAGCGCACAGTCCCTCTCTACACAGTGGGTAGTGGTGACCAGCGCACAGTCCCTCTCTCCGCTACAGAACACAAAAAACTGATTGATGGCAGCAGAGAGCCAACAGAGCGCGTCAGCACTCCTGCCGGAGGTTTTAACATAACACCTCCAAAGAAGGCCCAGCGCCCAGGGACTCAGCACAGCACTTTACAGCACAGCACTTTACAGCACAGCACTTTACGCTGCCTGGGAAACACCGAGCAGATGAAACTACCAACAGTGTTTACAAAGTAAAGCAAACGAGTTTAAATTAGAAGTGTAAAATATGTAGGATAAAATAAATAGCTCTCCAACCCAATTATAAAATCATGGTTATTAAAAAAACTACCATCTAAAATGCAAAACCATCATTAACCCACAGCACCTGTAACACACGGCAAAATGTGCGTAGGCGGCTACAATCCAGTTGTGGTGGCCGGCGACTATCAGCACCTTGCGTGGATCCACAGGAAATCCTGTTGATGTCAGAAGAGGACTTAGTTTACATTCACAGTAAGGTCGGTCTATGGCCACACCGCCCGCGACACACGGAATCTAAGGAAACAGGTTGGCAAGTTCTGACTGAAGGCTGAGTCCACTCTTCTGCCTTGGGTGGACGGGCTAGCACATAGCTCATTCGTTCTGTGTTACTTTTGTTTCTTTCACGTCTGTGTGCATGGGTCGTGTGCCCGTGTATATTTGCGTGTGGATGGGGGTGCTGGAGGCCCAAGGTGTGATCAAGAATCATCCTCGATCACTAGTCTTTCTAGCCAGCCCACTCTGGGATTCCCAGCTCTGCCTTCATCCACCTGGCATTTTAGGTGGGATCTGGGTGTGAATTCAGGTCCTTCTATAAGGAAGGGCTCTAACCCTGAGCCGTCCCCTCAGGCCACAGCTCATCTGCTTACACGTCTCCTCGTCTTCGGAAGCCAAGGGCACAGCTCCTGCCTCCAAGAGACAGCACACAGCATGTAAACCTGACTGTAACTCACTAACTGCCCTCAACAGAGATGTGTCTCAGCATTTCCTCTAAAGGATGAGAACAGAGGATCATATAACAACATAAAATTATGTTAAGTATCTTTCCAAGATACAAAGGATAAACAGGAATAAAAAGAGATAAAGGAGTTGGGGAGACAGCTCAGAATTTAAAGCGTCTGCCACACACAAGCAAAAGGACTGTAGTTCACATCCTCAGACCCCAGGTAGAGACCGGCAGCATGGTGCCGCCTATACTTCCAGCTGGGAGGGCGGAGCCTGGGAGCCCCCCAGAGCAAGTTAGCCAAGCAGAGCAGCTCCGCAGGCCACTCCTGGGCTGATTAAACAGTCTGGTAAAATAAATCAATGCATAATAAACAATATGAAAAGGAAGAACAATCAAGAGCGACTGTTGGGACAAACCTCGAGCTTCCACACACATGCAGGGCCCAGCACGCATATTCACCTACGTACAGCAGCGCACTCAGGCATATGTGAGCATGCGTGCAGCCTCGAGAAAACGGGAAGAGGGGCTGGAGAGGTGGCTCAGGGGTTAAGCCTCTGCTTTGCAGGCGGAGGGTCCTGAGTTCGGATCCTAGACCCCACGTATAGACGCCAGGCGAAAGCGGGGGCGGCCTGCGTTTCTGGTCCTGGTAGGGCGGAGCCTGTGAATCGCGGGGCAGAGTAAACAAGGAGCAGGTGGAGGCGGCCATGGTGGTTCCCGAGTTCGTCCGTGGTTCTACATACACATACACACACACACACACACACACACACATACACACACACACACACGCACAATTGAATAAATAATAAATAATTAAAAAATTTTTAAAAAAAAAGGAAAAGAAAACGGGAAGAGAGAGGCAAAGGGTTGGGGTGTAGCTCCGTACTAGAGCGCTCCCCTAGCATGCACAGGGCCTGAGTTCAAGTCTCAGCACTGAGAAACAAAGGGTTCAAAGACATGTGAAAGCCTAGCCTGTGGCTGCAGCAGGCACAGCTGCGCACATGCGCCTTTTTCCGAGTCTGGAATCTTTGCTCACCCAGCCTAACGGTCTCTTCGCCAGCTGCCGAGAGAACCGGCTGGGCCGCACTTCCTGGGGCTTCGCCCTCTGTAGAATTCAGTCCAGTCCTGGCGTCAGCGGAGGATCTGGCTGTGTTGTTAATTTTACGAGTAGGAATGCCTGCAAACAAAGGAGACATGTTGATTTCTTCAACGGCGCACTGCAACAGAGAACAGGACGTGCCATCTGCTGGGACCGAGCGCAGCTTCTGGAAGCTGGGGCCTGGCGTGCTCGGCAAGGCTCGGTCACCATCTACGCTCACTTTGCCTGACTTCAAGCCACGAGGGCTGCGGCCGCCCGTGCTGCAGGCTCTGTCCTGGCTCTGAGCTGCGCTCCCCACCCTTCCCACAGGGGCGCCATCCAGACGCAGCCTTGCTCAGAGCCACACACGCTGGCTGCCCGCTTGCTCCAGGGATCCCCGGCCTCCGCCTGCCAGGTACCGGGAACATCTCAACAGGGCTCCTGGGCGCCAGAGGAAGAAGCCTGCGCACGCCGCGGCAAAGCTGGTGCCCAGGACGGAGCTGAGGCGGTTAGCCAGCCCATGGGGCCCCTGGCAGAAAAGGCTGCCGCCTGCTCCCAAGAGCAACGTGCAGTGACCTCACAGAAGCACTTGTGCTTTCTGGATTCACGAAACTTCTCCCACCCATGAGCCTGGAAGCGCGTACCTGGCGGGGGCAGGTAGCCGTGGAAGAGGACGCTGCCGCAGGACGAGCGCTCCAGCTCTTCGCACAGGAGAAGCCGTCGCACTGCGGACACGGAGGGCAGCGGTCAGGACTGCGGGAGCCCGTGGGCCGGGGGGAGGGGCCACGGCACGGCCCATGAAAACACACCCGTCACCCAGTCAGGAGCAGAGAGGAGGAACGTACTTCCCTCAGCGGGTTTGGGTCAGGACGTCCAGACAGGACACCATTAAGTGGGGTGAGCCCAGCACAGTCCAGAGGGGACACGCACCGAGTGGGGTGACCTCAAAACAGCCCAGACGGGACACGCACCGAGTGGGGTGATCCCATAGAACTCCGCTTCGTGCCTGAGGATGCTGACACTCGCTCCCCTGAGGACGAAACACAAAGGAGGTGATTTTCTGGCTGCCATTCCGAGAAAGAGACGCAAGCGCATCCGACGGCAGAATCCACACGTCTTCCTCCTCTGATCACCAGCGTCCACATTAAAGCTGCATGTGAACAAAACGCTTTGCTACTGGCTTAAAAGCATTTGCTTAGATGATTTCAGGGAAGTAACAGATTTAGCTGAGCAGGACTAATACAAACTACAAAGAATCTGACCAGACAACCAGAACAGGAACTTTTTTCCCCTTTTCCTATTCTCATATGTATTTGGGGAAATGCATATGTTTATGCATGTTCTCGTGCATGTGGATGCACGTGCACATTTAGGAGCAAGTGCACACCTGTGTGTACTTGCAGGAAGAGGCCTGAAGCTGATACTGGGAACCGTCCTCAATTGTCTTCCACCTTATTCTTTTTGAGACAGGGTGGCTAATCAAGTCCAGAGCTCTCCGACACCACAGCCCGGCTGGCCAGCTCACACCCACCCGGCATTCCACCCGGGCCTGGGGTGCCCACCTCATCTCACCATTCTCTACAGGTTTTAATGCCCGTTACGCAGTAAGCTCACTACAAGCCGGTGCTCACTGTCATCATGCAATACAAACTGCTTACTAAAGGAAAGAAAGTAGGAAAGCACATGAACACAAAGGACCAGCTTAGCAGGACCTCGCCGTCCAGGTGAGCATGTGGTGCCAGACAGCAGTTCCATTTCTTAAGATAAGATAAAAAGCAAAATGAGGGTGAGTTGGCGGCGGTGCGGAGTCGCCCCTCAGGTTTCCAGGGAAACGTGATTCTGGGGCTCTCGGTTCCGCTGCAGGATGGACACCGGGACGCCGCAAGGAGGCGTCCAGCGCTGCTCAAGTGCCCTGAACATGACAGATGAACTGGGGATCTCGAACTCTGTAGAGAAGGTAAAGAATTGATCCTGCGTTTGGATCCTAGATTCCACGTAAAAACACCACGTGGAAATGGCAGTGGCGTGGACTTCCAGCTCTGGAAGGCGGGGGCTGGGAAATCCCCGAAGGAAGCATAAAGGAGGTAGAAGCGATCCAGGATGATTCCCGAAATCACCCTTGGGCTTCCACGGGGATGAATAGTGCCTTTGGGGACACACACACACACACACACACACACACACACACACGTATAAATAACATTACGTGTATAGGTAAGAGACAACTACGTCCATTAAAAATAGTTTTGGGAACTGGAGAGAGCTTAGAAGTTAAGACTCTGTCTCACAAACAGAAGGTCCTGAGTTCAGATCCTAGGTCCCACATAAAAATGCCAGGCGGAAAGAGTTAGTGGCCACCTGCATTTCCCACTCTGGTGGGCAGAGCCTGGGAAATCTCAGAGCAAAGCAAGAAGAAAGTAGAAGCAATCCAGAATGATTTCCCAAGTCACCCTTGGTCCTCTGATACACACACACACACACACACACACACAAATAAATAAATAAAATATTTTTTTTAAAAAATAGTTTTGGGAGACTCCCTTCTCCCTCAAAGACTCCGTATCCACAGTTCCTTTTTTTCCTCATCTATTAATAAACCTTGCCTTAACCCTCAAAAAAGAAAATACCGTTTTGGGGAAAACATGTCATGACATATGCCCTAAACATAGCTACTGACAAGAATTTGCTGTAGCAAAGATGGATTTCTTACCTTAAATCTAGTTCTTTTGTCCGAAGAAAATTTAAAATGGGGGCAAATGCTGCTGGATCTCTATCAATAAATATCTGTAAAGAAAGGATTGTTTAATTCAAATTATACTCCTCTTAGTAAGTGAAACACTGAAAGAACAAAGACTAAACTACTTAAATGCGATTCTCCTGGATCACACTCCTGACTTGAATGCTGCTGACGCAGGTCAGTAGGAAGGTGGCAGTGTGAGCTGTCCACTCCTTGACCGTCACTACTCTGTCACGTGTCAGAGGGAGAACGCCACAAGCCACACGTCACAGCCCACACATGGAGGTCGGAGGACAACTTCTGGAAGGCAGGCCGTTCCAGCGACCACGGGGCTCCAGGGATAGAACTTGTGGCCAGGCGACCACGGACGCGCACCACGGTGTGCCCACGGACGCGCACCACGGTGTGCCCACGGACGCACACCACGGTGTGCCCACGGACGCGTGCCACGGTGTGCCCACGGACGCGCGCCACGGACCATCTCACCAGCCCAGGTTTCTCATTTCTAATTACTGAGATCTGGGGAGGAAACATTGCTATCTGAAACACTCCAGAATTCAATAAATACTTGGAAAGCATCATGAATAAGCAGCACTTTCTTATGCCTGACCATAGGTGACAGCAATATGCCTCAGGCCATGAGTGACTGAGTGATTCACATGCAAATCATTCAGAGGACATGCTGAGGCAGCCGAAGCTGGCGCCCAGCTGCAAGAGTCCACTCTTCCCGAGGGGCCTGCACTCTGCAACCTCACTATCTCGACTTCTTCAAGGGCTGAGAAGGGTTAGTTACATGATTTTTAAAACCTAACAACCATGGTCCAAGGGAAGCTCTAAAGAGAAAGGAAGAATGGAAACAGGAACTGGGGAAGGCCAGGGCCGTGGCTGGTGCCCTCTGACTGGCGTGCCAGGCAGCACTGGGCACATGAGGAGCCAGTTGGCCGAGGCAGCAACCAATGATGGGACTTCACACGATCGATGCAATCCTGCTCTTGTTTTTATCTGAACCAACGGAAAGCTGAAGAAGCTGCACAGATCTGGGAGCCCTCAGGGAGCCCACAAAAAACGCCCCCTGGACCTCACCTCCCTGCCCTCGCTCTGACCCCTCCCTCTGACCCCTCACAGCTTCTGGTCAGCCTTGCGCACCTGGCATTCTAAGCGCCTAACCAACCTTTGATGACAAACACCCCAGGCCTTGGCCCCCCCAGGGCTGCTGATTTACAATCATGATTATTTTCTAAATAAATTAAAAAGAAAGAGTAAATTTTTACCATTCCAGTATCAAAATACTTTCTTATACTTACCTACTAGCTATTACAGCTTCAATTATGAGTTCAAGAACTCGCCTATCACCAAAATAACCTCATATCCTATAATTCCTCTAATCATGAATATTTAAATTTCACATACAATATGTCCAGTTGAATAGAAACACTATGCATGGCAAAAAAACAAGCAAAAACCAGAACAACAACAAAAACCACCTATGGTACTCAGATTCGGTAGTTACTAAAGCCTGGCCTCTCGGTCTTCCCTCGCTCCTATCTAAAGGAGCCGGGTTAGGTGGACTGGCTGCAATGGACACGCCCACCACCAGCATACTCACAGCACCAGTTTCATCTCGAAGTGTTGAAATCCTTCCGCTCAGCAAACTAGAAGTCATAGAAATAAGCTACAGTTAGTTTTAAAATCTGAGCAGAAGAACCGACTTCGTTATCAAATGCCAAAACTAATACAAAACCAATACGAGCGAATCTTCGGTCACCAAGTTTTAACCAGGCGTATGCCTGCGATCTAAACATTAGCTCAAGGTCACACGGGACTACAAGGCGAAACACACTACCTTGAAAGTTGAAAAACAAAAAAGTTCTCATTAAGAGTTAATGTTTCTAACCCAAAAGTATAAATTTTCATTTAACTGGCAAGGAAATTCATATTTTGGCAAATAATAAGATAGTAATAACATGAATTACCTGGAAAAGAAAGAGTCTGGAATCCACATGAGAGTCTGTCTGGAGGTACTGAATCTGCAATTGCAAATGACATGCTGTTACAAAGGAAAGCATGTCTCGACACTACAGCTCTCGGACGAGTGCAGACTACCTGCACCATGACATGCTTCCTGAGACACGGACGGCGCTGCAGTTCTCAACTCTCAGCAAAGTGCAGCTCCATGTGCCGCGCTCCTGGCTCCAAACCAATCTCTTCAGACATTTCCCACCTCTGATGGCGCGCCCGACACCCAAACTGAGTCTTAGGTGTTCCCCTCCTCTGCGGGCACCATCTTTGGACACAGCCCACCTCTACAGGCATTCCTTCCCGTCCGCCGCACCCGGCGTCTCCAGGCCAGCTTGATGACCATCTCCTCTCCAGCAGTCCACATCCCTCCACCTTTCCTGCCACTACCCGACAGACACATTTGCAGCAGCCTTTTCCCAGTATTTCACCTCCTGTCATCTTCTTGCACACGGTCACCCTCGCATCCCCACCATCTTCATACTTGTAGTCACGGATTGTCTGCGATGCGTCAGAAAGAGAAGCATTTGCTGATTGCTCTTCCCATCGCTCCATGCTCCCCTCGTTCCCCTGTCCCACCTTCCAAGCGCACAGCAAGGAGCATCGGCTCATAACTGAGAACTGATCACACCAGCTATTCACTTCGGGACATCCACACCCCACCCCTGAGGTGTCAGGACCCAAGACCCTGGATACGTCATCCCCCAAACGCCTATACATGGCACTTCAAGCTGACTTGCAGAAAGGCGCTTGATGCAAAACACTTGCTGAAGAACAAAATGACGCTGCAAACCTCATGGCCTGACCCGCCCGCATACCAGAGGCACTTGCTGACAAGGAATGACAACCAGTTCAGTGTTTGTACCACACCTGGACAGTAGTCCTCACTAATTTGTGGGCTCTTTACAGTTGCGACAGTACATTTCCAGATTAAGTGCTGACAAACAGATGTCAACAAACTGCCCACTAACATGCCATTTATTACTGTCAGAATTCATGTCAGAAATAGTATTAAAAAACAACTCTTGCATCAAAATACCTGTTATAGTTCTATCCTGATCCATGCAGCATTTTCTACTGTCACCACAGCCTTTCAATCACAATGAAACATCAGTCATCTTCAATCTCTAAGTCTGTGAGCAACTGAAGACTGGGTGACCAGTAGCTGAAATAATCCCCCAATTACAGCTAAATCTACTGGTAAGTTACACAAGCAGATCTTTCCGGGACAGAGGGAGGCTAGCTACACACTACGTCCTAAGTGAAGAATGTGATGTGCGAGCAATTTCTGTGCTCATTACTCTGACCAGAGAGGAGCCTCAAGCAGCCTGGCACTGAATGTCCGCCAGCCCAGCACTCCTCGGGCCGGGACACAGGATGGAGACCAGCCCACCTGGGATGCACTGAGTTCAAGACCACTGACTGCCTTAAATTAAAAAAAAAAAAAAAAAAAAAAAAAAGACAGTCAAATATTGGACTGGAGAGAGGGTTCAGGGGTTAAGACTATCTTGCAAGCAGAAGGTCCTGAGTTCCAATCCCAGATCCCACATAAATACCAGGCTGTGGCCTGCACTTCAGGCCCTGGTGCACAGAGTCTGAGAAATCCCAGAGCAAAGCAAGAAGGAGGTAGAAGCAATCCAGGATGATTCCCGAAGTCACCCTTGGTCTTCCACAGGGACACATGTGCCCTCTTGATATACACACATACACATGCATAAAAAAAAAAAAATTAATTAATTAAATAAATAAATAAAATATAAAACAGTTAATAAAGGGGCTGGAGAGGTGGCTCAGGGGTTAAAGCCTCTGCCTTGCAGGCAGAAGGTCCTGAGTTCAGATCCTAGACCCCACGTATAGCCAGGCAGAAGGGGGGGGGGGGGCCTGCGTTTCTGGTCCTAGTAGGGTGAAGCCCGTGAAACCTCGGGCAGAGTAAACAAGGAGGAGGTGGAAGCGGTCCATGGTGGTTCCCGAATTCGCCTGTGGTTCTACACACACACACACACACACACACACACACACACACACACACACACATATACATACCATATACACAATTGAATAAATAATAAAAAAGTTAATAAAAAGATCGAATATTTAAGAAAACATGGCAAATATTCCTGTTCTCCGTAAACTTTTAAGAATAAATGAAATGTAAATGACCACTAGTCATTTACCACCCACAACAATAACAAAGTGACTGCATTTATGTTCTGCATAATATGCAGGTGACCCCGGCCCTGCCCTCTGAAATATTTTCAAGAGTACACTAGTCAAACCAAGTAAGAAAAGGAATCTTAGAACATGTGGAACTGAATACTGCTTTCTTAACAGGCTATATCATTACTTAAATTCCACAAGGAAGCACAAAGTGAAACGTTACAATAACTTGAGACTTAAAATTGTGCAACAAAGCACGCATTCCTACGACAGCTGCATTTCAGCAGTCCACCCGGCACTTTGGAGATGAGTCTTGGCACTCCTACGAGGAAGTCTAGTTAAGGTGGGTCTCTGGCGAATCTGAAGGAGATTGTCTTAATTTCCCGATTGATGTGGTACAACTATTCCCTGAGCAGGTGAGGAAGGATGGAGAGCGGGTTTTGAGACATGTGGGGGTCGTCCAGGCCTAAGCCTGCTCTCTAGAGAACTGATGCATCTGCATCTGGAATGGACAGTTGTTAGGCTGCATTCCTCCTCTGGGAGTTGAGTTGGTCTCCTGCCTGTATAGACAGTGGTAGACTGGGTTCTTTCCTTTGGGAGTTAAGTTGCCTCCTATCTGTTCTTAGATCACTTTTGTTCTTCTTAGAACTAGAAAGGCTGAAACTTCTCTAAGCAATTTCTTCCCTGTGCATTTGAGACCATTAGATATGTTATTAATACATGGATCATAAGATTATACACATATCACAGTAACCAGGTACTCTGCTTTGAGACATTCATTGTCCATTCACTTTTAGCAACTAAGTATCATGCCTGCTTTTAACTCTACCTGGAGACATGTCTGGTCCCACCCAGCAGGTTTAACATGATCCTAGTAAGAATTTAGCCCTGCTCATCTTTGATGTTTTTCCTATAATACTCATGTATGCTACAAGAACATTGGCTTAGATGATAGAGGACATCCTAGGCTCCCTCTGACCTGATGCCTGATCAATTCCTATCGCTTCCACTTCTGTTTCCTGCATGTATGTCCAGGTTTATGCTGGCTCGTGGGCCTGGGCAAGAGACACAATATGAAACCTAGACAGCTTCTTAAGAGGTCCTCTGTTTTCAACTCATCACTTCCAACGCCGGGGATGCACACAACGGCCCTTCTGAAGGCCCAAATGGAAGTGTGTCAAGAGCTTAAAGGGCAGTAAGTGTACCTGGTCAGGCACGAGCATAAGCACAGCCATCCGGATGCGAGGAGGATGTCAGCTGTCTTCTGCTGCTCTTGCCTTATTACCTTGAGACCGAGTCTCTTGACCGAAAGCTCATCATGTCCACTAGACTGGATCCTCCTCCCTTTTTGCCCCCCCCCCATTTCCACCAACAGAGCTACAGGAATAAATGGCTAGGACCAGTTTTTAAATGGATGCTAGGAATTCGAACTCACGATTACACCAGGAGTACTCTAACCCCCAGCCAGCTCTCCACCCTAATTCTACTCCTCATAGGTTTTCACATCCGAAGTGACTGCAGTATTTTTATATCCACTTCTTACATAAAGGACCTATAAATTTCCATATGACTGGTAGGTATGTAAGATAATTACGCTGCCACTTCTCACCCTGAAAGAACTTTGCTTTGGGGGGAAGGTAGCAAGAACTAAGGAATTCTGCTTCTTATGCTGTCTCCTAGAGCGTACAAGACATGTTTAGGATTAAGGTACTCTAAAAAAAAATCAGTTTTCAATTTGAGTATTTTTAGATATGCAAAAAGTCCTGGAAGCTCAATGTTTTACAACCTGAAAACAGTCACATTCTCCAACACAATCAAATACTCTATATTCCAGAGCAGTCCCTTATCTCCCACCAATAACACCGCCTTCCTTTGGCCATGGGGACACACCCACTTTTCTGAGAACAGTGACTCATAAGTCATGGCAATTCCACAAGTGATCCCCCCCCACACACACACACTTAATAAAAGGCATTGAAAGGCGTGGATGGGCCAGGCTGGGGGCGAAAGGCCCTTTCGCGCTTGTGGACTCGCTGCAAAGGTTCCTGGAACGAGCAGCGCCAGGCAGGGCAGAGTCCGGGGCGCGCGAGTCCCTTCTCGTGCACGCAGCGAGCACGTCTGCAGCTCACCCCGCAGCCGTCCGTGCCCGGATCACCGGGCTCCGAGAGGTCGGGGAGCCGCGCAGCAGCTGGGCCCCCCGGGGCTGGCCCGACGCGCAGGGTCAGGCCTCCACCCGCGCCGCGCCGCCGCGCTGCCCGCGGGCTCCAGGCCTTGCAGGGCGCAGGGCGCAGCGTGGAGCCAGACGGGCCGCGCGTCGGGCCGCGGCTCGCCCCGACCCATCCCGCCCCGCGTGCAACCTCCGCCCGCCCCGCGTCCATCCCCGGTCCGCACCGACCCCGGCCCCGCACGCACCGACCCCGGCCCCGCACGCACCTGGTCCCGCCCACGTTCAGCTGCACGATCTCGCCGATGCCGGCCGCCGCCGCGGCGAAGCTGCCGCAGTGCCCGCCCGCCATGGCCGGGGCCGAGGGGCGGCGGCGGCGGCCGGAGCCTCCCGCGGCGTCCCCGAGGCCCGCCCGCTCCGCCCCGCTGCCGCCGCCTCCGCCTCTCCGCGGCCTCCAGGCCGCCGCGGCCCCGGCCCTCCGCTCAGCGTCCGCCCGCCGTCAACACCGCCATGGCGGCCGCCGCAGCCCGCCGCGCACGACGGGTCCCCGCGCGGGACACACCGCCGCGGCGTCCCGGCTACGCGCGCAGAACGCGAGGGCGAGGCGGGCCGGTCGAGGGCGGGGCTGCCAGGGGCGTGGTTTCAAGGGGGCGGGGCCTCCAGCCTAGAGAGCCTGGACCACAGCTGGGAAAAGGGCCTCAGGAGGGCTGCCTGCCCCCCGGGGTTCCCGCAGCAGGCGCCACCTCTCCTTCATCCCTGCTTTTTCCTTTCGTCCAGATGCTCCAGCATGCAGAGTGAGGCGCTCCGGCGAGGACGGGTCTGGACTCATGCTCCGGAGCATCTTCCCTGTCCATTTTCCCAGGGATTTGGGAGCAAAGAGAGGAAGCATTTGTTAGAGTGCGAGCCAGAGCCTAAATGATCACATGCACATTCTGGGAACTACTGAGAAATTTAACACTGTATGTCTTGCTCCATACCTGCAACACTCCGTACCGTCTTCGTTCTCTCTCTCTGAAGGGGGTCCTTAAGTCAGACGGGAGGAACGGAAAGACCACTGGGCCGTACAGCATCCCACAATGTGCTTCTGGAATATACTGAGTGCTCAGAAATAGTAAACAGCACACAAATTCATTTTGCTGTTTACTTACTTTCTGTTGCTTCAGTATGCTATATTGGTGCGCAAATCTTTCTGAGTAGATAATAGATAAATTATAGATGGATTGATAGTGAAATCGATCATAGATAAATGATACATAGGTAGGTAGGTAGGTAGATACATACATGCATGCATACATACATAAATTCACATTCATGGTGGGGACCAAATTCAGGACCTTGAGCTTGCTAGCCAAGCAATCTACCTCTGACCTAAGTCTCCAACCCCTACAATGGGCTTTAAAAGCATGCGACAACATTGTGGAACGGATGTCAGTTAACTAATAACAGTACACCACATTTCAGACAGCTTTAATTTGTGCAGCTAAATTCTCAGTACAAATTGTATCTTGTAGTTTTACCATAAGAATTCATGACATATACAATAATAAAAACCTGATTTTATTCTTGTCCTATTGTCTGTTTTAAATTCTGCTAGCCAATATGCCAGAGGTGTAATATAATTTACCCAGATTTGATTTAAAACAGGATAGTAGCCTAGTACATGGCGGCACATGCCTGCAACCCGGCATTTGAGAGGGAGAGGCAGGGGACCTGAGTTTAAGACGATTCTCAGCTCCATAGCAAGTTGGAGGCCATCCTAGGTGTCATGATGAATGTGAGTTGTCTCCCACCGGCTCATGTGTTTGAATCCTCAGCTGGTGCTAATGTTTGAGAAGGTGTTGACACCTTAGGGAGGTGGAGCCTCGCTGGAGGAAGGCATGTCCCAGGGGACAGGCCTTGAGGTTGCATAGCCCCACCTTGCTTCCTCCAATGCTGTTGGTCTTGCAGTGGCTGCTTGGTCTCCCTAACTCCATGATGATGGACATGACCCAAGCAGCCTCCAGCTTCTGCCACCTGCCACGCCTTTCCTGCCATAATGGACTATGTTTCCCCTCTGGAACCGTAAGCTAAATGCATCTCCTCTTTCTCCCTTCAGCTGGTTTATGGGTATTGTCTCGCTGTAGAACAGAGATTAGCCAGGACAGTAGGGTACGTGTGTGTCGCAACGAACAAATGCAGAAGAGGGTGGCAGCACTAGCCAGGGAACCCCAGACTAGCTGGTGCTTACTTAGAGGTCTGACCTGCTCTCTGTAGGAAGGTCTCACTCCAAGCTGCTGCTCCATCTGGCTCATGACCAAAGCAGAAGCGTGTTCTTGCCTCCTGCACCTGCTGTTGGAGCCGGCGCCCTGGTTTTGGTGGGCTTGGGGTGAGCACTGGGGTTACTGAATCTCTACTGGTCTCAGCTGCCGTGAAAACAGCTGTGCACAGGCTGAGCCATCTCCAGCCCCGATCTTGCAGGAGGAACGTGGGCACAGCAGGCTGGTGAAAATAACTGCCCAGCCCCGGTCCAAATCAGTCCTGTCCACTCATAGTGCTCTCATTCACCCCTTCCTTCTCCAGGTTCACTGTTACAGTGTTGCAGTTACCCTGCATGGCTGCCGACAAAATCATGACAAAACTGTTCTTGGTCTAGCTTGGCAGGAGAGCTCGCACCAACACCAAAAGGTCAAGGAAACTACCACACCATCTCCACATAACAACTGAGAGAGGGATGATCCTTACTTGCCAGACCAGCATGTCCGGCCAGTACACACAAGGATGCCAACTTCCTCAACCAGCTCTCTGTATTTTATTTACCTGCCTGGGGACTAACTAGTCCCACCCACCTTGGGGCCGGCCTTCTCCATCAGATAGACAATCTCCAGGTTTGCTCCAGGCTTAACTACTGATTCTCTACAAATGTGCCCAGGGCTCGAACCCTCAACCATCCAGTTGACCCTGTACCTAACTATGACACACAGACATAAGAGACTCACAAGAATAGCGTTTGGCTTCCTGTCCATTTTTCTCCCGTCTAACCCCAGCTTGACACAAATCCTGCCACCTTTGCCCTCGGATGACTCTGGCAGACCTATTTGCTTTTTTTTTTTTTTTTTTGTCCCTTCCGGAGTGCCTTGGCACACACCTAATTCACGTGCCAGACTAAGTCACGGAGATCCGCCGGAGCCTCACACAGATCCGGTCCCAGCTGGGTCAACAGTCCCGCGGGGCCCTGTGAACTGAGCATCAACGCTGCTTCTTACGTGCCAGCCACCTCTGTGACGGCCACACTTTCCTACGTCTCCCAGTTCCTCCCTGTCCTTAGCGATCCCTTGCATGGCCTCCGATGATGGACCTTTGTCTCTCCAGGGATGAGCGCGTGAAGTGCTCAGAGGTCTCCAGGACTCCCAGAGGGGTACTGGCCCTGCTTGCCTCCTCACCCAAACTCTACATTTCCTGTTTCAAAGTCTTGCTTGATTCAAGCAGCTTATCTGCAACATGTCCCCTGACTGTCGTACTTCTCTGTACTGGTGAGCTGTGGATTTCGCTCTTCCTCGGCATGAAAGGCTGGAATGGAGGGGGTAGGTTCCCCTGACTCTCTTCCTTCTCCCCGTCGGTTCCCCCCTCAGCCATCCCAACCTTGCTGCCTGTCTCATGGCCCTAGCCACTCCCCGATTCATCTTTGTTCTGCTAGGCCCCATTCAGGTGCCAGTTTTGTTGTGTGCCGTCTCTCGGGAAACCCTGTACCCATGTCTATTTGCCCTGTTGATCAGGCTGCTGCCAAAGAAATGATCCCCCCTCCCCACAATCTAGCTGGGTGAATCAGTGACTTTACTGGGGTTACCAATAGCAGCATGGGTGACTTGGGCAACTACATCACCCAAAAACCCCGCCCCAACATGGGTAGTGACTCAGGAGTCTGCATTCCTGGAGTTTTCCATCCCACCTAACAGCTACAAGGCTTCTCTCTCCTGCTCCCGTAACCTTGGACAGGGACTTTGAGTCTTGCAGCCCCCGACCTCCCTAGGCCCGTGTTTTGACTACTTGTTCCCAACTACGGAAGCTATTTAGGAGATGCAGTATCTTTAAGAGATGGGGCGTTGTTGTAGCTACTTTCTGATTTGTGCTGTGAGACAACATTCAGACCCAGCTTAGGGGAGAAAGGGTATTTGTTTGGCTTCCGGTTCAAGAGGGGACATAGTGCATTTATGGGAGAATCACACGGGGGACAGAACTGCTGGAAGCACAAGTGGAAGCCTGGTCCAGACCACTGAAGCTGTCATGGGTGGAGTGTGAGTTGTCCCCCACGGGCTCATGTGTGTGAATCTTCAGTCGTTTTGATACGGGGTGCCTCTGGGGTCTTTATGCGTTCAGGTTCTTGTGTTTGGGAGTCAAAGATTGAACTAGAACACACATAGAGGATTAAGGCAGAGTTTATCAGAGCGGAGAAAGGACAGAACTCATGGACATGAATCTGCAAAAAGCAAGAGAGCCCTGGAGAACTCATGGACTCCAGGCATGGAATCCATGAGGGGAAGGAGCTAGAAAAGAATTCACAGATTCTCGACGTGGCGTCCCATGAGCGGCAAGGAAGACAAAGATGCCTTCCAGGTATGAGGGGCAAGAAAGACAAAGATGGCTGCCAGGTCAGGATTATTTATAGGCCTAGGCAGACCCGGGGGGTGGAGGGTGAGGGAGATGGCTTTTCCTCATTGGTTAGCTCCAGTTCTGCAAACCTGAGTGGAGCTTTTGGTCTTCTACATATCATGGTCTGTCCATATTGAGGTCCAACCCAGTTGGGCTTGTGCCCGAGCTCTGGGTAGGACTTACCTGCCGTGGAGAACTAGTCTCCATATCTTTTCATGAACAGAGGATTGGGGGACGTTGGTGACTTTAGGGTGTGTTCCTTCAGCGTCTCCCAGCCCTGGGAGATGACTTTCTGAGACCTTCCGAGACCTTCTGAGACCATCCCGGCGTGACTGCTCTAAAACTGCCTAAGTTTGGGAAGGTCATGGCTCATTTAGGAGGTGAGCCTTGCTGGAGGAAGGCAGTCACGGGGGGTGGGCCTTGAGCTCGGTTAGCCCCGCCCTGCTGGAGCGAGTCTGCTTACTCAGCAGCAGCTCACAGCCTCCATGATGCCTGCAGTGACCTAGGCCGCCTCCAGCTTCTACAGCAGCCATGCCTTTTTCACCACTCTGCAACCGGAAGTGAGTAAACCTCCCTTTTCTCCTTTGTTTCAGCCTCAGTGGCATCTCACAGCAACAGAGAAGAGTGACAGCTATAGCACCTATGCAGAAGCAGAGGGTGCGAGGAAGCAAGAGGAAGCAGAGCCGGGCTACCAACCTCAGGACCCATTCCCTGTGGCATGCCTTCCTCCAGCCAACTCCACCTCTTAAAGGTGCCGCGCCCTTCCAAACAGATTCAAGACCATGAGCCTGTGGGGGGGGGGTAGAATCAAGTCATGACAGGACTAATTAGTGAGAATGACTAGGAGTAGGGTAGGGTCTTTGAATGGTATGACTGTCTTGTGGTTTTCTTTTTTTTTTTTTTTTTTTTTTGTCTAGGTTCTTGTGTTTGGGAGTCAAAGACTGAGACCAGAACACATGTAGAGGATTAAGGCAGACTTTATGAGAGGAGAGAAAGAACAGAACTCACAGATATGGAGTCCGAGAGGGACAAGAGAGCCTAAGATGGCTGACAGGTCAGAGGTATTTGTAGGGTTAGACAGCCCCAAGAAAAGTAGCTTTTCCTTATTGGTTAGCTCCAGTTTCCACAAACCTGATTGGAGCATTTGGTCTTCTCCATCTCATTGGTTTGTTCACATTAGAGTCCAGCTCAGTAGATCTTGTGGTCAACCTCATGGTAGAGGTTATCTGCAATGGAGAACGCATCTCCAATCCTTTCATGAATAGAAAGTTGGGGGAAGTTGGTGGACCTTATTTCTGTGGAGGATTAGAACCAGCTCCTCCAGATTAATAGGGCGTGTTCCTTCAGGATAATCCCAGGAGTGGGGGATAACCTTCAAAGACCTTCCCAGCAGGACCCTGTTCTAAAACTGCCTAAAAGGCAGGGAATGACCCCAGAAAGTCTGTAACACCAGAACACAGAGGGCACACGTCTGAAGAGCCCATGCCCAGAAGCATCAAGACACTAATACGCAGAGCTAAGGAATCAGCAAACAGCCAGTAGCCCAGCAACTTCACAACTCAGGAGTTGCCATGTGTGGCAACCAGGAAGGACGCATTTACTGTCCCTTCCGCTATTCTATGCTATAAAAACTTGGCCAAAACACACACTCTCTCTCTCTCTTGCTCTCACTCTCTTTCTTCTTCTTCTTCTTCTTCTTCTTCTTCTTCTTCTTCTTCTTCTTCTTCTTCTTCTTCTTCTTCTTCTTCTTCTTCTTTTCTTCTTCTTCTTCTTCTTCTTCTTCTTCTTCTTCTTCTTCTTCTTCTTCTTCTTCTTCTTCTTCTTCTTCTTCTTCTTCCTCTCCTTCTTCCTCTCCCTCTTCTACTCCCTCTCCATCCCTCCCTCCCTTTCTCCTGCCTAACTCTTGGTTTCTCTGGTCATCCTCGTCTGGTACAAAGTCTTGTTCCTTGCTGCTGAGGTTGGTTCCTCCTTTTTATTTTCTGCCTTCAGCTGTCTTTCATATTACCTTTTCCTTTAAGGTCTTTAGAAAAGAACTTATGAGTTTTGGGAACACTGTCTATCTGCAGACTTTGTCATAAACAAACAAACAAACAAATAGTAAATAAATAAAGGTAGAGAGTGATAGAGGAAGATACCTGATTCTGACTTTTAATCTCTCTCTCTCTCTCTCTCTCCCTCTCCCTACACACACACACACACACACACACACACACATTAGTCAAAGCCTCCGCCCAGGCTGGATTGCACAAATTCCTGGCAGGGACCAATACTCCATACACTCTAGACTCCTGACCACCCCACCATAGGGGTCTTGAGCATGCCTTTGCATGACTCTTTCACCTCCTGCCCCCTCTATCCCCCTCCCCAGCAACTCCTTACCACATGTGAAGACCATGAAAGACAGGCGCCCTCTCTTGTTCTAAGGTACAGATTTCTCCCACCACGCAGCCCCTAGCAACTCTCTTTCCGTTTCCCCATCTTCTCTCACCTTCGCCGTCTCTTCTGGTCTGATGTTCTTCCTTCTTAAGGCTAATCCAGGGCTCCCTCGACACCAGCCCTCAGCTCTAATAAAGCTCACTTTTGTTGAGTCTCTCCCTTGATTAGCTTCTCCTGATAAGGGACCTCCACACCAACCTTACACACATCAAAGATGACTCTCCGTTCCTTTCTCCCACTGATGCACATGCGTGTGTATACACACACACACACACACACACACACACACACACACACACACACACACACACAGAAAGATTGTTCAGCTTTTTTCCCCAGTATTTGGTTGGCAGCAACTCTGGGGATACCCTAGGCTATATGCCCTAACTGTGAAGAACATGACATCACTCTTTAAGGCTATTTTCCATCCAAAAAGAACACAAGGAAATGTTTCCTTCGTTGGCGATCAAATTAATTCCGTCAGTAACATAGTGATTCATAATTCTGAGAGACAAGCGCTGGACAGGGTCTCTGTTCTGTTTGGCACAATGCCCGCCCAGCTTCTCAGCAGCCTGGTGCCCTCACTCCTGCCTGCTCTGAGATGCTTTTCCTAACACATTTCTGCTTCCAGCCAAAAGGAGGTCACAGGAGGTCAAACTCTAAGGACACACCCTGCCCACTCTCTGTCTCCAAAGCAAATCTACCTTTCGGAGGCCAGTTGATTGACAGTGACACTCCGCCTCCGCCAGAAGCGTGAGCATGAGCTGTGAGGACGCACCGGAGCATGGCCGCTTCTGCTGTTCTTCAGGTCTTTAGAGCACATTCAGTGAAGGCTTCAAAGTGCACACAGCTCTTTAGCGACATTCACTTGCACAAAGGTGTGTGCACAGAATGTGTAGGGGTACAGAAACCTGGGGTTCCCCCCTCCCTTTCCACATAGCCACCTCTAGTTTGGGTTCAGATTGGCATTCAATGATCTTTTTTACATCGTGGCCCTGATATCTGGGATGGTCAGTCTTTATTGTGCACTTGAGTGCAGGTAGAAACACCCAGGAGTACTCTGCGCTGGCCACACCCTTCTTGCCATGATGGTCTGATTGATTGCTCTAAAAAACGACCTGAAATAAACAATTCTCTCTAAATATTGGTCACAGTGAGACAAGAGCAACAATACATCCTCTTTCAATGGCCAAGTGAACAGTTCCCAAGTCCAGGAGAACAGATGCCTTTCATAAGCATCTCACCTAAGAAACAGATAAAGGAATTTTCCCTCCCAAGGGAGTGCTTGCAAGAGCTTCAAGGCTACCACATTTCAGATTAGACCTTCCAAATCTGCTTGGTTTTTTACAGAAGTGCGATTTCAAATTTCACAGACTTTAAAAGTCCCAAATGGATCTTAAATGCAGCTTGGGATTTGGAAAAGCTTTTATGTGACAATGTTTTGATGAATTAAGATTAAGCAAATCAAAAACATGTGTCTCAAGTTTTCATTGAAATGCACGACACCAGGAGAGCATAGTCTGTCATAAATCTGGAAGCCTTTGTAGACTTTTTAGAACAAACTAGGCAAATTGTTAGAAAAAAGGGAAGGCAGAGACCCATGACAAACAAGTCCATAAGAATAGGGAACTATAGAACTATGGTTTGGCCTAAAGATAGGAGAGCATTCAGACGGGGATGAATTGGGTTTGGGAGGTGGCTCAGGGGTTAACATCTTGCCCTAGAAAGTAAAAGGACCTGAGTTCAGATCCCCAGATTCCATGTGCAAAATGCAGGGTAGATACAGTGGCAGCCTATAATTCTGGTCCTAGATGGTATAGCCTGGGAAACTAGAGCAAAGCAGTAAGATGGAAGAGCCTTCTAGAGGCCACGCTTGGGACTCCACAGGCACATACATTCAAATGCCCTCATGTACACAGCACACACATGCATGTACACACACACACACACACACACAAAGACAGAGATAACAGTTTAAAGTAGAAAGAGATAAGCCCCAAGGCCACAGGCAGCAGTCCTGCGGGGGTCTCTACAGAAAGCTCCCGGGACGCAGAAGAATTCTCCTAAACAACCTCTCCAGTGTGCTAGGAAGTTGCTTATCATGCGCCACACATCCATGTCTGGCAGGTAGATACTGACCTGAACAGCTGGGGAAAGGGAACCATCAGAAGCCACTGGGGAACAAAGCCTGGTTCCTGTGAGTCCCAGCTGGAGAGGCTATAATCTAACACAGTAACACCAGACACACACACACACACACACACACACACACACACACACACACACACACACCGGAACAAAGAGAGCGTCTCTGGACTATGCTGCAAAGACAGCACTGCTCCCTTACCACTGTCAGTCAAAATAAATTTGTAAGTCGTCCCCTGGGACACTAGCTTTGTGTCACCCCGAAGGGGCTGCTGATGTATTTCCTGGGTGGAACACTTGTGACATTCACGAAGCCCTGGCTTTGAACCCCAGCACCTAGCAGGCCAGGCATGGGGGCGCCTGTGACCATAGCACCGAGTATACTAGGGATGGCGGTACCCCTGTGACACCAGCCCCTAGGAGGCCAGGTGTGGAGGTGTGTATCTGTGATCCCAGCAGCACACACCTGTGACCCCAACCCTTAGTAAGCCAGGTGTGGGGGCGAGTATCTGTGACCCCACTGCTTAGTAGGCTAGGAATGATGGCACACTTCTGTGATCCCAGCACCTAGTAGGCCAGGCGTGGGCACGCACACTGTGACCCCCAGCACTCGGGAAGAGGAGTCGGGAAGATCAGAAGCTCAAGGGTACCCTGAGCTACACAGTGAGTTCCTTCAGCTTGGGCTGCCCAAGGCTTTGGCACCCCAAAACCAACATAAGTAACCAGATATACAGATAGATAAATAATAAATAAATAAATAAATAAATAAATAAATAAATAAATAAATAAATGTGAATAAAAATAAATGCATTGACAAGTTTTAGTATTTTCAAAATAGAAAAATGGGTTTTTCACAAGCTTAAATCACCCCTCATGGGTGACATGGTGACGTCACACGCTGCCTTCCTGTTCCTAGAACTGCCCATCATGTGCTCTGTTGTAATTACTGTGTCAGCAGTGCAGCATGGCCCATGAGAAATACCAACCCCCCCCCCTCTTACACACATGCCCGAGCACTGCTTTACCTGATGCATTGCTCTACTAACATCATTTCTTTACATCCGGAATCATCCCAACAGGACAAGAGTTCACGGCAACCTATTCCTTTTAAACTCTGCAATCACAGCTGACCTTATTTCTATTGCACTAAGTGAAAGGGATAAAGCTTAAGCCAATGAGATTATTAGAAAGACTCTGGGTTCTAATTCCGACGTACCATTTAGGATCCTGCTGCTCAACTTCCTTTAGCTTTTTTTCTGCTCAGTTTGTCAGTGAAAGAAAATAGGTTGCTCAGCCGCCAGGGTGGCTGTGGGATAAAATGTAATTGTTTGGTATTATAAACAGGTTGCCTAGTCCACTAGAACCCTGAGAAGTTCACGTGAAGCAAGGATTGTCCCTGATCTCCGGAGGTTTGCCCTCCAGCTGTGTGGAGGGGGAGGTGTGTTAGCATAAGGCACCTAGAGACCCAGGAAGATAAATGGTAAAGATTGTGCTTCAATCCCTTTAGAAGCAGGTATGAAATACCCTCTAAGCAGCTTGCAGAGACACTGGGAGGAAGAGGGACCTACGTGACAGCCCCGGGTAGCAGGAAGGTAGTTGGCAGACTTCTAAGGGACTGGGCTCTCAGCTACAGGGCCCTGTGTGCCAAGCCTGCAGGCCAGCATACCAGGCACTATGCAGCCCTGCAGGATGGCTCCCTATAACCCCCAAAGGGGAGGTGGAGAGGGCAGTTGAGAGAGCGCAGAGAAAAGACAGGAAGAGATGGTGAGCAGAGGAGATCTTGAAAGAAGCAGTCAGATGTCAGAAGTATTCTATTCTCCAAGCCGCTTGCTGTGCGGGCAGGAAGCCACACATCTTACAACCGTTATCTTATTTGGGGCTCCAGCAATGCTAGAAGGTAAGTCACAGATCATGGACCACATATTACATCATCATAGATGACACAATCCACACACAGTATCTGGGCCCGTGCCTGAGTGGTGAATTCAGATGATGAATGGCCGTCCTAACAGTCACAAAACGTCCTGAACATTTAAAGACAAGAGAGAAGCCTACAGACTACAGTGGTAACAGCAAGACTCCAGAGAATGGCACTTCTCTGTGGTCTGGATACTGTTCAAAACTAGGTGTGCAAAAGAAGGTATCATGGGACATTGTGCTTTGGGCGTGACTTGCCATTATGACCTTGAAATGGCGGCAGCGAGAGACGCTCATCAAATCACGCTGTTCACATTGTTTGTGGAAGGAGTCAGAAGAGAGTCGTTGGGCCCTCACCTGAGATGCCAGCCAGAGTGCGCCTCTTGTGCCCCTTCCCTTGCACGGGACCCTGTTCAGCTCCGTTCTCAGGAGGTGCCAGCGTGTGTACGAGGGAGAAGTAAACGGAAACCTGAACTCAGTATATGCAGCTTTGGGGACTTTACCATCCCTGCTGAGCAGGATGTTTTGGTGATGTGGCTCTTTCAGAGCCATCTGGACTTATGGAAGCAACCTCTCACCTATTCTTCTGGAAACAAGGCCAATATACTCATTGGTCGATCAAAGTGGACCCGGATGGAATCGTTTCTGTCATCAGTGCCTGTTCTCACAATAGAAAGGCAGAAGGACTCTCCCAGGAAAAGATGAGCAAGACGCAGGGTCAGGGACTGGAAGGATGTTTTTAGGAGACCGCCAAGGTCCCACACATGACCAGCAAGAAAGAATCGTGGGGAGATGGAGTGGTCTAGAACTTGCGTGATAGTGTGTCTCACAGCAAACAGTGGATAAACCCCAAATGCGTACCCTACAGAGAGCAGATGAATGAAATGCTACCACACAGACAGCCAGGCTCAGACAGAGCCGAGCAGCAAACTGTGATGATTGACAGAGACACCTGTCAGTCCAGTCTCAGGGGGCAGCACACGGGGGAGGGGGGGCGTCCATGCAGCCAGATGTAACTTATTGCTGCCTGAGCTTCCCTATTGGCTCTTTGGTTCTCTGGGGGTTTTCAACATCATTGAAGCCTGCAGACATAACATGTATATGACATGGACACCAAATGCTGCATAGAAAGAAGACGGTCATGTGCTCCCCTTGGGTGTCAACTGAAATAAGATGTAGGGCTTCCCAAGCTTTATGTTTGGGGGATCTCATTTTCCTCAGAGAACTTATCTCTTTGAGGACCACACCAGAGCTAAGACTAAATTGTTGGGACCTCAATAACCTAAAGAAAAATGAACAGCTACTAGCTCTCAGTGAAAAGGTTAACAGACAGGAAATAGACCTGTTCAGGAAAGAAGTGAATTTCTCAACTTAGCCACCAGATGGAAACATTCTGCCAAAAATGGTTCCACATCCACCTTCAGTGGCTCTTTTAATTTATTTGTTAAACTAATGCACAGAGAGACAGATTTCCTTGTGGCATTGCCGCATGTAGTAAGTTCTGATGGATCTCCCCCGCCTGACCCTCCCCCCAACCCTGCCCTCTCCTTTGTACCATCCCTCCCCTGAGGTCCCCCCCACCCTCACATATGTTTTCTGATGCCTTCCTCACTCCCTCCTGAGATCCTCTTTTCCCCTCTCACAAGTCCCTTTCGAGTTTCCCAGCTTCTACCCACACTCACTCCCACACAATTACACATTCATTAGTTTATAAAATTAGAAGCTGGGATCCAAGGGGGAGACAGAGAGAGAGAGAGAGAGAGAGAGAGAGAAACTGGGCCACCTTGCCTAATGTAATATTTTCAGACCACAGTAGGATAAAACTGGAAATTAACAGCATCGCTAACCCCAGAATATTCATAAATACTTGGAAACTGAGTGATGATTTTTTTTTGTTTTCTTCAATTTGGATGTATTGTTTATCTTTCTTTGGCAGTTTAGTTCATGAAGATGATGAACTTCTATCATTTTCACCTCATATCACCCAAGTTCTTTCCCTCTTTGCCCACGAAAGCTTTCCCCTTCCAGCGAGTCTCTTGTCTTGCCCACTCTGCTGTCTTTTTGTATCTATGTCCACTGAGTTGAGTGAGGGCTGCCTGCATCAGCATTAACATGGGCATGGTCACTTGCTGCAGCACCAGCGATATGTCAGTGACTGTACTAGTGGCTCCCTCTACCCCAGCCAGCTACAGCCATCTCTGGTCCCTCGAGGAGGGGGCAGGGAGGGGGCACAAGAGCTCTTCCCCATCCTTGGTGAAACCTTGACAGCACTAAACCTCACACAGCTGCAGTGAGCTCCTGGATGCAGTGGTCCTGTTTGGTAGGACTCTGCCCCACCCCCTGGATCGTCCATGCTTGAGTAGCATTCCTTGAAGGATTTGTAGAACGCGATGAAAACAAGAGCACAACCTACCAGAACCTACGCAATCCAGCCAAGGAGATGCTAAGAGGAATGTTTATAAGGGTTTTCATTTTAAAATTTGAGAGAGGGTCAGTGAGCTAGGTCAGCAGGTGAAGACACAGGCCTGATGGTCTGAGTTCAATACTTGGAACTCATAAAAAGGAGGAAGGAGAGAACAGACTCCACAAAGTTGATAAAGTTAAAAAAGAGTGATCTCAAATAACAATAAACTTCAAACAGGAAGCCAACCTAAATGCAGCAGAAGACAGGATACACTACAGAGTGGAAATGATTGAGACAAAAAGACTACACAAGTCTAACCAAACAGAGCTGGTTCTTTGAAAAGATTGACAAACCGTTAATTGAACCAACGCAAAGGGAGAGAAGACTCATATTAACAAAATTAGAGATGAAAGAAAGTTGTTACATCAGAATTGGATGAAATTTAAAAGATCTGTGGGAAGCACTTTGAACGCTTGTATTCCAACAAGTGGGAAAATCAAGAAGATGCTCACTGTCAATTTGACAATCAAAGGCTGAGCTTTGGGCACACCTGTGAAGAGCTGGTAGTTGAGGCAACCCTTAAGGAAGTCTGCAGGAGATGGACTGATGTGGGAGGATCCAGCCCAAGGCGGACGGAACCATTCTCTGAGCAGGTGGACAAAAGAGAGGGAAATGGTTCATTACTTCGACATTCTTCCGCGCTCTTTTGCAGATTCACATTCCTGCCCTCTCTGTGGATAGTATGTCCAATTCCCTTTGTTCCTGGTGTTAGTGTGAACTCTGCTGACGAGCTGGACTAAGAACTGTAATGGAAAATTGTAAGCCAGAATAAAACCCTTGTTTCCCTAAGCTGCTTGGTTGTGAATTTATTGACAACATGCAGACAAACTGTGACAAAAAGACATGAAAAAAAATTCTAAAATGTGACCTACCTACCAAAGTTGAAGACAAAAGATATATGCAATTTAAACAGACTCATAACTAATAGTGCAGGAAGCAACAATTAAAAGACTCCTCACAAGGAAAAGCTCAGGGTTGGATGGATTCTCTGCTGAATCCTACTAAACTTCTAAGGAAGATCTTATGCTAACACGTTTTGAAACATTCCTCCCAACAGAAAGAGAAGGAACATTTCCAAACTCATTCTACAAAACCAGTATTACCCCGATATCGAAACTGGGTAGAGACATATAAACAAGAACACCACAGGACAGTTCTAATGAACACAGACACAAAAAATCCTGAAGAAATACTTGCAAACTGAATTCAAGTTCATGAGATCACATATCAAGACCAACTTGAATTTATGCCAGGGATGCAAGGTTGGTTCCTTACATGCAAATGAGTAAATGCAATACACTATATTAATAACCTGAAAGACAAAGAGTGCATGGTCATCTTGGTAGTTGAAGAAAAAGCAATTGATAAAGTTTGACAAGCCTTCATGATAACAATCCCAATTGCTTATGCAATAAGGTCCATAAGCAACAAGCCCATAGCCAACGTTATGTAATGCTCTCATCTCCAGAGGCCCAACAACATAGACACATATTCACCAAGTTGTGTGGACAAAGGCCGTCAGCTGAAGCTTTAGTCATTTCTCTCATTTAAGTGCCACGTAAGCACCAACACTGGCATATTTTGAGTTTCATTTCATGAGCTTAAAAAGAAAGAACGTTAACGTGCTTCTATTCATTTGTTTATTTTTGCATGTGTACATTTGTGTGTCTGTGTCTGTGTGTATCAGAGGACATTGTGCGTACCTATAGAAACCCAAGGGTATCTTTAAGAATCGCCCTGGATTGTGCTACCTCCTCCTTGCTTTGCTGGAGTTTCCCAGGCTCCACCTTCCTGGGTCAGAAATGCAGGGCACTGCCATTTCCACCTGGTATTTTTTATGAAGCCGCTGCTCCAGATCCAAACTCAGGCCTTCTGCTGGTGAAACAAAGGCCTTACCCTGAGCCATCGCTCCAGTCCCTAGTGTGTGTGAAGAATTTTGAAAAACTGTTCCTGATGGAGGTTATTCTTGTAATATTTCAAAAATAAGTGCTGGTGATATGGTTGATCCTGGAGGCCCTTGAAGCCAGGGCCATGGGTTAATGGGAGTAGAGAGTATCCTTGAGTTACGGCAGACTTAGCTTGTGTTCCAGGCTCTGAAAGGCCTGGGCCTGAAATTAGATATGAATTCCTTTTATATCGTTCAGCCATTCGTCAGTAGTGTACCCTCTGGCAAATTTCCCATACTTCCCATATTTCCTAAGCTTCGATTGTCTCCTCTGCAAAGTTGGAATTACTACACTCATTATTGATAGCATAGCATGAGCAACTACTTCTGGGAAATCTTTAAGTTGAATGATCACTAGATTTAAAATGCTTACTTCAATTTATCATCTATATTAAGAGATTTTTTAAAAAAGCTATACATTACCTACCACCATTTCGGCTTTTGAGAGAAAGTCACTGAACAAAATGTATTTGAAAAATCCCACCCTTCCCAAGGCTCGGGGAACCTTGTGGAACGGGGGCTGGCAAGAATGTCAGAGCCTGTGGGTGGGAAGGGAGCAGCTAGACAGTGTTCTCTGGTCAGGACAGAGCTGCTGCACCCAAAAACTTACTACAGAGATGTCTGCTCACATAAGACCTGCACAATCGCTGGCCTGGCAACACTTTACCACGGGGGAGATACTGCAGTTCGCCTGCATGGTTGCTGATAAATCACCATCAAACGGCTTAAAGGAACAAGGGCTGTATTTTCTCTAATGATTCCTAGTTACAGTTTTTCATCCAGCTTGGAAAGAGAGCTCACACCAACACCAGGGCTGCGGGAACTGGCCACATCATCTCCACGTAACAGCTGAGAGAAGGACGATCCTTACTGACCAGACCAGCATGTCTGGCCAAGTGCACACAAGGATGCCAACTTCCTCAACCAGCTAAAAAATCTCCTGCAGATTTGCTCTGAGTTAAATTCAACTACTAATTCTCTACAAATGTGTCCAGAGCACAAACCTTCAACCGACAGGTTGAGACCTGTGTCTAACTATGGCAAGAGGGAAGATCTCAAGAAACAAGATACTTCCCTGAGAGACTATTGAAGGCTAATGCCAGACAGGAGCTTCTTTTTTAAAAAATTTTTTTATTTTTTATTATTTATTCAGTTGTGCATGTATGCGTGTGTGTGTGTGTGTGTGTGTGCATGTGTGTGTGTAGAACCATGGACGAATTCAGGAACCACCATGGATGCCTCCACTTCCTCCTTGTTTACTCTACCTCAGGATTCACAGGCTCCGCCCTACCAGGACCAGAAACGCAGGCCGCCCCTGCTTCCGCTGGGCATCTATACTGGGGTCTAGGATCCGAACTCAGGATCTTCTGCCTGCAAGGCAGAGGCTTAACCCCTGAGCCACCTCTCCAGCCCCCAGACAGGAGCTTCGGTACTCAATGATTTACCCCATGTTGAGTCCCCCAAATCCAGCAGGTACTCAGACCCTTGCCAGGACCGACATCTCAGATGAAGCCCAATGGGTCACACATGTGAAAAGACACGAGAGTGGGGAGAAGACGGGCTGGAAAAGATCAGCGATGAAAATAGGTAGTAAATGGTGGAAACTCTAGATTCAGCGTAGTCATGGATGAAATTGGCGAATAAGAAAATGTACTTGCCATTGCTAAGCTCGACCACTCGGTGGCGATGTTGACTCACTTAAGAATTTTCATCTAGCATTTTTCTCAGAATGTTGTGGCTTGCTAAGGACACGGCCCTTGTAGGCTTGGGAAATTCACTGTGCCGGCTTACATAATCACTACATATCTCAACCATTTATGAAGCTGGGAGAAGATCAACCTAGGATTCCTAAATAGCTGCAAGGTAGAAGACCATCCTCTTGGTTTTGAGACCGAAATTCAGAAAACAGAGTTGCTTCTTGCGCCGTCTCTCCAGCCCCCGACATTCTTGGTTAACAGAGTACTTCTGCTCATAAAGATTTTCTTTTGCCTTTCAGATCTTATTAGCAAGTGTCAAAGGAACGTTTTGGGATGCCAATTAGGACTTCGATGTCTCCCTCAAATGGCTTTAAGTGGTTTATTGACTAACCTGCCCAGGTGGCGACTCTTCCTGCCTATTACCAGGAATAAGCGCCATGCTCCAGTGCAGTCGATGGAAGCTAATTCACAGCTGCAGCTTGGCCAACTGAGGCACAGGACACTTTTCTTAGAAGATGCTGATTTTAGGCATGCTCGAATTTGAAGAAAGCATCTGAGACTGTGGACATGTGGGAAGCAAGAGGGCAGGTTTTCAAGTCGTTCCACATTGGTTTCTTGTATCCGTGCAATTTATTCCATTTGCCAAAGAATCCATATTTTTCCTCTTCATACTTTGATAGCAGGGAAGTGGCCCAGCACAGTAAGGAGACTAACATTGCAGTAGCAGATAAAGAAAAGGTAAAAAGTGCTAAAGTTGACCCACCAGTTAGAACAGGCTTGACTCTGCTACAAGTGCTTTACAAATATTGACTCACAGGACTGGAGAAATGGCTCGGGGGTTAAGACTCTGCAAGCAGAAGTTCCTGAGTTTAGATCCCAGGTCCCATGTAAAAATGCCAGGAGGAAACGGCAGCGGCCTGCACTTTCTGGCCTTGATGGGTAGAGCCTGGGAAATCCCAGAACGAAGCAAGAAGGAGGTAGAAGTAACTCAGCATAATCCCAAAGTCGCCCTTGGTCCTCCACAGGGACACAGTGCCCTCTGATACACACACACACACACACAAAGTAAAAAAAAAAAAAATTTAAAATAAACAAATATTGACTCACTTAATCCTCACAGGGACACTTAGAGAAGTGCATATTCTGACATTATTATTATTATTATTGTATTTCTTATTCATATTTACAAAATGAAGAAGCTGATCAATTTAAAAAAAAAAAAAACATCTTTAATGGTGCTAGGTTAGTAAGCACACCTTGGATTTAAACCAGGAAGCATGTCTCCCGAGCCTGCAGTCTGGCGTGAATATGTCACAGCAAATCAATGCTTGCAAATCTGTCACAGGTGCCACACGGCCATCCGGCGACCTCCACCATCTCCTTCAGCTGCAACCGTGGCCGTGTGTCTGGCTTCCATCTGTCCCCACGTTTCTGTTCAATTTCCTCCCCAGCAAAATCGCTTTCCGCGAGTGGTAGAACGCGGACCCTGGCGCTCAGATCTCTCGCCTCTCAGCCCTGTTGATGTTTGGGGCTGAATAACTGCAGTTGGTGCTGGGTGCAATCCCAGGAAGTTTAACTGGGCCTCTCCAGACCCCAGATGGCAAGACAACCCCACAGTTGTGTTAGAAAAGCTTCAGCCGGGGACGTTTGCCCTCGGGGACAGAATCCCCTGGATTTGGAAACCCAGGGTTAGCAATCAAGGGTGCCAGGTAGGTTCCATGCAGTAGTTACTTCGGAGAGTTTCTCGTTCCCCCGTGGGTGCTGTCATGGTTCTGACTTGGCAGGGACTCTGCAGAAGGGGAGGACTTACGTAATCAGCACAAGTGTGTCTAGGTATAGATTTCAGCCGTGCAGAAAGGGGCAGAGGGGAACTGTGAATCATGCTGGCAGATGGAGGAATAAATAGAGGCATTGCTAACATTTCCCTGCTGGACTTATGCAACATTCGAATTCATGAATTTTTCATTAATATTGGGGTTCCCAAAAGGTCTGCATGGAAATTTGACTTCTTGGCAGGCTACTGTGACCAAAGGAAAGTAAATATCAAAGTTCAACATTCTTGTCCATGGAAAAATACAAAGATTCTTGGTCATTTAATTGTGTACCCCTTTAAAGGACTCTAGATAATTTAGCATACGAAAGCCACAAAGACAGAGGGGGACATTACCATTTTTACGCTGGGTCTCCTAAAAACCTCTCTCTACAGGTCAATTTACCAATGAGTTACTGCTTATAGAGGACTTCCTGCTAGAACTTCCATGGTATTGTCTAAGTTTTGAGTGTTTCCTTTCGTGTATTTAAAATAATCAAAGGTGAGGGAAGAGAACATGGCATAATTAGAGGTGATGTTATTATGGGCTGTCCTGATAGGAAACTCTTCCCATGCTAGCAATTAAGAACTTAGCTTCTAGAGTAAAAAAAAAAAATCTATCTGTCCTGAACATGAGCAATTATCCTTTTATTTTCAGAAGTTTATAGAAATCCTCTTTCTCCATATTTGCTTGGCTAGTTTTAACATCTTATATTTTCATGATACTTGAAGCATCCTTTTTACTTAAAATATACTAAGTATGCTTTTGTTATAGTCTGTGAGTGATCACTGGCGTTTACATACATTTTGTCTTTCTTCATGATGTGAGTTTCTTCTGTAGAATCGAGCTCACAGTTCCTGGTATCTTGGGGATTGTGAACTCCCAAATGGTGATTTAATATATTGGAGTTTTTAAGATCTAGCTCTGAGAGATGACCAAACTGAATCCAATTTAGATTAATTAGACTTTTGACTTGTATTCAAGGTCATTGTCGCAGTACTGGGGTATGTGAGCTTTGGCTAATAGTTTATGTTTCTAAAGGAAGATTTCTTTCCTCTTTCACTCTCTGCCAACCTAGAGTCTAACCAGCCACCATCTTTGCAGTAATTTTACTTGGCTCTTACCCTGCAGGTGGAGTGTACCAGCCTTTCACGTTCGCACTACTTTAGCTTCTAACCAACCCCTGTGTGCTGGTAATGGACTGCGGGTTCTGGATTGCAGGGAGTGGCAACTATTCTAAACAAAACCAGCATTCTAAACAAAACCAGCATTTTCTGTGTCTTGTGGTAAGGATTTGTTTTCTTTCCCCAAATCACAGCATCCTCTCCTTGAAGCCCCTCCACCCCAGCTTGTGTCAGAATTAACCAAGTATCCCCCATGTATGGCACTTACTATACTTTTTCTACAGCATGTCTAATAACTTACAGTATTTATTTTCCTGTATGTTCCTAATTAATGATAAGCCCTTATGAACAAAGAGTGTATTTCTCTTGTTCATGTATCCCCAATATTTATACCACGCCTGGCTTATAGTTTCTTGGTGAATGAATAAGTTAGTTAATGAATGACCACTACCATCTTCTGCTCATGAAGTCTCTACATTTAAGCAGTTCATGCTCAAGCCAGTGAGGTAGCTCGGCAGGAAAGGCAGCCCGGGCCTGGGTTGATGCCTGGATCCCCGGAAGTCTGCATGGTGACAGGAGAGACTCCCATGACAGCATGCATGTGGGAGGCTCCCCCCCTCTGTCCCTTTCTTTGTAAAAATAAAAAATGCCAACTAGAGGCTGAAGAGATGGCTCAGGGGTTAAGCTTCTACCTCGAAAGCAGAAGGTCCCGAGTTTGCTTCCTGGATCTCATATAAAAACACTGGGAAGAAATGGCAGCAGCCTATACTTCTGGCCCTGGTGGGCAGAGCCTGGGAAACTCCAGAGCAAAGAGGAGGCAGAGCCATCCAGGATGATTCCTGAAATCACCCTTGGGCCTTCACAGGACACACACTCAAGTGCCCTCTGACACACACACACACACAAACACTACACACACATAGATGAATAAACCATCTTTTAAAAGTGCAAACTAGCCATGCATATATTCAAAGTGAAGGACTAGAAAAGATATTTCACAAAACTGGAGTCCAAAAGATAGAAAGAATAGTTACATGTATATTAGGTAATGCAGATTTTATATTAAAACTATAAAAGAGACATAGATGGTCAGTATAACAATGTATTATAATATAATGATAAGGGATGGACTCAACAGGAAGACACTATAAATATACATACTTAAAATACCATGCACTCAATGTGGTAGCACTTAAATGTACAAAGCAAATATCAATAGATCAGAAAGGAGAAGAATCCAGAGCGGTATTAGTAGAGGACTTCAGTATCCCACACTCAACAGGGGAGAGATCAAAAGACAAGAAATCAATAAGAAAACAGAGCACCTCCAACACCAATGGAAAGCATATTTTTCTCAAGTGTATATGGAACATTCTTGAGAAGAAATCAAATATTAAGCCATGAAAAATGTTAACAAACTTAAGACTTAATAGCATTTTTTAAACCACAACAATACTGATAGTAATATGAAACTAGAAACCAATAGCCAAAAAGAAGCAACTTGCCAGTGGATAGAGATGAAATTTAAAAAAGAAATTAGCAAACATCTTGTGAAAATCACTAATAGGGACACAAAGTACCAAAATTTATGGGATATAACAAAGACATTGCTAAGAGAAGAAACATAGTAACAAAGACCAACATCAGAAACTGAAGAAAGATCAGGAGCAAACAGCATTACATTACACTAGGAAAAGAGCAAAGTATGTACAATGTTAGTAGAAGAAAAGGAACAATAAAGATCAGAGCAGAAATAAATGAAAAAGAGACTAGAAAATAAAAGAATAGGAAAGATAAGTAAAACTAAAAGTTGTCATTTTCAAAAGATTAAAATATCAAATTTTTAGCTAAACAAACTAAAAAATATATGGAAGACTCAAACAAAATCAGAAAAGAAAGAGACAACATTACAACTATGCCATAAAAATACAATGGACAAGACTACAGTACACCATTACTGACCAGGGCTTCCTGTCCCTCGTGGACACCATGCCTAGAGTCCGTGACTTCTTGGTGGCTCTCTTGCCCCTCACGGAATTCATGTCTGTGAGTTCCATTCTTTCTCTCTTCTAATAAACTCTGTCTTAATCCTCAGAAAATCACAAACCAAAAAATTGTATAACTTAGAAGAAATTGATGAATTCATTGACATGTATAGGAGACTAAAAGAGCTAGACAAAAACCTATCATCAAAGAAGCTTCCACGAGACTGGCGCAAGACAAAAGTGCCCACTGGGAGAAGAGAGGGCGGAGCATCTGTGCACTACCGTGCACCCACTGGAAGGCCATTCATGCCCTAGCTGGTGCCTGGGAACCAATGAGTACAGGTGTCCTAGATAAGACCCAGTGAATTGCACATGTAGGGAGATGTGGAAGAGTGAGAGAAACAGGCTGGGGAGGGGGGTGGGTGGGGTGGGACAGGATGTATGGGGGGGTGGAGGTAGGCAATGGGTATGAAAACACAAACTCATGGTTAACATAATGCAAAAATAAAGTTTAAAAAGAATCTTATCATTATTATTATTTTATATGTATGGGAGGAAGATATAGAAATATGTTGAAGATTTTAAATAATCCAGAAAATTTTTTTATAAATTTTATAAAAATTAACTAATCCAGTCAAAAATTTAAAGTCAGTCATGAGAAAATTAAAGTTTTGGTTTCACGTCACAATTCCTGTATGCCATTAGGTATCATTTTTCAATTAGATCTCAAATTCTGCTGACACAGAGAACACTTTTAATCTTCTTCATTAAAAAATGCATACTGGGGCTAGAGAGATGGCTCAGGGTTTAAAACCTCTGCCTCACAAGCTCAAAGATTTCAGTTTGGACCCCAGATCCCACGTGCTGCAATCCAGGAGGATTCCTGATGTCACCCTTGAGCCTCCACGGGCCACACACTCAATCCACACACGTGCATATAGAATAAATGTGTCCCCAGGACTTGGTAGTAAGACACTTTTGGTTAAAATACAGTACACCCCAATAGCAATCTACCCCAAGCATGTAAACTTTGGGGGGATTTCTTATGTTGCAGCGGAGCTGTAAAGATGTACAGGGAGACCACCTCCTACACTAGACGGAGGGGCTAGTGCAAGGGCAGAAGTCATGGTCACCACAATGAGATGCATCTCTTTCTTTTTCCTGTGTATGGGGGATGCATGCATGTGTGTGTGTGCATGTAGGGGATGCATGCATGTGTGTGTGTGCATGTAGGGGGATGCATGCATGTGTGTGTGTGCATGTAGGGGATGCATGCATGTGTGTGTGTGCATGTAGGGGGATGCATGCATGTGTGTGTGTGCATGTAGGGGGATGCATGCATGTGTGTGTGTGCATGTAGGGGATGCATGCATGTGTGTGTGTGCATGTAGGGGGATGCATGCATGTGTGTGTGTGCATGTAGGGGGATGCATGCATGTGTGTGCATTTGCATGTGGAGGCCTAAATTTGATATTGGAAATCACCCTTGATCACACTCCAACATATCTTTTTATAATAGTGTCTCTAATCAAATCCAGAGCTTGCCAATAAGGCTGGTCGGTGTAGCCAGCCTGCTCTGGAGATCCTCAGTCTCTGCCTTCCAAGGCTGGAATTAGAGGCTACTTCACCAACTCCACATTTTTCATGGGATCTGGGGATTCGAACTCTGGCCTTTTTGCTTGCACAGCAGCCCATCTCCCCAGCCCAGGGTTCATTTCTTAAGATTTCTGCTGTGACTTAGAGTAAGAAGTCTGTTAGGGAAGTTGTGATATCTGCATAAATGCTCTCTTTTTAAAAATTCTGTTTCACAGAAGTGAGATTACCTGGAAGGCTGTATTATTCATGATTGATGAAGGGCTTTGTGTGCCTTAGAAAAATTTGCCCTCTGGCTTCTTGTTCCACATCTAATAGCAAAACACAGAAAGAGGGATGGCTTGAAATTTTTATTTGGTGAAAACTGTACAGAACTTATTCCCTTTGTAGTTACACATGCATTTACTTGCTAGCTGTGAAATATCAGAGACACAGTGACTTGAGCTCACTCTTAGAGCTGCCGTAGTTAGAGGCTGGAAACACCTGGTAAATGGAATGGGAGAAAGCTTCCAGGCTGAGAAGAATGACTTGTTTTTAAAAAGACGTGTGTATTTTAAGCAAGCCCTTAATCCGGTTCATCTCTCTAGGTGAGAGAAACAGGTTTACCTGCTTGTAAACCTGACCACCCTGACTACCTGAGTTCAAGCCCTGGAAGTCCACGTGGTTGAAGGAGAGAAGTGACTTCTGAAAGTTACCCTCTGACCTCCACCTAGGTGCCAATCGTATCCATGAGTGTCCCCCCCCCCACCGAAATACTTAGAAAAAGAAATTCTAAAACAAAAGAGAGAACTTCAAAGACCATTCATTCTACAGTTGTCTTTTCTAATAGATGAGTCAAAAAAATTGAAACTAATACCACTTTCCTGCTTCATCCTACCACATAAATGGCTAATTTTGGTCTTAGTAGAAAGAAACATACTTGGCTTTTGCTGCCTTAAAAAAATCCTATTTCCAACTAAGGGATGAGCATGATCATTATTCTGGCAAATAAAACCCTTCAGTGCCCATTTAAAAACTGCATTAAACAACAGTTAGAGAAACAGTAGTGAGCTTTTTGCATTCTAATGAGCTAGCAGTGGGAAGCCGGTCAGCTGACTGATCTGAGCATCAGAGTGAGTGGGTGGATCCAGGGACTGGTCTGGACCATTCCTTCCTTCTCCCCTGCCTGGAAGCAGAGCCAGAGGCTAGGGATGCTTTTTTGCCAAGGTGAGTTAGGCGTCTCGTAATGAACTGGGACAATAAAAAAAAAAACAACAAAAAACCTCTAGCGTGAATATGCTCCTCATGGCTTGCGAGCGAGTTATGGAAGCCAAGGCGTCCTCTGCATCCGGAGAGCCCGCATGGTAAGGCAGAGCGTGCTGACCCCAGGATCTGGGGCCTCGCCCATCCGCCCAGCCTCTTCCTCTTGGGTTTGCCCAGGACTGCGAGTGACGGATGGGCCTACACGTGGCGAGGGCAACAGTCCGTCCTCAGCCCACCAATCCAAAGAAACGTCACTTTCCTGTGCTTGCCTGTCACGTGTCAGTCACGTTCAGTGTGTGAGTGTGCGTGTGTTTCTGTGAGGGTGCACACTTGCTGGTGGAATTCAGAGAACACCAGGTGTCTACTTTCACCTTTTTTTTTTGCCTGCCCACATGCAAAAAAGAAAGAGGCAAGAGGAAGCTGTCTCCAGTTCCAAATTCCACATTTTAGAACGGAGAGGTGGCTGGGGGCATGTGATTGATGAGGAGGACACGACTCTGTGGAAATGTCACCAGATACCAAATGTCACGAGACAGATGACTTCAGGCCTGGAACCTGACATGCTGTGGCCAGCATGTCCAGCCGGCAGCCTGAGGCACCTGCAGCCATTATGAATGGAACCAATGCAATGCGCAACTCACCTGAAACACGGTAAGAGATTTGTTGTGTTTTTTTAAAATCCGATGAGCGGTTCCTGAGCATGAACTCTGTAGATAACAATGCTCTGTGCTGTGACGAGAGATTGGACACATCCACTGAGCACAGGCAGTGCCAAGAGGCTTGGTACCAAGAGGGGTTGGGGGAGGCGGCTCAGAGGTGAAAGTCTGCCTCGCAAGCAAGCCGAGAGACCTGAGTTTTGATCCCAGTTCCCATGTAAAAATGCCAGGTGGAAGTGGCGGTGGCTTGTACTTCTGGCTCTGGAAGGTGGAGCCTGGGAACCCGCAATAAGGGGATAAAGCAATGCAAGATGATTTCCAGTGTCACCCTTGGACCTCCACATGGACGCTCACTCAAGTTCTCTCTCTCTCTCTCGCTCTCTCTCTCTCTCTCTCTCTCTCTCTCTCTCTCTCTTTCACACACACACACACACACACACACACACACACACACACACACACACAGCCAGTGGGTGGCTGGCAGGCTCAACTGAGGACCTCAACTGGCAGGCAGTTAGCGACAGTCACTGTGGGAAGGACACCCTGGAGCGACGCTAGTAACCAGCACCATCTGACGGCAACTCGTCATCAGTCCATCGACTGACCACTGCTGAGCTTGCCTGTCCATCCCTAGAGAGGAAGAAACCATTGGTACCATCTTGTGTTTGCTATTTACAAGTAATGAGAGCTTTTCAAATAAAAGCAAATGCCTCAGTTGTAGAAAGAAATGCGTCACAAAAATGTAAACGAAACAGCACATTGTATCAGGTCAAAATGGAGCAGGTTAGAGACCAGAAGGAAATGGAAGGCTCTGCTTTTCCCGCAGTGAATCTTCTGGGGGTTTCTAGTTTGGACAGTACATTATGTAGCCATCGTGGTCTGAGTAACTGACAAAATGCATAGTCACGTTACTCTTTATTTCTGAATTTTTCTTGCCCAGCTGGAAATGACAGCAAATAATTTGCTTGTGTAAATTAGCCTAGAGACACTCTGTCTAGGAGTCATGTCTCTGTAAAAAACCCTCAGAAGGGTTTTTTTTATACATTTATCTTTTAAAATTTTTATACATTTATCTTGTTTGTATTTGTGTGTGTGTGTGTGTGTGTGTGTGTGTTTGCATGTGTGTGTGGAAGCCAAAGGAACACTTGAAGAAGTCAGTTCTCTCTTTATACCATGTGGGTCACTCAGGTCATTGGGCTTGGTACCAACTTTACCCACTTGGCCATCTAGTCAGTCTCTGCAGCTTAGATTATTTTATGTTTCATGTGAAGAATTTCACCAGCAGGATTTACAGGCCAGAGGGAATGACTCAACATCATGAGTGGCCACGTAAGATCACACTTATCTTTCTCTGCTCCCCAAAACTCCTCCCAGCTCAAATGCACAGGCAACATCTTGATGGGTTTTCAAATGCATTGATATAAACAGGCTAACATTTAACAACTCTAGAGTTATATGCTTAAACGTTGTACAAAATCTAGACACACATCCACTGTCGAATTTTGTGCTTCTTTGTGTATTGTACAGCAGTATTGTGTCTTTTTCTGTCATCAGTTTAACACCTGAGACGTAGGTTCTGGAACATTCTGGCGAAGGCAGAGCAAGGCAGGCTTCCCCACAAGCCTGCAGGAGAGAGTCTGACTGCGTCATTGATCCAGGAAGACCCAACTCATGTAGGAGGAGTCTTCTCCAGGCAGGTGGGTAAAATATAGAGAGAGCTGGTTGACAGTTGGCAAACTGGCATCTCAACAACAAATCGGCCTGGCTTTAGATATTGTATGGCAGGTCCCCTCGACTCCTGCTGGTAATTTTCTTGCAGGATGGACCGTGTCTATGACTTGAGAGATGAAATAAAATGTCTTATTCCCATAAACTGTTTGCATTAGGCATTTATTACCACAATAAAACTGTGAAAGAAAGATCTGTATAGTAGATAGTTCATGCAGAACATGAAACCAAAAGAATCCAGTTATCATTTTTTTAAAAAGTAAAGTTTACTCTGTTTTATAGATTAGTATTTGTGTGTGTGTGTGTGTGTGTGAAAGGACACTTGAGCGTGTGTGTCTGTGGAGGCCCAAGGGGAATCATTCTGGACTGCTCTGCCTCCTCATTGCTTTGTTCTTCAGCTCTGGTATTCAGGGTTAGAATATCAGGCTACCAACCTACCTGGCCATCATTTTTACTTGGAATCTGGGTTCCAAACTCAGGTCCTTTTGTTTGCAAGGCAATTTTTCTCCTCTGAAAAAGTATTTAGGAGAAATCATCTATCTTTTAGTGCCTTGCTCTATTTTTTTTGATAATCTTGAATAAGCTGGACTTTTCCATAGTTCATAGGCCATTGTTATATTGATCTGTTTTTCAGTCTTTGGGTTTGGAAAGGGTAATAAATAATACAGCAGTGCGTGTGTGGAACAGAACCCATCCACAGCTCACGGTTGGAAGCGAGGCTGATTTATTTCTTATTCTGAAACACGACTGTGGAAATCTGTCAGCTTGAAGGGCAGCTACGAACATGTCAATAAATGAAAGAGCCAGACTTCACGCTGGAGAACACAGGAGTCATCTGAAAACATCCATTTCCTGGGCACAGATAAAGAGGCGCTCATGGAGGCATCGGAGTCACACCCGAGTTTCTCTTACATCCTAAGTTCAAGGATGATGCTCCCTTCTCACGGTGGAGTAGCAAAGCTTTGTGATAACTTCCGTCTAGGATGGCATAATAGGATTCCAAAGGTCTGGGAGTCGTTTGATTCGACAGCAGGCACTGAGTTCGTGCCATGAGTAGAGAGAGACCTTTGCAAGAGGCTGGAAGAATTTTCTGGAGTGAGAAATGGAGAAGAATGTGAAAAGAATCAGCTAGGTGACATCAAAGAGTAGAGATGGTCCCAAGGCACATACTTAATAGAACTTGGGGAGACCACGGGAGCCCTTTTCATCGGCTGAAGGATGCATCCTGGCCGCAGACCTTCCCTCGGTTCTGCGTTTTGATGAGTTTCAGTATGAGCTTTCAAGAAATCTCCATTTCTTCGATTCCTCCTGCGATTCCCTCTTTCTTGGCTTTTGTAAAAGTTGTGACCGGGCTCACAAAGAGCACTTTAAGATGATATGCTTCAGAAGAAAGAAAAAAGATCTGAGAGTTTCCTGCCTCACCCACTAAACACCCCCCCCAAATCCCAATGGAGTTGTTTAACATGGTTGCAGGTTTTATGGTCTTTATATTGTTTCTCATAAAAGAAATCTTCAAATGAAACTTTGTGGGTTTTTTTTTTTTTTTTTAGCTTTGGTGTTCCAAGATTTGGGTTTAGAAATGTAGCATGATCACGAATCTACCTTTCTTTAAATAAAGGTGATTAGTCAACTACATGACTAATTTGATTTATTTTTTACATGAAAATGAAATGTCGTGAACAGACAGCACTCAGGAATGCACAGATGCTGGTCAGTAGTTAGTCATTCAGTCAATGTGCACAGTTTGATTGGCCACAGGAGACTATAGAGCTTGGCTGTTACCCACTCAGTTTGCTTCCACCATGGAAATCCACAAGGCATAGATTGCCCCAAAGACTGCCTTGGCCACTACGAAAAACACAGGCATGTCACAGAGACAGAGAGAAAGAGAGAGAGAGAAGAGGGAGAGGGAGGGAGGGAGGGAGAGAGGGAGGGAGGGAGGCTGCCTCCTTGCTGTACGGAAGGACTTCTTCTTCAGGAAGTTTTGTAGAATCTACCCGGCTCCCTGCGCCTCTTAGTCCCTGTCCAGGAAGTCGCATGCCTTCAGCACTGTAGCAGGAAGTCAGGTTTGGAGCAGAACACACAGAAACTGGCAAACGTGGGCCAACTTGGACATTAAGGAAGGCATAAGCAATCTGAGACCAAATGTCAGGGTTGAGCAGTTCTTGAGGCCTCTCCTCTAAGACCCACTTGGTGAGCAACAAAGGACGCCCACGTGCCTTCCAGCTGTGGGCTGTAACTCGTCTGAGTCCTTTTCGAGAACCCGACAGATCGCATGGGCCCTTCCCCCAACACAGGCACAGGCAGCAAGAAACGTCACATAATAAACAACATGGCGGAACCTACACTGTCTTCATTCAGTCGCTGGGCACCTACTCTGTGTGCACCAGGAATCGTGTTGGCATTTTGAAAGTTATTTCAATGCCAGACTCCTCAGGAGTTACCCGCTGTTCACAATGCTGGATTTTCCCTGCTACAAATACGTTGACGATGATTAATTGTTGCAAAATGGCACCCTCGTCCAGTTGTGAACTGCAAAAAGAGGGGCTATGGCATCCTTCCGGGGGTCTCTGGGGACACAGGAAGCCATGTGCTTCCCTTGTCATGCTTGAGTCATGCTGGGGAAGCCAAGCCTGCTGGAACTGGCCTGGCGATGTCCTCCAGGGTTATGGGAGAGATTAAATGTTGGGGACTGGGGACGTGGCTCAGTCAGTGATGCGCTTCCCTAGAAAGCATGAGAACTGGGTTCCGGCATAAAAAGCAAGGTGTGGTGGCGCAGACTTGTAATTCCCGAGCGGGGGAGTGTAGTGTTGGGCAGAGACCAGAGGATGCTGGGATGCTCTGGCCAGCCAACCTAGACCACTTGGCAAGTATCAGTCAATGAGAGACGATGTTAAAAGACAAGGTGGATAGGGCCTGAAGAAAAATCAAGGCGGTCATCTGGCCTCTTTGCATGCACGCACGCGCGTGCACACACGTGTCTATGCCCGTGCATGCACATGCATGCATACACACACACACAAATACACACACATATGCCCATACATGAATACACATACATGTATGCCCATGCCCATGCATGCCACCATGCACACACACACACACACACACACACACACGCACACATGCACGCACGCACGCACATGCCTGAATACATATGTACACACAAATGTGAACACTCAGGCAAAATTAAATGCTGCAACATATAACAGATTAAGCTGATATGACTCTAACTTTACTAGGTTATCCACTTAAATATGAATTAGCATGCTTGATATTAAATAAAACATAACTTCAGGTATTGAACTGAATAAGCAAAACAAAGCAAAAAACCCAAAGAACAGTGTGTCTTCTATTTATGTTTCCAAAATTAACTCTTCTTTTTTTTCTAGAAGAACACTAGTTTAAAACTGTATTTTTCAACTCTCATATTCAATTCTGATCCTCTTCTATAGGAGTACCCACACTGGATGTGACTTCACGACTTTTCCATCTGGAGAGACTCAATGAATCAAATGAAAAGCTGCATCGAGGCAGATTGACCCAGGCATGCCTTGGGAATTAATTCCTCAGATGTGAGAGTTCAACCTTAATGACCTGAGGTGTTACGTAATTGATCCTCAAACAGGTCCCAGCCTGTTGGCTCCAGAGCCCAGGTTCACTGATGCTGATATTTTAGGGACACCAGCGCCCATGTTGGTCTCTGCCTGTCTACCATTTCCTGGTGGCTTCAGGCTTTACCTTAGAAGAATGTGCTGGAACAGTACGTAGTTAATCCATCCTTGATGAGCTCAGGGATCCTCCTGGCTCCACCTCTTCCACCCTGGCATGGAAGTGCCTGTTTTTCCCACCCCCCCAGCTTGTTGATGTGAGCTCATATTCTTGTTTTTGGGCAAGTGATTTACCCAGTGAGCTGTCTCCCCAGGAAGCCTATTTCTTGACAAATCATTGTGTAAAGTGAGTGAGACTAAAGTCTTTTTTTTTTTTTTTTTTTGGCTTTCATGTATGTGTGAATGGTATTTGTGTGTGTGTGTGTGTGTGTGTGTGTGTGTGTGTGTGTGTGTGTATGTGTGTGTGTGTGTGTGTGTGTGAGAGAGAGAGAGAGAGAGAGGTGTGTGTGTGTGTGTGTGTGAGAGAGAGAGAGAGAGAGAGAGAGAGAGAGAGAGAGAGAGAGAGAGAGCATACATTATGGGTGTATGAAAACAAGTGCACTTGAGCTTGTGTGCCTATGGAAGGCCAAGGGTGATCTTGGAAATTATCTTTGATCACTGCTTCACCTTACTGCTGGGAACCCAAGTCTCTAATTAGATCCAGAGTGCACCATTAGGGCCATTCTGGCTAGCCAGTCTACCCTGGGGATTCCTGGGCTCTACTTTCCAGGGCTAAAATTATAAATCAGCTTCCACACTCACAAAACACGTTTGCATAGGATCTGGGAATCTGAACTCAGGTCCCTTTCCTTGCTAGACAACGTGTTTAAGCACTGAGCCATCTCCCAAGCTTTATTTAAGATTTTTGGTTGTTCTAAAGATTTGAAATACCACCAGTCTACAAAGTTGTCAGTCAATGTCCCACTACCACAGTGGTCTCCCATCTGCCCTCGTGCCAGGCAAAAGCTTTGCTTCTCTCTCTCTCTCTCCTCGTCTCTCCCTCCTTCCATCCCTCTCTTCCTCATCCCATCTCCTTTCATGACAGATGCTCCTATCTCATCTCGTAAGGTCCCATATGATCACCTTGGACTCTCTCTCTCTCTCTCTCTCCCTCCTCCTTCCTCCATCCCTCCTTTCCCCGTCACATCTCCTTTCATGACAGACGCCTCTGTCTCATCTCATAAAGACCATATGGTCCCCTTGGGCTGGCTCAGAGAGCCCAGGACAATCCCACAGTCCTAGCACACACACCTACAAGGTCCCCGTTGCCACATGAAGCGTTTCCTAACAACTTGCAGAGGAAATGGCCCTTGGTTCTTGTTTCATTCCATGTTTCATCCCGTGTCCTTCCCAGTCGGTGATATTGGCTGTCTTCACGTGGTTGCTGGTTACTGGAGAGTCCTCTTTTGCATTCATCCATTGATATACTTCCCCTAGCTCGCTGGACCTTTAAAAATAATCCAGTAATCATGTCCCAGAAGGGGTTGAAACAAGGCTCTTCATTAATTCTGTCCATGCGCCAGACGAGCTGTGTATCAGTGGATAAAACAGGCCCGCGAGTTTATCCCAGGAGCAAGTCCTGGCTTCTACTTCCTCTTCTTACCATTAATTGCAAGGAAGAACAGAAAAAAATATATAGTGACTGTCCAACCATAACACTCAGAAGAACACAGAAAGGACTTTCCCCCATGTTTTATTCACCCAAAACTGTTGGGCTTAAGAGAGGAAAAAACTTACCAGCACTGCTGGGAACAAATAGTTGCAGCAACCTTGACTCTCCCCTGGTCTATTTTTACTGTGGCCGTTTTTTGCTTGGCACAAAGCATGATGGCATGTGTGTATACATGTGTTTAAGGATGGACGGCCTTGCTGAGGGTGGGAGGCAGGGCTTGGTGCAGGCTTGGCGTTAGGCCCTCACACTAAATACCAGCTGCAGCCTGGCACGTTGGTACCAGTCCTGCTTCCTTCCTATCACCCTCAATTCAGGAGTCACCAAAGTCGTACATCACACCTCCAAGCTGCTCAGGAGGGCAAGCTGCTTAAGTGGCTTAAAACCATTTCCAAGGTTACAGCTTTGGGTATTTTCTTCAGACCCCGAAATATTTCATTTAGCAGTTATTTTTCCCTCGTGATGGTGGAAGAGAATAAGAACACAGCCAACCGTGTGCCCGGTCAGGTCAGACCCCAGACAAGGCCGAGACACACTGTTGTCCCCAGAGAAGCAGAACTAGGATTCTCCAGGAAAATTAAACGAAATGTCCAGGGCCGAAGATATGGCTCAGAAGTTAAAGGTGCTTGCTGACAAGCCTGAGGACCTAAGTTTGAACCCCAGAACATACACAGAGGAATTAGAGAACCAGCACCTATGTGACCCTCTGACCTCAGACATTCTATAGCACCATACTGCACCCCCCAAACATGTGCACACATACACATACTCGTACATGCATACATGCACACACATGCACACACATACCACAGGTTAAATAAATAAATGTAGTAAAAATTAAAAGCAAAATCTCTAAACCTATATTATATAGTTAACCCAATTTCTTAATATGTAGATTTCAATAACCCAGAATCTTGTCGATCTTAAATGGGTTTTGTACTGGTTTCTGTAAATTAACTGATGATCCATTTTAGCACATAGTAGTACATTCGACTCTGCATCTTACTCTTTTTGGCAGTTGATTTTGGAAGATTAAACTGGAAAGTAAGTCGATTGCTTCAAATGGCCATGATCGTCTTTTTCCCAAGGTAGACAAGGGTAGCTAGCAGTTAGAATTAAGGATCCAAGATCCATTTAGCACTGGCGGAGCACCAGCAAGCCAAAGTGCCAAGTGTTTTCCTTCCCAGCGAGTTGTGTGTCTGAGGGACTGTTTCGCGATGGTGATTCTAGGGGAGATGTATGTGACACTAGTGACTAGTGGTGTAGAAACTGTCGAAGGAGGGGGCTTTATGACAACGCCAAGTCCCCTGAGAGTCACTTTGTAATCAAAAGGTAGCTTTCAAGAGAAAGATGCTTTCCTGAAGGCTACGCCCACTGAGCTCAGACACTTGCTGGAGCATGAGTCATGTCAGGCACGTGTCGTCAAAGACAAACTAGAGGCAGCACAGTGGGCTGCACAAGTGAGAAGATTTGAAAATAGGAGGGATACTGGCAAGGGAGATGAAAGGGAAAAAAGAAAGGGGGTGAAATTTGGGACTAAGGGTTGTGAATATTATAAATTCACTGTATTCCTCTGGCAACATTAAAACATAAAAAAGACTGGAAAGAAAATTATAAAATATAAAATTTATAAAATTATAAATCAGGTCCTTCTGTGTGTGAGGACTTGTTTATGTGCTTGTGTACACTTGTATATGTGTGTGTGTGCACGAGTGCGTACACATATGTGCATGTTTGTATGCATGAGTACATATGTGCAAATTTGTATGCCTGAGTGCATACATGCACGACACATGTACATTTGTGTGCATGTGTGCATACGTGTATGGCACATGTGTATGGGCACATTTGTATGCACACATGCATGTGTGCATGCGTGTATGGCACATTTGTGTGCATGTGTGTGTGTGTGCATACATTCATGTGCATGTAGACACCTGAGGTCAAGGTTGGCTGTCGTCCTCAGTCACTCGCCACTTATTTGAGACTGTTTCTCACTGAAAGTAGAGCTCACTGATTCAGGCAGACCCGCTGGCTAGGACCACTAAGGTTCTCCTGTCTCTACATCCTAACACTGAGATTACAGGTACGTACCGCTGTGCGTGGATTTTCACTTGGGCGTTGGGGGATTGAACTCAGGTCCTCATGCACAGCCAGCTTCTCCTCAAGCCTCAGATCCTTGTGTGTGTGTGTGTGTGTGTGTGTGTGTGTGTGTGTGTGTGTGTGTAAAAGGGGGCACTTGAGTGTTTGTGCCTGTGGAGACCCAAGGGGACATCGGGAATCATCCTGGGTTGCTCTGCCTCCTTATTACTTAGTTCTGGGGTTTCCCAGACTCTGTCTTCCAGGACCAGTTACAAGCCGCTGTCATTTCCAGCAACATTTTTACATGGAAGAGATCTGAGAAAATGAACTCTGGTCCTTTTGTTTGCTACGCAAGGACTTTAACTCCTGAGCTATTTCCCCAGCCCCAAATCTTACATTTTAAGCCTAATTATTTTATGCTGAAGTGGAGGTCAGATATGTTGAATATAACTTACATGCAAAAACATGTCCTATTTCAGTGACAGCTGCATCTCGTAATTCAATCAACACTGTATTTAGAAACAACCATTTCCCATTTCTTCCCCCAAATACTTCTTGGTGTTTCTAAGCAACCTGTCCCACCCGTTCCTCCCACCTGGTGACTTGTCCGGTCAGCTTTCTGTCCCCTGGTCCTGCCAGCTAAACAGACCCCTACAACGGCCACAGTGACAGGAGTCTGAGGCCGCATCACAGTCACAGCTCAGAACAGGAAGCAGTGGACGAATACGTGTCTCTCGCCTGCCGCCGCTTTCCACATCTTTACCTGCATCACCTACCTGCGGACTGTGTCGCCCACAGTGGGCAAGTTTTCCCACTTCAGATTGAAACACTCAGGCCAGCTCCTGTGGCCACGCCCAGAGGCCACCTCCCTCCCCAGTGTCAAGCCAACCACTGGGCCTCATTGTCACAATCACTAATGGTATTTTTCAACCTTAATTAACCCTAATATTAAAGTACAATGTTTTTAAATAACCGACACAGTCTTTCAACAACTGTTGTTACACTGCATTTCTTACCTTTGGGCATTAGACTTGTCAAGCCCCAGCTTAAACAGGGGAGGCATAAGCAGAGGGTGGGAAGTGCCCAGAGGTATGCGAGTGACGCAGAGGGCGCAAGCGCTTGCCGCGCAGCCCTGAAGGCCCAAGTTACATTCCTGGAGCCCACAGAAAGAAACCAGACGTGGGTTTTTGTATTTGTAATCCCAGCACTCGCTCCTAGAATGAGAGACAGGATGCGGAGGCAGGAGAATCGGTCGAAAGTGCTCACCAGGAGGACCAAATAACGGACCCTGCTTCAAAAACAAGGGGAAGAAAGATCCGCCTCCGCCTCCGTGTGTTCTGTGGCATGTGTGTGTTTGTGCGCTCTCTCTCTCTCTTTATCTCTCTCCCCTCCCCCCGGTCCTACTTGAGGTGAACCTTAGCCTTGCCTTAGGACCAGAAACCCAGGCAAATATTCTTGGAACCGCACTGTCATCGAGACTTCCGAGATACTGACAGAGGTCTGGTAAGACCTTCCATAACTTTGCATCTTCTGGTAAATTCGAGCTGGACATGAGCTGGAAGGAAGGGAGAAGACAAGAGGAGACACTGACAGGAGAGCAAAGAGGATGACAGTGATGGTCAGAACGCCGCCCTGTCGTGCCTTGAGCAGCGCTGTGCTGACGTATTGGTCTGTTCAGTGCTTCCAAAGTGAAGGTGACGTGCAGCAAGTCTCCTGTGATTTGTTCTTCTTTCTATAGAGAACACGACAGAAATCATGTCAACTATGTCTATAACATGTGAGCCTGGAGAAAATGCAATATACCAGGACATGGTGATTCAGCATGCTTCTTATTCCTTGAGAACGTCTTAACAAATGAGAAGAAAATCACAGATTTGTTAATTTCTTCAAAGTGTAGCAAAAAGAACACAATGAATTATTTTAAGAGTTATTACAGTTAATAACGATTAGTGTGTTTATTCACAGTACTTGATCAGTGTTTCATATAATTATCTGCAGTGGAAACACTGCTTAAACACTTCAAGTAGTGCTTTATCAAATTTTTTAAGGTCAGTAATGCCATTATTACTTTAAAAAAAGTGAAGTGGCTGGAGAGATGGTTTGGGGCTTAAAGTGCCTCCCACATAAGCAGTGGAACTGAACTTCAGATCCCCAGATTCTAGAAAAATGCAGGGGCGGTGGGAGTAGCAGCTTCTTTGTAACCCAGCTCTCGGAAGTAGAAGCTAGAACTTTAAAGCAAGCAGGGTTGCCAGACTAGCCCTGGACATGGGCTCTGTGTTTGATTAGAGACTGTATCAAAAAAGTCAAGGATGATTTCTGATCTCAATGTTGGACCTTCACATGCAGACACACGCCTGTACATGTTCACCTGCACACACATGTGAGAATACACACACACATACACACACATGGAAAAATGGCAGAAAACTGACTGAAATTAGATATGCAGGGTATTTCTTGTAGACAGAATTTTCACATGCAAAATTAAATTAATTTAGTTAAATAATCAACACTGTATACCGTATGACAATATAAACCAAGGCTCATGTCACATTTTTATTAGCACACACCCACGATGCTGACTTACGTGTGACCATGATTGATGTCTTTTGTGTGCTAGGCACAGTCCACTGGTTGTGACAGGGACTGTGGGGTGTGCAGGTCTGTGGCATGGGCTCTCTGCTCCTTCACAGACACTGAAACAGACTTTTGATACATTGATGCTCTTGAAGGGCTGCACTGGGAGGAGTCATGAGCCTACAGAAAAAAGGGGAGCAAATGAGATGATGTCAGATAAATCGAGTGAGACCAGGTGACTTGTGTCTGACTTGTGTTTGGAGAGTTTTCTTGCATTAGTGGCTTAAATGGAAAATGTTTTAAATGAGCTCTAAATGGAGAGGGAGAATTATTAACTACTATGCATCATCTCGGATAGGTGGGTTGAGACAGCGAGAAGGGCAGGAGCTAAGGCCTTGAGGTAAGAGCTGGCTGGGCCTTTTCTATGAACAGATGAAGACAGAGCCTGTGCCAGGCGCTAGAGCGCTTCTGGGTCTTAACAGACGCTGGTAAAGGGATTTGGGGCTGTTTTTTGGTGTTTTCAGAATGCGCCGGAAGAAGAAAGTACACAGGTGACGCACGCTGTCTCAGCGTAATGAGCTCACAAGTGACACACTCTGTCCCGGTACAGTGAACATGCAGGTGACACATGCTGTCTTGGTGCAGTGGATACACACATGACACACGTGGTCTCAGTGCAGTGGACACACAGGTGATACATGCTCTCTCAGTGCCTACGAAGATACTTCCAAAACACCAACTCCTGATGAAATGACTTTGTAATACATTAATTATTTTGATAAGGAAGATGTTCTTCAAACCAAGGACAACATTCACCTAAAGCCAAGCACTACAGGCAGCAACTGCCACAGAGACAAGACAGGAACACAGCCACTCACACTTAATATTGCTTGGAAATTCTAGCCAAAGTTTTAAATCAAGCAAAATAAATAAAAAGGATGTACGTCATTGAGGGCGATAAACTACTATTTGCAGATGACATGACTGAGCCCCAACGTAAAGGAAAAATCAATTACAAAGTAAATACAGTGGCTTAAAATGAACAGCTTCTTTCTAACAAGCAAAATCCAATTCAAAAGTCTATTAAAAAATCCAATTGCAGCAGCAATAAAGCAGCAAAATACTTTAAAAAGTACTTTAGAGAACTAATAAGAAAAAAAATTCACATTTAAGGAAGCTTTTCAAGATTCAAACCACATGCCCAGGTTGAAGCGCTAAATACTGCCAAGTTGGAAATTAATTTGGAGTAGACTGATCCATTCACACAGAGGGTACCCCACAGAGGTACCCCACAGAGACAAGGTCTCAGTGTTCAGAGCAGTGTGTGCAACTTCGCTGGTGAGCAGAGAGGCTGCACACAAGCAGCCCCACAAGCAAGGATGACAAGTGGCCTCCAGTGGCTCGTGTGGTTTCCACATTGTTTCTTTGGTCTGTGCTTCAGCGCTTTGACTCTAATGTTCCTGTGACGAGATTCTTCTTTGCTCGCGTCTGTCTCTAAGTGGCTCTTTTGCTTGGATGTCTGTTTCTTCTCCCTTGGTGTGGTCAGATAGATATCCTATGCCTTGACTATCTCATCGTCCCCCTTCTACTCCGTGGATTCTTAACATTTGTTCCTGAAAGCTGTGGTCCCATTCTTTCACTTCCTTGATTGGTACCTAAACGAAATATCTCCTCCACCCTGTCTTCCGTCCCTCCTATCCTCCCTTCAACTTTATCTAGTCATTTGAAGATGTTTTCTATATTTTCTTTTGTCTGATTCACAGAGGCAGAGAGAATTCACGGAATTTTTCATTTCTAACTTTTCTATTTGCCTTTTTTCCCCTCTCAAAATCTCCAGCCCTTTCTGACACTCTTTTCTGTTTTCACTAACTTTTTAAAATCCACACTGCTCATTGGTTCATCCCCCTGCCTGATGCTCTCGTCTAGACGACTGATCCTCCTCCTGGTCCCAGATGGACTGACCTGCTTCATTCACCTCTGTCTGCATCCCCTGGGAGGTAAGGGTCAGCTCTCCATGTGAGCGTTTGTATTCTCCTCCTGCTTCGCCTGTCGCGGACCCTCTGCTGTGAGGTGAGGAGCAGGATCCTCTGGAGGGGTCGTACTCCCCGAATTATCTGTGTTCTGTGTTGCATGTCTTTTGCTTTAAAAGCACAGCCGTCCAATTTTATGTAGAGATCTTAGGGAGCCGTGTATCCTTTTTTATTTTGTTTCTTAAACTAAGTCTTTAACAGCATGGAAAGCAATGACTGTCCTTTTCGTGTACACACACTTTGCTCTTGTACCGTCCCTGTCTTCCCAGCTGTGCGCGCCAATTCCACATCATGACTGCAGAGGCCGAACAGATTGTGGCTATGGGTGCCAAGCACATGCCTGACCATGGGGCCAAGGAGACTGTAATTGTGGGCACCAAGCAGATGATGGCCGTGGATGCCAAGCAGAACGCGGCTGCAGATGTCAGATGGAGAGGAGGGTCTGAGTACCCAGTTTCCAAGGCAGTGAACCTCACGGTGTGCAGCTGGCTCTGAAGGTTGATTCACCCGCTGATCTCAGACCCAGGTTTACTCAACCCCCAGCTGCCCTCGGCTGCTGACAGTTGCCCCATGCCCCAGGCAGGACACGCTTTCCATGTGTATTTCACAGCGGGGCTGTATCTCCTGCCACTTGCTCCTTCGGTTTATGTACCAGTTTCGTTACAAGTGGCTGTAAGCGTTTAGCTGGTTCACGATGCCAGGTTGTCGTCCACCCTTGTGGGGAAATCACAGCCGCAGGAGCTCGAAGCAGCCGGTCACATCACAGCCAGGACCAGAGGCCAGGAAGGCCCGCGTGCTTGCCAGCGCGCGCTCTACCTTCTGAAACAGCTCAGGACCATCGACCCAGGAAATGGCGCCTCCATGACTGGTCCAAGCAGAAGGACCTGAGTTCAGATCCCCAGATCCCAGGTAACATGCCAGCGGAAATAGTGGTGGCCCTCGATTACAGCCCTTTTGCTTGTCAGGCAAAGGCTTTAACCCCTGAGCCGCCTCCCCAGCCCTGAAGAGCATGTTCTGAAATACTACTCATCAAACCTGACCTGTGGGAAATTAAACCCATTATCCCACTAGCTGTCACTTTTTTGAGTTTATTATAGATGCATATTTGTTATTTGAAATAAAGTTTTTTAGAACATCCAATGCTCTAATTTTTAATTTGTTTTCATTCACTTATTTTGTATTATTATTATTGTGTGTGCACGCATGTGTGCCTATGCGCATGAGGTCATGAGCTCTCTCCTTCAAACACGTGGGTTCTGGGGCTGGAACTCAGCTCGCCAGACTTGGCAGCAAACACCTTCACCCCCTGAGCCATTTTGCCGGCCCAACAATACTAGGTTTTGATGACCAAGTCCCCCGGACATATTTGGACAATTAGCTGAATGATTGAAATCTTCATTCGTTAGAGGGAAAGCATTTGTCCATCATAAAGAAACACCAACAGACACAACTGTTCCACCAACGTGGTTGTCAATCAGCAGTGCAGACAGGAAGCCACACCATACCCTCTTTGTTTGAGCTCCTTCCCAAGGAAAATTTGGACATCTTCAGCTTTATATCCCCTTTCCCCCAACTTCCTTCTATAAGAGGCTGGGAAGATAGCTGTGGAAAAGAGCTCGAGGGATTTCCTAGACGCCCAGAGAACCTCAGTGCACGCCAATGGAAAACTCATTTGCCCCTTTAGAAGCACCCTCCACCCCTGTTGCCTCTGGGGCTGCTTGTGCAGAGAGACAGACGGGTGGGCGGCCGCAAGAACAGGGGTGGGAGAATCCAGGCGTTAATGCAGAGCTTCGATGTGGCTTCTGGAGCGTTTTACCTGCTGCTGATTTGCTCCTCGGGGAAACTGGAAAAATGCTTCCCTTGGCTCGCAGTCCGGGGCTGTTCCCTTCTGGAAGGATGACTGTCTCAGGATCACACCTGTGCACTAGCAAATAACGTGTTTCCTGGAGCTGAGGGGAGGCGGAAAGACATTCACAATAGTCCCAGCTGCTTGGAAGACGCCACCTATGAGCAGAATTCTTTGCATGTTTAGACATTCTGATCGCAAAGTCTGTAAATACTTTTGAGAACTTTCTAGAACAAGACTCTCTGTAACTTTAGTGGGCGTGGGGATAATGACATTGGCAGTTTTCTTCTAGACCTTAGACATATAGAATTGCCATCAACAGCATGGCAGTTCTTTTTTTGCATTGATACAGAGGATTTCTTTTTTTGGTAAATAAATCCTGGAAACTGCATTTGTATTTATGTGAAAAACAGGATCAAAGGAGGGATGTGCAAAGTGTCCCTTCTTTTTCTTTTTAATGGAGGGTTGAGCTTTTAGTTTTGCAGGCAAAGGCCATGCAAAGCAAACTGAGCTAAAAGCAAAATGAATACAGTACAAGGAGAACCTTCCAGTACGCGGAGTGTGGAGATCTGTTTGTAAGTGGACAGGTTAGCCTGACACTGATCTGTGGGTGGCCACAGAGAACAGGAGCGTCTGGGGCAGAGGACAAGGACAATGCGCCACTCACAGCAACAGAGTGGCCAGTGTTGGGACACTGTGGGCAAGAGGGCTGGGCTCATGGATTCTGGAAGCCTGTGTCTTTCAGAAAGAGCACTAGGAATGAAGCAAATGGAAAGTTTTGCAGAAGGCTGTCCTTGGCTTCCGAGCACCGTTTCTAGTCCATAAAGCTACTGCGAGTCAACTGTCTCTAAGTCCTGAAGGGAGACAGTGAGTGTGTGTCCCGGAGCTGTGTGTCAGGTGAACATAGATGAAATGATCAGCTAGAACAAAGTGACTCACGAGCTACCCAGAGACAGGAGAGAGCTGCAGAGAAGTATTTCCTGACACAAGCATTTGTTTGGGAGATATGATAGTAGATTCTCATCTTAACCATTACGATCTGACTCTGGGTAATCAACTGATCCATTAGTCAATCGCTCAGGGAGTAAGTTACTCACTCGTTCAGTCCATGAATCATGCAGTCATTTGCACATCTGCAAAGTGCTTGTCCTTACCCTGTGTAATTTGAGGAATGAGAGAAACAAAACAGATGACTAGGGATGAATATAGAAGCCTTCAGAGCTTACACATTAGTGAAAGACACTGAGAATCAAAGACTGATGATAGTGATGATGATGATGATTATGCTTAGCCACGTTAACATTGTATATTCACTATAGTTTTGTCTTCCTGGAATACATAAGTTCTTCTCTGGACTTGTCATGAGATGAAGGGCACGTGACCACTAGGCATTGAAAGTGGGGTAAAACAGTACTGGAGAGGGTCCTGTGCACACGTCATAAGCCTGGTATCTCCATCTTCCTCTGCTATGGAAACCACAGGCGGTAACCAGACCTGCACTGGATGTTTGTTTGAGGAAGAAACAAATCTTTATTATCTCTTTTTTGTAAGCAAAGAAACAGGGTCACAATATAGCATATTAAATGTGATAATAGAGGGTTTTTTTTTCCTATGAGCAACTTCACAGCAAGCATTCAGACTTCTTTAGTCTGTGGACAGCTCTTAGAACTTGGCCTAGAGAAACAAATATACCAGTCTTTCAAACCAAGAAAGAAATTGGTCCAGCAACCAGGGACTCAGGATTCAAGGAAAGATTTATTGAATTCATTTAGACTTTTAATAAGAAATGCTAAAATATGTTTACAAGTAAAAGAAATATAACAGATCCAAGGCTGAGGGAATATTGCGGAAAAGGGGGAAGTATGACTGTAAGAGCACAAAGTAGGGCCGGGACACAGGCAGACACTAACTTCTGGATGTGACAGGATTGATGTGTTCATGAACTCATTACAGCCATGCGGATCCCCCCAGCACTGGGTGAGAATTGTTCTAGCAGCATTTCATCATGAAAGGAGAAAGACCTCCACTTTATTGAGAGATTGATGAAGGTTAATGCTGATGGGAGGAAATGCAAGATGTTTTCCTCAATGGTGTCCCCACTAAAGTAAGAGCAAGCTCTACCAAGTACTCAGACACATGATATCCAAGGTGAAACCCAGTGGGTCACAGGTGTGAGAAGACTTGAAAGTAGGAGGGAGTCTGCAAGGGAGAGAAAGAGTTGAAATGGGAAGAAGAGGGGAGGCGGGATTGAGCATTAAGATGCGAAAATATCTTGTTTGCTATATTCATTATATGATACACAAAAGAATTAAAAAAGAAATACTTCGTGGTGATGAAAGAGCTCAAATTGCATAGAGAAAGAAGAAGGCGAAAGAATAAGATCTAAAGAATCATAAACAAGTTAGAAAACAGCAGTTTCTTCTTGAAGCAGAGGACCTCAAAGAGTTAAAAGTCCACCAGGAACCCACGCTGGGGAGGGAAAGGCTGAAGCCCGTAGAGAAGCAGCTGGCTCCTAGAGAGAGGTCTCACTGCCGCCCGCTTAGCTCACCAGTGAACAGGTTCATTCCTTGGCCTGTTTCATCCTTTCCAAGCAATCTCAGCACTGCTACAGAAACGGGAGCCGTACACCCCAAGGCCTGGGCAAGCTCTACATAAATCTATGTTCCTTGGCATGTTTCTTACACACAGAGAAACTGAAGCAATGAGCTGATGAACGGACCCATGTGCCAGGTAATAGTTTACCTGAGCTATGAGCGCTGGGGGAATAAACATCAGGGGGATGGCTTTGGGAAGAGCTTGTGCGTGCCTGTATGTATGTATGTGCGCATGTATATATGTGTGTGTATGTGTGTTGTCATGGTTTGAATGTGAGCTGTCCCCCCACGCTCATGTGTTTGACTCTTTAGTTGTTTGAGAAGGACATGGCGCACCTACAAGCCTTGCTGGAGGAAGGCAGTCACAGGGGGTGGGCCTTGAGGTTGATTGCCTAACTCTGCTTTGGGGAGAAGTCAGCGCTTGCAATTTTGCAGCTCTCGGCCTCCATGATGTCTGCGGTGAATTCTGCCAGCCAGCCTTGCCTCTCCTGCCGTAATGGACTGCATATCTCTTTTGAAACTGTAAGCTGAATAAATCTCTTTTCTCCCTTAAGTTGCTTGACTTTGAGTGTTGTCTCGCAAAGACAGACAAGAGTAACTGCGACATGCATGTATGTGTGCGTATGTGTGCATGTATATTTGTGTGTTCATGTGTGTGTATGTGCACGCATGAGCAAAGGCCGGAAGCTGACACTACAGTTCTTCCTCTATTGATTGTCATTGATTTTTGAGTGCCTCTCAGTGAACCTGGGCCCACTGATTGACCAGACTGGCTGGCCAATCAGCTCCCAAGCTCCTCCTGTCTCTACGCCCACCTTCACCAGTGTGGCTACACAGCTGCCCAGCTTTGGTGGGCACTGGGGATCTGAACCAAGACCCTCATGCTTGTGCCACAGGGCCACCTCCCCACAAAGCACTGTTTTTTATTTAAGGCAAAGGTGGTGGAGAAAGATGGAAGATTCTAAGCACTGACAGAGGAACAGAATTATCTGTTGTCTGCCTCTTGAGCACTGTGCTCTTTTTTAGAGCATTCACAAATATCTCCCTGAAGTTTCTTGGGATTCTATAAAAGAGCTACTGAGAAGACATTGTATTACGGACGAATTAACGGCGACCCGTGTAGGTGAAGCAATTCACCGGTGTTATACGGGCAGTGTCAGAGTCAGAAAGCATTCAGATGTGGCCCCGTCTGACCTCCTGCCAACTCTGTATTAGGATAATGTGACTGGGGAGACAGAGAAAACTCATTCTGTCACCTCTGGGAGGGAATATAGCTCATCTCCTGGCTGTGGCTCTTGCATTACACTTTCCAGTGAATGTGAATTTAGTCTCCTCACATATGAAGCAATTAGCTAGCCAACAGGCCATTACAGAAAAGCCAACCATCACATTAGGTTTGTGACCTTAAGCCACCTAAAGGGGACTTCACGCAGCACCCAGTTACGGTCTCACCCATGTGAAGGCCAGAGGGAGGGATATGAAGGAGACATCAGACCTTCAGTATCTCAGAGCCGCGCTGTCTAGAACCTTTCCTGATGGTCCTTATTCTGTTCAGGCGTGAGCACATACCTTATTGCCCTAGAGATCAGCGAGTTGCCAGCGCTGAGAGCATTGATTGTCTGAAATGACTCAATTCACCTTCAGGATCTGAGCTTACAAAACCTGACCACATGTGCCTGAGGCACACATGAATCCATAGTAAATTCCAGATGCAACATAAAGGAGGATTATGGGACAGGAAGATGGTGGTGATGACATGGGAGCCTGAGGTGGGGGGTGAAGGGTGATGGTGGGAGAGGTCTACTACAGAGTTCCGGGGGGAGGGGCAGCATCGCCAGCTCTGCCTGGGACAGAAGGAACCTCGGATCACACACAAAGTCAGCGGGCAGAATCTCCAGCCGGGCAGGGACACAGCATTCCATCCTCAGATCTAGCTCATTCAAGTTATTCATTCACCTTGGGGACATTCAGGCCAAAGTGGCCCAGCTACCCCAGAAAGAGACCATTAGTGAGCAATCATAACACACTCTTCTCACAACAGTTCCCCATGGGTGCGACATGACTGAAAGAAACTGAAGGAAGCATGAGTCCGAGTATTGTCTTAGAAACAAGATTAACAGAGGTGTATGCACTGGGCTGGGGGAGGACAGAGCCCTCCTTGAATCCTAATAGCTGCCTGAAGTGACGTAGAAAATGTACATGTAATAAGGATGGAGAATGATCGAAATTCCAGAAATAGCCAAGTAAAGACATTTCAGAGACCCCCTACCCACCCCAGCCTGAGCCTGGTGCTGGTAACACCAAAGTTGGGGTCCCTCTGCTGTCAGCCTGCTGACACTTAGTCACCTTCACTTCTGCTTCTGTGAAGTCCTACTTGTTCCATCCCAGCCCTGCTTTGGTATAAAACAGAAGCACATACAAAGCTTGGGGAGGGGGGGGAACTGATCTCAGCTCCAGACTGTTGGTATCAAACTCTTCTTCCCCACCCTAACTGTGTGAGTGAGAAATGATTCCCGGCTGGGGAGGTGGGGCCCTGCGTGTCTTCCTCCAGGGAGGCAGAGAGTCAGGGCTTTCCAGACTCAAGCGCACCTGTCATTCTTCAGGTGAGTATCGGTCTTGCTTCCTGGGGTGTGGGGGTGCTGATTATTGCTGGCCGCCCTCCTGCTGGTGTGCCCTAGAGTATTCCAGAGAAGTGAGCTTGCCTGAGGTACTGACCCTGGCTTTGCCTGGCCCTCAGGGAGTCCTTTTCTTTCCTCGGACACTTGACACTGCTCCGCCCACCTCTCTTCCGATCTCATCTTCTAGTCTGTGTTTGCTCTGCACCCCACTCTTGCTTGTCATGGGTTTTATCCCCGCATATTGAGATTTTTCTGATTTATTCTCTTACTCTTCCATGTTGCATAACCTCCATGTATCTGCTGGAGCGTGGATCTTGAATGTCGCCCAAAGGGCCTGTGGTCTGAAGCTCTTTCCCAAGGTGGTGCTGATGGGAGGTGGTAGAATCTTCAAGAGCTTGACCTAATAGGAGGCCTCTGGTCATGGGAGGCCTGTCCTTGGGGAGACCATGCAGTCGCAGCCTCTTCATCTCTTCTTGCTTTGCCACAGACTCCCATGATGATGTGCCGCCCTACCATAGGCCCAAAGCAGACTGGCACCTCCAAAATTAGGAGCCAAGATGAACGTTCTTCCTGTTTGTGAGTTGATTCTATCAACCACTGTATTACGGTGACAGAAAGCTAATGCACCAGAGATTTCAATGGTTATTTTTCCTTGTGACGATAGCAAAAACACTGGATAAAAGCAGCTTGTAGAAAGGAAGGTCCATTTTGGCTCACAGACTGACGGTACAATCCATCATGGTGGACTTGTCCTGGTGGTCTGAGTGCGAGGCACCTGGTTACATTGTATCCACACTCAGACAGCTGCGAGGCACCTGGTTACATTGTATCTACACTCAGAGATGAATTCTGGTGCTCAGTTCCGTTTCTCCTCCTAAGTCAGTCTGGGTCCCTGGGTCTTGGAATGGTCCCAACCCACATTCAAGGCAGGTCTTCCCACTTCAGCTGACCTAATCTGGAAACACGGCCATGCCCGATGCCTGTCTCCTAAGAGAGTCTAGACTCTGGGAAGCTGACAGTCAACAAGATCTGTCCAGTGACCATTTATTTGCATCTTGTTCTTGGAATAACCATTTCCATCACAGTCCCTTCCAGGGTAAGTGCTTGCTAACTAATGGGCAGTTAGTGAATGCCTGAGAAGACCGGCACTTGAACCCACAGCCTTTCAACTACAGATTCTACTGAAAACAGTTTCACTTGTCTTTCCGAAGACAGCTTCTTGTGTGGGGGACTGCAGCGCAGCTCTGAGGAGACGATGCTGAGAGCTGATTAGTAAGCGACGAGCCCTTGTGCTCAGCTTCTAGGCTCCGCCGTTCCCTGGCCACCTGCTCATTCATTTTCCCCATCATGCCACAAACTTGCTTGAATTTTTTTCATATGTAAATTTATCCTTTACCCGAGAATCATAAGTCACAGAAGATTTTAGAAAACCTTCTTCTTTTGGAAAATCCTCCTCTACTTTCTGTCATGCCCCCCCCGAAAAATACTCTTGAAAATGTAGTTTCTGTGATAAATTGATATACTGACTGATTTTCTTCTATGATTTCCATACCAGCTAATAGTTAACCAGACATATTATTTCTAAGAATTTACCTTCAGAAATAGTTAATACAAAACAAACATAAAGTTGTGTCCTACATTGAGATCAAATCGAAAGTCTTTCTCATTTCAGACTGGGTAATCTTCATTTCAATTAGATGAGCCAATAAAAAGCTATGTAGATTACTTTAGAGTTTCTCTGAATACTGCTAAAACACATTTTTACAAAAGTAAATTATTACTTATTGAGAACCACTTCTATTACCACAGAGGCCTAGTCCCCTATTCCGATAGGCATCCCGAAGGGAGCCTTGTGGTCGCACATGCAGAGAGATGTAAGAGCATGAAGGGACTGGGGAAGGAAGGAAAGGGTGGAAGAGGAGGAGACATGGACAGAAACTCATTTTGTTTATATATGAAAAATTCTTAATAAAATGTTTATATAAAAAAGTAAATTAAGAGTTTATTTCTTGATTCATATTTACTTCTCACCATTAAAGGTACTTTGGAAGAGAGAACACATGAAATTAAAGATTTGGGGCTATGAAGGGTAAGTTGAATCACACTGAGCTTCCCAATGCAAGAAACTATAAGTTAAAATGCAAGAAAGGAAAAAGGCATAAAGCCTTGCTATTTAAATAAACTGAACAGAATAACTAAACAGAGAGAAGTTGCGGGGCCAAGATTTGGGAGAGAAAGAAAACATTGAGGTCGACAGCTCCGACCTCTGGCTTGCTCCCGTCAGAGCACCTGTCAATCAGAGGACAGGCAGAGTGACAGTCTGCAGATTGTGGCAAAGCGGTTGTTCTTGGTGCCACTGCAACCAAGACGTGAGCCAGAAGCTCAGCGTCCACACAAAAGTCTCCTTTCAAGGGACATGGACTGCACTCTGAGGAGAGCAGTCAGAATACGAGCAAAGGAATCCCCAGGAGACTGAGAGCATCAACAAGCCTTTGTTAGTTTGCTTTGTAGTTTGGGGCATGATGAACACAATTCAAAGTTCAGAGCTGCTGAGGAGCAGAGGTGTGGCTAGGCGTGTTCAGCTGATGTATCGGCAAGATCACACCAGAAAGCAGAAGAAACATCTGAGTATCCCAAGGCCTGATTGGATAAGCATGATTCACGTGAAATCTGTCAGATTTCCAACAGGAAGTGGAGTCTTCACTGGAGAAAATTAGATAATCCTTGACTTCCAACGGTTTTGACACTAAGTGTCACCTGGAATTTACAAACATGCAAGGAAACAGGCTCGTCAGTGGACATCAAGGGGAAAAGACAGAAAAAAATTTATTCATTAGTGACATGCAGTAGATCAGCAGACCGTCCTTAAAGTAATGATAGCCACCTATTCGTAAGAACAGGGGAAACCTCGAAACTGTAATCAGATAGTTAAGAAAGATATTTTTAAAAACCAAAGAAATTTTACAGACTTAAAATTGCAATAACTGAAATTTAAATATAGTAGGCTGACTTAATAAAATAGAAAGACCAGAAGAAATGACTATTCAGTTTGAAAATAGACCCGTAAGAATATCTGCATTCATGTATCCAGGAAAACACTGGAAGTAGGTTTGGTAATAGATCTAACATACATATAATCAGAGCTTGATAAAAAGCTGACTCCTCTCATTAAAAGAAAAACTTGATAAGAATATTCTAAATCTGATTATAAATGTCAAAAAGATTTAAGAAACTCCACATAAAATAAAAAGTAAGAAAAAATACCTAGGAACATCGTGGTGCAGATGCATTCTTAAAAAATAAAAGAAGCTCTTAAAAGCAAACAACCCAAGCAAAAATTCATATGCATTGTTCAAGAACACAATATAACTGAAGAATATGTCAGCAATTATCAAAGTCAGAAGACAAAGGATATCATTTTTAAAGTCTTTAACAAAAGATTGCCAACTAAGAATGCATTTCTTGAACATGAATAACAGGGAAATAAGGAGTCTTGGGAAGATATGCCACTAAAACTCACAGACTGAAAAAACCAGAGCAAATTCTTCATGATAAGTAAACACTTCCTATTAAGCCGTGAATGTGGAGAGTGAGCGTGGATCACCAATGTGACGAGTTCTGGAATACCCAGGAGACAAGCCTGCAGGCACATCCTGAGAGGGATCCCCTAGACTGGCTTAGCCTCTGAGTCTCCAGGAGGAATCATCTTAAGTTAATAGGGTTAGGAAATCCTACCTGCAAGGAGGGCACTCCATCCCCGGGGGTGGGGTCCGCTCTGCATTCACAGGGAAGCTAACCAAGCCTAAGCCTTCATCTCTTTCTGCTTCCTGACTGCAGATGCAGCGTGACCGGCTGCCTGACATTCCACTACCAGGACTTCCCAGCCAGGATGGACTGCGCTCTAGAAATGTGTGCTAAAATAAGCCTTGATTCCTTCAGTTGCTTCTGTTGGATATTCTACTGCACAGTAGGAAAAGAAGCTGAGACCCCATGACCACGAGGGACAGAAGAAGGAACAATGAACGTTGTGCACAGATAATCTGTTTGAATCCTGACCTTTTGACTACAAGCAGCTAAATGGTCGTAGGCAGTTTCAAATATGTGTGCAACCCCTAAATATAAAAAAAACTACAACATGCATTTTCAAGGAGAGCAAATGGAATTAAGAAAGCAGAGGGAACACGAACCTTACTCTTGAATGTGGATCAGCGATACAACTCAAGGCTGGCAAAATGCCTCAGGGGGTAAAAGTGCCACCAAACTTCATGTCCTGAGGTTGATCCTCAGAACCCACATGGTGCATGGTGGGCGACTTCCACAAGTTGTCTTCTGACCACCACACATGAACTGTGGTATACTCACAACTCCACTCCCCTACAAAGATAAAATAAACCATGAAAAAGAGATGTAACTTGTGGTAGTTAATCCTGGGTATCAACTTGACACACCTGGCATTAACCAAGATCAGCTGAGACCACCTGAAGAGATCATCTGGATAATACAAAGACCAGCCCCAGATCCCCTTGGAACATTCATATAGCTCATTGGAACCTCCCAGTAGTGGACCAGATAAAAGGAGCCAATAAAAGGAGCAACAGAACGGAAGAGACTCTCCAGGAAGCCTACTAGCCTCTCCAGCTTCAGCCAGCCAGTCATACCGTCTCCGCCACGAAAGACTGTATTTCCCCTCTGGAACTGTAAGTTGAATAAATTTCCCTTAGGTTGTTTGATCTTGGGTGCTCTCTCAAAGCAATAGTTAAGAGTAACCATTCCCCAATTTAAATTAAGTTCACATACATTGAACTCAGGACATGATAAAAAGCATATACTCTCAAAAGCTTTAGCAAAAATGGAATCAATTTGATGTCAGATACTTAATGTCACATAAGAAAGTTTATGTGAGAAAGCTTGTGTAAGAAAGTGAGTTTTGCTCTAGATATAGACAAACACTGAGTTATGGTATAGTGGTAAAGTTGAATTCATCAAAAAGACAAAGCAAACTAACATCTGCCATCTTCCTCTCCGTAGGTACTAGAAATGCACAAGTACACAATTCTACTGTACAAGTTGGAGACATAAAAGAATGCTCTTAGCAGCAAATATTTAGATTGCCAGCAGTAGTCACACAAGTATAGGACATATAAATAACAAAATCCTAAGTAAGTAAACTCTTAAGAGATATCCACAGAAGTTTACAGAACAAAACTGTAGAATACCCCCCATCTTCAATACATAGAAAATATGTCTTCACAACACTCAACAGGTTAAAATGATAAGATCTGGAGAAACAGAAGTGGGGATATTTTGAAGAGCAGATGATGGATAAATTTGATAGGTTAGATAAAATGGGCAAATTCCTAGTAAAACACAGCATACAAAGTTGACATAAGAAAAGTGCATAATTTCAAATCTACTTTAAAAATTGAATCTATAATTTAAAAATCTCTCACATAACCTTCAGCTCCTAAAGTTATAGCAGTAATAATGCCAAGTATTTAAAGTTTTTACAGGAGGAATCTAAAGAAATACTTTCAGATAGCAGAGAAAAAAGAAAAAAGAAATCACCTTTTAGCTTGTTACAAAGCTGGTACTGGAAAGAAAATACTGGAGAATGACATTTTGAGGCCATCCAGGAATAGAGATGAAAACTCGCTGAATCAAACCTTAGCAAGCATGAAGTAGTGTGTGTTAATTAGCATCCTTGTTACTGTGCCTGATTCAACAGCTTAGGGGAAGGAAGGATTTAATTTGGGCTCATAGTTTCAGAGGTTTCAACCCACCCTTCTTGTGTCTGTTGCTTCTGGTAAAGTAATTCCTGATGGTCAGGACACAGAGAGGGGCGGAGACAAGATACAGCCCCCAAAGCCATACCCACTTCCTGCTGCCTTCTCCTCTAACTAGGCTCCACCTTCCTAAGCTTTCAGAACTTTCAAAACAGCACCTCCACCTGGGGCCCAAGCCTTTGAGCTTGTGGGAGGTACCTTATGTGCAAACTCTAACAGTATATATTGGAAAACTCATGCACCAATAGGTAGTATATTCCACAAATGCAAGGTTGGTCCAATGTGAACATCCGTCAAGGCTACTCTCAACATTGAATGAAAGATAAATGATACAGTTCTTTTAACATAAAAAACTCCAGACCATTGATTACTTCTTAACTATAAATAGAATTTTTGGGAAATTAGGGATAGAAGGATTCTCCTCAGTGTTATAAAAGTTATTTGCAAATGTCCGCAACTCTCCAACTTTGTATTTGATGAGGAAACATTGGAAGACTTGTAAGATCAAAGAAGACCTAACCATGTCTGTTTAACACAGTTGAAATTCTCAGCTTGTTGAATAAAGAAAGAGAAAACTAAGGTAAAGTCAAAAGAAAATAAAAGTATTTTCATGTTCCGTTGTTATGATTATGCACATTAGTAATCCCCAAAGAACCTATGGTTAAATTATTAGAAGTAATGAATAAATTTAGACAGATTAGTGACATAAAGTCAGTACACAGAAACCAATAGAATTACTATGTTTGATTAGCTAGCTACTTAAGATGAAGCTTAGAAAAAAGCTTATTTGGAGCTGGGGAGATGGCTCAGTGGGTAAAGTACTTTACCACGCAAGCATGTGCCCTGAATTTGATGCCTAGCACCCAACTAAAAAACTGGTGAGGTAAGGCAGATCCCTAGAACTCACTGGCCAGCCATCCTAGTGGAATAGATGAGTTCCAAGTTCAGTCAGAGATCCCTCTCTCCAAAGGAAGGTGAAGAGCTATGAGGGAGACACTGATGTTGGTCTTTGACGTCCACACATTCATGTATACGCATTCATGAGCACACGCCACCCAAACACAGAATGTTTAGTTATCAAAATTATTTTTAAATGAAAATCTTATTTACTCAAAGACTTCAGGATATGACTTATGAAAGTCCTGAGAAATCACCAATGTTCTGAGAACATTAATAGGAAAGAAGAATTAAATAATGCATTGCGTGATCATTGAACAGAATATGAATATTAGAACAATTGTAGTCATCTTAATGTTATATAATATCACCCTAGTGATACTTCTAGTAGCTTTTTTTCAAAAGAGGAAATATGAAGCAAGCTTCAAAATTTAGGTTAAAAACAAACAAATATCCCTAATGAACAAAATGAGAGGATTTATATATCTAGTGTTGTTAAAAGACATATTAAGGAAGAACAGAAACAGAATGAGTAATTCAAAGTATGAGCCACACTTATTTGGTCACCTGCCTAAATCAAAATATTACAAGGGCAAATTTTACACACATACACACATGCACACACACACACACACATGCACACACACACACACACACACACACACACACACACACAGAGGATAGAGTATTGGATCATGTTAATATTCCTCCAGAAAAATAAAGGACATTAGTTCCTCTTTCATATAAGCTCCTCCTCAAGTAAATACACAAAATTCAAGTGAAACTGAGACAAATAAAACAAACTTCTAGAAGATAACATAGGAGAGAAAGCATCTGTCCAGCCTTGAGTTAGAATAACATTAATCAAACCAAGAATTCATGAGCATAAAGGCATCAGCAATAATCATAATAATTCCATAACATTGATTATGTTAAAGTTAAAAACCCTATTAGCAAGTCATCATGAAAGAATGAAAGGTAATGTTCAGAGAAAAAAAGATGCACAATGTCTCATATTTGCCAGATTTGTCCAAATCATGTAGCTAAGTCTAGCAAGAGAAAGGCAGGACAATCTAATCAATACATGAGAGAAGACTTGATGAAAATTTCCTATTATGGTACTGTCATGGTTTGAAATGTATCCCCCACGGTCTCTTGTGTTTGGGAAAGTCATGGCACCTTTGAGAGACGGAGTCTTGCTGGAGGAAGGCAGTCACAAGGGGTGGGCCTTGAGGGGATTAGTCCCACCCTACCTCCAGGACGAGTCTGCCCTTGCAGCAAGCAGTCTGGTAGCTCTCAGCCTCTCGGTGTGAGGTAGCCAGCCATGCCACTTCTGCCATGAAAGACCATATCTCCCCTCTGGAACCTTAAGCTGAATAAATCTCCCTTTCTCCCTTAAGTTGCTTGACTTTGGGTGCTCTCTCACAGCAACAGTTAAGAGTAACCATTAGAGATACATCCACAGAAAAGTGAACATTTAGCCGCAAGATGTTGACTTTTGTGTTATCAAGTTAATATGAGCTTAAACATTAATGGTTCTGTCAGAATGTTGAAAAAAGAAAAATTAGGTCACAGTAAATTTTGGTGATGGAAGTTATTTGGACGGTTACTGACACCATGAGCTCTTCGGTCTGGGATACAGGCCAATGGAAGTTCCCCAGATTGATAAAATTCCCCATCCTGAGCTGTGTGCTAACTGAATGGGTGCATTCCCCGTAAACATTCTTTGAACTGAATACTGAAGATTTATGCACTTCCCTCTTCGTCTCCCAGAAGAAGATGGCGATTAAACCACCTGTGCTTTCTGACATGTTGGGACTTGACTCAAAGCACTTGCTGGGCTGGAGTTTGAATCCTCTGTCCCCAAGTCATGCCAGGCAGGTGTCCTGGCCTGTCCCGCAGCGGTGGAGACAAGGAGCCCGCAGGAAAGCTGGCCAGCTAGATCTACCAAATCATTGAGCTCTGGGTTCAAGTGAGAGACTCTATCTCAATATATAAGGTGTCAAGTGATTGACAGAGACACTCAATGGCAATTTTTGGCGTCCACATGCATGTACACACACCTTCATCCACATATGCATCACACGCACACACATACGCGCACACACCCACACGCAATCTCTTCTGATATCTTGCGTTAGAATGACTGCAGGGTTAGAGTTGAATTATTAATTTATATTTATAAAGAAAACTTTTAGCATTTCTATACCTGCTCAAATGGACTCTGTTAAGGTGCACTTTGACGATGTAGATCCCCTATTAAGATACTCCTATAAGATTTATCAATTTGTTTTTCTAGAATGTTCATCAGGGAAATAAAGTAAACTATTTCATGCAATGCATTACTTATTCTAATCATAAAAGGAGTCACTTGGATGCTTTTGTTTCAGGTATGTAAATGCTTTGCTTCCCAGATTTCTGTCCTGAGTAGATTATGTCACTTTCAGCTCCTTTCACGCGTGTACAGGAAGACACGACAGTCATGATTCCAGCCAAAAGGGAGGGTTTTGTCAACTGCAACTTACTGGCTGGGTGTAGGTGCCGCAGGTGGATGCTCCCGCCCTGCATTGAGCCGTGTCGCCATGACCCTGGGGACCAGAGGTCTTTGCTCTTGCGTAAGCTGTGCTCTCTGGAGGAATAACTGCTCCTGCTCTTCCGCTCTGGGAGATGGGCTGCCCGAGGGATTTGGGAGAACCGTGAGCTAGTCTTGGGCTTTGTGAAGAGTCTCATCTAGGGCTGGGAAAAGGGGTCAGGGGTTAAAACCTTTGGCTTCACAAGCAAAAGAACTTGAGTTTGGATCCTCAGATGCCACCTAAAAATGCCAGGCAGTATGGGCTATGACAATGACCTGTGATTCCTGCCCTGGGAGGCAGAGCTGGGAAACCCTATAGCAAAGAAGCAATAAGAAAGTAGAGCAATCCAGAGTGATTCCAGAGGTCACCTTTGGGCCTTCAGAGGCACACACACTCAAGTGCCTCTTGTATATCCACACAGACACACAGAGACAATGGTCTCATCTAATCACAGTCCCCCCCCCACACGCACAAAGTCTCATCTAATCATACATAGTCCTCGCATATACAGAAATAGTCTCATATAATCAATAGTTGCTTTTGATTTTCCCTGTCTATATGCTGAAGCTCTGTGTATTGTCTTTTTTTAAATTTTTTTTATTTATTCAATTGTGTGCGTGTATGTGTGTGTGTGCGTGCGTGCGTATGTCTGTGTGTGTGTGTGTGTGTGTGTGTGTGTATGTGTGTGTGTGTGTATGTGTGTGTGCAGAACCACGGACGAATTCGGGAACCACCATGAACGCCTCCACCTCCTCCTTGTTTACTTTGCCCCGGGATTCACAGGCTCCGCCCTACCAGGACCAGAAACGCAGGCCGCCCCCGCTTCTGCCTGGCATCTATATGTGGGATCTAGGATCTGAACTCAGGACCTTCTGCCTGCAAGGCAGAGGCTTAACCCCGAACCACCTCTCCAGCCCCTCTGTGTATTGTCTTAAGAGAGACCAGACTCAATACCTTTCACAAAGCAGTTGAGAGAGATGAAATCTTATCTAGTCGCAAGCCATGGTGGGACGAAACATGTACTCGGGCTCCATCCTTGGAGCCTGACTGGTCTCCAAATACCTTACAGCATCTCCTTTGGAGAATGCACCAGCACTAAGACTTCAAGCCCATAGTGTGCTCAGGAAGTATATTCTAACCTCTTTTCGTGGTTAAGTATGCCTACGTCTTTTTTTCTGAATAGATGTTAAAATCATATGCAATGGAAACTATTACAGAGCAGCCACCCAGCTAAAATAAGTGGATAAATGAAACCCCATCTGCAGTGTCCTGTTCTCATCCAGCCCTTGGTGAGATGCACAAGGCGTGTGCAGAACTGTGGTAACTAGAGTAGGAATCTCCCCGCGGCCATATCGAATATGCTATTTTGGAGGTAGTGGAAACCTTGGGAAGTGGGGTCTAGATGGAGAGGGGGAGTATTAGGTATCTTGGGAGAGCAGTTATACCTGATGTCAGGTTCTTTCACCCATACATACACATATACATATATAGATACATATGCATATGAACACATACATACGTGTATATCTATCTCTCTATATATGTATGTGTATATATCTGCTTCCTGTCCACCAGCAGGAGCCATGAAGTGGGCTACCTCCATCTTTGTTTCCTGTCACCGAGTCTAGCAGGCTCTGCCCAGACCCCAAATAACAAGCCAGCCCAACCACACACAGAAACCTCAGAATACTGAGCCAGCACAAATCCTCGTCTTAAGCAGGTCTGTCAGGTATTTGGCCGCAGCGACTGAGAAAAGGAAGTGACAGAGAAGGGAAATGATTCCTTAGATCGATCACTGCCACCAGCCATTCCCTCACGCAATGAGCCTCACCGCCTGACGTGGTTCCCACGTGAGGCGCCCCCAGGGGCTCATGTGTTGGCATCCTGAGCAGATGTTCGTGTCTCAGAAGGTTGTGGCAACTTTAGGAGGCGGAGCCTTGCTAGAGGAAAGCACGTCATGGGAGACGGGCTTTGCGGCTTGGTCCCAGGCAGGTATGAGAGCGGAGCCTGTAATCCTGGCCCTAGAAGGTGGAGCCCCGGAGCAAAGCAAAAAGGAAATAGTAGTCATCCAGGATGATTCCTGATGCCGCCCTAAGGCTTCAACAAGCACATACACTCATGTGCTCTCTTGTGTACAAACACATTCAATGCACTCTCTTCACACACACACACACACACACACACACACACACACACACACACACACAGTGAGAAAATCCTTGCCATATTAATTTTATAATCAAAATTTAAGTGGCCATTAGAATGTATTTATGATGATACACACATAAATCTATTTTATTTGCTGGACCAGTGGACTAGCTCAGTAGGTCAAGGTGCTTGTTGCCAAGCCAGATGATGTGACTCTGACCCCTTGAGCCTGCAGATTATGCTCAGATGTCCACACGTGTGCTGTGACATACGCACATTTTGCACATGTGAGATAAATAAATGAATGCCAAAATTAAAATTTTATGTTGGTAAGATTTGTTTGTGGTTTAAAGCCTCTTAAAGTTTCAGTTTTGCTGGCTTTTAAGATATTACAAATTTTGGATATATACTTTCAAAAAATGAAAGACTGTTATTGGTGTGGTCTTTCATAAGGATGAGGAATACAGGCTAAAATGATAGCCTGCTATTTTTCTGCAGTAAAGCCATCAGGAAGATTAGGGGAGGAACATTAAAATGAGTGATGATGAGCTTCCATCTCTGCTTGTCCTTAATTAAAGCCAAAGGCATCTAATAAGCTAGGGCAGGAGAAGCAGAATCTAGTTGATACAGGCCATCAAGCTCTCAGTGGGGGTAATAGCCAAGGGCCACTTGGAGGAATGAGAACCAGCTTGGTAATGTTGAGTGAAAACTTTGTTTACTACAGAATATTAGCTGCTTAATAACAAAAGCTCTGTAGAGCTTGAAAAAAACATACCCATTACTCTGGGTTTCTAGGAAAGAGTTCCGGAAGAAATGGCTCGAGTGAGCTCTGCGCCAAGCAGCTCTGGCCCTGTGAGCGGCGCTCTGGGGCGGGCATGACAGTCACGCTGCCTGCTGTGGATGCGGCCATGACGAAGGGGATTATAGGGGAACAAGGGAGTTTTATCCTGGCTTATGATTATCCACTTGTAGCTCCTTGTCCACACACTGACACCACGGACTGAGGGAATCGGTCTCACCCTATGCACATACAGCTGGGAGAGGAACGATCCTCACTTGCCAGGCCAGCGCGTCTGACCAAGTCTACGGAAGGATGTCTCCCTTCTCAACCAGTTCCCGCTATCTGATTCACCTGCTCGGGGGCTAATCCCGCCCACCATGGGTTGGGCCATCCTGCAGGCTTGCTCAGGGCCTAACTCAACCACTGATTCTTTACAAATGTGCCCAGAGCTTGAACCCTCAACCATCAAGGTAACACCTGTGTCTAACCATGACAGGATGGATGGACAGTATGCCGCTGTTGCAACAGGGATCTGGACACTTCTATCTTACTGTTCTAACTGCCTCTTGGTGGAGTGGCAATTTTCACCGAAAAGCATTTGTTGCCCACTAACACCCCCCCCCCACCATCACCCCAACTACCTTTTAGCACCCAGGGTGCTCAGGGTGGACACTGATATGCTTTTCTGGACAGACATCGCTGCATCTTCGCTTGCTCCATGCAACTTGTTCAGACACCAGGAATTCATCCTTGGTGTCCTGGTTTGAACGTGAATGCCCCCCCCCACAGGCTCCTGTGTTTAAACCCTTAACTGATGTTTTTGGGAAGGTCCTGGTGCCTTTAGGAGGAAGTCATGTCACAGGGGTGGGCCTTGACGTTGGACGGCCCCACCTGCTTCTGCTAGTAGGCTGCTCTAGGGGGCTGCGCAATGGCCGTGACTAAGCCTCCTCTGCCTTCTGCCAGCCAGCCTTGCCCTTCCGTCCTAATGGACTGCATCTCCCACGGAACTGCAAGCCCAAAGAAATCTCCCTTAAAGCCTCTCTTATGTTGCTGGGTCTGAGTGCTGTCTCACAGCACGAAGAATAACTGTGGCGCTCGGTCTGCTTTCTGCCTCTAAATCCTTCTTAAACGGGTAAAAATAGCAGAAGAAACATCACAGGCAAACCTTGCTGGAGACAGTATAATAGGTTTCAGTTTTCCCAGTCTGAAGTTGGAGGAAGTGTCATGCAAAATTAAGAGTTGAACAAGGGCCCAAGAGATGATTCAAGGGTTAAAACCTTTGCCTCATAGGCAAAAGAACCTGAGTTCAGATCTCCAGATCCCATGTTAAAAATGCCTGGCAAAGGGGCTGGAGAGGTGGCTCAGGGGTTAAGCCTCTGCCTTGCAGGTGGAAGGTCCTGAGTTCGGATCCTAAATCTCACGTATAGACGCCTGGCAGAAGCAGGGGTGGCCTGCATTTCTGGTCCTAGTAGGGCGGAGCCTGTGAATCCTGGGGCAGAATAAACAAGGAGGAGGTGGAGGCGGTGCATGGTGGTTCCTGAATTTGCTTGTGGTTCTACACACACACACACACACACACACACACACACACACTCACACATGCATATTTGAATAAATAATAAAAAAATGCCTGGCAGAAATGGTGGTGGCCTGCACTTCCAGCTCTGGGCAGCAAAGCTTGGGAAATCCCAACAAGGAGGTAGAGCAATTCAAGATGATTCAAGACGATTCCCAATGTCATCCTTTGGCCTGGACAGGCATACACAGTCAGTGCCTCCTCTACGCACGCACGCACGCACGCACGCACGCACGCAGGAGTTTTGCAATCCAGCTCATCATCTCCACTTGTTGCATGGAAAGTGCAGAAACATCTGCTTTCCTTAGACTGGGAACCGCCACAGACCAAAGTAGTGATTGCAAGAAGCCCAGCTCATTGATGAGTGCGTTGAGGGTGCAGACAAGCGTGGATGAGTGACCACTTAATGGACCACTCAAAGGCAGCCGTATCACTGACCGCCAAGTCCAGCCCTGGTGCGGCTCTCAGAAGCCGCCTCCCTGGAGCTTTGTGCGTGGCCCACGGCAGGTCAGCAGATCAGCAGGCCAGCGATCTGCTCCTTCTCCGCCCTCCTCCCCCAGTCATTTTTACTGTTCTCATAACCTTCCAGAAGGACCTTGGTTTCAAGAACTTTGTGTATCACAGGTCTCCAGTTCTGTCCGTCAGGGGATGTTGCAATTCTTGAAGTTTCTACACAATAAACCTCAGCTAGATCACAGCTCCAGCCCAACGATTCTTAACACCGATTATTGGGACTTCCCAGGAAATTGCCAAAAAGACTGCAATCCGCTTATGCAGAGTAAACTCATCAGGAGAGCAAGTAGCTGCAGGAAGAATGGTGGCAAAAAATGAGAGCAAATCACTTGCGGCTGGACGCGAGTAAGGAAGCGACTGAAGGGCTGCTGGGGAAGTCTTGGTCCTGGCATTTGAGAACATTCTAGAGATGCGGAGCAGCAGTCGTGTATGCAGCTGACAGCTCTCCAACTCATATGCACAAGTTGTCTGAAAGAGCGCTTTGGTCAGGGCTGGCGAGAGAGCTCGGTGAGTTAGAGGGCCTGGTGCAAGCCTGGCAAACTGATTGCAATCCCCAGAGGCCCGCCCGGTGGAAGGAGAGAACTGACTTCAAAAGCTGCCTTTGACCTCCACCATTGCACCACGGCAAGCACGGGTTCTCTCTGTATCTCTCTGTCTCTCTGTGTCTCTCTCTGAGTGTGTGTCTCTTTCTGTCTCTCCGTCTCTGTGTCTCACTGTCTCTCTCTCTCTCTTTCTGTCTCTGTGTCTCTCTGTGTGTGTCTCTCACTCTGTCTCTCTGTCTCTCTCTCAAATAAATAAATGACGTATCTTAAAAAGAGTGCACTTTTTGTATGTTGCTTTACAAAGACAAAACAAATCTCCCTGTAAGTTCAGGCTCCTGTGGGTCTTCACCTTCTCCTTCGAGCATAAAAGCATCTCGCACGATTCTGGCTTGAACGGTGATTGTTCTTTTCGCTTCGGACGCCAGCGTGAGCCCTGTGAAAGTAGTTTGCAATTGCTTTTTTTTTTTCTTTTTTGGCAGGATTAGGGGTAAGTTGATGCCACGACAGACATGTCTGTTGGCTCTCTGTGGCTATTTTTGAGATAATTTATAAAAAGAGCAGAAAGTTATCTTTGCTCATACTCTATAGGACTCCGTCTGTGATCTGCAGACCTGCGGCTGTGGGGACAGTGGGAGGCGGGGCACCCTGGTGGGGTTTGTGGTAGAGCACCCGGCTCCCTCATGGCCAAGGAGCACGACAGAAACAGGCTGGGGTCCCACAGTTTGTGCCAAGGGTACAACCCTGAGGCAGTTAGATACAGGTGTCAACTTGACAAGAGAAGGCTGAGCTCTTGGCACACTTGTGAAGAATTAGTGTTTAGGGCAAGTCCTGAGCAAGCCTGCAGGAGAGCCGCTGATTGATCGGGAAGACCCCACCACAGTGGGTGGGGCCATCCCTGCGCAGGTGGGCGAGATGGAGGACGCTGGCTCAGTCCTTTGGCGCTCTTCGGCATACTTGGGCAGATTTACAGTCTGGCAAGTGAGGTCTACCTGTCTGTCAGCAATTCCTGTGGATAATGCATGGCCAGTCTCCTGGGTGCCTAGGATGGCTGTGAACCTCCTGATAAGCTGGACCGAGAACTGTAGCTGAGAACCATCAGCAAGAATAAAACCCCTTTGGTCCCCTAAGTTCTTTGGCTGTGAATTTGTCCACCGCAAGCAGACAAAGGGCAACAGCCCCTCGTGACATAGGATCCCCCTGCTGTTCCCACTTTTAAAGGACCCAAGACCTCTCAGGAGCACTGCATGGGATCAACCCTGCAACAGACTCAGGGATGTTTAAGGTCTACATTAGAGCATCGATATCTACCTAAAAAAAGGCAAACGCTGATTGGCTTTCACAATTGCCCTGAAGCCAACAGAACAAGCCTGAAAGGTGGGCTGTTTCCAAAAACCTTCCCGAAGTTCCCAGTGCAGATATCATAATTTTTTAAAAATTTAAATCAGTTTTCTTAAGTACAGCTTGAAATATCCCTGAGATATTTTCAAATTAGTACTCCTAATAAAACAGAAGTAACATAGAACTTTTAAGTTACCAGTAGGATCACTAAGTATCTCTTTTCTCTGTCTCTTTGCTTCTTTTCCCCTTCCTTTCCCTTCTCTCCCCTCCCCTTCCCTCCCCTCTTTTCCCCTCTTCTCCTCTCGTCTTCTCTATCTCTCTTTTTCTTGTCTCCAAATCTTCACTAAATTGTACAGATTACCTCAAACTAGCGATCACCCTGCCTTCACCTCCCAAATTCTGAGATTACAGGCATGTTCCTGCATGCCTGGCTCATTTTCTTGTGTTCATATTTGATAAACACATCTGAAAACTTACGATGTATAAAGAAGAAGGATGGATACCGTAGGAAAGCTTCTTTGACCTTTCAGCTAAGACACTTGCATGTGGTATCCCCCAAATCCCCTGCCACCCCACCAAATCAAAACTTCTGGAGACCATCAGTGTGTACAATCCCCAGTCAGCTCAGTACAGCAGAAGTTCCGCTGTATGCTTTACATTGGGAACTGCTTCTTACTCGCCAATCTTTTTGTTTTTAGGCCTGTGGGTAAATTTTGGTGTGAGAAGAAAGAGAAAAACTTGCTGCTATATTATTGCTGTGAAATGTAACAACCATCAAGGAAACAAATGAATGAATAAAGGAATGAAATTAATTCACAAGTCCGGCATTATAAAGTCTACACAAATTTCTTAGGATGATTTCTTTTAAACTTCTGAATAGTTCACTTGGCATTTCCAGATAGGGTTTTTTTTTTAAGTATAATTTTCAGCTCACAGATTTGGCTCCAGCATCTTTGGAAAAGCTGAATGGATGGAAATGATCTACTACGCTTACTCAATCAAGGGAACTCCATTGCATTGCTTTACGTGGTCCAAGTTGCAGTTTCAAGGACGCAGGTCACAGCTTTGAAACGGAGGGTTTCATCCTCTTACCCGTCTCTTACACAGGAGACCCACGAAGAGTGTGCTTCTAAACCAAAAGGCTGGTACTCCGATGCAGGCTTCCCACGAGTTTATCTCAGTAAAACTGGCTGCAAAGCTCGAGTTCAGGACGAACGTTTTGTATCACGGATTCTCTCATCTTCACATCTGTTTCCTCGTCCTGTGGATACCTGATGATTCCCAGAGCCTGTCTAAATCAGAGCAAGGACCTGCCCAACTCACAGGCAAATACTCGAAAGGAAATGGAAATTTCAGCACATGATACATGGTCTCCGGATATCTGGAGGTTTGATGCGGGAGACCAACGCATGTGGATGGATCTATCTTCTGCCAGGATTGTGGGTGGCAGCCGGGGCTTGGAAAGAGAGGCAGAGCTGACAGAAGGGAGGGAAGCCAGGGAAGGAAAGCCCCCGGGAGGTCCAGCAGACCAGATGCAGGAAGTTCCCAGACCACCCTGGGTAGTCAGGACACAAGGTAACACGAAGGACAGAAGGTCATGTTGAGGCCTGTGTAGGAGACTAAGGCTTCGTTGAAATGCAGGCGGGACGCAGTTAAGAGTCTTTGCATATCACTGAACTTCGACGTGAGGGTATATACAGCCTTGCTCACAGCCAACCCTGTCTCATGCACGAGGGGGTTCAAAGGTATTGAGGTGCCACCGAAAAAGGGAGTCACGTGAGTGACTCAATTCAATCTGAATTTCGAGTTCAAGTCTCTTTTAGGAGCTTCGACCAAAGTCCCATAGAGGCTTGTCTGTTATAGGGCAAGGCCAGGCTCAGGAGTTAGGAAGCATCTTCTCAGAGAGCATAGGACAGTGAGTGGTATCTTTTCTTGGTAGAATTTACCTGTGGAACCAGGTGGGGTTGGTGTTTATTGAGAAGTATGTTAATAATTAACTGCTTCCTTAATAGCTGTAGACAAGTCTTGTGCTGTGGCTTGGTAGTTTGTGTCTTAATCACTCACGCATCTCACTGGCGAGTATGTGGCCGTGGTTTTGCTAGCAGTTTTCTGCTACGGTCTTTTTCAAGGTCAGAGGATCAGCCGTAGTGACCTGCGCTTGTCGCATTAGTCAGTCATGTGATGAAGCGCCTTACAGGGGCCCCAAGGAAGGAAGCGTGTATTGGGCTCCACGTTTGAGGACATCATGGTGGAGAGTCGGCTGCCTGATGGACGTTTCCATTTGTAGTGCTGGGGTGCTAGGGGCTGGTCCCCTGGCATCCGCTGTGGGGGGCAGAGATGCTGATGTTCAGGTTACTTTCAGCCCACTGCATGGTGCCACGCTTGTCAGGGAGGCTCTTCCGCCTTCCTCAGTGGAACCTTTCCGGACGGACTCACAGACACACCCAAAGGTGTGTTTCCATGGGGACCGTAAACCCAGAAGAGCGGTCAGCATACACTGCCCACCCTGGCGGCATGCTGGTTCCTTCTTGGTTACTCGGAGGTTGCCGCCACACAAAGCACCTAACCCAGTTACCCTAAGGGAGAGAGAGGACCCTGCTCCGAGTGACAGTCTGTCATTGCTGCAAAGTCCTAAAGCAGCAGCACGTGACATCTGCAGCAAGAGTAGAGAGCAGCAAACCGTGCATGGCCGCTCGGTGCGTGCCCGCTCAGTCGTGCCTGCTCAGTGAATGCCCGCTCAGTGCGTGCCCGCTCAGTGCATGCTCGCTCAGTGAATGCCCGCTCAGTGAATGCCCGCTCAGTGAATGCCCGCTCAGTGCGTGCCCACTCAGTGCATACCCGTTCAGTGCGTGCCCGCTCGGCACGTGCCTGCTCAGTGTGTGTCCGTGGGTGCATGCCCGCTCAGTGAATGTCCGCTTGGTGCGTGCCCGCTCAGTGCGTATCCATGGGTGCATGCCCGCTCAGTGAATACCCGCTCAATGCATGCCCGCTCAGTGCGTGCCCGTTCAGTGAATGCCCGCTCAGTGCGTGCCCGTTCAGTGAATGCCCGCTCGGTGTGTGCGCGCTTGGCGCGTGCCCGCTTGTCAGCGCTCAGCAGCTCCCTCCGTGTTGTAAGCCCAGGCCACCTGCCTGGCGAAGGGTCCTGCACTCAGTGGGCAGGGTCTTCCCACATCACTATGGAATCAAGACCATCCCTCCCAGGCAAGTCCGAAGGCCAGCGCCAGGCCGGGCACAGAACCCCCAGCGTGGACCTGGAGGGCGACTCCTAGGTGCCCGGTGACAGTCATGGCGAACATGCCAGCTTCGGATTTCACTGTTGTTTTCCTCTGCCATTTCCCGTTTTTACCTTCACTGATTAATGTTCTAATCTTAACCTCTTCTACTCCTTTCAAGCAATACCATTCCTCTTTCTGTCGTTTTCTAGGACATAAACTTTAGATGACTGGCTTTAGATTTTTCTTCTTTTCTTTGTAGCTGACGTAAGGAGATTCCCCACTTTCCTCGTGGTCCTCAAATTTTTTGTTAAGTTGCATTTTCATTTTTACTTGGTCTAGATATTTAAAATTTTCCCTTCAGATTTCTTTTCTGAGTTGAAGTCATTAATACTACTCCTAATCCCTCCTTCCTCGCTTACCCTCCCTTTCCAGCAATCTTCCAATGCGCCATGTAATCATATAATCTCCTTATCATGAGTTCAGTGTCCCCCGTTCCCTCCCTTCCCATCTCCCCAATGTAAATTCTGCCAGGCCAAAGCACGGGTTCTTTTCTAGCTTTGTCGCACGATTAAGTAGATTTATTAGAACATCTCCAGGTACAAGAAAGCTCTTACTCTTTGTGACCGAGGAAAGAGGGAGTTTATGGAATTTCTGAGACACAAATGGAGACGGGAAAGAAACTTTTGCAAACTAGACTTGTAAAACACTTTTTTTTTTCATTCATTTACTCACTAAAATGTTAACTTTTCAATTCCTGTGTGGAATTTAGATGGATTACATTCTACATGATGTCTGAGTAAAGATAATGTATTGATTTGATCTCATCTGATTGGATCAGAACATGCTTTTAATATAGCACCCTAGATGTAATTTTTAATTTCTCTTGCTGAAGTCTAACTGATCACAAATTCTGGCAACTCTGAGTCAGAGACCTATGATTTCCCGTCAAACTATAAAAGTATTTACTCTGTGACTCATGGCACAGAGATCATACTTCTATGTCTACAAAAGAAAGAAAAATTTATATAGTGATTTATTGAGCTTTTATCCATTTTCAGGCACAGAGGCATAGCATGGACTTTCTCAGACAGTGTGGGCGGCCAAGTCAGTGAGGATGTGGGAATCCCACTGAAGTCTTTAAAGTCTGCCAAGATTTCTGCTATGTAGAAATTAATGAGAAATGAATACTTGCAGAAGTAGATTTAGTTACCCTGATGTAAGCCTTGCCCAACAAATGCATGCATTAAAATATCACAGGCACACATAAATCTGTGCATTTCCATGTGTTAATTAAATTTAAAATTTACAGTTTGGGGTTGGTAAGATGGCCCAGTGGATAAGGTACCTGCTTGCAAACCTGGTGACCTGAGTTCGACCCCCAGAGGCCCACGTAGAACATGAGTACATGAAAAGAAAAGGAAGTTAAACTATAATATCCGTTTTGCCTTGTGTCTCTGTTGAAAAAGTCAACATAGTACAAGGAATGCGCCTCAATGATCCCAAGTAGCATCATCTCAAGACTCCAAGCCGAGAAAGGCTACCACAGCATCAGTAAGAAAGATTCTGGTCCTTGCGGCTTAGATGCACGTTAACAGTTCACCTTGTGAAAAATGCCAAAGAATTTCATGCTTTCTCATGACTGGTCCACTCTGCTCTTTCCTCGACCTCCATTGTGCCTTTCCCCAGACCGAGAGGATGGACAAATGCTAAAGACGGGCACGTTTACAGAGTGTCCTTCACAGACGTGATGCGAGGAAGAGAGGAATGAATCCCTGCCTGACGGTCTTCTTGCTAGTGAATGTCTCCGGGTCCAAACGCAGCGTGTCGTGTGTTATCCGAAGAAATGGAGCGGCTGCTGGCAAACTGAACGATGGAATGTCCAAGACCCTATTGACAAGTCAGCTTCTTTTTGGTAAGGAAATGAGATGCATCTGGAGGCGCTGTCATTAGCAAGTGCCTGCTAGTGGTGCTGTTTTGGAAGAATTTTTACTTTTTAGCCCTAGGAGGTGGAGCCTTGCTGGGGGAAGCTGGTCCCTGGCAGGAGACGTTGAGGTTTTATGCCTGGACTCGCTTCCTGACTGGAGACTCCGCGACCAGCCGCCTCGCTCCCTGCCACCACGCCTTCTCCACCATGACGGGCTGCATCTCCCAGCTCTGAGCTCTCCTAAACCCTCCCTTCTTTGACGTTGCTTTTTGTCAGGTATTTTTGCCACAGAAAAATGGAAAGTGACTCATAGTGGGAAAGGAAAAGCTGGGAAGAAGGGAGGATGCGCTTGCTTGTCCTGCTTAGACTAGTTAGAAAATAGCTATTGCCCCTGAGCAGGGCGACGGAGCAGGGTACAAGCTCCTGGGTCCCAGCTATTGGTGGTCAACCATTTTTGATACAGAGAGGTCCCCTAACACCCCCACATGTCATCGCTTTGGTGGAAACAAAGCAGAATGCCAGGATTAACTTAGTCCCGTTCTGTTTTGTTCTTTTAGCTCGTAAAGCACCAATTCATTTCTCTTCCCTCACTCAGTCTTTCCTATTTGACCAATCCAAAGTGAAGTCTCCTTTTCACTAGTCTACCTATAAAACTTGACTCTAAAAGGGATTCGAGGGCTGGAGAGATGGCTCAGGGGTCAAGACTCTGTCTCACAAGCAGAAGGTCCTGAGTTCAGATCCTGGGTCCTACATAAAAATGCCAGGTAAAAATAGCACAGTTTTCACTCTTAGCCCTGGGGGCAGAGTTTGGGAAGTCCCAGAGTAAAGCAAGAAACAATCTAGGATGATTCTTGAAGTCAACCTTGGTCCTCCACAGGGACACATGTGCCCTCTGATACACACACACACACACACACACACACACACACACACACACACACATACAATGAATGAATAAATAAATAAAGTTCAAAAAATAATAAAAATAAAAGGGATTCCAGGCAACAGTTCTTGAAAGCATGGGCTTTGTCAATGGACCAGATTTGTACCTGGATACTAAGGTGCTTTTCAACTGAAGGACGTCGGGATCCCAGAAATCCATCGTCCGTGGCCTGTGGGTAGATTGTGTCTTAGCTGTGAGACTTCAGGAACACAATGTCAGTTGTGTTCCGGTGAAAGGCGACTGCGAGGATTCTGAGCTCTGCTGCCGCTTCGAGCGTGACTGGAAAGTTACAGAGAGAACTTTACAAGCTCAGGGCATTTTCTAAACTCTCAGCTCTGTTGTTAGTCAGAGAGTCAGAGAGCTTTACTGCCGGCTAGGAGCGAATCTCATGTTTCCTACATGCTCAGGACAGATGCTCCAGTGACTCACAGCACTGCATTGTCACCAAGCCGAGGCCTCAGGGGACATCATCGGTGAAAGCTAGGGGCACTGGCTGTGAGGCTCACGTCCCCTGGAACAGAAATGGGAATGTACTTGGGCGGGTCTCTGGGTCTCAGGACCATGAGCCCCTAAGAACACGCAAGTGTCCATTGCTGCAGAAGCTCCGCTTCCCTGTCTGAAGATTCTTCCCTTTCCCGTGAGTCAGTTGTTACTCCAGGACTGCTCCTCCCATGGCTCCTCCTGCAGCTCCTCCCCCGGATCCTCCTCTGCCCCTTCCCTGCCTTTCCCCACTGCTCCCCCAGAGCTCCTCCTCCTGCTCCTCCCCACAGCTCCTCCTCCCCTGCTCCTCCCCTGCTCCTCCCCGTGCTCCTCCCCACAGCTTCTCCTCCTGCTCCTCCCCTGCTCCTCCCCCTGCTCCTCCCCTGCTCCTCCCTCTGCTCCTCCCACTGCTCCTCCCCTGCTCCTCCCTCTGCTCCTCCCACTGCTCCTCCCCTGCTCCTCCCCACAGCTCCTCCTCCTGCTCCTCCCTCACTGCTCCTCCCCTGCTCCTCCCTCTGCTCCTCCCACTGCTCCTCCCCTGCTCCTCCCCACAGCTCCTCCTCCTGCTCCTCCCTCACTGCTCCTCCCCTGCTCTTCCCTCTGCTCCTCCCACTGCTCCTCCCCTGCTCCTCCTCCTGCTCCTCCTCATGCTCCTCCCCGTGCTCCTCCCCTGCTCCTCCCACTGCTCCTCCCCCTGCTCCTCCCCCTGCTCCTCCCCTGCTCCTCCCACTGCTCCTCCCCTGCTCCTCCCCATCTCTTCCCCGTGCTCCTCCCACTGGTCCTCCCTGTGCTCCTCCCACTGGTCCTCCCCGTGTTCCTCCCCGTGTTCCTCCCACTGCTCCTCTCTGTGCTCCTCCCACTGCTCCTCCCCTGCTCCTCCCACTGCTCCTCCCCTGCTCCTCCCCTGCTCCTCCCCGTGCTTCTCCCCGTATTCCTCCCACTGCTCCTCCCCGTGCTCCTCCCCCTGCTCCTCCCCTGCTCCTCCCCCTGCTCCTCCCTGTGCTCCTCCCCCTGCTCCTCCCCGTGCTCCCCCCTGCTCCTCCGCATGCTCCTCCCCTGCTCCTCCCCGTGCTCCTCCCCGTGCTCCTCCCTCTGCTCCTCCCACTGCTCCTCCCCCCTGCTCCTCCCCCTGTGAGCGGCCTGCTTTGAATGTGAACTCTCTTCCATAGGCTCGTGTGTCTAGACACTTGGAATCAACAGGGAGCACTGTGTAAGGAGACTGTGAACCCTTTAGGAGGCAGAGCTTGCTGGAGGAAGCGCGTCACTGGGAGGGACTTGGGGGTCTCATAGCCCAGCCCTCATCCTGTGCATCCTGAGTGTGGACGCCATGCTGAGCCAGCCCCTTGCTTCTGCCACGTCTTCCCAGCCACGGCAACTCTGCCCCTCCAAAACTGTAAGCTAGCATAAACCCTTCTCCCTCAGATGGCAACTGTCAAGGTGTTCTGTCACAGTAACTGAAAAGTAACCGAGACAGCATCCCCCAGAGGGCTGAGCAGGACCCTCCTGCTCGACGGACAAGACACTCAGTGGCCGAGGCAGAGCCATGCAGTGACATTATTTGCAAGATCCAAATAGACAGATAGAGCAGCACTTCAGCTACAGAGATTTAGGAGAGCTCATTTCTTCTACCAAGTTCTTGATATAAAATACAGTGCTGGCCTACTCTACAGTAAGTTTAGGACTGGGTAGAAAGACGTTTGAATCTGCATAGAAGAGAGCCATGTTCTCTGACTCAATTTCAAGACACAAGGGACATAACTCAAAAACCTGAAGGGAGAGTTGTAAGAAGATTTCTTGGATACAGCGGTCAGAAACTTCTGGAAATCTTTTCCTCCGGGAACGTGAGTCCACTCAGCAGTGTCAGAAAGAAGAGGAGGAACATCTACAGGTGTTATTTAAAGGCCTGCAAGCCCAAGACTAAACAGTCAGACCGCATTGTGGTCCAGCGCATGTTTACAGGGTTTAGGTGAGATTGCCTCTCGCGATGGCCAGTGGGCCCACGGACCATGGGTTCTGGTCCAGTTCTCTACCACGTGGAATGACATTCTGATGAGAGGTAGAATTCCTACCACAGATTCTGTGTACATCAGCAAAATATGTCCGCTGGAGCTACTCTGAGAGATTCCTCCTTGCTGCATAGCTTACACAGTGCCAAAGAATACTCTAGAAGCTACTGGGGAAGAGAAACAATCAAAACCTCATCAATCTGCAAGTTACAATAAAAATCACCTTGACAACAGGTGACCACCAGTGTAATAGTGGCATGGGTGTCAAGGAGACAACCAACAGCTTTTCTGATTGAACTCAAGACCTGCTTGTCAGAATGGAACACATTCCTGTTACTGTTAACTAGAACAAGAACCTAACAAAGGGACGGAAAGTGATCAATCGGGTAAAATAGCCAATAAACCTATAGGTACGAAGACAGTACATCAAACTGCTCTGTAAAGAGCTGTTATTCTATCCATAGATTGGAAGAGCACTCAGCCTAGAAGTCTCTTCTACGACAGAGGTAGAGGATCCCAACACCCTGACAGCAGGCAGCCTGGGCAGTGGACAATAATTGCCAGCCATAATGCAGAGTATCGTGACCCCTACATTGCTCACCCAGAATCAGGCCAAACTAATCTCTCTCCATCCTAAATCTCAGGAACCTTGTAGGACAGGGGGTGGTAAGAATATAAGAACCTAAAGATGGGAAGGTCCACTGTTGGACAAGACATTCCACTCAAGGCAGGACTGCTGCATCCAGAAACTCACTGCAGTGAGACTTGTCCTTAGCAGACCTGCATCATGGCTGACATACCAACATGCCCCCAAGGACTAGCGAGTATCTCAGAAATAATTACATGCAGTAAGAACCTTAGGGGCTGGGGTTAGACAGGTGAAGGGGATGCCCCTACCAGTGGGTCTGCCCAAGGAAGGGCATCTTGGTCTATCACAGAAGCCTGAGCCCCCATTAGAGCACTGAATTCTGGGACCCAAAGAAGCAGACAGACAGGAGGGTGGGAGGGAGCAGGATGCATTGATAAAAGGAGGGGAGGGAGAGAAAGAAGGAGGGGGAAAGGAGGGGAAGGACAGAAGAAGGAGGGGGAAAGGAGGGGAAAGGAGAGAGACAGGGATAAGTAGCCAATATGCTTATAAAACTAGGAAAGAGAATAAAAATTATTAATAAAATAAAGTTCATTATTGGGGCTACAGAGATGACTAAGAGCTAAAAAGGATCCAAGTTTGGATCCCAGATCCCATGTAAAAACGTTGGGCAGAAATGACAGTGGCTTGCTCATGTGATCTTGGAAGGCGGAGCCTGGGAAACCCCAGAGCAAAGCAATAAGGAGATAGAGCAGTCCAGGATGATTCCCAGTGTCATCCCTGGGCCTTCACAGCTATACGCATACACACACAATAAATAAATGGATGGATGGGTAGATAGATAGATAAGTAAATAAGAAAATAAATAAATAAATAAGTAAATAAATAAATAAACAAATAAAGTTCATTATTGTAGACAAGACCAAGTTTCTTCTGGAAATCCCCATCCCTATTGAAATATAAACTAACATCCGTGGAGCAGTCAGAGATGAATTTTACCACCACAATTTTTAAGAATGTAGAAGTACTGACTTGTGGGCATGCAGTTAACACTGTTCCCCGTCACAAAGGGCGGCTGAGTCTTGGAGGAGGAACGCATGCAAGGTGATTGGGAGAGGACCCCAGCTGCATGGAAGAGGCGAGGAGAGCTTCCTCCAGGAGCTAATCCTCGTCTTTCCCTCAGCAACAGCTCTGCTGCTGTTGTCTGTCAGTAGCAGTGAGTCAGAGCATCTGAAACGTTTGCCAGATCTGGTTCTGACTCAGTCCAGCTTCAAATGATCTCAAGTCCACTTTATCATTTCAGTCTCTAAAGCATCTTGTCGTGAATGTGACCTGCCCTCCATCCCCACAGACTCCTGCCTGTGAATCCTTAGTGAGTGTTAATGTTGGGAAGGTGGTGGCATCTTTGGAGGTGGAACCTTGCTGGAGGAAAGGACGTGGCGGGGGCAAGGCGTGGAGGTTGGTGGCCCTGCCCTGATGGCCGAGGTGGCCTGAACCAGCCTCTCGCTTCTGCCTCCAGCCACGCCTTCTGCTGTGTGCTTCCTGCCATAACGGAATCTATTCCCTCCGGAACCGTAAATCATGAAATGACTTTTCTCTTGGCGAAAGAAAGGGCAGCTGCAATAGATCTTTAGAAACAATGCCTGTCATGTTTTTTCCCTTTCTGGACCAACGGGTAAGAGGGCTCTGCTTCTCAGTAGCCAACACAGAGTATCTTCCCTCGGGGCTTCGACGGTCCACGTGTCCTCTGGATTATAATCTGACATGTTGTGCCTGAGGACCTCCACCTATGTGCGCCCAGTGGGCTCCTTAGCGAGATCGCACTGAACGGCGGATCCTGAGGATTACGTAACACCCCCTTGTAGGTGTACCCAGCCCATGGGTCGCATGTGGTGGAGACGCCCATGAACGACACAAATTGCAAACTTACTTAGAATGCTGTGCTCATTTTTCTAAGTACTGAAAGAGATGCTCAACAAGTAAGAGCACTTTACGTGAAGCTTGGGAATCAGAATCTCTAGTGCGCACATAAAAGAAGCTGGTGGCACAGGCCAAACCCCTAGTGCTGTGGGGGTAAGAGAAGGGGATGGTGGGACCCGCTGGCCAGTCCGTCCAGCTGACCAGCCAAGCTCCAGGTTCTGTGAGAGGCCCGGCCTCTAGGGAATAAGGTGGAGAGAGACCAGGTCACCTGACTTCCTCTTCTGGCCTCTGGACAGCAGCACACACATGCGCATAACACACGCATGCACACGCACACACATGCACACACACGCACGCAAGCATACGCACGCACACGCATACGCATGCACACGCACGCACACACACGCACGCGCGCACACACACACACACAATGCGACGTTTGTTTTACAATGCTTTTATACCTGGATCACACAGTTCTTGGAACTTTGTGGATGACCTTGTCATTTCACAATTGTTCGAAGGCTGGACAGGCCTGGGAGAGCTCTGGTCATAAGTGGTGGTCTCTAGACAAACCTCATCAACAGTGGGGACACACCAACATTCTGTAGGTTCAACCTACTGAATTAAGGTAGCGATCCATCTGCCTTTTAACGCCACCTCAGAGTAATTAACAAAGATGCCAGGGTTCTAGAAGCACGCATGGAAGTCCTGCACACGGGAGTAGGTGGGCGGGCACCTCCACCGACATGCAGGGGTGTGCCACCTCAGAGTGCCAGGCTGGTCACGGGGGGGGGGGTAGGGGGAATCTCTTCCATTCTAAGCAAGTTGCTGTGCCTGGCACCCGTACACATTTTGAGCTCCTCTTTGCACTTTTGAGACAAATGCTACCAGTTTCCACCTATTTCCCAAGGAACTTTCCTGGCTGCCAAAACAGAGTGGTGTTCGGGCCTGTCACTTGGGTTTTATGACCAGCAGATCCAGCGGTGGTCCAAGTACCCCCACATGCGGTACTCTGTGGAGTTTCTGATGTGGACAAATAGGAGAATTCTAGAACATTCTGAGCATCCTAGAAGAAACCCATTTTCCCTTCAACACCTGCCTGGTGTCTTTTTTCCTGGTTTGCATGATGCCCTTGTAAAAACAGATGTTTTGATCATGAGATGGCTGAGTTCCTTCCTATGTATAGAGATCTAGCTGACTCACCGAGACCCAAAGGGAAAGGACGGTTTCATCATTCAGTAGAAGCCTTCTGGATTCTTCCAGATTCATCTGGGTAAAGTCAGTTGCATAAGTGAGCATGGCTCAGACTTTTTGACTTCTGGCAAATGCAGTCATCTCTGAATTCATCAGGCGTCCGAGACAAAGCCACGCCTTTGGCAAACACCTGCCAGCCTCCCAAGCTCTCAGTTGGCTTCCTTTGATCAGTTTTTAGGGGGAAATGAGACTGATTTACAAGTCTGATTTACAAGTGTTTCTGTCTGCACAAGGCGTTGGCAGCAGGTCCGTGGTGGGAAAGGAGGAAGCGGCTTTCTCCTGACCTTCTGAGGAACGGTGGACAGTCTAAGCAGTGGCCGGCGGAGCCGTCTCCTTGTGGTAATGCCAACATCTGGGTTCTGCATCAGCCTTTGACAGAGCTGGCGGGCGTTTGGACATCCAGACAGAGTCCACGGTCCTGTTTGTCTGTCCAGCTGTGGTGTGGTGGGTATGGGAGGGGGGAGACAGAGGGAACAGCTCTCCTGCCATGGTATAGTCACCCCCCTCCCTTCGACTCTCCAACTCTTCTTACGTCATTGTGGCTCATTCCCTGCAACAAAGTCCACTTAAATACCCATGTGGTTTTGGCTTTCGTAAATGGAAACTGACTGGTGTGTCTCTCACCTAATTCGTATCATGAGAGGGGCAAAGATACTCTGATTTCTGCTTTCCCTACTTCGCAGAGAAGGAAAGAGAAGCACGGAAGCCAGGGCGGTCAGCGATGGCCTGCCCTGTAGTTCAGTGAAGTTTGTAAACACAACGTGGTGCACTTGCTGGCCTGTGATGTGGGCGGGGAGGGAGCTACTGGTGGAAGAGCAGGTTCTGCAACGGAGCTGGCTAGCTTAGCAGACCCCTGAGAGCTTCCTATGCTGCCCTCTTGTCTTGCAGCATGCCTTGCAGGGAGACGAGGCGCTGCTGATCTGAAGGGCTTGCCCTTGAACTCGCCACCGGCAGTGTTAGCCCAGGACTCTTTAACATTGTGTTTACAAGGGACTTCATTTTCTTGTGCGTGTGACTCACGCATTCTACAGATGGGGAATATCAGAGCTGACCCTCAAGGTAGAAAAAGGTTCAGATAGCTGTTGGTCAAATAGTAAGTCTGATCCTAATCTCTCCCTTTCTCCCCCTCATCAATGGTACCAATTATGCTTGTGGGAGCTAGGATTATAATTTATTAATTTACAGGCTTGAGGGTTGGGAATCAGCTCTGAACAGTTTATCTCCATCTCTTTCTCACTCTTCCTCCCTCCCTCTCTCACTGGATTCCACAAAAACAATGTATATAAACCTGCAGGCAGATTCGCTTCCCACTCAGCGCACAGAGGCAAGAAGATCCCGAATTCGAGACCATTTTATACAGCACAGCAAGACCTCATTTTTAAAGCTAAAGAAAATAAGAGAATTTTCTCACTTCCAAGAGGAGCTTCCCGGCACTGCTTGTAACTCTGACATTCATGTTATATGCTTTCTGAGAAACTACTGGCTCCCATAGGAACACACACACACACACACACACACACACACACAGAAAAAAGAAAAGAAAACACATTTGTATTGAAGCCCAACACAAATTCAAATTTTCTAAGCCCATAATCTGAGTTTTTTGTTATAACGTGTCAAAGTAAAACCAAGGCACTAGACCCGCTAAGCTCAGCTCTTCCAGAGTGTTAATGGCATATCTGGAATTGTTTAGACAGAAAGGGTCTCCCACAACGGTCCACGTGTTGGGAACTTTATTTCCAGCTGGTGGTGTTGCTGTGGAATGTTCTAGAAATGTTAAGAAGTACAACCCAGCTGCAGGACATTGTTCACTGGGGAGCAGCTTCTTGGGGGTTCTTGTCCTTGGTCTCTTCCTGGTTCTTTCTCTGCTTCCTGTCTGCTGTGAGGTGAACAGTTCTCCTCTACCACGGACTCCTGCCCCCACGGCCCAAGCACACGAGGCCAGGCAACCATGGCTGGCCCCCTCCAAACACTATGAGCCACAGGAAATCTTGCCTCCTGTTGTCTCTCTGGTGAGTGATCACGCTGACACATCAGTGACCGGAGCTTATGGGCGGTAGTATTTCGAGTGACTTCATGTCCTTTTCCAGCATTGCCAAACAAAATTCATTAGTTAGGAATTTATTTTCCAAGTCAACAACCAAATAAGCCTTTATAGGAAAAGTCGAGGACATCTCTTGTCTGTCCTTGGTTCGTTCCCATTCACGAGGACCCAGCAATGTTCTCAGAGCTGAAGGAGTTATTGACTAGAACCACAACATGATGTTCTCTTCCAAAATTATAGAAAAATGAATTAATAGGGATCATTATTTAGGACATTTTATGTTTTATTTTTCTTAAGCCTCTGAGTCTCATGACCTCGTTCAACAGCTTTCAGAAGGCAGGTCCCACTGTTCCCAGAGGTGGGGCATCCTGTCCCGAGTGGGGCTCCTGTGCTCTGAGGCTGTCCTTCCAAGCTATTGCCCGCCTCCTCGAGGCGTGGGGAAAACTCCAGTTCAGCACATTTCAAATTCCTCAGGAGTCACAATCATTGATGTTCACACCTCCCGGGAGACTCCACAGCTGATGAGAGGCGTTGCCCTAAGATTCAGTTGTCAGGTTCCCTAGAAATTCTTAGAAGGCCAATGTCGCTGTTGCTGCTTCTTTTTCTCTGTCTTTTCTTGTAGAAGCAGCTACGTCAGCTCGCCCGAGTTTAAGGTCACCTTCTGGTTCTTAGCTACATCGCCCGACTATTCTGTGTCTCATTTGCACAGGGCAGTGGGAAACAGCCCCCCGCTTTCCAGGGTCGTTGTGACCCTTAGGCAGGTCCTGGCACTGTGTACTACTAAGATGATCAGCTGGGCATAGGTTAGAGTTGAGGTCATCTGCACAGATTAAAATGTTCTTTTAAAAATGAGTTAGGGCCAATGAGACAGATCACAGGTAAGGTGTCTGCTGACAAGCCTGGAGCCCTGGGTTCAATCCCTGGAAGCCTGCGTGTGGAAGGAGAGAAGTGATTTACCAAAAGTGTGCTGACCTCCACCCACTCTACCCAAGTGCCACGCATTCTCTCTTTCTCTCTCTCCCTGTCTCTCTCTCCCCCTCTCTCTCTCCCTCCCTCTCTCTCCCCCTCTCTGTTCTTTCTCTTTCCCGCCATCCTTCCTTCCCTCCTCTTTCTTAAATAAGTATTTAAAAGATTAGTGGCCTAGTGATTAGTGGCCAGGAATACCAGAAGTTCACCGACAATCTCAGCTATGTAGTGATTTCAAGATCACCCCGGGCTACAAAAAATTAAACTGTTTAAAGATAAAATAGGCTGTGCCTAAAATTTGTATAAAGCTTGGTGATGTCAAAGTACATATTTGGATGCTTTGACATTTATGGGTTTCATTCTCCTGGATTCCACACTAGAAAGACAGGTAATGATTTGTAAGACCCAGACGGTACTGCATGGAATCAGAAGACCAGAACCTTCCCATGGGGTTATCTGTGGCTGCATCCGTAGTATCTACCAGGATGCTCTCTACTGGCTGCTATTTCCTGGCTTCCAAAGTCAAGACTTTCTCATAAATGAGATTTATTTATTTTATTCAGCTCATAGCTAATTTAGCTGCCGGTCTGTTCTTCTCTATAAAGAACCAAAACATTTCATTTCTGGTTTTTTTTTCTTTTATCCCCAGCAAATTGATTTTTCTTTTCCTCGGCTGGTCAAGCCAAACGAATCACAGGCTACTCTAACAAACAGGCTTTTGAGTCTGCCCGTCTGTCAAGGACCTGAAATCCCCAGCCAGGAGTCCTCGGTACTAATAGCTGGTTTTTAGTCCCCTCCCGCCTCACCCCAGGGAAGAGTCAATGCGTCCTGCATTTTAATAATGAGCCATGAGTCTGCAGGAGGCGACCCCACCGTCCATGGTTTAGCCCCACCCCCCACCCCCACGCTTCATTTGGATTTCTGGGAAAAATCTCAAAGGTAGACTAACTTTCGAAGCTATTTTGAAATTGACCTTTTCCTGTCTGCTTGCTTGAGTCTCTCCTGGAATATTTTGTTTCAGGACATCAAGCTCAAGCTCGCGGGTGGGCACTCCAGGAAAACAAACAAACAAAAAAACCCATCTTCAAAGAAGAGCTCTCAATTTCCCAGAAAATCAAGGACTGGACAGGAATACGGCTTTACAAGGGAGACGTGCTCTCTCGGGCTGCAGCTGCGTTAGAATCTCTCTTTACTCCACTTCGGGTCCCATCGCACCTCCCCGCGACAACTGTCAGGGAAGGGTTTGGATCTGGAAGGCTTGGAGTACCATCTGAGGTACTCATGCGAACTCAGTTTCAACTTGCCACCGACTTCTGTGTGTTATTATCATAGAGTTGGTTCGTATTCAAGCTAAAAGTAGCCATTCCATCTCATGAAGCTCTTTGGGGTGCAAACTAGTGACCGCTAAGGACAGGTATGGGTGTGGGTGGGAGGGCTGGAAAGAGTGATGGGCCAGTAAGTCACAGATGCCAACCTGACAATCAAAGGTGGAGCCTTTGAGCACATCTATGAAGGCCTATTTAGTTAAGACAAGTCCTGAACATTCTATGGGAGACCAGCCTAAGCAGACTGTCTAATTGACGTGGGAAGACCCAGCCCACCATGGTAGGCTCATTCCCGAGAGAGATGAATGAGGAGGAAACCGGTGGCCCAGTAGTTTGGCATACTGGCAATTGAGAAAGCCTGTGCCCCTCTCTTGGTTCTTCCGGATAGGGTGTGGCCAGTTCCTTGGCTGTTGATGTTGGTGCGAGCCCACCTGCTATGCCGATGAGCTGTAACCGGAAGCCTAAGCTGCAACAAGCCCTTGCTCCCCTGGGTTCTTTGGATCCTGCAGTCGCCACAGAGAGCTTGGTCTCTTTAAGGAGCCAGAGGTTAACAAAGAAACACTCACGAGCCGACAGTGTCCTGCATGTAATCGCGGGGCACAGGGCGCAGCTGGAAGAGGTGACAGTAGAACCTGCAAAACTTTACATAGCAGCAGGAAACGCCCAAAGGCGGGGCAGTGCTATGGTTGGATGTGGAATGTCCCTCACAGGCTCCTGTCCTGCAATACTTGGTCCCCAGCTAGGGGCGCTGTTTGGGGGGCTTGTAGAGACACTGGAGCTTTCAGCCCAGCTGTGCTCTTGGGGCCAGAGCCTAGTCTCTCTCTCTGCTTCCCTTTTTGCCAAGATGCCAGCCAGCCGTCCACCACTCCTGCGGCCACGGTCTTGAGAGGTTCCCACAGCAACACCTTTCTCATGTGATGGACATGCAGAGGATGAGCCAACACCGAGGTGCCCCCCACCCCCCACCCTACCCCTGCAAGCTACTTCTTGTCAGGTATTTGGATACAGGCAGGAAACCCTGGGGAGGGTTTCAGTGTTGATCAGGAATTTTCTGGACTCCATGAGCATCATCAAGAAGGAGTGTGGACGCCTCCTCCCCAGAGAATTCAAGGGCAGGGAACGAATTGGGGGGGAAGCAGTGGACGTCCACATGCTTTGAAGAGCATCCGGTAAGCTCCATCCGGAGCAGCTGATACCTAGACACACAGGAGCAAGGGGAAGCTCAGAGGTGCCGGATGCAACAGAGCAGTTAAGAGGGTGTGGAATGTTCTAGAGGCCGGTGGCTAGTGTCCAGAGGGGCTCAAGACGTGCTGGTGTGGCCGGGGAAATGGGGCGAGCAGGAGCCGGACTCTGTCACACGCCAACTTTCAACTCCAACCAGAGAGCCCAATGGTGCTTGCATTGGCTTTCTGGCCTTGTGACTAAGAAACAGCCACTGAAGCTGGTGGTTAATTTATCACGAAGGGGAACTGGAAACCAAATTCTCTGCTCTTACTTCAATGATTTTTCTCCAGTTTTACTAAACTCTCTCCTCCATAATTCAAATCTGAAAGTTAAAACTTTTAGAAGATGAAAGAAATGCAGTCTTTGTAGATCACAAAGGGGTTCTCACTGTACATTTTTGCTTAGCAACACTGGCAAAGCCTTCTCCAACCAGTTGGGACTTGCCCGTGGGTCGGGGCTGTACACAGACCTCTGGGATCAGAGGTCACACCAGGCGCTACTGAGAGGGTCACATGGCTACCACACAGGATCGTCTAGTCAGCAGGATCGACTCATTACAGACCAGAGTTGCTTCCTTGGCTGTAACACACTAGTGCTTTTTGAAGCACTGAGAAACTTCTTTAATTCCTCTAAATGACCTTGTTGCCAATCCACCAGTGACAGGGGAAGAATAACTGAGCAAAGTCTTTGAGAATTCAGGACTGGAGACTTTCAGGAAGGCATTTACACGACTCAGGAACTGTCTTTTCTGAGACACGTGATCTACCATCTTTACACAACACACACGTGAAACACGCCATCTTTGAGGTGTGAGGCTTCCACAGTCTCAGGCTATGCAAATGAACTCAATGCAAGTTTTCAGGATGTGGGGTTCCAGTTGTGAATTCGTCTATCTATCCTCTCCTGGACCGGGTCTCCTATCATTGTTTAATAAAGGTACATAAAAGCTTGAGGGATGCTGACAGGCAGAGTCCTCTGGTCATGACGAGAACTCCCTGCAGCGGTGCCACTTCCACGAGACCTGCACGGTATTTGGCCGATCACCATTTCACCATGGACGAGGGAAGATCTCAAGAAACCTCCCTGAGAGACTATGGAAGGCTAATGCCAGGCAGGACAAGGAGCTTCTCTACTCAACGACTTACCACTGCTGAGTCATCTACATGGAGGAAAGACCAGGCACTACCAGCACAGCTGTCCCAGGGGAAGCCCAGTGGGCTGCACGTGCAAAAAGACATGAAAGCAGTAGATAAGAAGCTAACAAGTGGGACAGGAGGGGGGATGGGATTGGGCTGGGAGGAGTGAAAATATAGTCATTGTATTTCTTTTTTTATTATTTATTCAATTGTGCGTGTGTATGCACATGTGCGTGCGTGTGCATGTGTGTGTGTGTGTGTGTGTGTGTGTGTGTGTGTGTGTGTGTGTGTAGAACCACGGGCGAATTCGGGAACCACCATGGACGCCTCCACCTCCTCCTTGTTTACTCTGCCTGGAGATTCACAGGCTCCGTCCTACCAGGACCAGAAACGCAGGCCACCCCCTGCTTCCACCTGGTGTCTATATGTGGGATCTAGGATCCGACCTCAGGACCTTCTACCTGCAAGGCAGAGGCTTAACCCCTGAGCCACCTCTCCAGCCCCAAAGTCACTGTATTTTTATATGAAAGTACCAAAGAGTAAAAATATTAAAAATATTCACTTTATAGCTATATTCTATTGAAGGAGATAACCTGTTTGATTACCCATACATCACAGTGCTAATCCACAGACACTAGTAACAAATTGACTATGTCTTTGTTGCTTTCAAGTGATTAGCAAATCAAATTGGTTCATATAGCCACAGATTTTCTCCTTGGTTGAATAACCAGCTTCTAGCCAAAACCATGCTTCTAACAGAAGGTTTATACTTCTATCTCAAGTGCAAAGTCATAGACCTTAGGTCACTTGGACCAACATGATGCCTGTAAACTCAATTATGCCTCCAACCCCTGACAGTGACTCGCAGCCCCCAGAGCCTCAGGCACAGTGCCTTGGGGCAGGGTCTTCACAGTTTAAACAAGGTAATCCCCAATGGCTGGTATTCTAGAAAGAAACCTTAGGGCACATCCGGACGCAGAGAGAAGACTCGGAAATATGGAGGCCATCTCCTCAGAAGAACCGGCCCTGGAATAATCTTGATCTTGGAATCATGAGAGAATCAAGTGGCTGCAGCAGTCTGGTCTGAAGGACTGACGGTAGCCCGAGCTGACTGCCTGTTCGTGTGAGGAGAGAGCTCATGTTTTTATGAATCCAAATACACTAAGCTGTGTTTTGATCATAGTTGGCAGTTTTCACTATCGCTAAACCTTATCTCCAGATCTAGGTTTGGCTGAGTCACTGGCAAACACAGGTTTCATCGCTAGGGACAAATAAAGATTTTGGTAGAACAATGACCTCGTGTGGATCCTTGATTTGTTATTATTATTATTATTATTATTATTATTATTATTATTATTAACATCTGGAGTTTGGAAGGAGGGCCCTTTCAGTCAGAAAACAGGAAGGCACTGTGGAACCTCAGTTTGTGTCACTTTCAGTTGTGCAAGTATAAATTTAAATTGTGGAACCCGGACTACAGGCCCACACTCAAATTATTAATGATGAAGAGATGAGCTATAGAGATGGAGATGAGATCTAGTTTCAACGGAGAGAGCTGGAAATTGCTCCAGATTCCTGTTATAAAACATTCACGGTTCTGTAGGCTTGTAAAAACTTCTGATGATAATTAAATTCATTTATTCTTCCAATTAGAATACTTTATGCTTTGCTTTTGAAAAGTGGGCTATTAACATCATCACATTTGTGCTTTGCAGTCGGCCCGGGAGACAGAAAGAGAAGTTGCTAGAGCAATTACACAGATGAGAGAAACGATGGGAAAGCGAAGCAGTCTTTCCAGCATTGTGCAGCAGGTAGACAAGAGCATGAGGCTTTTAGTCTTCTCTGATTATAGCATTTGTTTCTGCGTGTGTCCTTGTGCTTTATGCCTTCTCAAATAAACTATGTGCCAAACAGAATGACGAATTCAGGGAGCGACAGGTCCATGATATTTGGGAACTTGGGATTGAAAAGGTTCCAAAGGACCAAGAAAGAAGGTCTATTACGAAGCAGAACTCAGGATGAGGCTTCACAGGTCAGAAAAAATATGTGTGTAGGGAGCATCAGACGCAGGCCGTGGAGACAGAGACGCCTAGCGTGTGAAGCCTCAGGGGAGACTGCGTGGAGCTGAGTCCAGAAAACATTGTGTGCAAAACCATTTCAGCCAAGCTCTGGGTTTCTTGTTAGTCATCTGCAGGAGAAACGTTTCCGAGAGCCAATTCAAGGATCATCGATCAAGCAGATAAATGATGAACTATGACCATGCAACCCTTGCATTGTAAGATGCTACCACAGCTACTCTGCATTATTGCTGATAATTTCATGACAAGCAGCTTAAGAGAACAAAGAGTCTTATCCCAGCTTATAACTGTCCAGTTCCACTTCATTGTCCAACTTTGCAGTAGAGCGCACACCAACACCGACGGCCACAAAACTGACCACACCAAATCCACAGGCCTGCTGAGAGAGGGACAGTCTTCACTTGCCACACCTGCATGTCAGGTCAGGTACACAGCAGGATGCCAACTGCTCAACCAACTCCCTCCATCTCATTCACCTGCCCAAGGCCCTAGTCCCCCCACCTACCCTGGGCCTAACTCAGCTACTGATTCTTTATAAATGTGCCCAGAGCTTGAACTCTCAACCGTCGAGTTGACAAATGTATCTACCTATGCTAAGAGGGAAATGAGATTTTTCTGGAATTAATTCAGAACTGCAGTACCTGTGTTGGTAAAGGTGGAATAAAAACCTTTTTTAAAAGCAAGAATATTAGTGTCTTCTCAATTCCTTAGACTAATTCTTATTTATCTAGCTTGAAAATCTTATGCTGAGATGACCCCTTTCTGACTCTAGTACTCACTGGACACTGTGGCCACAGGGCAGAGCCAAAGCCCCAAAGCTGCGTGGATCAGCTGCTAATGGCAGTACTGCTTGGCCACGTCGCTTTCCCTTAAGGAATCTTTTCCATAGCCTGCTGGCTGGGGATGAAGCTCATCCGACTGAGTGTCTGTCTACAGTGCAACAGAGCAAAGCAAAGCAAAAGAAATGGATTTTATCCCAGCACCACATAAAGCAGGTACAGTAGGGAGGGTTCACCTGTAGGCAGAAGTTCACGATCAAGTTTGTGGCCAGTCTGGGCTACATGAAACCCCATGAGTGAGAGAGCGAGAGCGAGAGGAGAGAGAGCGAGAGCGAGCGTGAGAGAGAGAGGAGACAACACAGAGGGACAGAGATTCCCATGGTTCTTTCTAGTATCTACTACTCCCAGAACAACTGCAACGGCGCCTCGTCTGACTTTTGAATTGTTTTCTACACATCTTAAAAGATTTGAAAGTCAGGATACCTCTTTCATGGCATGGGATTCAAAACATTGAAAAGGCTTCGGATTGGCAAGATGGCTCAGTGGGTGAAGGCGCTTACCATGCAAGCCCAATGACTTGAGTTCGATCCCCCGGAACCCACTGAAGGGAGCAGGTCAGAACTGGTTCTAAGCTGCCCTCTGGCTGCTGCGCGAGCACCACAGCATGCACCCTGGGGCACACATCAGACGCACGCACACAGCAGAAGTAACAAAACCTTTAAAAATGAAGACTATGATTCTCCTGTTTGTTGACTCGGGGCATCTTCCAGGGCGTCTCTGAGAGGGTTCTCTTGTATGTTGCAGTCTCTCATTTTAGCTTTGGTGCCTTCTGCTGCCCTCATCTGGACTCCCCCGCCCCCCAACCCCACCACCTAACTTGGCCTTCCAAGAGCTCCTGCAGAGGGGAGCAAGGAGTGGGGCTTCCACCGCAGCTCTGTCCGGAAAGAAGATGGGAAGATGTCTGAGCAGCAATCCTAAACAAGATCATCCGTGACCTCAAACTCACAGTCAGCATCCCGAGATGGACAGTGAGAGATGCACGTGCTCTGCGCCCTCATGGTAAGGCAGCGCCCCGAGCTCCACAGCAGAAGGAGAAGCGGTGGATTCCCGGCTCATTTTCTGCAATGATCGCTGTCTGATCGTCGGCCACCCTGACCTTGAACCCAGACCCCAGGGCTGGCCATTGTCTGTAGGCCTCAGCTCAGTTGGTGCAGCGCCAGCTGTAGAAGCAGGTCTGAGTTTCAGCCCAGCTGTTGTGTGGCTCATTCCTCCCAACAAACAGCTGCGATCTTTGTTCTGAGACATCAGAACACCTGTTGCCCTTGGGCTCCTTCAGAGAAGGGGGAGGGGGAAAGGGTCAGTGGACCCTCGCCTGGGGCCATGGGCTGGCCGCATGCAATTCTGCCCTGATTACACAAGCTCGCCCACGCGCCTGAACACGTGAAGGTTGGAAAGAGCTGGACTACACGTGCGTGGGGTCCTGTGCACGTGAGGGTGGGAGGAGCCCTAGAGTACATACCCGGAGGTAGATGCGTGAGGAAGGCACGACCATGCTGTGGGGAGCTTGCTCCTGTCAGTAACCCTCACCCTGGCTCCCATAAGCAACCCCAATAAACCCATTGGTCTGTCCTCAATTTGACCTGTTGTGAAAGTCCTATCTGGGTGAGAGGACGGTTGTGTGTGGTATCTCCCCAGGAAAACTAATTCACACCACAGCAGCACCCACGCAAAAGAAACGTGGGTTCCTCATCCCGCAGTGCGGAAGGGGAGACAAGAAGATCTAGGGGACCCAGTAGGTTCCAGTTCCAGCAAGAGACCCTGCCTCCCCAAACAGGGTGGGCAGCTCCCCCTTGACACCGACCTCTGACCTCCACAGCTGCACCCATACAAACGGTTCTGCAAGCAGCCAGGAGATGCCGAGCTCCTGCCTGTGCTGAAATGACCAAGGAATTTGATGTTCCAATCTCCCTTTGGTGAGGTAGCGATCCTGATACAGGGAGCCAAAGATCTAACTTCCATTCTGAAACGATGCACCAGGCTTTGAGTGAGACGTGCATCTCCCTCTTGTCAAGTGGGAAGAACAGCTCTCCAGAGAGAAAGTTTTCAATTTCATTTTCTGAAAGCTGGAAAAAGCTTGATTTTCTCTCCTCCTTTTCATCTTCTTTCCCGTGACTCTAGCTTCTTTCCTCTGTTCCCTTCAGAGGGCTGAGCCAAGGTGTACACCCCAATGCTTGGACACGTGAAGACTGCTGATTTGTGATTCGATGCACAATGACCACAATGAACAGATCCCTCTATATGTTATGTATTTAACTAATTATCACCAATTTGAGGTAGATTTTAGGTTGGTCAAATTTATTTATTCAATGTCTTTGCTGTGCTTATCAAAAGAATAATGCAAAACTATAAGAAGACAAAGTATCAGTAGGTCATTAATCATGTCACCAAGTGATAATAAGGCCAAACGTATTAAAAAATCTTTAATTTTATTAAATCTTATTCAAAAATGTCATTTCATAAAGATACCTAAAAAATAAAATTATAAAGACATTATAGAGGCTGGAGAGATGGCTCAGAGGTCAGAGCTTTTGCCTCGAAAGCAAAAAGACATGAGTTCAGATCCCAGATCCCACGTACAAATGCAGGACGGAAATGGCAGCAGCCTGAACTTCTGGCCCTGGAGGGCGGAGTCTGGGAAACTGCAGAGCAGAGCAATAAGAAGGCAGAGCAACCTAGGACGATTGGTGATGTCACCTCTGGGGTTCCACAGGCACACACACTCAAGTGCACCATAGTATAACCCCAACAGACACACTCGCACAGGCCTACAGCATATGCTGGACATAGGTAGTGCATGGCCCGTACGTTTTCCCGGACATCTAGGTGGACTAGAGATACAGGCCTGTAGGAACAGGGAAGGGGGTGAGCTCGGAATGAAGCTAGAATCCCCGCACTGGACTTGGAACCAGAATAGAGAACACAGAGGCCAGATTCAGTGTGGTGGCAGAAAAGGTTGCAGATTACTGGCACGACACTATTGGGAGGTCAGAGAGCAACAGAGGAAGGAAAGGAACGTCAGGAAAATGTTTGGGTGGGAAAAGGAAGTGTTTTGAACATGGCAACAGAAAATCAGGAGAAATCGGAACAACGACGGAGCTTTTAGACTTTTCTGCGAGACAAACGTATTTGGTGAGAACAGACACAAATGATTCTGATCTCTGCTGCATTGATGTGCAGACTAGCCTATGCTGGCCTTACCCGTGAATCTACATGTTTGTGTGGAGGATTTCATGATTCTTTCCTCTGTTAGCAATAAGATGCTAGCATGCATGTTGCATCATGACTCTAGAAGTTTCCACCGAGTTTCCAGTTTCCTGGCCTCTCCTCATGCAGCTGCAAAGCTCCTGTGGTCAGGAACTGTCCACATTGTCACTATGCGCTGACCAAAAGCTAAAAGCTGCCATTCTGAAGAGTCTGACCTAAGACAGCAAAGCTTCAAACACGTGACTTTACAATATTTGTGTCTTCGAGTCATTTTTAAAATCTCATTCTTAGGCTAAGCTAATCGTTTCTGGGATAAAGAATCCTCCCAATGGAAGCATCTTCTTATCTAAATAAATTTAGCAAAGCCCAAACTGTACGTTTTGGCTTGCCTTCACAGGTTTCAAAAACGCCTCAAATCTCAAAGCAAATATTTGCTCCAAAACAAGTAGGGAAAAGTCACAGATATGAGAACTGCTTCCAAAAGCTGCACGGGGCCCTGAGCAGATGCCCTTGAGCAGGATTTGGTCTCTTTTTAAATAAGGGAAACTAATTTCAGTTCACATTGTCAGAGACTCTCGTTTCTTGGGATTAATCACTTCCTGTGTTGTTTGCCAATATAGAGTCCAGCCAACCAGACCACCCTGGCTGTAGCATTTCACCTGTAGGGTTGCTGATAAAATCACCATCAAACAGCTTAAGGGAATAAGTGGTTTATTCTCTTGTGATAGCCCAGTTACAGTTCCTATCCCAGTTGGCAGGAGAGCATGCACCAGCACTGTAGGCAGTTACTCTTAACTATTGCTGTAGAGCACCCAAGGTCATTGAGCTTGAGAGAAAGGGACAGTTATTTAGCCTATGGTTCCAGAGGGGAAATACAGTCCCTCATGGTGGAGGTGGCATGGCTGCCTGGCCAAAGCTGGAGACGAGCTAAGTCACACCCATCTGAGAGGCGGAGAGCTACCAGACTGCTTGCTGCAAAGGCAGACTTCTCCTGGAGGTAGGGTGAGACTAATTCACCTTGAGACCCACCCCTGTGACTGCCTTCCTCCAGGAAGGCTCCACTTCTCAAGGTGCCATGACCTTGCCAAACATGAAACTGTGGGGGACACATTTCAAACCATGACACTCCACCCCTGGCTCCTACAAGCTCATTGCCATCTCATTATGTAAACCACCCTCAGTCCAATTTTAAAAGTCTTCATAGACTATATCAGTAGTCCCAACACAGTCCAAAAGTCCAAAGCCCAAAGCCTCCTGTGAAATCAAAACACAAGTCACAGACAATGGCACAGAATAAACATTCCCATTCCAAAAGGAGGGAATGGGGGCGTATCCAGGAAAGATCGGTCCATGATGAAACTGAAAACTCTAGGACAAACTCCAAATCCTGCAGCTCCAAGTCCAACAGGTGAGCCTCTCATTGAAATAATCTCAGTTCCAAGGTTTTGGTCCCACCCCTCCAACACAGCTGCCCATAGAACACATCACTCTCTTGGGCTGACTCCTTCCAGGGTACACAGCTCTCCTTGACAGATGTCCTATGTTGTCTCTGACATCTCTAACATCTTTACTTCTCAATGGCAAACCAGGCTTTAATTATAAAGCACAAATTGCCCTTCTTGAGCCTCTAAACTGCAGCTTTTCTGCCACATACTGCCTGGATTCCATCATTTTTTGAAATCTTGGAGGAGGAATCCATGACCTCCTCCCTCTTGCATCCTTGATGCCTCTCAAACATGGATAACTTTGCCAAGACTGGTCCCCTTGAATCACAGCTGATTCTGCTTCTCTGCAGACAAGCTAAGTCACACCTCTTTCACACCTGGACAGTTGCTTTAGGGAAGAAGCAGACCTTGCTTTGGAACTCCACCCTTTAGCTCATTTCTTCCAAAAGAATTTGCATTTCTATGGGTGGGAGCCTTCTCTGAGGATCTTGCCCTATTATCAAAATTGACAGCAGGCTTTGATTTACTAATGGAGCTAATCTCTTTAATAGCCATTTTGTTCTCTGCTTCTTCCAGGTTTCAACTCTTTAAGTTTGCCATTGCATTTTTCATCATTAGATCTTACAGTTTTTGCTTCTTCCTGCCTGATTCGTTGCCCTTTTTCATAACTCTGAAAACAATGAAAAAGTAGTCATATCACATTATCAAGACTAGATTGCCTTAAAATTTCCTCCACTAAGTGTTGCCAAATCCCCACCGGGCCAGCCGGGAAAAGGAGGGGGAGGGGGAAATGGCGGAGCCTTGGTGCTTGAGGCGAAGGGGTGAGCTGGCGTGGGGTCACCACCCAGACCCCAGGAATCAGGTGAGAAGCAAGCAATAGACAAGTTTGCTGCAGATTCAATTTATTAAGGATGTGTTTGGGCTCATATAGGGTCAGGGGTTCAATCAGGTGTTGCCATTCCCTCTGCTCCGGGGGACAGCCACCAAACAGGACACCACCTGTTTACTAGGTGTCCATTGCAGGGTCAGGTTAGATGGATGCTTCCCATTGGTTGTTCATCCCTCCGCCTGCATGGTTCTCTGTTGGGATATGTCCAGAGCATGTCTGTATGTTTCCAGGCTTGTCTGTAGCTGGGAGCCCAGCTAGGGCCTCCCTGAGTCGGTAGTGCCACATTTCACCCTTTTATATATTTATAATTTTTTTCAGTGGGGACCATGATAGCTGGGGTGACCCCAAGCCTTTTCAGCTGTGCGGAATATAGGTGACTGTGCCTGTCTTAGGTCAGACACCACCCTCGTGTGGAGCCTTACCCATCATTGACTACCAGTCATGAGATTGTTGCAGAGAAGGAATCATGGTCCCAAAGGGGAACTCAAATATGCCAGAGAAAAGCAGGTTTTCATCAGGGCAGGTAGAGGGGCTATAGGTGACACAGGTGCAGAAACAATCCAGAAGAGCTGGCGAGACATAAATCAGAACCTAACAATTGTAAATTATTAAGGCATAGCTTCAATGGAGAACAGCCAGGCTTCCAAGAGGCCTTTGGTGGCCTTAGGAATGTCCGAAGCCTGAATGGATGCTCTGAGGACCTGCAAAGCACGCTTGTGTTGTAAACACTGAGATCTTACCGCTTGCCATTTGCATCTAAATAGGATAATTAGCACTAAAAGGGCAACTTCAAGAATTAACCAGGTTACCAAATTTACAGGTGAAAAGAAGGTAGATATCCTGTCGAATAATTGTTTGCCGAAGGACGCAGCAGTAAAAATTTGAACTCTAGTCTCGTTAATTTTTGATATGTCAAAGGATAGTTTGAAACATTCCAGGTGCCGTTAATATTGGTGGACAGGGAAAAGCCTGGACTTCCCTCTTACGGGCAGGAAGAGCACTTCCATCCAGATCTGTGGGTCCCAGACATTTTCTGGGGAAATCCAAGGAGCTAAGACTAAAGCTTACTCCAAAAATCTTCTAAGTCCTTCAGTTTAACTTTGATCCTACATAAGTCTAGTAGAGCCTTAAGAGCAGTCAGCTGGGGTGACTTCTGATGGGGCGGTAAATTACACATTATGGAGAGGAAAGATTCCCTAATGGAACAGAGGTGACTAGGGGGTGAGCGGACAAGGCTGAAAGAGTGCATAAAATGAAAAGCAATGACTAGAATCAAGGTGAACGTGAAAACAATTCCTAAAAGGGTGACCAACATTCAAGGGGAGACCTAGCGCTGCAGATACACAGAGGTGTTTTGGATCCAAGCGTCCTGTGCTTAGTGGGGGATTTCCGGAGTTCACTACTCCCCTGGCCGTATGCGCATATGGTGTCTCCGGGTCAGGCCGATTCAATATAATCAAGCCTGGGCTCTGAGTTCTGAGGGGATCAATCTCTCATGTGAACTCACCTGAACAAGCCTCGGTTTAGAGGGGCTCGTGATTGTCAGGAAATTGAATGAGCGATTGTGTTCCTAACCTTCTGACCACAACGATGGACAAACAGGAAAAGGGGAAGAGGAGGGGGCCACCTGCTCACCTTCAGGCGCTGTAAGCACAGGAACACAAAACCAGAGGGGGCGTTCACCGAACTTACCAGAGAGGGTGTTTTGTCTACACCAAAGGTGGCCCAACATTTGGGTGCCAGATATTGCCGAATCCCCCACCGGGCCAGCCAGGGAAAGGAGGGGGAAACAGCAGGGGCTTCAGGGCTCGAGGTAAGGGGGTGAGCCAGCACGGGGTCACCACCCAGACCCGGGGAATCAGGTGAGAAACAAGCAGTGGATGAGTTGGTGCAGACTCAATTTATTAAGGAGGTGTTTGGGCTTATACGGGCTCATATAAGGGTCAGGGGTCCAATCAGGTGTTGCTATCCCTCCGCTCTGGGGGACAGCCACCAATCACTTAACTGTTTACTAGGTGTCCATTGCAGGGTCAGGTTAGATGGCTTCTTCTCATCAGTTCTTCATCCCTCCGCCTGCATGGTCCTCTGTTGGGACATGTCAGGGGCATGTCTGTATGTGTCCAGGCTTGTCTGTAGCTGGGAGCCCAGCTAGGGCCTCCCTGAATTGGTAGTGCCACAACTAAGCACTCCAGCTTAACTTCAGGCAAGCTTTCAGGACGAGGGCAAACCTTCACTAAACTCTCCACCAACACATGGCTCCATGTGTCACTCGTCCAGTTGCAAACACAGTCTCTGTTCCCCTCTGGACCATCATAAGCTGGGCTTCCACTGCCTGTGTCTCTCATAGCATTGCTTTCCTCTGAGCTCTCACGGGAAAGGCCCATTTGGCCCCACCGCCAAGACGCAAAGACTTTCACAGCATAAAGTCCCAAAGTTCTCCATATTTCTCACAATAAACAGTTCCACAGACACACTAGCCACATCACAGCATTGGCCATACTGCTGCATACCAACTTCTCTTAGCTTTACAAACAGCTTCAGGTTGTGGTACCAGATGCTCTTAATTTCACAGCAATATCCCACTACCCAGTACCTGTTTCTGTAACAGTTACTCTTAACTATTGCTGTGAGAGAGCACCCAAAGTCAATCACCTTAAGGGAGAAAGGGAGATTTATTCAGTTTATGGTTCCAGAGGGGAGATACAGTCTCTCATGGTAGAGGTGGCGTGGCTGGCTGGCCAAAGCTGGAGACAGGCTAAGTCAGACCCATCTGAGAGGCTGAGAGCTACCAGACTGCTTGCTGCAAAGGGAAACTTCTCCTAGAGGTAGGGTGGTACTAAATCCACCTGAAAGCCCATCCTTTGTGACTGCCTTCCTCCAGTAAGGCTCTACTTCTCAAGCTGTCATGACCTTGCTAAACACATGAGGCTATAGGGGACACATTTCAAACCATGACAGTCATCAAAGGGCTGATGGAACTGGCCACACTATCTCCACATAACAGTTGAGAGAGGGACGGTCCTTACTTGCCAGACCAGCATGTCTGGCAATGTATACACAAAGATGCCAACTTTCTCAAATAGCTCCCTCCATTTTATTCACCTGTCTGGGGACAAGTTCCACCCACCATGGCCTAGGCCTTCCCCATGCACTAGACAATTTCCTGCAGGTTCACTCTGGGCTTAACTACAAATTCTCTACAAATGTGCCCAGAGCTCAAATCCTCAACTGTTAAGTTGACACCCAGGTCTGACTATGACACTGTCTTAGATCCCCTACCGGGTGTGGTGGGCGCTGTTGCTAGAACTTAGAAAGCAAATGCAGGAGGGTCATTGGTTTCAGGTGAGTTGTCTATTTGAGGCTAGTATGGGCTACCCAGAAGACCTTGTGTTATACAAAACAAAACAACACATCTCAAAACAAGCAAACAAAAAAAAACTTCATGCTGCACATGACCCTGACTCATCCAGCATGAAAGGCAAGGACTGGCACTTTCTGACCACCACCCACACTTGGGAAAACACTCATGCACACATATCATACACGATACACTACATAGTAAGTAAATAAATAAGAGAGTTTAGAGAGGTTAGTTGACTCGCACAATATCACACTCAGCAAATAGTGAAAGGTTATGCCAAGACACAGAGAGATGATTGGCTACAGGGTGAATAGCCATTATGTATGTCCAGCCACTTGCATTAAAGAAGTGAGATTCACATGATATCAGTAACAGCTAACATACAAGTAATAGAAGAAAAATGTCTGTACCACACAGGGTTAATATCTTCAACTTGAGAGTTCTTACAGTTCAATAGAAATGAATCAAATCTTTGAAAACTTTGTTCTTTATTCTCTTTTACTTTTAAAATGTAGATAAATAAATATAGTAAATTTATGATATTTTCACCCCTTATTCCCGAATCTCATACCCCCTTCTTTTCCCCTTACTGCCCTTCATTTCATCTTCCTTGCCAGACTCCCTCCTGTTTTCAAATCTTTTTGCTTGTGCGGCTCACTGCATTTCATCCAGTCTGTCTTTGCTGACATGTGCCTGACAGACACGATTCATGCAACTTAGAGAAGAGATCAACACATGCTTCGTTCTTGACAATCTGTCTGCCAGTTTTCAAAGCAATGCAAATCCAGAGAGACTAAATGAGTCTCTTGGTCAGAACCAAGAGTCTACGGGCAAACCATGACAGCAATTAGATATTTCCTAAGTCCCCAAAGGAGAGTGTAGGCGACAAAGACAAGGAAGGTTGTAACATCAGTGCTAACTTTATTAGAATTGCCGCTTTCTCCTGCTAAGAGTGACATCTTTCGGCCAATCTGCCATGGGTAGCCAGGGGGTCGGTCTCCTGCCATGCCCTATCTGTTGGATAATCTTTGGGCTCCTGGTTAAAGGCTGAATAGCTGGAGAGGGGACTTAGGGGGTAAAAGCACTTGCTTTTGTAAGCCCCCTTATAAAAAGCCAGGCATGGCCACATGCTTGTCTTTAACCCCAGTCCTGGGGGTGGGGGTGGGCGAAGGCAGGACACGCTGACCATCGGCCTTGCTCTGGCTTCAGTGAGAGACCTTGTCTCATAGGGATAAGGTGGAATATATATGCAGGATACCTGCTGTCCTGCTCTGAACTTGACATGCATGACAGTGCATGCTCACACATGCTCACACTACAGAGAGAGGAAGAGAGAAAGAACAGAACATGCTCTAAGTCTTCGTTCATTCTAGTTTTCTGTTTAACTTACATTAATATTGTTGTGCTTGCTACAGTCCTGAAGACTAAATCCGGGTCTTCAATATACTCAGCAAACCCTCGGCCCCTGAGCTCTACTCCCAAGCTTCTAGATCAGTTTCAGCTATTGGCAGTCCCTCGCTTGACTTTTACGAACACGCAATGCCAGAAGTGCCTGTTGCTCACTCTGCGCCTGAAAGGAGTGGGAAATCCACAGGATTCTTCCCCGCGCCCTCCCATCGCCACCTTCAAGTGCTGTGTCCTCTAGACCTGGACCATCAGCCAATCCACTGAAGTGATTTAGCCGAGTCCATCAACTCTGGTCTCTGCCCATCTTTCCCATGAAGCAACGCAGACGCATTGCTCAAAGTTCTGTCCGCTGGAAAGGTTGACCTAATTTCTGTATCTGTCAATTCATTTGCTTTAACTTTTTGACTTAAAGTCTACAGCCCAGGCTGACCTATCATATGTTCCCTTGCCTTGGCTTCCCACGTTCTAGCAGTACAAGCTGGATAACATTCATTTGTCTTCATAGCTGAATAATAGTCCATTGTGAAGACGCATCACACTTTACATAGACATGCGTGGTTGGTTCTAAAGTTTGACTACTGTAAAGTGTGTTAACACAGCAGTTATGACCGTTGTCCTGTGACTTATACAGACAGGTTTCCATTTTTCATAGCTGACCAGCTGGGAGAGGAGCTGACGGGTCAGACCGTCATGGTTTTCTGATCTCAGGAGGAGACTCCAGCAACAAGCTTAGCCCTGGGCCCAGGACATACGTAGGTCATCTGCTGACTCGTCTCTTGCTTCCCATGGAATTTTCTGATGTTCTTTTCTTGTCTCTGCTTTTGACTTTCAAAAGTTTGACAGCCTTGCCGCGAAGTGCGGAACTCTTGGTTCTCGCCCTATAGGGCTCATCAACTTTCTTGGGCTGCGCCTGCAGATAGATGCTTTCCATGAGCCCTGGGATGCCACCGGCCATCGCCTCTCTTCTGTCTTCTTGTTCTGAACTCCGTTTCATGGATGGTTTGTGGCTTCCCATCAATCTCCGAGGCTCAGTTCCTGATTTAATTTTCAATATTTTTCTAGTGAAAAATATTTTTGATTTATGTTCAAACTCTTCTCTTCTTTGTCCAAATCAGACTTGCAATTGCATGTAGTTATTACACTCAAGTGTGGAATCTTATTCATTCTTTCACGGCCATTTCTTTCCAGAGAGAACTTTGATGGGCGGCTGTCACTGCACTTTGCCTGAATTTTTGAACGGTTCCCTTCGGTTCCTTCATTCAATCTCTCCTGCAATCAGATTTGTGTCGCTCTTTTACCCTCGGTACTGCTCACTCCTGCTATGCATTTTGTCAAACCTGGAGATTCCAGACTCCATTTTAAACTGTCTAGATTCTTTCTCCTTGCTTGCTCGTGATACAGAAAAGTACTTGTGTCTTGCCTATTTCCTTTTCTCTCCTGGGGATGAAATATTTCATGTCCAGCCAACAATGATGTCACAAGAGTTTCCAGCATTTTGTAATCACAACTGAATAACCCTAGTCTTGTTACTGAAGCTGTTGTAACATTCAAGGCTTACTTAACCCTGTGCATCCCAAGACTCCCTTGGGAGTCTTCAACTACATCAAGTGCTTCCTTTGATTTCTTTAATTTCCTATAAATTTCCTTAATTGAATAGTACGCACCCTTAAATACACACATATACTTCTGAACTGCTTTTTTTATTTTTAAAAAATGCCATTTCAATGTAACTATTTTTCACCCAGCAAAATAATGAGTGACTCAGGATTTATCTCCACTGATAAATTTGGCTGGTTGTTCTCTGGTATGTAATATTTCACAATGTACTTCTCGGGTCAATTAGCAATTAGGACTTATTAAAGAGAAAGCATTTTAGAAAAAAACAGCCTTCGATAGAGTTATTTCTGAGGTTTAATAATCATGATCGATGCTGTGAAGAAAATTCTACCTTTATGTCTCCCTCTGCAAGTTCACAAATGTATCTTTAATGAGCAAATCTCGAGTATTAATCACTAGATATCAACACTATAACTCCACAAGAGAATCCTGAGAGTTCTCTGCTGAGGTATCGCCTAAGTTATAGAAGATTTATTACATTTACTGCTGGTGTCTAAGCTACGATTTTGCTGGCATTATTATTGCAAAGATTCAGCATAGTTGGTAAATTCAAGAAACAGTGTTGAATTCTCTGAACAGAACGGGAAATAATGAAATCTAGTTAGCTGAAATGGACTGAAACTGACAGATACTGAGGCGGAAGAAATAAGCACATTACTGAATCCTCTGTGGGCTCAGTGTTCCAATAAGGAGATCCGCAGCCTCACGCAAGCATCTGAGGTTTGTTTTATTTGTGCGTGTGGGGGGTGGGGGGGTGGATTTTCCATGATAGGAAACATAGTCATCGGAGATCACTTTGAGCAGAGAAGAAGAAAATATTCGCACTGGCTCTGAGGCAGAATGGCGGAAGAGCTGAATCATAATTTCAATTAAGGGCAATTGGCTATGCCAGGGTTACGTGTGTGTGTTTCCTCCCACCAGGTCAAAGGTGGACAAAGGATCAGACCTTCTGAGTCTGTGTTCTACGGCCCACGGGCGTCTACTCGTCCCCTCAGCGGCGAAGGTCCTCGCTCCAGCACATGCCCAGATGCATGTCACTAACCAGAACCAGACGGGACTCAGCGAGCCACAGTCGCACAGAAGGACTTAGGAGCAGAAAGATGGGCAGAGAAGAAAAAGACTGGAAATGGGGATTGGCAAAGGGGAAGATGATACGAACGCATCTGTAAAACCCTAAAAAGAACGTGAGCAGATAGATGATGAAGAATAAAAGAATAAGAGGAGACAGATGCCCAGACTAAAGCTTCAAGGCTACTAAGCTTCCATGTAAGTGGATGGCAGATTTGAAACGTGCTAAAATAAGAGAGCGGTAAGCAATGATAAGAAAAACCTACACCGTGAGGTGCCCGTGATAAGAGAAACTATCATCATCATCATCACCACCATTGGGTGGGCCAGAGGGAGCCCAGCCTGCCTCTCAGGACCACCAAGGACTCCCAGGAAAGAGGCAGGAGGCAGGCACAGGATGACATAGACATCCGTCGCCGTAGCTGCTACTGTATTCTGAACATAGGCATGGTGCTTGCTACCTTTGACTTCAAAATTCTCCTTTGAGTCTCAACTTCTTCAGTCATGGTTGTGTATTCTGTAGTAAACACCTGCACCTACGTATGTAGATGTGAGGAGCGAGATGGGGAAGGGAGGAAGAAAGGAGGGGAGAAAGGAGAGAGACAGACAGGGAAACAGAGACAGAACTCGGGATGGATTTAAGGACTAAGCTCACAGGATGGTCAGGATCAGTAAATCCAAAATGTGTAAGCGAATGTGCACGTGAGAGTTGGCATCTCAGACTGAGTCCTGAGTCCACAGGGTTCTAGCAAGAAACCAGACACCGTGTTTGTGTTACAGTCTTGAGGAGTCTTTCTTTAAGAAACCTCGATCTTGGCTGCTAACACCTTCGAGTATTTGTAAAAGATCTTCTGACATTCCCAAAGTGTTTCCTTTGGGCAGCATGACATTGTAAAACAGTCTCTCCACAGTCGCATTCAGAAAGTGTTTGGGCCACTGGGAACCAACCTTGCTGAGCGACTCAAAAAGGCAGCTGACTGAGTGGGCAAGGTCTTGCCCCTCAGATGGGAGAATTATAGTCTGGATCCTCAAAAGTCATGTGAAAGTGGGGCAGGCATGGTATCTGCCCATAAACTCAGCCCTTGGGAGGTGAAAACATGGAGTCACCGTGTCAAACCAGCTAGTTAGCCCAGGTGACGGGGGAACTCTGGTTCAAACGAGAGACTCCACCTTAATAGTAAATAAAAGTAGAAAGCATCTACCATTGGCCTTGGCCGCCACACACATTTGCACATACACACGTACAAAGCACGCACGCACACACACACACACACACTTTGTTTTAAAAAATATAGTCAGTGGGCTGGGGAGATGACTCAGGGTTAAAACCTTTGCCTGACAAGCAAAGGACCCAATTTGAATCTCCAGATCCCACGTTAAAATGTGGGGGGTGGTTATGGCTTCAGTCTGCAATTCTGGCCCTGGAAGGCAGAGCCTGGGAAACCGCAGAGCAAAGCAAGAAGAAGGTAGAGCAATCCAGGATGATTCCCAATGCCAATCTTGAACTTCCACAGGCACGCACGCACACTCAAGCCCCCCCTTGTGCACACACACACACGCACACACACACACGCACACACACAGCCACTGTCGTGTGTATTTTGTGCCAGCTACCTCGAAGCAATGTTCCCATCGTTGCACACTTGAAATGGCTGAAAACGACACTTGGCCTCCTGGGCCTTACCCCTCCCCCCCACTAATACTATCCCCTCCTTCCTCTTCCCCCATCTCTCCACTCTTCAGTTCACCTGAAGGAGACTATCGTATCATACTTCTCCACTGCTTCTCCTCAAAGGTTCTGCATTACCTTGCCCACTCTCAGGCCTCATGGCTCTCCAGCTCTCTCTCTCTCTCTCTCTCTGTTTCATTCTCTGTCCTCTCCCCTCCCCTCCCTTCCCCTCCCCTCCCCTCCCCTCCCCTCCCTTCCCCTCCCCCCCTTCCCTCCTCCCCTCCCCCCTCCCCTCTTCCCTCCCCTCTCCCCTCTGCTCCGATGAACCCTCTTTTCTCTCCACGAGCAGCTTACTCTCTGGTCAGCCCAGCCAGCTTTACCCTTGCTCCTCGGGCCTCTCCCCGACATCCACATCCGCCTGTCCAGCCCCAGGCTCTGGTAGTCTATGGAGCATCTACAGCATCTGAAAGTGTTTGGTCTCCAGTGGTTCGATGAAGGTTAACTGTGTCCTCTCCCCGAGCGGGAGGCACTGGGCTCAGCAAGCATGCGTTGGTCGCCTGCAGCGACATTAGCCAATGAAGGAAATGCTTGGCCATCCATGGCTTGTGCCAGAGCAAAGCATGGCGCACGTACTTGCCATCCAGCCATGCGGAACGCTGAGCCGGGAGAACTGGAGTTTGAACAAGACCTTGTCTCCAAAAAGCAAAATAAACAAATGCAAAACTCTGGAATTCCCGAACAAGCAGCAAACCCCTAAGACATCTCACAATTGACACTTACATGACACATAAAAACTGTTGGGAGGGTTACAAAGAAGCCCCCTGGCTCCTGAGTTTACACTGACCTAGTAAAGCCCAAGCTCCGGATTACCTGTGCAGTCAGCATTTCAGGCACTGCAAAGTTATTTTGCTGCCGTGAGTTTGAATTAGCATCCAGCTATTACATCACACAAAGACATCCTCTATTCTTCTCTTATTGTGAAGCGCTGGAGGAATTTCCCTCTTAAATCCCTCTACGAGTGTCTCCAAGCTCATTGCTTTGTAGAAGGTCCTTACGTCTTTCTTACCGCCTCCCCCTTCCATGAGGGTCTTCACTCAGGTGGCCTGTACAGCACAATCAGCGTTCACGTCAAACGCTGCAAAGACCACAGTGTCGCATAAAGTAGAAGATAACGCGTGCTTTCCCGCGCTTACGGCGGCACACAGACTCCTTGACATGGCTCTTGATACGGTGTGTTAGCTTCAACTCTCTGTCCCCAATGAACCCAGGACCCAACAGCTCAGTGAGCTCATAGCAACCTGACGAAGCAGCTGGCCACACCCTAGTCACTGGGCAAGCGGAAAGAACATACTCCCTTGTTTGCCATTATGCCTAAGGACAGCCAGCTCTGTCTTACCCAGCAGCTCTGGGGTGGGGAGGGCTGGGGTGGAAGTGGGGGGTGGTCTCACCCACCATGGGCAGGGCTTTCCACAGCACTTGGAGCACTTCCCACGGCATGTCAGGGCCTTAACAAGTCATTCTCCACAGGTGTGCCAGAGGCTCACTCCTCCACTGTATCTAACGGGTGATGTTAGGGACATCACAACCCACCTACGTTTTTAGCCTCTGCCTCTCCCTCTGCCTCCTTCACACTAAACAACTGACTCAAAGCAGCCACATCTTCTTAATGAGTCTTTGCCTAGGTGTGTGCCGAAGAGACTCATGCATGCGGCATGTCACGTGTCAAAGCAATAAGTACCCGACCGTATCACATACGCAGCTTCCCTTCTGAGCCTGACAATCTAACAGGAAGATGCAAGAAAACTCTGTCTACACAGCAGCCACTCAGGATTTCTTATTGGCCAGAACCGGCTCAAGAGGTCTGTGAGGACTCCCACCATTGCTCTTCACAGCTGTGCCACGAGGAGCCCAGTGGGAGGCCAGGTGGTGGCAGCCACGTAAGAAGCCAGTGGCTCCTTGTCTGCAGAGTTGAAGGAAGAAAGAGAAACCAGAATCACGTCACAGGACACAGTGGGCTCCTGCGGTCTGGCCGCCTGCGTGACGGAAAAGGAAACCTTTTCCTTTCCCCTTCTTCATGCGGCTCTGGTGCTGATACTAAGGTGAGTTTTACAATCACAGCAGCAGCCCAGTGCCAGTGTGTAGCAGGTATTGAAGAAAATCTTCCAAGTTCTACTTCTTTCAGCCACTCCGAGTGTCATGGTTTGAGATGTGTCCCCCACAGTGTCATGTGTTTGGCAAGGTCATGGCACCTTGAGAGGTGGAGCCTTGCTGGGGGAAGGCAGCAGGAAGGAAGGTCTTGAGGTGGATGAGTCCTGCCCTACCTCCAGAAGTCTGCCTTTGCAGCAAGCAGTCTGTAGCTCTCAGCCTCCAAGATGTCTGCGGTGACTTAGCCTCCTCCAGCTTTGGCCACCAGCCATACCACATCCAACATGAGAGACTGTATCTCCCCTCTGGAACCGTAAGCTGAATAAACCTCCCCGCCTCCCTTAAGTTGCTTGACTTTGTTGCGCTCTCGCAGCCACAGTCAAGAGTGACCAGCTCCCAGTGCGTCCGTGAGCCTGTTTGCTCTGGGCTTTCATTGCGCTCTTTGCTCCTCTTGCAGAAGCTGTCTACCCCACCCCTTCTTTTTTTAATTTTATTTGTGTGCATGCGTGCGTGTGTGCGTGTGTGTGTGCATCGGAGGGCACCGTGTGGAGGGTCAAGGGTGACTTTGGGAATCATCCTGCATTGCTTCTACATTCTCTTGCTTCACTCTGGGATTTCCCAGGATCCGCCCACCAGGGCCAGAAGGACAGGCCGCCACCATTTCTGCCTCGTATTTTTTTGCATGAGACCTGGGCTCTGAACTCAGGACCTTCTGCTTGGGAGGCAGATTCTTAACCCCTGAGCCATCTCTCCAGCCCCTCTCTCCCCCACCTTCTTAATTCCCTCTTTTGAAATGGAAAATGTAACAACTTGCAAGCTGTGCTAAACTTTAATTACAGGTTTGACATAGGAAAATGTCACAGATTAATATTTTGAGGTAAGCAGGATTAGCAAGTATTAGCAAGTAGCAGGTATTGATGTGCTGGATTTTGGAACTAGTGGAAGATATGGGGAGAGTCTCCCCTCAGGGGAACTATGCACCAAAGTCTTGCCAACCTCACGATGAAAGAACCAAGGCCTGTTCTTGACGTCTCTAGCTAGTTGCTTTCACACACAGCCCTAAGGTTCAAACTCTCTCCCGATTATAGCCTTGATGAACTGTTATCAGTGTCTGAGTCTCAATCTATGAGATGAATGGTTATTATAATAGTTAAATAATGTCTATGAAAATGTTTTTAATCCTGAAAGGGAGGTGGCTGTTTCATGTAACAATACTTAAAATCGAAGGATAAAATGTTTATCACTCAGGGAGAGGTATGGGTGAAGGAGTCCATGTTGTCTCGATCGCAACTTTTAAAGCAGAAAGCTGAGATTGATTAGAGTTGAATAAACAAGAAATCAAAGTTAACAGACTTTACTGAAGACCTGAAGGCAGCTAGCAGAAGAAAGTGAGGTTTTGAATAGTTCTTTTTGAAGACAAGCCCTTATAAGCCTTGTAAGTTCACTGACCTCTGAGATCAAAGACTCTGGGCTACACAGCTGGGGGCAATTTTTGATTTTTCAAGGCAGCTCAGCGGGGTTCTCCTAGAAGAGCGCCTGGGAGAAGTTAATTGACAGGTAAAGCCTAGCTGCACCTGTGAGAAGCCCCGCCCCTTCCACGCAGGTACACTTATAAAAAAGATCCCCTTCCACACAGGTGCACCGTGATAAAGGCCCCCCCCATACAAGTGCATCTGTGAGAAAGGTCCCCCTTCCACACAGGTCCTTGTGACCGTTGTCGTGCTTGTCAAGCTGTTAGTGTGGAGGACTTCCCAGGAGACACACCTGTGGGCCCAGCTTCCAGGACATTTTCGAGCATGACTCACTGAGGGGGAAGACCCTCGAGGAATGTGGGAGCCATCATCCCACCAACTGGGGTCCAGACTGAACAAGGAGGAGAAAGCCAGCTGAGCGCAGCCTTCCCCTCCCTCCCTTGCTGACAGCAGATGCAAAGTAACCAGGAGCTGCAGGCTCCTGCATGGCGCCTTCCTGCATGAAGGACTCGAGCCAAAGGAAACCCTTCCCTCATTTGTCAGACATTGCACCGCGGCAACCAGGAAAATGACTAACAGCCCTGAAGCTCAGAGCAGAGTCAGGGAGAAAGATTCCCTCCAGTCAGCTCTGCAGCCCCCACTGGACAAGGGTCATTTGAACTTCTCATGTTTTACAAGCCATCTTTGCACATAACATTCAAAAGCCACTAAAAGAACACAGCTATGCAATCATCAAGTAGTCTAAAAATGAGATCCTTAAGAGTATGAGTATGTTTGGGTATTCTTTGAAGACTGACTTGGCCCTCTAATTCAATGCTATTTTTGAGATGTATTTTCGACTACATGAAAAATGGCATATGTTTTACAATGACTATTGAGTTCTTCTACTCAATGAAATTAATTTCCTTAATTACCCTGTATGAAAAATTTACATCCCATGTTAATTTAGCAAACTGAGGGAAAGTTAATAAATACTATGATTGATGATATGTGAAATCGTAAATGAGAAGATATGTTTTCAAGTAGGTGGCTGCTCAGGCTCTTGTAAACATGATGAGGAATGAGAATGCTACTTAGCTTGTAATATGGTCAGCTTGATACCAACATGCTAAAATGTGATTAAGATACATTGTCTAAATCAATATGACATTCAGACTTATTAAACTTTATAGAGGAAGATAGAGTGATTCTCCTACCATTGTGTGTGTGTGTGTGTGTGTGTGTGTGTGTGTGTGTGTATTGGAGGGCAGTATGTGTGCTTGTGGAGGCCCAAGGGTGACATCAGGAATCATCCTGGATTGCTCTATCTCTTTATTGCTTTGATCTGGGGTTTTCCAGGCTCCACATTTCATGGCCAGAAGTGCAGGCCGCCACCATTTCCATCTGATGTTTACATAGGATCTGGAATCCAAACTCAGGTCCTTCTGCTTGGGAGGCAAAAGATTAGCTCCTGAGCTGTCTGTCCAGCCCCGGAACAATGTTCTGCAAGGAGAGAGGAAACCTGCTCTTTATTTTTCTCCATTACCAGTTGGGATCAAGATGATGTTTATCTGTAGTGGATTTTCACTGGGTAAACACTAACTTGCTTAGTTGAAGAACCAACTATTGTCTACAGTATCTCTATTCATTTTTCATTGTATTCACATTTTAAAAATATTTTAGTTCTTTACAAAGCATTGTGAGAATTTCTGAGAGTGGGTAACTCTAAATAGGCTTTAATTATCATAAACATACATTACTGGTAATGTGGTAAGCTCATTATATTGAAGGTCTTTTGTTTGTGAATCACATTAAATCAAAATGTGAGAAATCAGGGGAAATTCTCCTAAAGTATTGGGCCTTCAATGCACCAGGCCAGATAAAAATAGTCATGATATTGAAATTTTCTTTGCACTTGTCATGTTAATAACAAGAGTTATACAAAAAACCAAGCAAGAGACTAGAAAAACAGTGAGTTTTTACCAAATTCTAGACACCCAGAGAGGCAGCGGACACAGAGAGAGCAATTTGTTTTCTGTGTCAGACACTCCTGGCTGGAGAAGGAAAAACACGACCCGACGGGACTTGCCTTGAGAAATCCATGCACTCTGCAAATTAAAAACTGAGAGAGAATATAGTTAAGTTCATTCACCATCAAAAAATGATAAAAGTTTAAGGAGATGGATATGCCAATCACTGAGTGAAGGCATTGCATGTCATGGACCCTATAGGTATATAAGATATTATATTGTCAATCCAAAAATAAAATTGATTAAATTAAAAAAAAACTAGAAAATGCTGGCTGAAAACTTGCATATCCCAACACTTCAAAGCAGCATTAAAGAGGCAAAGTGCTTGTCAGGCATGTGAAGTTTGAGTGATTTTACTCCTCATGCCAAGAGTGAAGCAGTTAGCAACAGGTGCCAACTTGACTATGCAAAGTGAACTTTGTGTGCACATAAGAATTAGTAGTTGGCCACTCAGCCCACCTAGAGACACTCAAAGATAAATCTCTGTAATACCTACAGTAATTGCAAGGAGTATGAACAGGAGGGATGGGGTAGGAGGGACACCAGAAACAAGCAGAGAGGGGACCATGTTACAGCAGAGAAAATAGGCTTCCCTCAAGGACTGCAAGTAAGTAATGAGACATCTGGTTAAGTTCACAGACTTTCCTTCCTGATCATTTACAACTGAGGGGGTATGATCTCACCAGAAGGGGAGGGTGTATAGTCTGGCAGATAAAAAGTAACCATTTTGCAAATGGGTGATTGACCCCTCCCTCACTGTGGTTTCCTACTTTTATTACATCTACCTTTGAATGGGCCCTTGTAACAAGACTCCAGTTTAACAGCTTTTTGTCTCTGGCCAGGGGGTGACATACAATGCCCAGCAGGATGGAGTGAAGGGCATTACAGGAGCAGCAAAACTGCAAAAGAAAATCAACGAACCATAATCCAGAACTTCAGAGACTCTATATCAACCACCTAGAATTAGGCCAGCCTAATATCTCCTCCCATCCTGAAGCTCAGGGAAATTTGCAGAACAGGGGGCGGTAAGATTGTAAGAGCACAAGGATGGGAGGAGCAATGATATGCATGATACTCCACACAAGTTAGGGCGAAGCAATCATAATTGGACTTTGCATGCCCTGCGCAATGTCCCACACACTACTGACCCCATAAAGTCTGGCATTTGCTAAAGGCACCAAGATCCTTGGAGGCAAGAAATTGACAGCCATAGTAGTGTTCCTATGCTTAAGGGGAACACAGGAAAGGGTTCAGGGAAAAGCCACTGGGTCCTTGTACGTCATCAGAGAGGTCCTTGTACGTCATCATGGGGGGGAGGCACTGGGGGATGGGGAGGGAGGGGAGAGGGGTGGGGGAGCAGGGGGGTAGGAGGGAGGAAGAGGGAGGGAGGGAACCGGTGTACATATTAAGTTTGTATGAGCGGAAATAATAATAAAAAATGAAAAAAAAAGAAAGTAAAAAAGTATAAAATTGTGCATATTAATGGTACCCTGTAGCATTTGATACATGCATATATTATGTAATGATTAAATCAGTCGAAATAGAAAAAAAAAGAAAGTAGAAATTAGAGTACCAGAAGCTGTCCTTTGATCTTTAAGTGTACACTGTGGCATGTCCCCCACAAAATAAATAAATAATTAATAGTTTCTGGGGAAAAAAAAAAGAATTAGTGGTTGGGACAAGCCCTATGCAAACCTTCCGGAGATTATCTGGCAGAAGCTGAAGACCCAGGCCACAGTGGGTAAGGACCATTTCCTGGCCAAGTGAATGAGGTGAAGAAGCCGGTTCCGTAGTGCAGCAGACTTTGGAACGCGTTGGCAAACTCACGGTCTGGCGAGTAAGGAGGTTTGCCCTTCTCTTGGCAATTCCCGGGGATATGGTACGGCCCGTTCTCTCAGCTCCTGATGTTGGCATGAACCCTCCTGCCAAGCTGGATGGACCCTGAACTGCCACCAGAATGGTGACCAAGAATAAGACCCCTTGTTGTGCTGACTCATTTGGTTCCTGTGGTAATGTCGGCAACATGCAGACAGGTTGCAACCAAGACTAAGGGAATGCACTAGGCTAATCAAAGGAGGACACTAGGCGGGACCAGACAGACATGGAGAGGTGTCCAGAGGAAAGTTAGAAGAGCAGAGGAAAGGAAAAGCTTCTGTTAGCCAGGCTCCTCCGGATGCTGGGTCAGCCCACGGCCCACCAGGAACTCCCTGGAGACACAGGGTCTCCAGATGGAAATAAAGTCACAGTTGCTTTGTTGCAGTTCATCTGCATGGCTGCTGCTAAGTGACCCTCAAATGGCTTAAGGGAACAAGGGGGTTATTTCCTTACGATAGTCTGGTTACAGTTCTTAGTCCAGCTTGACAGGAGAGCATGCACCAACACCAGGGCCGAGGGAACTGGCCACACTATCACCACATAACAGCTGAGACATGGACAATCCTTACTTGCCAGACCAGCATGTCTGGCCAAGTGTAAACAAGGATGCCGACTCTCTCAACCAGCTCTCTGTGATTTATCCAGGGCCTCGTTCCATCCACCAAGGGCTGGGTCTTCCCCAGCAGCTAGACAATCTCCTGGGCTTAACTCAACCATCAACTCTCTACAACTGCCCAGAGCTCAAACCTTCAACAGTCAAGTTGACACCTGTGCTTAACTGTGACATGCTTCTTTTGACTTGTTTGCAGTCATCATAGGTCATTGCTAGCTGGAGAGAGCCAATGACAAACTGGCCACCTGTCAGCCTGGCAGGACGCCTGTAGTGCTGCCCACTGCCAGCCTTGAGTTGGAGAGTCAGCAGTCTGCAGAACGTCACCCCAAATCCCTGTTCTTAGACGTCAACCTCTTCACTTTTTAAAAACATATCGGTAAGAATGTACATAGAATCTTCACGTACACTTGATCTTAGCCAAAAGGCCGAGCAGCGATAGAATCCTAGAGAATATCTTCTAAAAAGTTAAAGGTCAACTTTGGTTAAATAATCTAGATTCATTTGATTTTTAAGAAACTCCATTGTGTTCTGAACACTCAACTTGAATTCAGTATCTAGGACATTCTTCCTGGATAATAGAATATCTTCTAGCCTTTCAATGGTTTATGATTATTTATTTCACTGATTCACTTCATTATTACCCACTCTCTGGAGGTGCTGGCTTAACTCGGTAATTTAAGGCTATCAATTATCATGTCGGTGCATTCTGCACAAACAGGAAGGATACAGTGAGGCGTGCTTCTGGGTAAATACCAAGAGTACCTCAGATGACTTCTTTTCCGAGTGTGACATATTTCTCGATGGAATGGATTAATTTTATTTTCCTCATAGCAGAAATGCACACAGACATATGAACAAGTCTAAGAGCTGGCTGGAGAGCTGGCTCCACAGAGGAAACGCGTTTGCTGTTCAACTCCAGTGACCTGAGTGAGATTCAGGAAGCCAGGTAAAAAGGCAGTCGCCTCTTCGCCAAATGTTTGTGGGCCATTGGAATTAGAGTGAAAGGAAGAAGGACTTCTAATTAGCAAATCTAACTTTTTTGGAGACAGAGACTCCCAGGTTGGCTCCAAGGGATTTTCCTTGTGACGATCCTGAGCAGTTGAGCATTGGTATGAGCTCTCCGGCCAACCTGGTTGGAACACCAACTGTCACCAGAATTGTAGACAAGAATGAGACCCCTTGTTTTCCTGAGTCATCTGGGTCTACCACACCTTTCGTAGTTTATACACTGTGTCTAACTGAGGAAAAATAAAATTAATCCATTCCATCGAGAAGTAAGTCACACTCGGAAAAGGAGAAAAATAGAAGCTGTACCACCATCACTTAGATATAACAGATGTCAGCGAATGGAAGCACACATTTTGGGATTCCACCTTGGGCCAAATGAAGAGAATCACAACCCTGGAGGCCCCACCATGAAAGGAAGATTTGCCAACGTTCGGGAAGGCGGGGAGAGAAGTGGCTGCTGGCTGCAGACTTCAGACAGTCAACAAAGCGTGTTTCCAAGGAAATATGATCTCTCGAAAAAGCCAACAATCTTCTTCCACCCTTGGAGACTGGGAAGGAACCTTCCAGAAAGTGAATGCAGGACACACCGCATGGCAAAGCGAGATCTGAAAAAGATGCTGAGCAGTTCTGTGATCCAGATGGTCCAGCAGGGAGCAGAGGGTCCTCCCACTGAAGTCCCTGAGTTCCCATGCTGGGATGCTATGAGAGACAGTAACAACTGGACCACATACATCTACGTAGATTGAAAGATAAGCCAGGTGATGGAAATAGTATTTCTAAAAATAAGAACTTAAGGCCCAAATGTAAATTTTTTAAAAATCTTATTCTATTTAGTGTGTGTGTGTGTGTGTGTGTGTGTGTGTGTGTGTGTGTGTGTGAAGGTACTATGTGTCCCTATGTAGAACTAAGAATGACTTTGGGAATCATCCTGGATTGCTTCTATCACCTTTTTGTTTTGCTCTGGGATTTCCTAGGCTCTGCCCACCAGGGCTGTTTCCGCCTGGCATTTTTATGTGGGACCTGGAGTCCAAACTCAGGACTTTCTGCTTGTGAGGCAAAGTCTTACCCCCTGAGCCATTATCTCCAGCCCCAAGTTGTAAATTTAAAAAATATGTGGTAAGGCAACCGACAGAATAACGTGTGCATTGTGTGCATGTGTGTGCTTGTGCATGTGCATGTGTGTCCACATACATGTGTATATACATATGTATATTTGTGTATGTATATGTGTGTGTGACTACAAGTGTGTGTATGCACATGCATGCATGTGTGCATGTGTGTACATTTCCTCTTTGACAAACAGCATAAAATATCTGTCACCTGATTTGATTTTTCTTCCCCCTATGTAAGGATGATGCTGCAATAGAAGAAAAGGAAGGAAAAGTTTCATTCCTGGGCTTTGGGCTGTGGAACTCACTCTTGTCATAAAAGCTTTTATTGCTCCTGAAATGGCAAAGTTCTGCTGCCAGGATGTGGACTTTCATATGCTGTTTCCAGTGTGCTTCTGGGAGTTTCCTTCTCTTCAGAAGACCTATTAATAATTCCATCTCAAGTCAATTCCCAGAGATGTCGCCTACTGCCTTCTCCTTGCACTTAGTTTAGCTGTACTTTCATAACTGAAAATCATTTTCTTAGCATAATCTGGGTGCTGAGTTTACCCCACGTGTGGTATCAACGATTATTTAAAATCATGCTTTTCTCCAAAGTGTGAAAGATGAAGTTTATATCTTGTAAGTGTGCACTTTCTCAACAGACACTTGAGTGATAAGTAATGCTGAAGGCCAGAGAGTTGCTTCCAAAGATACGTGAGACCAGTTGCTAAGAACCAAGCCCAAGGCAGCCTCAGTAGCTGATCGAGTTGCAACTTTTGGCTTTGAAAATCCCTATTTCATTCCTCATCTGCTTCAGAATTTATCATGTCTTGTGCAACATGGGGCCAATATACTTGTTGCTTTTCCCTTCCTTTATAGGAAAGGCAAGCAATAGATGGTTATGTTACTTGTATTTTTTTTTTTTCAGAAATGAGTTTTCTCCTAGCAGTCAATGTGGTAGATTCCTACACTGCCTTAGTTTTGGATCCTTTTTGAGTCCATGGATCACCTCTAAAGGAGAACTGAAAGGAAAAGATGTTGGAGGCTGCAGCTGAAAGATGCGTGAGGACTGCAGCTGAAATATATTGCAGGCTGCAGCTGAAAGATGCTGCGAGATGCAGCTGAAGGATAGCGGAGGCTGCAGTTGAAAGGTGTTGGGGCTGCATCTGGGATGTTCTCTCTCTTCCAGATTTGTTGACACTCCAAGGAGTGTGTCTACAGCCTGTCTACTGCTTGAAGGACCACTTGTTGATATTTTTCCTATGTCAAGATAGTCGTTTTCTGAACCAAAAATAGAATAAAATTGGATATCTGCCTTGCATGTGCTTATGCGTGTAAGTAACATATTAAGAGTTCTTTGGAAAAGACTGTTTTTAAATGTTCTACAAGGACTCAGAGGAGTGGTAAAAGTTGGTAAATAAGGGCAGGAAGGTGGCTCAGGGGTTAAAGCCTTTGTCTCACAAGCAAAAGGCCCTGAGTTCACATCACCAGATCCCGTGTTAAAATATGCCAGGAGAGGGCTGGAGAGGTGGCTCAGGGGTTAAGCCTCTGCCTTGCGGGCGGATGGTCCTGAGTTTGGATCCTAGATCCCATATATAGATGGCGGGCAGAAGTGGGGGCGGCCTGCATTTCTGGTCCTGGTAGGACGGAGCCTGTGAATCCCGGGGCAGAGTAAACAAGGAGGAGGTGGAGGCGTCCATGGTGGTTCCCGAATTCACCCGTGGTTCTACATACACACACGTGTACACATGCACAATTGAATAAATTTAAAAAAAATTTAAAAAAATATGCTAGGAGAGCCTGTCAGGGGCCTGCAATCCGGCCCCAGAAAGCAAAGCGATAAGATGAAAGAGCAATTCAGAATGATTCCCAATGTCATCCTTGGGCTTCCACAGGCACGCACACTCAAGTGTCCTATTGTATACACATTTGCACATATGTGTACACCCACCCACATGAAAAACATGCAACAAACACACACAGAAAGTCAACAACCAGACCAAAACCAGCCAGGGCAAAGGGGATTGGCTGAGGCCTCACACGGTTAAGGAAAAGAAGTCAATATTGCCTAAGCATTGTGCTGAAGCAGAAAAACCCACTCAGTGTTAGGCAGGACAGACTTCGTCAGCCTTAGACAAATACTCAAATCATCTAGAGAGCTTTCAAAATACCAGGGTCTGGACTGCATGCTTGCCACATAAATCAAGGTCGTGGTGGGCCTTGGGCACAGGGATGTGGCTGCATTTTCAAGTTCCACAGGTGACTTGGACGCCTTGCCTGGACGGAGCAGTAAAAACAGCAGAAAAACGTGAGGGCTCGGGAAGAAAAGAGGAGTTTGTACCCGAGCTGAAAGGAGGGCGCAGACTTCCTCTCCCAAGGACAGCGTGCCTTTCTCGATTTTACAGGATCCGTTACTTTCTTCCATCAAACAGTAAAAGCAGAGAGTTGCCAGCATTAGAACGGGGACTGGAGGGGCTTTCAATTCTACCACTTGGAAGGGAAGTCCTCCTTAAAGTTCCCTTGCAGTACATGAGCTTACCCGCCCCCATCCCCCAGCATGTCTAGGACCCTGAATTTTCCAGCAAAAGAAAATAGCTGCTTTCCGCTGGTAGCCAATGTAAAACCTCATTCACCGGCTTAACCCGAGGAAAGGGCCTGCTCCTGAGAACTTACTGTGGGCCGCATCCTGGGAACTTACCGTGGACTACATATTGAATATTTACTGCGGACTATATACTGTTCTCAGAATCAGGGACTCGGTCCTGGGTTAAGATTCCCACTACTCAGCGCTCCCACGTTATTTGTTCTTTCAGTGTGCTGATTGTTTAAAAAAAAAAAAAAAGGTATGTATACTTTGTTACTACCTTGAGAAAAATCCTTCCCTAGCTACTTCTGAGACTTCGTTGCTGTCTTCCTTAAATCGAAAACATTTTCATCCGGGTCTTGGATCAGGAAAGAATCACTTCAACACACACTGGATGAGTAACTCTCTCTTCTTCCTGAGCTACACAGAGCAAATGCTCCTGTAAGTCAGAGCACGGTGATTCAAGTGATTTTCAGGTGAGTCGACGCACAGAACAGGGTTTTATTAAGTGGCATCCATTAAAAGATCCTGTACTTTTAGATGATGCAGGAGACAAGAAACTGTTAAATAGCCCAAAGACTTCTGTTTAGTTTTCAGATTCATGGAATGGTTGCAGTTAGGAATTAGCTGGTGCCTTCAGAAGAACCATGTGTCCTTTTTTCTGCTTAGAGAGTGTGTGTGTGTGTGTGTGTGTGTGTGTGTGTGTGTGTGTGTGTGTGTAGAAGAGGGCACTTTTTGTGTATGCCTATGGAGACCCACGGGTGACATCAGAAATCATTCTAAAATTGGTCTACCCCTTTGTTGTCTTGCTCTGGGTTTCCCAGGCTCTGCCTTCCAAGGTCAGAAATGCAGGCTGCCACCGTTTCTGCCTGCTGTTTTTAAGAAGGATCTAGGATCTGAACTTGGATCTTTCTGCTTGAGAGACAAAGGCTTATCCCCTGAGCTATCTGTCCTGTCCATCCTAGCCGCAGGAGGAGAAAAGCTCTGAAGAGAACAGGGCCACAGGAAGGAGCTGGGACGGACAGTTCCGTATTCTCCCTGGAGGGCAGAGAGCTCTCCCTACTCATGCTCAGCTTCCGCAGTGCAGGGAAGCTCTGGAAGGAAGATAGAAGGGACGACAGGAACCGGAATTCACCACAGTAAGGATGGGGAAACGCCAGGCACGAAGCTCGCAGCCTTCCTGTTTCCTGCCCATGCTTGGCTCTCTGTGAGCTCCAAAGCGCATAAACAGAGCTGTCTTGGAAAAAGAAAAGGTGTGGCTGGGGACATGACTCAGGGGTTAAAGTCTTTGCCTCACAAGCAAAAGGACCTGAGTTCAGATCCCCAGATCCCATGTAAAAATACAGGTGGATATGGAGGAAGCCTGCACTTCTAGTCCTGGAGGGTAGAGCTTAGGAAACCCCAGAGCAAAGCAATACGGAGGTAGAGCAATCCAGGATGATTCCCAAAGTCACCCCTGGGCCTCCGCCTTCTTGTTCACAGGGCCACTTACACACCCACACACAAGCAAACACACACACACATCCATGCCTTCTAAGAAAAGGTGTCAATTTGCAAACAGCCCAGTGCAACAAATGTGAGGGTCCTCTGGGGAGTGACCAGGAAGCTGAGCTCAGAAAGACATAGCGAGATGCAAACCACACAGGGGATGAGGAGCTGTGACAGGGCAGGAAACCTCATTACCGTGAAAGCCGTGACTCTGAACTGTAAAGTTCCCCAGCTCCCAAATCCTATTTTATTTAGGTTTGTGCTCTCTGCACCCCACACGGCTCTGCATGGCTAAGGTGCGCTGAGTTAAAGCCGCAACCGCTACATAGACAGCAAGTGCAGGTGGACTCAGTGGATGATGCCGTGTCCCCAGCTGGCCCTTGGCGCCCCGGCATGGGCAAGCCCTGGCAGCACATGAAGAAAGCAAGAAAGAGGAAAGTGAGCATCACATGGTCAGAGGACAGAACTTCATGAAGAGGCAGAGATGGGGGCTTTGTGACTTGCTGCAGTTAACTAAGTGCAAATCCCACTATACACACTCAGCTAAAAAAAAAAAAAAAAAGTGCCTATTCTAGAAACCCAAAGAATAAGGCAGCTAAGCAGGATTGGGATCTTGCCTCAGGTCTCGGCTTTGTTCTCAGGGACTGGCGGTCTTGGAGACGGCTTTTGCCAAGGCGTGGGTTTGCACAAGAATTCTGTTCCCTGCGGTTCCAAGGACAAGCCAGAGTGTGATTCCACCAAAGGCAAGTTTGGCCGAACAAGGCGCTGAGTGGCCTTGTTCACAGAGCATGGCTGAGGGGCTACTTTTAGGAGAGTGGGTGACGCTGGTGGGACGTCCCGCCCATCCTGGATGATGGTCTCCCCAGAGCCACGTGTAGTTCCTCCTCAGTTACCCGTCCCCACCCTTACACTCTGGCCCCTCCCAAGAGATCTAGGCCCAGTACACTTTGGGAGCACTGCGTGCCAAAGGCAGGGGAGCAGCCAGATACCAGGGGAAGGTTCAGTGACTGTCTCCCCCTGGTCTCTGAGGGATGCCGTCAGGTCTGATCTGGGCCCGTCTCTCTCAGGCAGGCGCAGCTGATCCGATAAAGACGGAGCTGTGACGCTCAGCACTTCATTCCACAGGGGTAGTGTTGCAGTTCGCCTGCATGGTCGCTGACAAATGACCACCAAAAGGCTCAAGGGAGCAAGGGGTTCACGTCCCTACGACAGTCTGGCCACAGTTCTCAGTCCAGCTTGATGGGAGAGCACGCACCAACACCAAGGCTGAGAGAACTGGCCACACCATCTCCACGTAATGGCTGAGAGAGGATGATCCTTACTTGCCAGGACCAGCATGTCTGGCCAAGTGTGCACAAGGATGCCAACTTCTTCAACCAACTCTGTATTTTATTCATCTGTTCAGGGCCTAGTCCCACCCACCATAGGCTGGGCCTTCCCCGTCAGCTAGACAATCTCCTGCAGGCTTGCTCTGGGCTTAACTCACTAATTCTCCACAAATGTGCCCAGAGCTCAAACCCTCAACTATCAAGTTGACACCTGTGCCTAACTGTGACAGGTAGCTTTAAAGACTTGCTTATTTTTCCAGTACTGCATAGTTCCTACTTGATAGCACAGGGCATGGGGAGGGCGAGTGTGCTGGATTAGGAAGCCGCTGGATGAGGCGGCAGCGAAGGAGAGCAGGTGACATCTCCTCGTCTATAGCAGGTCCGTTTCCTGTCTACGGTAAGTGGAGGCGGTTGACATTTCACAGACGGACCAGCACCTCGGAACCCAGGGTGGTCTCTGGAGATATCAGCACCCATCTGTTCACCCCCGTCAAGTCCACGTGACGAAACAATGAACCAATGAGCTTGCATAGCTTCCTACTGGAGCATGGGGTGTCTACTTACAGTAGTCGCGTGGACAATTGGGGGAGGCTGTAGCGTCTCAGGGGTGGGGCCTCGGGAGCCGCTGCCCCTCCAGGAAGGAAAGCTAATGATCTCAATCTTGTGCAGGTCTTGGGTGATGAACTGCAGCTGCTAAATGTTCAGAAGGGCACGGGCCGTGTCATATGAAGACCACACCCCACGATGCCCAGTTCTTGGCCCAGTGAATGCAAAGCTAGGTGTGGTGTAAAAATGCCAAGCAAACTAAATGAAAAACAATCGTTAAGGAATTTTGACTTTTAAAGGGTGATGCACTTCAAATGCATAATAACAACTTAAGAATTTTATAAAACAAAATATTTACAAATAGAAAACTGTTCCATGCAATGTAACACAAACATGGATCTATAGAGTCCTCGGATAAAAATGCTGTCAAAATGGGGAAAGACATCTTGATTGAAATTGCTACCTGATCTTATTTTGAAGAAGTTCCAGCCATGAATTAGGGAACAAGAAAGCTTTTGTTGTTGTTGGCCAATAAAAGGGTTTTTAATTTTTTAAAATTCTTTTAATGTTTCATACACGAGTATAGTGATTTGATTTTTTATTCTTTTAATGATTCATATATGAATATAGTGATATTTTCACATTTTAATCCAAACCTCACCCCCCCTTCCCATCACATCTCTTCTTTTTCCCTGTCAACACCAAAAGGGACATTCTTTATTAAAGACATTTCCTATCCAGAGATCAAGCGGGCAGTTTGTAAGGAAGCATCCTGAATGTTCTTTCAAGGCCATTTAGCCCCACAACACGATTAGCTTGTCCTTTCCTCTCTTCCTCCTGTTACACTGGGATCCAGTCCCGTGTGCTCCCAGGCAAGGGGCACAGGGGACATGAGATCTCTGCCCTGCACAGGTCACACTGCCCAGGTGGTCTCCCATGCACGGCCCACTCTAGGCCTCCGCCATGCTGGGCGCTGCGTCAATCTCTTTTCTGCAGTGTCGGGTCGCAGCACAGAGCTCCTTGGAGAGGGAGCGACAAGCGGAGAGCAAAAGAACCCAGCCAGAGCCAGATGTGGATGAGGACTGGTTTAAGCCGGCTGCTTGCTGTGTGTTTCTCACAGCGTCATTGATCAGCCAACAGAAACGCGTGTTCGCCCCTCTGACTTCATCCCTGAATGAGAGATGTGGACCAACATAATTCAAAAGGGTCATTCAGCCCCCAAGACGCCCCTGGGAAACAGAGAGCCACCACACCATCTGCGACTTCCCATAGCATCCTCTGGGTGTAGGGAAAGGCGGGGCGCAGGCTCCCAAAGGTCTCACCACGTCCTTGAATGGATTCCACTTAACCTGCTGTCTATCCTGTCGGAGAGGCAAAGCCGCAGGGAAAGGGTTGTGCGAGATCCTGCAATAATAATAAATAAAAACGCTCGGCTGTGCTTACTTCTAACAGCCCTGTGAGAGTCCTATGTCTGCTGTGAAAACTGCCCATTTCCAACCATCAAAATTGCATTTTTTTTTAAAATGCCATGTTGGAAGGGAGAGGTGGATCAAGGACAAGCCCTTGCCTTGCAAGCAGGAGGATCTGCGTTTAGATCCCAGATCTCACGTAAACACCAGGCAGAATGGTGGCCTGTGCTTCCGTCCCTGGGAGACAGAGCCTGGGAAACCCAGAAATAAGGAGGTAGAACAATCCAGGATGATTCCCAAAGTCACCCTTGGGCCTCTATAGGCACACACAGTGCCCTCTTCCACACATACCCACACATACCTACATACAGCACACACATGTACATACCACACCTACACATGCAAAAACATGCACACACACAAATGCAAAAAGCACATAAAATATTTGAGTGCAAATACCTTTCAACACCAGCAACAGGTGAACTCAGTATGAAATACCTCTCAGGAAACACTGTTTATTTTTAGGTTATTGGTTTGATTGGAACTGAGTCAGGATGGAAAATGTGGTCCTGGAAACTTCCCTGTGTCAAAACTAGAAGTCAGAACGGGCCCGAAAATTTGCTTTCTAAACATATTATCTTCCAGGAGTGTTGGCCCGGGCGCCCTGAAGTGCCAGAGGACACCAACTGGTGCTTGGGCCTCTATTACGTCACCGAGATCCTGGTGCCTTGGGGACAGCAATGGACCGCGTGTCCTATTGGGAGTGAAGACAGAGCCTCTGTTCTTGTGAAGAAGAGACTGTCCCCATGAAAACATTGTCTCCTCAATGCACTCACGGCACTGGAAGGAGAAGCTGAGGGCACAGCGGGAAATGGCTAAATATTGGCAGGAAGGACAATGCCCAGAATTGGCCATTCTGTGCATCGTGCTGGACAGTAATTCTACTTGGAACGCAACTTTGGTGGCTCAGAAAACATACTGTGTGAGCGCCCGGGATAAAGAGAGATGCAGCTGGTCTAGTCTGTGCTTTTAAACGTACAGGAGAGTGGGTGGGCAGATGGTTCAGGGATCAAGGTCTTTGCCTCCCAAACAAAGGGACCTGAATTTGGATCTCAGATTCCAAGTAAAAATGCTGGACAGATATGGCGGCATCCTGCAGTTCAGGCCCTGGAAGGCAGAGCCTAGGAAATCCCAGAGCAAAGCAATAAGGAGGCAAAGCAATCAGGATGATTCCTGATGTGACCATTGGGCCATCCACAGGCACACGCACTCAAGTGCCCTCTGGAACACACACACACATACACACACACACACACACACACACACAACACATGCAAATACACACACTATATGCAGAAATAAATAAAAATATAGTATTCCCCACCATCCTGTACTACGAAGTAATCAGGGAAAGCTTGGGGTACATGAGGCCCTGTCTCAACACACAAACATTCACAGGGACACACACACGTGTGTGCTCATATTGGCAACTGTATTAGCCCCAGTAAGAATTAGTACTGTGCTCAGTTTGGAAGCAGTCGGGGTGTAGTAGATTTGGGCTGAGCTTGATTTCTGCAGTATGTGCGCTATAGTATACATGTTATTTAGATGATTTAAGTTTGCAAGCAACACGGTTTCTGGAGAATTTGTTTTGCAGCAGACAACAGAGCAGTCTAGAGATTCGCTGTGAGAAATAGTCCAAGGGATTTCTCCGGCTCTCATCCTCCTTCCCTGTGAAGAGCGCCGCGTGGTCCTACATCCCTCGGATTCAACTTTTCTCCTTTTGGGGTTATTTGTAAAGCAGTTTCATATTTTTTAAATCCAGAATAAATCAGCTTCTGCAAAATGAAGGAGACTTATGTTCCTGTTCTGTTCACCACGTACAGCTGAAACGGACCACACTACATATGTGTGCACATTAATGTCTTAGTTTCGGAATTCACTATTGTCACAAATATATGACCCCAACAATTTACAGTAACAAGGGGATTTTCACTCATGCTCTGATCCAAATGACCCTCATGGCAGGAGGACTACAGAGCAGAAGTCGAGGGAAATGGCTGCACTATATCTGAAACAAGAGCAGGAGAGCAAGGACCAGATCTGCATTGTGGCTTCCTAACATGCCAGTCTGCCAAGCCTGCTCGCCGCCGGCTCTCTCCACTCCCTCCACCTGCCAGGGAATGGTCCCACCCACTGTGGGTGGGTCTTCCCATGAATAGGTAACCTGCTGCAGGCCTGCTCAGAGCTTAACTAAATAATACTGTATAGGCTGCGCTGAGCGGCCGGCTCTCAAGTGTCAGGCTGCCAACTCAAGTCACCACAGCAGTGCAGGATGAACAAGAAGACCTGAAGGTGTGAAGAGGAAGGCAGGACTCTCCGAGTGGCACGGCTGTGCGTCCTAAATTTTCTTTTCGTGTGTGTGTGTCCCACAGTGGGGTCTTTAGATATTGGCAGTCAGGAAACATCCATGAGGGTAGACAGAAAAAAGAGAGAAACGGCTACACTCGAAGGTTTCTGTCTTAGCCAAAAGACCAGAAAAGGGGCAAGCTAGCAAGACAGAAAATGACTGAAGTATCACTTCTCAGTGCCAGTCGACGACACAGAGACAGATTCTTGGTGGGCAGAGGCCAAGTGAAGAGACTCTGCTCTCTCCTGGCTGGAAGAAGACACTCCGAGCTCACTCCTGTCACTGAGCCGTTAGGGCAGCAGCCAATCAGGAAGCAGAACTCTGTGGTGTGTGTGTGTGTGTGTGTGTGTGTGTGTGTGTGTGTGTGTGTGTGTACCTGTGGAGCCCCAAGGATGACGTCATGAATCTTCCTGGCTTGCTCCACTCCTGAGCGCTGTGCTTTGTGGGGTTTCCCAGGCTCCACCTTCCAGGCCGGAAGTGCAGGCTGTCACCGTTTCTCCCTGGTGCTTTTATGTGGGATCTGGGATCCAAACTCAGGTCCTTTTGCTTGCAAGGCAAAGACTTTAATCCCCGAGCCGTCTCCTCAGCCCAAGACTAGGACTTCTGGCCTCACTGGCCACCCGCCTTCATCCGAAAGTGACAGGGACCCACTGTGGTCCCTCCTTGGCTTAAAGAGTCCTGGTTAAGGTCGAGACCGCCTACAGTCTCCCCAGCAACCCTCCCTTCACTCTGCTTCTCCCTAAGCACCCCCCCATCTCAGGAACACTGACACTGCCGTTACTTATTATCTGTCCTCTCTCCTACAATCTGAACTGCAGGAGGACGGGAATTCCTGCAGGCTTGCGCTCAGTGTTTCTGCTTCCTGAAGCCACTGTCTGACATAGACGAGATTCTCCCTGATGGAACACAAAAATGTTCCCAACCTCTAAATCTCTTCTGATTAGAGGTCTGCAGAGTCAGGGGGATGCGTGGGCACATGGATGTATGTGTGAGGGCGTGTGAGTGTCTACATGGAATAGGCAAAGGGTTAGATTTGCCTACTACCAAATAAGAGAGAAGACAGGGGAGAAAAGAGAGAGGAGAGAGAACGAGAGAGAAAGATTGACAAGGGGAGAGAAAGAACATCCCCTGCTTGTATTCCTGAATTCAGTTAATAGTCTAAGTTCCAAATCATTCCATTCTTTGTACACAGGCACATTGATTCTGGGCACGGCTGGCAAGAAGGGAGTGTGTGAGGGGCGGTCGTGCTGCTTGCCACGTGTATTAGAGAACCACTTTCTTCAAAGGGGCTCCCTGTGGGCAAGACTCACTTCATGCCAGTTTTCTTTCTCAGTGGAAAGAAGATGGCTTGTTTGTTTGTTTGTTTTCGCTCAATAATTTTGATGTGACAGCTCGCGGGAGGACCCTGGCGTGGGCCATGGTCTCATCTTTTGACAAGTCACTGGCCAGGGCCACAACACAGCAGATCCGTGACACAGCTGCATTCACAAAGTAGACAGCAGAGACAGCCCAGAGCCAAACACATGGAAAATAGCCGCAGAGGATTTGTAGGTACCGCTACCAAGGGAAGGAGAGGCAATAAATAAATAGATAGATAGATAGATAGATAGATAGATAGATAGATAGATAGATAATAGGGTTTCTTTGCTATGCACTGTGATATTCGGCTTAAAAAAACTAAACTTCTATTATGTGGCATTAGAATGCTGGACTTCTGAGTCATCCATGCCCATTGAAAAATAAGATGGATTTCAGAGTAGCTTGAAATGAAAGTCAAAGAGAACCTCTTACAGTTTAATCAGGCGCCAGGCAACAGAGAAATTGGTGGTGTCCTGGGTCAGCTGAGCAGATAGTGTTTCACCGCTGTACAGAATTGAATGCGTGTTTCACGAAGTTCTGCTAGAGGGAAAAAACCAAGAAGGGGAGGATTAGCTTTAAATACAGACATCGCCCATTATCAGGTTTCCTCCACTCACCAGCAAAGGTGTACTATGCAAGCTTGTGAGGGCATTTCCTGGGAGATAGAGCAACAGACCCAGAGGCACAGCTGGAGAGAGGGATGTGGGTTATCTGTTTCTTAATGAAGACAATGTTTACCTCATGACTGGGCCTTACTGTAGGGAGCGTGCTAATTCGTCAACTCTGTTTAGACAAAATATATTGCATTCGTACGTTTGTAATGTATTGCATTTGCGTATTTGATAAATAATGAATAAAATAAAGAACACAAGAGAAAATAATTCTAGGATCGAAGATCAAATTGGTATTTAGTCTTGTACAAGGACTGGAGAGACGGCTCAGGGGTTAAAGCCTTTGCCTAGAAAGCAAAAGGACCTGAGTTTGGATCTCCAGGTGCCATGTAAAAACACCTAAACATACCAGATGGAAATCATAGCGGCCTGAACTTCTGGCACGGAAGGCGGGGCCTGGGAAATCCCAGGACAAAGTAATAAGGAGAAAGAGTGGGGCTGGAGAGGTGGCTCAGGGGTTAAGCCTCTGCCTTGCAGGCAGAAGGTCCTGAGTTCAGATCCTAGACCCCACATATAGACACCGGGCAGAAGCGGGGGCGGCCTGCGTTTCTGGTCCTGGTAGGGCGGAGCCTGTGAATCCCAGGGCAGAGTAAACAAGGAGGAGGTGGAGGCGTCCATGGTGGTTCCCGAATTCGCTTGTGGTTCTACACACACACATACATACACACACACACACACGTATACATATACACACGCACACATGCATACAATTGAATAAATAATAAATAATAAAAAAAATTTTAAAAAAAGGAGGAAGAGTCATCCAGGATGATTACTGATGCCCTTGGACCTCCACAGGTGCACATAGTGCCCTCTGATGCACACGTACACACACACACACACACACACACGTGCACAAATATATATTTTCTTATAAAATCCCACACACCAGTGTGAGAACCAGCATTTGGTTCAGGTCCCTGAGACCCTAGACAGAAGGGGATCAGAGTTCTTTACGTAAGTCCTAACCTCCAGTTAGTTACTCAGAAAAAGCACATGTGTTCAGGACATTGCACAAGAATGCTCCCTCTTCCCTGGAAAGCGGCTGGGACTGCGGGACAGTCAGCGTCCCCCACGCCGGCGTCCCCCACACCGGCGTCCCTGAGCTCTTAGGCGGCCGAGTCGGCAGCCTGCAGCCCAGCGCTCACGACCACCGACCTGAAGCCCACGTGACTATCTGATGACCTCAGAGGACGCTGTGAGCAAGATGCTTGGCCGGCCGCAGGTCGCTGCAGAAGGAAGAACAACATTTATGGTCTACCCAACAGTCGAGAGAATCCGAGCCAGAAACACACACGATAGAAGCCTTCTCAACTCACATCTGCGAGGGACGCGGACGACCAGCTGGACCTCTGTCCTTGGGTATTTTACATGGGCTTGTTCACACTGGACCACCTGCAAAACCATCTCTTTAGGAGAAACATACAAAAACATGTCTGTGTTGTAAAACACAGCATGGGACAACGTCTCACATCTCAATTCTTAGAAGCTAAGAGAAGAAATAGTCCTTCCAAGGAGGAAGCAGCTCAAGGTATTTGACAACAATCTAGGTGTGGAGGAACGACACAGATCTGGATTCTGCTCGGCGTAAGGTGCTAGCGGTTCTGTTACCCAGAGGCTTCAGCCCTGGCGATAAAGGCCTGAGGGTGCTGAAGAGGGGGCGGGAGGAAATGGGGACCTAGGCAGAGACTCTCCCTCCTGAGTGCTTCTTACTTCTTTTAGCCTCTTTGGAAAAATGCAGCTTGTGAGGTGATGCATGAAGCAATTTGCAGGAGTAGAATTCAGAAAATGCTCCCAAGAGCAAGTCATCCTGAGGGACAAACGAGCCAACACAGAGCATCCCAGGAGTCGGAGCGATAAAGCAATCTCATGTCTAAAGCAAAGCATGATGCGAAATACATGCAAAGCATATGACATCAGTCAATAGCTATACATAAATCAGTTACTGGGAAACAACAGACACATCATTTTCAAAATAATGTGTATTAATGTTCTCGCAAAAGGATGAGGGGTTTTATACTTCCAACAGCTACGTATGGTACATGGTAGAGCTCCTTCCTTCCTAAGCACACGATATAAGAAGTGGGGGCAGAAAATAGTGGCCTCACAGTGATAAAAATAAAAAACCCTAAATCAGTCATTGGCATTAATCAATAAAAGTCATATGAATGCTCTATTAGCTGGATGTGATCGAAATAGCACTGTAGGGCCTTCTACCTTTAAACATGCAACTTAAAAAAATTTGTACGAGAACAAACTCCAGAATTATCTTTTGACCATACACATGCATTGGCACATATTCTCTCTCTCTCTCTCTCTCTCTTCTCTCTCTCTTTCTCTGATAATAAATAAATAAAATTTAAAAATTTCATGGAAAGGATATTCTTGAACATAAAACATCCTTAAATTTGTTATCAATAGGATGGGGAGATGGCACAAGGGTTAAAGTCTTTGTCTCAAATGCTAAAGGACCTGAGTTTAGATCCACATAAAAATACCAGGTAGAAATCATAACAGCTCCCAATTCCCGCCCCCTCGAAAGCAGAGCCCAGGAAACCCCACAGCAAAGCAATAAGGAGCCAGAGCAATCCAGGGTGATTCCCAGTGTCACCCTTGACCTCCACAGGTGCACACACTCAGTGCCCCCTTGTGCATACACACACACACACACACACACACACACACACACACACCCTCACACACACTCTCACACACACCCTCACACTCACACACACACACATACTCATACACACTCCCTCACACTCACACAAATACTTATATACACACACAGTCTCACATACATACATACACATTCACACACACACATTCATACCCACACTCACACTCACACATGAGTGCAAGAAAAGACACTGTCACTCTGAAGAGCCCGAGAGCGTCCTCTCAGCTCCGCGCACAGACTGGCCCAATGTTCTGTTGGGCTCTCGGAGGATTGAAGGTATTTCTGGTGAAGGGAATCTGAATTCACGTGGACATTAAGTAATAAAAAAGTATCAACACTGGTTCCTTGGTGGGACAAACAAGCAACACTCACAGAAGATGTTCCCCGGAGACTCACACCTCACACATCGATCGACGAGCTTCGTAATTATCGCCATGGAGATCGCCGCCTAAATCAGATTGCAACGATGAAAAGAACAATCATGCTTGTGTGAGTTCTATCCACCTACATGGTTACTTAAGTGTGGTCTTCATTTCTTCATTTGTAGTTCACCGTCTAATATTCTTTTCTTTCTTCTAATGGAGTTTTAGTGCTCCTCATAGAGAAGCACTTTTAGAGAAATGTGATTATTTTTTGTTTGTCTCAATTATTTTTCATTTTAAGAGCCATTTAGCCTGAAATCGGATCTCTGAGCTGACAGGTTTTCCCTTTTTCCCTTGGGATTCAAATACATGTTCCCCCGTCTTTCCCTTCCTGTTTCCACAGGGCTGAGTGTCGTCAGCCATCACTTTATCTCGTCACCTCTTTCTTGCCAAGTTCCAAGTTCTCTCTTTGGCTTGTCTTTTCAGGCTTTGCCTTGGTGCGAATCTCTTTGAATCTCTTCTGTTTGAGCTGTGGTCATTTCCTGGATGTGAGACTTAAATTTCTTGCACCAAGTTTGCAAGGCGTTTGGTCATTGTCCACTCACATGTCCCTTCTCTTTCACTCTTCCTGTCGAGGCTGTACAGGGCATACATGTTGGAGGGCAGCTTTCATGGCTTTTCTCTCTTTTCTTTCATTCTTCCTGTTCGTTTAGACTAACTCATGCCAATTGCCTGAGTTGACTCCCCTGAGCTCCTTGGTTTCTCTTGCAATGTGGTACTGAATTCCTCCAGCAGAGTTTTCTTCAGTTATTTTATATTTCAGCTCCAGAATTTTGGTTTGATACCTTGATAATGTATCTCTTCTCATATTGCATATTTGATAAGATGCAGTTTTTAGCTTTCTTTTTACTTCTTTAGACATGGTTTACTTCAGAATTTTTGTGATAGGGTCTTTCTACAGAGTCTAGGCTGGCCTTAAACCAGTGACAACTGGTTTATATTTCCAGCATCCTGAGGTTATGTCTGTATGCCTCTTTGACTGCATTCTTTCATACTTCAACATGTTGAAGATCTCTAAAATCCTTGGGATGTTAAATTCAAGTCCTTGATCCAATGAATTCAATGTTATGGCTTCCTTAGGGACCGATTCTATTTAATGTAACTTTGTCCCATTTATGTGAACCACTGTATTATTTACTTTGCTCTTGCTGTTGAAAGTTCCACATCTTAAGTTCTATAATTTGACAAGGCTAAGAAGAATTTCTCTCCTTTAAGGATTTGTTACAGATGGTCTTTTGGTTTTTTGCATGTGTGGTTATATGGTTTTGTGGAAAAGGAGGCACTTGAGTGTATGTATGACTGTGGAGACCTAAGGGTGACTTCTGGAATCATCTGTATTGCTTTGTTCTGGGGTTTCCCAGACTCTGCCTCCCAAGCCACTGCCATTTTTGCCTGGCATTTTTACATGGGATCTGGAATTGGAACTCAGGTCCTTTTGCTTGTGAAGCAAAGGCTTTGGCCCCTGAGCCGTCTTTCCAGCCCCACCGCTGATCCTATATCATTGTTTTGGAGACGTTGATTCTCAGCTCATTTTTTAAAAAGTCTGCATTCTTTGTCACTTGCAGTCCTTGAATACTGTTACGGCTCCATCCTGCTATGATTAGCAGAGTGCCCCCCCCCCCAAGAAATATGAAATCAGCAAGACGCTGGCTTCGGCAAGAATTCCTGTGCACCTGTCTGGGCGTGACTTAAAGCAGGCACTTAGGAAGTCAGGGCAGGAGGATGAGGAGTTCAAAGTTATCCTGAGGTACACAGCAAGTCGGAGGCCAGCCTGACTAGGTAAAACCCTGTCTTGAAATCCCTCAAATCTCTCAAACCAAAGTGATACCCAGACCTCTGCCCTAGCTTTTCATTCTTGTCCTTGTAGAGCCTGGCGGTGAGTCACTGCCAGGTAAGGCGTTTAGCGTTCCGTGCCTGAGGCCAAGCGTTAAGAGCCCCTGTGGACTGGCTTGCTGAACTTTCTGTTATTTCTTTTCATTTTTGTAACACTTCTGCACCTTGTCAACCAGCATCAAAGTTAAACTGATTGTTCTGCACCAGTGCCCCAAGGGCAGAGCTTTTCCAACCAGGAGAGCTCCGAGTCAGATCCCATAAAGGGCTCTGTCTTTTAGAGAATGGACAGAGGCTTAAATGGTGACAGTTATCTGGAATCGGCCTCCCAAGGGGCACAAGTTTGCTCAGCTCCCGGCTCTGGTTTACAGACTCCCTCTGGGTTGCAATGAAGAGAGACCATGAAGTTCAGTCATCTCAGATTCTTATGCTCACAGATCTAGGCAGTGTACGCATCTCCCGGCATCAACTGCACTTCAGGTTCCTTCCAGCCTTTGCTTATTTCCTCACGCTCCAAACCGTGGAGCTCAATGATTTTCACCAGCTTTTGCAGAGAAAAGGTTTTCCTAAGCTCTGTCGTTCCAAAATATTTAGAGCTTGGTAGGGGACAGGGGAGGTAGGAGCAACCAGGATGATTCCTGAAGTCACCCTTGGCCTCCAACACACATATACATAATAAATAAATAAACAAACAAACATTAAAAAAAAAAAAGCACGACCATGTTCATAGCAGCACTGTTTACAATAGCAAAGTCATGGAATCAACCCAAATGTCCAACAATTGACGAGTGGATAAGGAAAAGTGGTACATCTATACAATGGAGTACTACTCAGCCATCAAAAATGATGAATTACTGGAATTTGCCAGGAAATGGATGGGATTAAAAAATTATATTGACTGAAGTATCCCAGACACAGATTTTTAAGCGCCGTATGTAGTCCCTAATAGGTGGCTCCTAGTACCAAACCCACTTAGAGACACTTAAGGATAATTCTCTGTAATACCTACAGTAATTATAAAGATTATGAACAGGAGGGATGGGGAAGGAGGGCCACACCAGAAACAAGGAGAGAGGGGACCATGTTACAGCAGAGAAAATAGGCCACCATCAAGGACTACAAGGGGTGACATCCAATACCCATCAGGATGGAGTGAAGGCATTGTAGGAGCAGCAAAAGTGAAAAAAAAATCAACAAACCATAATCCAGAATATCAGAGACTCTATATCCTGAAGCTCAGGGAAATTTGCGGAAGAGGGGGCGGTAAGATTGTAAGAGGAAAAGGATGGGAGGAGCAATGATTTGCAAGATACTCCTCACAAGTTAGGGCTGAAGCAATCATAATTGGACTTTGCATGCCCTGCGCAATGTCCAACACACTATTGACCCCACAAAGTCTAGCATTTGCTAAAGGCACTAGGATCCTTGGAGGCAAGGGATTGACAGTCATAGTAGTGTTCTTATGCTTAATGGGAACACAGGAAAGGGTTTTGGGAAATGCCACTGGGTCCTTGCACCTCATCGGAGAGGAGGGCCCAGAGGAGAGTTTGGCATGCACATTAAAGGATGCTCTGGGGATGGGAAGGGGAGGCACTGGGGAATGGGGAGGGAGGGGAGTGGGGGGGTTGGAGGAAGGGAGGGGACCGGTGTACCTGTTAAGTTTGTATGAGTAGAAATAATAAAAATAAATTAAAAAATATTTAGAGCTTGGTATGACTCAGTACTGTACAGTTGGATGTCCGCCTGGCTCATGGACACACTAGGCACGATTCGCCAATTGTGAACTTCACATCCAACTCTTAAATTTGTTCCACACCTGGAGAAGAAAAGGATTCTTTTTGCTTTAAATTGTTTGGCTGTCTAGAGGCCTTTTCTTGAAGTTTAGCCCCATCTATGCAGATGGAAAGGTGTTTATCGTTCCCCACGCTTCTCTGCGTGGGGTCCAAAGCCTCCATCTCTACACTGAGACTCTGACAGTCAGCCTCTGGCGTCTCACGCCTGCGTGGATCCCTGGCTGTTCCACGTGAACCCATTATCCCTGCTGTAACATTCCGCAGCGTGGCCACGATCATTCTCCAATAATCTCTCCAGTGAAGAAAGGAGGGCTCTGAATATCTCTGGCCTCTATTCTTTGCACGGATTTAGTGTAACACCAAATAGCATCCAACATGGTTGAGCATATTTTGCGATTATAACTTTATCATGTTTCAAGCAAGAAAGTAGGAAGCTGTTATGGTTGCATTTTGGTGTCAACTTGACAGCTGCAGACTGTTTGGGGCACAGCTGTGGAGGGTTAATGGTTGGAATGGCCCCTGAACAAGCCTGCAGGTACTTGACTGATTGCCGTGGAGAACCCAGCCCACAGTGGGTGGTACTTTCCAGTGGTGGACGGATAACAGGAGGTGCCAGGAGGAAGGACTTGCCCTTCCCTTATCCAGTGTTGACTTGCTGTAGAGTCCACTCTGCGCGTGTCATTCACTTTTAGAGCATCGTGGCCTTCTTTGTTGCTGCTGCTGCTTCTTCCATCCTTGGCTGACTCGGAGCTTCATCTTTTCCACCAAATTGTTGCTGTTCCCGCTGCTTTTGGAGCCTGGTCTCTCGGCCTTGCTGCTGTTTGCTGTTCATCGCTGACGTCAGAGCCCAGCTGCTCATCACCAACGTTGGAACCCAGCGTCTTCAACCCTCCAGAGAAGCAAAGGCTTGAGACCTTCTTGGGATCTTTTGGTTTTGTGGGACATTCTAGTCAAGAGTGAGGCGGCTGCAGGTAGCTACTTTGAAGGATACTATTTTTTATTGTGAGTTATTTTAATAAACTTATGTGTGTGTGTGTGTGTGTGTGTGTGTGTGTTGCATTCTATAGATTCTGTTTCTCCAAAGAACCCTGACTAATAAGAAGCCAAGAGCAAATGTTTTGGAAGCACCAACATTGTTTTAAAGATCACATCTCAATCCTGACTCTGCTTCAGATTAGAAGATCCTGTAGAGTTTGAAACTGTCCCTGCCTAGTCCTCTCCCCCCAAAAACTATATCACAGTCTAGAGGAATAAGAAACAGGCTTTCGTACTTGGTTCAAGCTTCTGGACTATTCTGTTGTGCGGTCGTTAATGAAAACCATGAGCATAAGGGATGTGCTGAAGCGTGATGCAGCCCCGCGTGCACCGTGCACGCCTGCGGGGATGCTTGGGAAAACCCAGCCCTTGAAGATCGCCCTCCCTGCTTTACGTGCGCCGTGTGGAGGTGACCCACAGCCAAGGGTCAAGGTGCAAACCCACGGATACAAGAGGAAGCAAACCGATATTCTGAACACCTTTGTACAATAGTACATACATCAGAATCTAAATGAAATGATAGGAGTCCCAGGTGGCTAGGTTGATTGGTACATCTGTAACCCGCCACTTGGGGGTGGAGACAGGAGAATGCACAGGACATTGAAGGCTTGAGGTCTTGGCTCACGAAACAAAATACACACAAAAAAAACCTATTCTACGCAACGGCTGATCCCTAAGTGTCCTGCTGTTTCTGGACTCTGTTCCTCACTATGAAAGATCTTACCCAGTCATCAACTCCTGCAAGCTCTAGGCACTGGGTTCTTCCGCAAAGTTCGACAAAATCTTTTTCAGAAAGTCTCTTCCATTTTTCCGTGATTATATCCATCCTATTTTGAATGGGTTCGGCTGTAATCTCCACACAAAAAGGCAGTGCTAGGATGTGCTAGATCTTTTTTCTAAAAAGTACCCTTTTAGCACAATTAAAATCTGGAAGTCTGCTATTGATATTCCCAATGGGGAAAAATAGTTTTAGTGGTTTGTAAAATCTGAAAGTCTAGGAGCAACTCATTGGGGAAAAAGTGTATGTATTTGACAGAAAGCTTAATTGTCCCAGCACCAGCATGTGTAAGACAGCGCAGTTCTGAAATGAGCAGTGAGAAGCCTGTATTTTTCCAAAAGTGACTCAGAGAAGCGGGCCTAGTGAGATGTTTCTTGAATCTTGTCACGAAATTTACTTCATTCTGTTAGTCAAAGTGGGCACCGCAACTCCCGGAAGGCAGTGCTGGTCTTGACTTAACTGTTCCAGCGCAAACGGAAGCTGTTTTCACAAGGTCGTTGTCCTCAGAACTGAGCTAACTGGAAAAATGTAAACACGTTCTTTGGAAAACTCTGGCCCCTCGGTTGGAAATCCTGGGCTGGTGAGCAGCTCATCCTGTGGTGAAGAGGCGCTTGGAAAGGGTAGATGTCATCATGGTGCAAACACGCTCCAGTCATGAAGGCAGGGTCCCCACATGACGTTATCCTGAATGTGTCTGAAGAGTGTGTGCTCACACTTACTGTGGGAGCAACGGAGTGTGCGTGCATTTATATGTATGTGAGTGTGTAAACATGTGTGTACATGTGCAGCATGTGCTCATTGTTCAACCACGGAGCAACTGAGTCTGTATGTGAGAGCGTGCATATGCAAGCATGTGTCCACTGTTTAACTGCAGAGCAAATGAGTATGTACGTGTGTGTGTGCAAACATGTACTCTGTGGGAACAAATGAGCGTGTGAATTGTGTGTGGGTGTGGGTATGCACAAGCACATACTCACTCTTCAACTGCAGAAGCAACTTAGTGTGTGTATGCGTTCATTGTTGAACTGTGGAAAGAATTGTGTGTGTATGCACAGTGTGTGTTTGTGTGTATATATGTGTGCATGAGTGCATGTATGTGTGTGCATGCGAATGCATGCTTGTACACACACATGCATGCATGCATGCGTGTGCATGTTCTTATTCCACTTTTCCCGTATTCTTCCATCTGCATAGACTTCTTTCAGATCTACAGATCTTAGAGCCGAGAGAACAGTCCCTGAGCGACACTGTGCCAGCCAGCTCTTAAATCATTCTGACAACGTACTTGAGAAATTCAACTTGAAGGAGAAATTCATTGTGGCATATGGCTACAGCTTATGAAAGAGAGAGAGAGAGAGAGAGACAGAAAAGTTGCACAAAATAAAACTTCAGGTAAGCTGGGAAGAAAATATGCCACCCCCCCCCTCCCCTTGAAGCATCTTTCTCTTTCTTCCTAATTGGCATCACTCGGTTCTTCATACCCACTTTAAATGTCCTTTCCTGGCTGGAGAGTGGCTCAGGGGTTAAGACTCTGTCTCACAAGCAAAGGTCCTAAATTTGGATCCCAGGTTCCACGTAAAAACACCCGGTGGAAACAGAGGCCGCCTGCACTTCTGGCCCTGCTGGGCGGGGCCTGGGAAATCCAAGAATGAAGCAAGAAGGAGGTTGACGCAATCCAGGATGATCATGGAAGTCATCCTTGGTCCTCCACAGGGACACATGTGCCCTCTGATACTCACACACGCACACACAATGAATGAATGAAAAATAAAATTAAATAAACGTGCTTTCCTCTGGGATGTTGTCTCTGCTGCTAACTACTTAAAAACACCCAAGACCTCACACTGACTCCTCACAGGGCTTCTGCCTCATCCCCTTGTTTTACATTCTTTATCGAAATTACACTCTTCTGAAGTTACCTTTTTAAAAAAATAGAGTGATCTTTTCAACTTTTTCTCACGTTGTTTTACTTGCTTCTTTCCATTCCACACTCTTCTAACCAATGGAGTATAAATGCTGGCTGTGAATCGTCTTCCACACGCTCACCTGAGTGATGAACCTGGTGCTGGTCAGAAGACAGACAGGCCAGTGAGGTCAACTGACCTGGGTGTCCTGGGCCTGGCCCTGCCCTCATTCAACCTTCCTGCCACCTGTCAGCTCTTTATGAGAGAGGATGCTGGTCATTTACTAACTTTTCAGATCCAGGATTTCGTCAGCGAAGTTTTCTTGGGAATGTGACCCTATTCTTGTCAAAGAGACAAAGTTCATGCAGGAGAAGCCTCTGTTATGCTCCCTTGTGCTACCGACAATCAGTGAATTAGTTCTGCATTTCAGCACAATGGAAGAAACCTGCTCTTCTTCAAAAGCTGACTTTTTGCCAAGCTAGTCAAATATATGCTTAAATTTCTGAAATGGCTCCTTGTGAGTGTTTCAGATAGTTTTGATCTTATGTCCCACCCAGGCGAGAATGTCCACTGGACCCAAAGAGAGACGTTGATTTGTCCAATCACCGAAGTGTGGCACAGCCAGCTTGTGAAGTGTGGTAATGACAATATCATGACCCGACACCAATTATTCAAGATGTAAATTTCAAATCCATTCTTCTAACTTGGCAATTTAACAGCAATGCAAGTTAGAAAGTAACTGCTCAAAACACAACCTCCAGACCTTTTTTTTTTTTAACTTGAAAAGTCCATGTAATAAAAGCCCGCCTGAGTGCAGGTTTAGAATTTACTTTCCAGAAAAGAACAGAAAAGATACTTTGTCTTCTAAGCTGACCTCCCCCTGGATCCGAGCAAAGCTCTGACTTCCAATGTCTGTTTCACCGGCTGACTTGCTGCCGTGCTCATTATCTGACTAACAAAACTAATTTCGCAGCAGCCATTCAGAGAACAAAATTCAGAGGCTGAAAAATAATGGCTGATCCAAGTCCCAGTGTGCTTTTTCTTGGGAGCAGCTGCTGCCCCGTCGGCAGTCTTGGAGATACACGACTTTGGAAAGGTTATTTCTCCATGTGATATATTGAAATTTTCACCTCAACAATAACAATTTGCGATGATGTCTTAGCTCTTGGTGGAGAAACAAATGATCCTTAGACTCCAGTGTGAACAACGTGGTTGCTGCTCAGCACTTGCGGCCCTTCATCCTGTCCCCACTTGACCGGGCCCCTGGATAGATGTTTCCAGAACGCAAAAGTCAGTCCGTCCTAGGCCAGCAGCCGAGTCCTTTCTCAGTGAGTTGATGCAGATGGGATGTTTTTCATTTGTTCCTAGTAGCTGCTTAGACCCATTCAACATAATGTTTAGACATGCAATGCAGCAGGAAGCAGCACAGCTGATGCGGTCCTTGCTCGCTTGGCGAGGCCAGTTCCCTGGGAAAAAGCTGGGCTCACTGGCGAGTTCTGGTGGTCCCTGAGCTCTCCCTGAGGAGGCGGAGTCAGGTGGATCTTTGGGGTTCACTAGCTACCCTAATATGCAAGAATCACGTCAAACAAAAGATGGATGGTGTCTGAGGAAGAAGAGCTGAGGCTGTCTTCTGACTCCACACGTGTGCGCCCAGATGTGCGCCCACACACACATGTTCACATCCACACATGTGGCCCAGATGTGCATACACACACACGTGTTCACATCCACACGTGCGCCCAGATGTGCACCCACACACACGTGTTCACATCCACACATGTGGCCAGATGTGCACCCCCACACACGTGTTCACATCCACACATGCGCCCAGATGTGCACCCACACACACGTGTTCACATCCACACATGTGCATCCACGCACATGTGTTCACATCCACACATGCGCCCAGATGTGCACCCCCACACACGTGTTCACATCCACACGTGTGCGTCCAGATGTGCACCCCCACACACGTGTTCACATCCACACATGTACCTTCACACACACAGGCCCCTACACACAAACATGCCCCTACACACAAACATGCCCCTACACACGAATATGCCCCTACACACACATACCCCCTATACACACACATACCCCCTATACACACACATATGCCTCATGCTCATACATGCCCACGTGTACACACATGTACTTGCACCCCACATTTCCCCTGAATCCTTCACACTCACACATATTCCCACATACCTGTGCACACACATATGCATTTTCATCCACACGTCATGACCCAAAACATGCTACCACACTCACATATACCCCTGCACCCACCCATACCCCCATGTGCACCTGCCCTCACCCACGCCCCCACATGCACCTGCTCTCATACATGCCCCCACATGCACCTGCTCTCATACATGCCCCCCACATGCACCTGCTCTCATACATGCCCCCACATACACCTGCACTCATACATGCCCCCACATGCGCCTGCTCTCATACATGCCCCCACATACACCTGCACTCATACATGCCCCCACATGCGCCTGCTCTCATACATGCTTTCCCCACATACACCTGCACTCATACATGCCCCCACATACACCTGCACTCATACATGCCCCCACATACACCTGCTCTCATACATGCCCCCACATGCACCTGCTCTCACCCATGCCCCCCACATGCACCTGCTCTCACATAAATCCTACACACATATATACACTTGCGCTCACACATGTATCTGCACTTGCACATACACCTTCTACACACATGCACCCATATACATATGTGAACATATGCACAATACACAATTGCAACACAACTGTATGGGTACCTCATTATTACCCAGTTATATTTTATGACAATAACATTTTGAAAAGAAACATGTGTTCTTAAGCATATACTTAATGATTAAAAAATTCATAAGACAAAATGTGAGAGAGCAGGGGGTGTAGACAATTCCGTATATTGATGCGCCATTGGCAATGAGGCACGAGACAGAAAAATGTCAAAGCATTTGAATGACAAAATCACAAGTCTAACTACACCTTCCTACAATTCTTCCAACCATTTCTCCCTTCCTTCTTCCTTCATACTCTTTATGCATGTAGCTGATATTTTTGCCTTCTCTTTACCATTACTTAGGAGAAAATACTAACTCATTGAGAGTTCTAGTAATCAATTTCTTACCTTGTTTGGCAACATCTGCCCCGTGTCCATCATGGAAACCATAGAGCAGTGCATTCTTCTTCTATGATGTCAACATCTGCCACACTGAGAAAACAGATTGACATCTGTCAGTCATGATCTAGTGGCCGCACACATGGTCCCCGAGGAGAATTTGCTTCTAAGAACGTTTCAGTTTCAGGGTAACACAGAAGCAGACATGAGCCATGAGGGGTGGTATGATTCTAGAATCTCAGCACTCGGGAGCTCGAGGAAGAAGATCTGGGCTGCAGAGAGTGAGCCTGTCTCAAAAATAAAAAAAGATCGATTATAGCAATGAAAAGATCAATGGAGACAAAGTCAGGAGAAGTGCAGTATCGACCTTCTCCGCAGATTCACCTCGTGGAGAGCAGGAGGTGCCTGGTCAGCTGCTTCACAGGACAAAAGTTCTTCCTCATTTGGGGCTGTTGTCATTAAACAATAAGTTGGGCAGCGCTGCGGTCCCGGCACAGCTGGATCCAGGATCCCTCTGGGTGGACAAGGAGTCGGCAGAGATAGACCACAGCAGACACGCAGCTCCGGCTGAGTGAATCTGAACTCGTTTATTGACGCTTACAGCAGAGTTTATATTAGACAATCTAGGGTAGGGGGCAAAGAATGTGTTGCTAAATTCCTGGGGAAACATCAAAGAAGAGCAGGACCAAATTCTTTACGGGATTATGTAAAATGTATTCATTCCAGTTAACAAAGAAAAGGCAGGAGTGACATCTACTTGCTGTGTGAGACCAGACATGATGTCTCCAGGTAAAGTTAAAAGCAGGCATGACACTTAGCTGCTAAAAGGAAACGGGCAATGAACGCCTCAAAGCAGAGTTACCTGGTTCGGGCATTAACATATCTCTAATGTGTAGGGAAGGAACTGTAGGGGGAGATTATAACCCAGCCAGTCCCTAGAAGAACAAAAGAGATCTAAGAACAGATAGGAGGTAAACTCAATTCCCAGAGGAAGGAATTCGCCTGCCATTATCTATGCAAACAAGAGGCAAAATTCAGCTTCCAAAGGGAGGAGCCCCTAACAACTGCCTGTTTTAGATACTAATGTGTCATTCTCCAGAGAGCAGGCTTTAGGCCTGACAACCCCCACACTTCCCATATTTATTCCAGATAAGCCATGTCCTGTGTCCAGAAAACGCCTTCTTTGAAGCAGTTTTTCCCATGCTGTGACCTTGTCAGACAGCACGGTTGGTTGAGGAAGCGGCAGGGCAGAACTAAATCACTTGCTTAGTTATTCATCATCCACAACTCCTGCTGCACCCCGTGGAGTAGGGCACCCTAACCAGTTCCGCAGCGCCCGAGTCTCTGCTGGGATGAAAGAGCTCAAAGCCCTCAGCTAGATCACATGGCCACAACCTCATCTGTCTGTCTGTTTCTCTTTGTCTCTTCCCTTCTCTCTTGCTTTCTCTCTCTACTTCTCTGTCTCTCCCTCCCCCTCTCACTCTCTCTCACACACTCTCTCTTTCTCTTTGTCTCTTTCTCTATCTTTTTCTCTCAATCTTTGTTGCAAAAACACTTCACATTCCTGTCTATAGATACCACCTCCTGTCTGTGCCCTCAACCTCCATTTCCCAGCTGCGTTAATCAGCAACATGAGACATGATTGAATCAGGCCCTGGCCCATGCAGCAAAGATTGCATTTGCTTCAGATACTGCAAAACATCAGTAAAGGCTAGAATCCTCTTAGAAAGCTTAAATGATATACGAGTCTATCCAGATTAGAAGTCGACACAGAGACAACCTTCAGGTGCAATCAATCTACTTGAAGTGGTGAGAAGGATGGTTAGCCTTGCTGTGAGAGGGCATATGGTAGAACCACATGTTGGCAACTTGAGCTTCTGTGTATATTGGAAGAGGAATAAGCACCAGTGTTATATGACCTATGCATTATACCTGCAGCTAAGAATGAGCTGGTCACTGGAAATTTTCACATCCAACGTACTATATAATATGGATGCAAAATATAGCTAGCTAAGCATCAAAAACATGAAAGATGTCAGTGTAACTGATAGACGTAATTCCTGTTTCTCAGAGTCGAGTTCTCTTTCTTTTTCCACATGGTAAAAAATGCACAAGACTTTCAGCAGGGCCACTAGCAATCCAAAAACATATTAAACTTACTTGTATTTATTTTGAGATGGGGTCTTACGCAGCCTGGGACCTGCTGTGTAATCACGGACGACCTTGAACTTTTAATCATCCTCCCTAGGGTTACTGATGTCCACCACCAGGCTTGGCTTAACCTTTACTGAGAATTTTATTATCTGTGATGAGATAGTTGTTTTGGGAACAGTTTGATGATATTTTGTTCGCTTGTAACTTTTTAAGTCAGTTTCTCTTGTGTTTAATTTACAGATAATGCAATTCACCAATTGTAAGCAGAGCGTAACAGTTACTCTTAACTGTTGCTGTGAGAGAGCATTCAAAGTCAATCAACTTAAGGGAGAATGAGAGGTTTATTCAGCTTATGGGTCCATAGGGAAGAAAGGTCTTTCCTGGTGGAGGTGACACGGCTGGTGGCTGAAGCTGGTAGACAAGCTAAGTCACGGCAGACATCCAGTAGGCTAGTGGGTGATGACTGAAGGCTGGAGGATTCCTGGAGAGTTTCTCTTTTCAATCTTCGGTTTTGTGATTCCTTTTATCTGATCCGCGGTGCTGGGAAGTTCCAATGAGATCTAGGGAGGTTCCAATCGGATCTAGGGCTGGTCTTTGTATTGCACATGTATTGATCCAGATAGTCTCTTCAGGTGGTCTCACCTGATCTTAATTAATGCCAGGTGTGTCAAATTGACACCCAGGATTAACTATGCACATAGCATTTGGTAGTACTCCTAGGCTTGTCTAACAGTGGTCACAGTTCTTACATAAAGTCCCCTACTCAGCCTGTGCATCCTTAGATGTTCTCCGCCACGCCCCAAGCCCTGAGCTCCTCCTTAGATGGTCTCCACTGTGCCCCAAGCCCTGAGCTCCTCCTTAGATGGTCTCCACTGCGCCCCAAGCCCTGAGCTCCTCCTTAGATGGTCTCCACTGTGCCCCAAGCCCCCGGTGCTCACTAAGCTACTTCTTCATCACCATGGAATTCTGCACATGTGGAATCATATGACATAGCACCTTTTTTTTTTGCATGCATAGGCATGGGTGGGCATTGTGGGGGGTCTGTGTACAAGAGGGTACCGTGTGTGTCTGTGGAGACTCGAGGTGACTTTAGGAATCATCCTGGATGGCTGTACTTCCTCATTGCTTTGCTCCGGGGTTTCCCAGGCTCTGCCTTCCGGGGCCAGAAGTGTAGACTGCCCTCGTTTCCACTCAGTGTTTTTACTCAGAATCTGGGATCTGAACTCAAATCCTTTATTTTTCAAGGCAAAGGCTTCACCCCTGAACCATCTGTCCAGTCCCAACCTAGCCCCTTTTGTAGGGGCCACCGGGTCTCTGATGTTCTTTCATGTGGCCACATACGTCCACTCTTCATTCGTTCCTATTGCTGAGTAGAATGAAAACAGAAAATAAGACTATATGAACCACCTTTCATTGTGATGACAGCCATCATTTTGGAATGACTAGCGCTTAGGAGACCGAGAGCGCTGAATCCAGTCATACATGCAACTAAATCACCGACAGAGATGAACGCGCTGCTCCAGCAAGGAAACATCCAGAAAGATCAACTGAGCCTGAACAAATCCATCTTAGCTTGTATTGCTTCTCAGGCATCTACAGATCTGTCTTGTAAAAAACACTGAATTAATTTCAAAACATCTCTAGTGCTTCCAGTATGTTTATGCTTCGCTTCTGAAGTGGTAAAACAGCTTTCGTGATGTCCTTTCCTGGAATCGAGTGGAGAATGCTCTTCTTGGGACAATAACAGAACTCAGTCATCCTGAAACTGGTTGATGTGCGGAAGGGCCTGCCCCGCATCTGCTCCCTGCCCCGCATCTGCTCCTGCCCCGCACCTGACATTCCCTGCCCTTGGCCTTGGCTGCTGCAGGGCTAACCTGTAACGCAAGCACGTGGTGTCTGAAGGTGATGGGGACCAGGAGGAAGCACAGGCAGGGCTGTGCGCTCCGCAACCTGCCAGCTATTCGCCGCCACTAGAAGCTCTGCGCTTCCTATCTGGTTCCAGAATGTGGAATGTCAGGACGAAGAAAACATTGCTTAGAAAATATTCCTAAGGCGACTATAAGATTCATCGCAGCTCATTCAAAGGAGTGCTCTGGGGTGAGGAGGAGGCTCAGTGGGGAGGCGCTTGCCCGCAAGTGTGAGGAGCAGAGTGGGGTCCCCAGAATTCACAGCGTACGTGCAATCCCAACACTCAGGAGCAAGGAGGCTGGTTAGATTAGCCGGATCAGTGAGCTACGAGAGGCCTCAGTGAATAAAGGGATCAGTGAGCTCTGGGTTCAATTGAGAGGCCTCGTCTCAATGAATAAAGGGATCAGTGAGCTCTGGGTTCAATTGAGAGGCCTCGTCTCAATGAATAAAGGGATCAGTGAGCTCTGGGTTCAATTGAGAGGCCTCGTCTCAATGAATAAAGGGATCAGTGAGCTCTGGGTTCAATTGAGAGGCCTCCTCTCAGTGAATAAATTGGAGAGTGATGAGGGAAGATACCGGTTGCTGTCTGTGAGACTCCACAGTACACATGCATGCACATACACGTGCCCCTATGAACACACATATTACATACATATATCACTTCTCTCTCTCTCTCTCCCCTGCCCCCTTTTCTAAGAGTTCACCAGAAGCTTTTTCTGTCTTTGGTTCTTCGGCTACATTTCTTCTGGTGGTTGAATCTTCTACTCTCTGCTCTCAATTGAGGCTTGTGATCTCGTTTGCATTTGCCCAGGGTCTGCACAGCTGTCCTGTGAGTAGGTTTTGTAGCCCTCCTTGAATCACACATTACGGATGAGTGTTCATGAGGCTGTAGCTTGTAGAGCAATTCTGGGTCCCACAGATGCTCCTGCAGCTCAGGCCTGAACCCAGCTTTGCCCGCACGTTGCTTCTCCTGCTCCCCATAGTGGGACAGAGCCTGGGACCATGCTGAGCTGGGGGGCCCGTGGCTGTGCCTGTTCCCAGGAGAGTGAGGCCACCAGCTTGGATTGTGTCACACTGAGATTGTCACACTTAGATTGTGTGGCCCACAGACAGAGAGACACTGGCCCTTAAGTTCTCTCCTCTTTATACTAATAACAAAATCAGGATATGGAATTGCTGAAACTTTAGTATATTACTGGCGAGACTGTAATATTTATAACTGCTTAAGTTGTCAATGTTCAAATTTAGTATTACACACACATAAAAATCAAACATACATCTTCTCTGAGAATCAGCCATTCCATTTTTGAAGACTGAACTTCAGAGTAATGATTGCAAGTTTTCACATTATCACATGTATGAATTTCTATATTAGCTTTATTCATAATAACTGCCAAATGGAAATCACTGACATGTGCATCAATTAATGGGATCAACAAAATGTGAATGAAATTTGAAATGAAATGTGAAAGAATTTGAAACAGAGACAAAAATGTACTGAGTATGTGATTCCACATATATAAGTGTTCTAGAAAAATCAAATGAATTTATAGTGACAAAGAGCAGCCAGTGATTTCTGGGAAATGTTGGGAACCCTGAGGGAAGAGAGAACAGATGTACATATGTACCTGGGTCCTACACAAGAAGGTACATCTGCTTATTCTGACACAAAAGTAAACAACCTTGAAAAATAAAGTTTTCTCTGATGCATCATGACCAAATGACTGTCTGGTAAATGGACCATATTGAGCGGTGGATGGATGTCCCTAGAAACTTAAGTGAGCATTTCCCAAGAGGCAACTGCTCATTTCCAGCATAGATAGACTCACTAGTGCCCGAAGACATAAAATTATACAAAGTGAAGCCATTAGGTTGAATTTGAGACATTAGGACAATATTCTGAAATGGCTTTTTTATGAGCATGAGCAGTGAGTGGAGTTACATGACGTAACTGGTAGAATAGCTTTGGGGATTTGGGATAGCTGGGGTCAGTGAGGTGGGGTGGAATTACGGCCACTGAACATAGCTTGGGCCCTGAAGCCACGCGTTTGAAAAGCCCATTTCCCCCTCTATAGCTCTCAGGCTAAGATTGTGGGTAGCGCTTACTTCCTGATTTCATTTGGTGCCAAATTCCTCAGTGTCTGATATGCTCCTAACAGCTGGGCGATAAGAAGTTCCTTGTGGATGAAGGAGGCAGGGAAGCATGGAGGTACCATTGTGCCAGTGGGTACGTTTTGGGTGGTTTTACTTTTCTGGCAAGTACGGATGCCAAAGTCAGTGAATCCCGCGAGCCGCTTTGTGGGGGCTTTGCCTGCGCTGATGGTGGTGCTCTAAGATCTGTTGCGCATCCGGGATCTTTGAGATGCCACCGATTCAGATTTACTTCTCCACAGTGTAAGTTTGAAGATGATGTAACAGCATGTCACGTGGTGAAAGACATGGTGGAACCCCTCAGCTTCTTTATGTTGTCACCCTGACGGCAGTCAAGACTGGCAAGGCACTGCCTGGGAGGTGCCTGCTGGAGGCAGAAGGCAAAACTCAGCGTGGTGATCTGATTGCGGTAACGGCCCTGAGTTCTTTTACCCTCAGAACTGTGTTTTTGGGCAGTACCCAGTTATTTCAAGTCATGTGACTTCTTTTGACCAGTGGGATTGTAATGAGTATGATCCCTCGTCACCAAGCCGGCATGGGCAGACTAGCCTCCTGGAGCACTGGGGCTAATGGGCCAGCCTCTGCTTAAATGCACCAATTAACCTGGACTGCAGAATCTGAGTGCTGAGCCCAGCCGGGTCTTTGCATCCTCGTAATCAATCACCGAGGGGCTTGCTCTGTAGTAAACACTGGCTGAGACGCCAGTGAAAACACTAGACTCGGTTCAACAAGGGAAAAGAAAATCAAGATCATCTGACGCTGTCTGTCTGTAGACCCTCTGCTGGGCAGGTGGTGGTCGAAGAATCGTACGTCGGATTTGTTTGGGTCCTGTTGCTTCAGCCTCAAGTGCTTGGGCACTGACAGCTCTCCCGTGGGAGACCTTGGGGACCAGCTCGCCTGCCGTGCCCAGGCTGTTTGGGAGTTCTTTCAGTGGCAGTGTCTTTGTCCTCCTGAAGTTCAGTGGAAGGTTCTGGAAGCTCTTGCCATCCTGATCTGGTTCTGGTGTGGGATATTTACGTCACCGTGTGGAGCCTACCCCAGGGGTGACCTCCACTGACAAGAAGAAATATTCACCAATAGCTTGCTCTCTGCCATGATATTCCCAAGGACCTTCCCATTCTTTCTTTCTTTCTTTCTTTCTTTTTTTCTTTCTTTCTCTTTCTTTTTCTTTCTTTCTTTTTTTCTTTCTTTTTCTTTCTCTCCTTTTCTTTCTCTTTTCTTCTTTCTCTTTCTCTCTGTTTCTTTTTCTTTCTTTCTCTTCTCTCTCTGTCTCTCTCTCTGTCTGTCCCTCTTCTCTGTCTTCCTCCTTCCTTCACCATTTCTCTCTCTCCCTCCTTTCTCAGGTTGCTTTGATTTTTTTTTAATGTGAAATAGGCAGGATGGATGAAAAATGATCAAAGCCAGAAATAAGCCTCACCCTTGTTTGCCTGTGGTTCAGATCTGAAGTCTCTCTCTCTCTCTCATTCTCTCTCTTCCCTCCCTCTCTCCTTCCCTTTTTCCCTCAATATGGAGACCCGATGAAGCAGGAAAACAGAATCTTTAAGATGTTCATATATTTACGTGTCTTGAGAGTTGGAAAGAAGAGGAACAGACAGGAAAGTGGTGGATTGGCAAGCTAGACATGGTGGTACATGCCTGTCTTGCCACCACTTGAGAGGCCGAGGCAGGAGGAGGCCATAAGTTCCAAGCCTGCCTCCAAAATCTGAGAGAACAGGAAGATGGACTTTGCCGTACAGGAAGGCTGCGCACCAGCTGTGAGCAGGAGGGGCTTGCTTGGAGGCGGGGTAGGGATGAGGTGCGGGCAGGCTTGTGGAAGTGCAGCTAGGACGTAGGAGTGGATATTCGCTTCGTTTCCTTGAGGCACACCAGAACGTATGGGATTCCTTTTTGTTTGTTTACGTTGTGTTGTGTCTTTTGCAACAGCTTCATGCAACGGCCAAGATGTCCTGCATAACAAGGCTGACCGGCTCTACTGCTGAGAGGCAGCAAATGGGAGCCTGGTTATCCCACTGCCACTGACTCTCCTTCAGCATGCGACGCCTCTTGGGCTGGTTCCATAGATGTATTCTTACTTTCAGGCTTTAAGAACGAGTAGGCATCTGTTTTAGCTTCATAGCTCACTGCCGTATTGGATACCCGACCCAAGCAGCTTAAGGCAACATGGGGTTTCATCCCAATCAAACGTTCAAGATGACAGACCATCACCACAGGAGAGAAGCCGAGGGAATTGACCACACCATGTCAGAAGTCAAGGACGGAAGGGTGTGAATACCTGTGCTTTTTGCTGGTCAGTGGTCAGCCAGTTCTTTCCACTCTTCACCCGCCCAGTGAATCATCCTCCCCTTTATGGGCTGGCTCTTCCCCATCAATCATGCAGCTGAGACAACCTCCTATAGGCTTGCCCAGAGACGGGCCTCGACTAAATAAATATCTCCTCATGGCTGTGAACGAAGGCCCTGCCTCCTAGGCGTCAGGCTGGTTGCTGAGACCCACTGTTACAAGCACCTCTAGTCACATGCAGCATTTTTTCAGTCCCACGTCAGCATATGACGTAATACCCCTTGGCATTTAGCTCTGCGAGAAGAGGAGGATTTGGAGTGTGAATGTTGTCCATTCAGCAAAAGCAGAGATGAGGGTTATTTACAGGAGTAGGAGTCAAAGGCAGCTCGACCCCTGGAAAGCCCCACCAAGCCCACCCTAGCAACTTCTCTGGAGACCCACACTCCATGTATAGGTAATTCACACATGTGGAGAATCTCCTCTCCCCAGGGATTGATAGTGTTTGGATAACCTTGGGGCGGGGCCTCATCCAGCTAGTCCTTCACTTACTTCCTGAGCTTATAAGGGAAGGGAATGTCCCAAAGACATTAGCTACAGGTAGCCAGACGACCAAGTAAGGGAGCAACGAGAGCCAGCCACTTGGATTCTTCAGGCTCTGAACATAATCCTCTTGGCCTCGTTAGATAGAATCACCCTAATTTTTCCAGCAAATACAAACAACTCCCCCACAGACTCTTTCTTTGTTGCTTCACCTCACGAGGATCCACGTGTTGTTCTCAGCTGCAGAATATGAAGATCCTTCTGTTTCATGGTAGAAATCCCCTATTCACTAACAGATCTATCTACTGCATCCCGGTAGGGGTTAAAACGTTTAGGAAGCAACTTTGTTCTGGCACATGATCAAGGCCATTCCAAATAGACTCTGATGTGAACTGGCCTTTCCCAAGCAGACGGGTTGTCATTTGTGGTGACATCGATGAGCCCAAGATGTGGCAGCATCCTTCTCCACTTCTAGTCTTCACCAGAAAGTACTCCAAGTGCCGAGGGCCTCTCACAAATGTATTCTCCCTGTCACACCTCTTCTCCAAGCCCACAAGATGCGCAGAGCTGAGAGAGTCACGTGTGATGCACACTGACTTTCTGAGCGCAGGGACTTTTGATTGACTCAAGAATGCAAGGAAAGGGCTAGCAATTTGGCCCCAGTAACTGGAGACTCCAGTGAAGTCCACATATTGATACTTTGAAGCCCATCAACTACTGATTGATTCTGAAACACAGATAGATAGTCTACCTGGCAACACCACCGGGGCAAGTTTTACACTCTGCCTTGGTTGATTCTGTCTTTAGATCTCCTGCATCACACTTTTCAGTCCTGGCCACCATAAAATACCTTAGTCACCTGGTGGAAAGGCTTTATCTTTACAAAGTAAGCCCCTTTCAACCCAGTCTGGCTATGGAGTATTTTAGGTTTAAATACACCTGCTATCAGGATATATCCCAAGAAGGATGGATATCAGTTTAATGGCCAATCATTTCTAGATGAAGATGTAGAATATATCTACAGGCAAATGATGTTTAAAGCATTTTGAAATGGGGCTGGAGAGGTGGCTCAGGGGTTAATTAAACCTTTGCCTTGCAAGCAAAAGAACTTGAGTTCAGATCACCATGTAAATCCCATGTAAAAAATGGGAAGGAGCTTGGAATTCTAGGTCTGGAAGATGGAGCCTGGGAATTCCCAGAGCAAAGCAAAGCAATAAAATAGGTAGAACCATCCAGGATGACTTCCAGTGTCACCGTTGGACCTGCACAGGCATGCACATTCAAGTGCCCTCTGACACACACACACACATGCGCACACACACGCATGCGCGCACACACACACACGCACACACTTTGGTTGAGCTCCAATATAAACCCAGTTTGTAAAACACATTTGTATCGATCACTTCAGATCACTCCAACAGAATATCCAACACCAGCTACTTGAACAGTGAAGGGAAATTGGTTTGCACGTCCTCTTTTGGAAACTCAAGGGTTTGGGCTCCCAGTGTGGGATGTTCCACCAAGGATGACCCTCCAAGGCAGAGACATTTGTCAGAACGAGTGCTCACATTACAAACCTGGAGAGAGAGAGAGAGAGAGAGAGGAGATTCCCCAGAAGGGCATCCCTCCAATGACCTAAGGCCTTTCCTCTAGCTCCCACCTCTTAAAAATCTACACAAATATTGCCACACCTTTGCACTTGGAAACACTGATCCCAACCTGTGTAGAACAACATAAACATGAAATTTAAAGGGTTAAAAGTAAATAAATACAGGGGCTGCAACCCAAGTTAGGAGTGTTTAAGTTTTGAAGCAGGGGCCTGCCGTGTGCTGTGAGCAGATGAGAATGTAAATGACAGGACGGGCCTGCGCGCCCACCGGGCAGTGACACGCAGTGTGCTAACCTGTTTGAAACATCGGTAGCTGACCTGTGTGTGACATTCCTCCATGGGGTGTTGAACCTGTGTGCAGTGTGTTGATAAGCAATGAAGATGGTGCTTAAGAGCAGGCCTGAGCCACACCGGGAGTCCAGAGGGAGGTAAGAGTGACCCGAAACTCTGTCTCCACAGATTCTGGACTCCCTGGTTTTCCCCCCACCTACGGGAGACCTGAAGCCCGACTGCAGGAAAGTACTTAGTAGGCCACCCCAGACAGTGACCGTTGAGCGTCCGGCACGCCTGGCTCTGGCCCACTAAGGAAAGGCCGAGAGGATGGCGGCCTTGGAGCCTCCTAAGGTGTGAGCTCAGGACCTGTCTCCGCAGGAACCTTGGAGCTGGTAAGAGAGATCCCGTGTCTGTTTCTTGCTCGCGATACAGTGGATGTGTGCGGGGGGAGGCTGCTCGACACACAACCACATGAAATAGTTATCAAAATATTAGCCAGCATGAAATAACTGGGATTGTCACCCAGGAGACAAAGACACAGGGCCTGCTGTGATCACCCAGCGTGTTGACTAGAGACCACATCCAGGGAACTACAACTACACCTGAGAGGGATCTTGGAGTACAGCAGAACAAGTTCACTGGAGGAGAGAAAGCAGAGTGTGGGAGGCAGAGGTGCACGGGGAAGAATTCCTAGAAAGCCGCGAACTACATTCAGTTTAATAGCGATCAAGTCCTAGAGGTAAGGATACTGCCCAGGGCGAGGGAAGGAATCAGGACAAAGCGTTAGAGAGAAGGTGTCTGGTTGCTCAGACAGGGAGGTGACTGGCACCTGTCCCATGAGCAGGACAGTCTTGTAATTCAGGGAGCGCTGAGGCTGTCTGCGCCTGACCCACAGCCGGAAGCGTGCCTTGAAAGAATCAAGCCATTTCCAAACAATCATAGCCTTTGTTCTTCATTCTTCTGCAGAACACAAATACAGCAATTATTCCAATACATTGTGCGCTGATTCTGTTATCTGCCTCATGCTTGGGAAACATTCCATAGATTCACTTCCCTTACTGAAATTTTTGTGAGGAATTTTTATATGTGGTATCTAAATAGAAAAACTATTTAAAAGACGATGGATCATTCCAAGCTTTGGTGAAAATATGGAGCAACTGGAATGCTCACAACAATGGGGGGACTGGAATGACGTAATCACTAGAGAAAATGGCCGGTGGTTTCTTAAAATGTCAGTCGCTAACTCCTATACCTCTGTGCTGCTCCACTTTGGGTGTTTGCTCAAAGAAAATGAAAAGCATAAGTTCATACATTTACTTGTACACAAATGTTTAGAGAAGTCTTATTTTTTTATTATTATTATTATTTATTCAACTGTGCGCATGTGTGTGTGTATGTGTGCGCGTGTGTGTGTGTCTGTGTGTGTGTGTGTGTCTGTGTGTGTGTGTGTCTGTGTGTGTGTGTGTCTGTGTGTGTGTGTGTGTGTCTGTGTATGTGTAGAACCACGGACGAATTCGCGAACCACCATGGACGCCCCCACCTCCTTCTGCCCCGGGATTCACAGGCTCCGCCCTACCAGGACCAGAAGCACAGGCCGCCCCTGCTTCCGCCTGGCGTCTATACATGGGGTCTAGGATCCGAACTCAGGACCTTCCACCTGCAAGGCGGAGGCTTAACCCTTGAGCCACCTCTCCAGCCCAGAGAAGTCTTATTTTTATGAGAGGGAAAATTGGAAATTGCACTTGCCCATTAGCAGTCCCACATGGGGACTACAATTAAGCAATAAAAATAGATGTTTCCACAGAAATGTAGATGCATTTCAACTGTAAAGGCATGAAGTCAGATAAATGGAAATGATGTAATTACTATCTGATTATGTTTAAATAAAATTCTGGAAGATGAAAACTGATCCACAGCGCTACAAAGCAGTTGGATGGGGTAGGGTTGGAAGTGGCAAATGAAAGGTACTATGGGCTGGGTGTATAATTAGTTTGACTGTGGTGATCCTTGCACTTAGGTATACATCTGTCGATATTTACCAATATGTGCAAATGAAATTTTCAAAATTTATTTTGTATTATTCATTTCATATTGTTCCCTTAATGCTTTTAAAAGGCACACGAGAACATGTTCTCTTCCTCATTCTTATGTCTTCAATCCAGTGCTCTAGTTCCCAACTCTTCTTCATCAATGTTCTTTTAATATGCTACACTTAGCAAGTGTTCTAGGAATTCCTTCACAGGAGAGGTATGAGCAGCATCTACCCCGCTCGTGAGCCCAGACAGCTAAAGTGTGGTTGCACCCAAGTCCAGCATGAGGAGCCAGTGGTGCTGACTTGCCCAGCATGGGTGAAGGGTTCTTTAGAGAAGTAGGTAGCCATGACCGGACCGTCTCAGGCCATCTTGGATGAGGACTCCCCCACAGCCAGCACAAGCCACACAGATGGAGGCCCCCAGTTAGCCTTCTAAAGCCTGATACTCTAACCCCTCCATAAACCACCAAGAGGCCACATGTAAATTGTAAAGCAGAATTGTGTACTAATAACAGATGGGTGTATTAGGGAACAGCTGGAAATCCACGTGAGTGTCCAACGATCTTCCCTGATCCCTCCTTTGGCAAGGGAACATTAAGGGTCTCTTGCAAGAATCCCAACTTATCTGATAAAGATAACAGCTGCTTTGCTCAAAGGACCACTTTCTTTCTACAACAACCGTGACTATTCAATTCAAGGTTATGTTCCGACTCTCTACTTGCTGCAATCTGACGGGCTTTCAGGGATGATGGATTCTCTCAAAGTCACCTAGAAGCCTTTGGGTTCTTATTTATATCTGCACAATTTCTAACTTCTCCTTTCCTCTTTTGGGGCGGAAGCGAAAGGCTGAGGTCCCACCTTTTGTTAGCATGGAAGGTCCTTCCAGAGCCATGAACTTTTCCAAATAAGTGGAAGCCACCATTTTTTAGACAGTTTTCCAGAGCGATGAACTAGAATAGCTATCTTTAAAGGCATCTCTTTGGACGATAGAATTCCACACATCCAGGAGCTGCTAAATGCAAAATTCAACATTCTCAAATAATTTTAATCACAGTCAAACACCAACACCAAGTGCTGACCTAATCACACAATCTTTATCTTTCTTTATCCTATATTAATTGCTAGCAATGGGATCAGATAATATGTAAAGTAAGCATCTATAAAGTATCTTGACGTTTTGAAGAGTTTAGTCTTGGGGAAATAAGTTGAACATTGTCACAGAAAAGAATTAAAGTAAAACAAAACAGAGTGGTGCAATTGCATGTCTGACAGCTACTCCTTCTTGTGCTGGAGCCAGAGTGATTCTGGCCACTGGCTCATAAAAATAATTCAGGCCGTGTCTGAGCTGCCACTTCCACAGACAAATCCAGGCTCCTTTTAACTCTAACAACAAGGTCAGCTGGAGGTGAATGTCAGCCCGAAGCCTCTTACTGTCCAGAGCAATGAAAAGGAAAACAGGAACTCAAATTCCAGATGTTTCTGGAAAGCTCAACAACAATCATATTTTGTGGTAGCTCTCTAAAGTGTTGCTCAGTCTCTGCTTTTGTGCTTTGCTTGTAAAAAAAAAAAAAAAAAGACATCCATGTATTCAGGTCTATCACTTAAGCATCTGGCCCCCAACCAAAAATAAGTATTTTCATTAGTACTCAGTTTCCTTGAAAGCCAGATCAGGCCATTTCCTCTGTGCATAGAACCTAGGGCTTGACTGGGAATGCAATGGGTTTCTGTATTATTACTTTCCACCTTGCTTCAACAAAGTAACTGACCAAAGTAACACCAGGCAGGGAGAGTTCGTTTGGCTGACTTTTCCAGTTGGCCACAATCCATCATGACAGGAATGGCATGACACAGGAGCAAGGGGTGACCAATCACATTGCATCTGTTTTCAGGAAACAGAGAACGACCAGGAAGTGGGGTGCCTGCGCTACAGTTTCAAGGCCTCCCCCAGTGACAGTCCTCCCCTGGGCCTCTACTCTTAAAGGTCTCACGATCCTCTCAAACAGTGCCACCCAGAGACACCGAGCATTCCAACACGCGAGCCTGTGGGGGAAGCATCTCACATTCAAACCACAACAGTGTCCAACAAAAGATAACAGATGGTAAGGTGGCGTCCGAGTTGAGAGATGGTCCTTGGATATTCAGGTGAGCACTCTTAGACTGTCTGAGCAGCCTATGCGGGCTGTGCCTCTTAGGTCCTGTTCTTCCTCCTGAGGTGCGGTTGTGGGAATCATCATCATCTTCACATGGTAAAGGTTCTTCCGTCACCTTGCGTGTTTAGCATCAGCTCAGTTCATAATTATGTTTGCAACCCAGTGAAGAACTAAAGCGACTGTAATGGCTACTCTTCACTATTGCTCTGAGTGAACACCCAAAGTCAAACAACTTATGGGAGAAAGGGAGACTTACTCAACTTACAGTTCCACAGGGGAAATAGATATATTCTTTCACAGCGAGATGGCATGGCTCTCGGGCTGAGGCTGGCAGGCTAAGTCACAGCAGACTTCCACATGGCTTCAGCATTCCTGGAACATCTCTACTCCTGTATTCTGTGGTCCCTTTTCTATGGTCCATTACTGGGAGATTCCTATAAGATCTATGTAGGTTGCCCTGGAGTCTAAAGCAAGTATAATTCCTTCAGGTGGTCTCAGTTGATCCTTCCAGGTGTGTTCTCAGTCAATCTTAGTTAATACCAGGTGTGTCAAGTTGACACCCAGGATTAACTATCACAGTGTCCATCCACATCAGAATGTTTTGCAGCTATCCAAATTAATGTCATATGTCTGCACAGTTCTTACTACCTTTCGTCCATCATGGTGGTGAAGATGACTGACTTTCTCATGCCATCTTTAATTTGATCCTTGCCTTGCACTCTTAGTTCTTCTCCCTCCTAGACAAGTACGGTCACAATCAGGCCCTGACAGTTTGCCAGAACACTGATGAATCACTTGACTTGAATTCAAGTTTAACAATGTCTTTGTCAAATTTCCTGATCAGTTCCTGACTTTCCTTAAATTTGTACATGTGATGCGGCTGCCAATTCTCTTACTATCTTAGGAAAGTTATTCAAATTCCAGTTGCCGGGGCATTAAGTGAGGACAACAGACCTTATAGAAATGTTACAAAAAATAAATTAGTCAATGTGTGCGAAGAAAATACAGTTGCTTTCTGTGGAGTATGACATATTATTGACAAATACAATGCTACATGAAATTACAAAGTAATATAGGCATAGTATATTATATATACATGTTTGCATGTGTATAACTATTTCTTATAAAGTCCTTGCTATTTGGAAAGAGGTTTTTGATTCTTTTTTTTTGCATTTAAGTTTGGACAGTTTATACTGGTATTTTCAAGCTCGTCAACTCTCTAGCTAGGTCCAGTTGATGAACAAGCACATCCATTCTTGGTATTTCATTTTATTTTTTAAATAAATCTATTAAATTTACATTTTTTACATTTATTATTATTTTTCTGGTTTTATAACCATGTTGTGTACTCACCCTGCTTCCCTCCATCCCCCCTCCCTCCCACTCTCCTTCCTTCCCTTCATAAATCCATCCCACTCCCTCCCACCCACCTGCCTGGCCGCGTCTATGCTCAAGGTTACTCCTGGCTTGTCTACTCTTGTAGGGGTTTATCCATCTTGTGGCATGCCAAGTTGCTTCTCTTTGAGCTGCCCCACTGATGGGGACATTTCCCTTCACTCATCCAGCTTTAGTCCCCAAGGTTTCCACTGTATGTTTTCACGTCTCTTGAGTTCCTCTATAGTCTGTGGGGGCTTGTTGGTATGTCAGTCATTATGCAAGTCTGGTAAGGACGAGTCTCCCTGCAGTGAATTCCTGGGTGTGACAGTCTTGCCTTGAGTGAAATGTCTTGTCTAATGGTGAACCTTCATTTCTAATATAGTGCTTGTTACTTCTAACCTTTCCTTTGGATTTTTTGAGTTTCCATCTCTCCGAGTTGAAAAGTAATTTTGTCTACTTTTTCCATTTAAGAATTAACATAGCAATCATAATTATTTTTATTACCTGTCTGCTATGTCTAAAATTTTTGTCATATCTAAATCTGTATCTGATGCTTTCTTTGCCTTCAGACAGTGATTTTTGTTGTCTTCTAGCCTATCTTATGATTATTTACTGAAAGTTGGATATAATTTCCTAGGTAACAAAAATAAGATTAAATAATCCTTTTAGTGTAAGCTTTTGTGTTAATTTGGTTACATTTGAGTTACTAACTTTTTTGTAATTAATCTAATACTTCGAACTTTCTGTCCTCACTTGTGTCTTCATGGCTGCCTTAGGTTCTACTGAAAGGTTCTTCAGCAGCATCTTGCTGATCTAATCTATGGTTGCAAATCCCTGTTACTATAGTTTAAGTTTGTGGAAAAGGGGAAGGTCACTGTTCTATAATCTTGCAGATAAACTTCAGTCATTCAGTGACCTGCGCTATTGTGGCTGACTTTTAACCTCGGCCATCAGAAGCTTTGCTTAGCTGAGACGGAAAAGCTATAAGGGCTGTGATCGGTAACTGTCTATTCCCCAGGTGGGATAAAGGCCTGGGGGGAGAATTTTCTCCTGCATAAGGGAACCCAGATGTGGAGAAGGCTCTGGCCAAATCACGGAATGATGTTCTCCTATCCTTCCAGACGCAGGAGAATTTTCCTGGGTTCTTTCATAAGATGCTCATGAACATCTGGAAGTAAAACCAAGACGGTGGCCTGGGAGCTTCAAAGAAGCTTCCCGTGCTCAGCCTCAGCAAATGGTGAAATGATTATTGAGGTTTTCCTAATACCATAGCTCCTTCAACTTAGCTCTGAATGAACACACCCCAACACCCCAACTGTGACTTTCTCTCTAGATTTGAATGATGATGATGATGATGATGGGGGGGTGATGATATGATCTTTGTGCTGCACCCTTATCCAACCATGTTGTTTGACAAGGTCCGGCATGGCAGAATATTGTTTCAAGGAAACAATTTCTGGAAAAAGGACAAGGCATTATTTGATATAAATAAGAGAAATAAGGAAAATATGGAGATTGTCAGGCCTAAAGCCTGCCCGCTGGGGAATGATGCATTAACATCTAAATAGGCAGTTGCTAGGTGCTAGGGGTTCCTCCCTATGTAAATTAAGTTTTGCCTCTGGCAGGAGGAACCCTTCCTCTGGGAATTGGGTGTGCCTCCTATCTGTTCTTAGACCCCTTTTGTTTTTCTCAGGACTGGCTAGGTTATCAGTCCCCTTATAATCCCTCCCTTATGCATTTGAGAAATCTAAGAGAGTTCAACCTCCTTGGTGTATCTTAACTAAATCCCCAAAACAGTGACAACAGAGTAGACCTAGATTCTGTGACTATTTGGTGGAGCATTATAGATTAGATCTATTTGGAGACACTGGGGGAATGGTCCTGTTAGTGCTTTTACCCTCAAGCAATGGATTAGGTTCTTGAACATTGTTTATCCTAAAGGTGGTTCCTGCTTACCTGGGAGCTTACCTGACTCTTCATTTTTCCTCTGTTTGTGAGTGTAGAGACTCATTCTTTGCACCCTGGATTTTCTAATATAAGCCCTGCGAGTACTTCAATAAATGGGTTCAGATTCACTCAGCCTGGAGCTGTCTGTCTGTTCTCCAACCACTGACTCCTTGTCCACTTAGTGGGGGGACCCTGGATCCAGGTTGCAGCTGGACTGCAACACCTTTGACTTCAAGTATTTGGTAAACATGAAAAGATGTTTCTCGGGCTGGAGAGGTGGCTCAGGGGTTAAGCCTCTGCCTTGTAGGCGGAAGGTCCTGAGTTCGGATCCCAGATCCCACGTATAGACGCCAGGCGGAAGCGGGGGCGGCCTGCGCTTCTGATCCTGGTAGGGTGGAGCCTATGAATCCCGGGGCAGAAGGAGGTGGAGGCGTCCATGGTGGTTCGCGAATCGTCCGTGGTTCTACACACACACACACAGACACACATGTGCGCACACATACACATGCACATGCGCACAGTTGAATAACTAATAATAATAATTAAAAAAAAAAGAAAAGATGTTTCTCTTTCAAAGTTTTTTGTTTGGGGACTTGTTTTTAAGCTATCAGGACAGAGCGACAAGTTCACTGCTGTCTCTGTATCAAGGCTTAGCCAATGAGAGCAACTCAGAAATTCTTGGTGGCTACACTGTGACTTGGAACCAGCTTGCTGTCCCAGAGGTTCCTCTGAGGTTCCAGAAGAGGATAAATTCTGGTTGGTATTCAGTAATTTAGTAATATTCATTTTGTATCTATAGTATTTCAGGCTCTACATTAGGTTCTGGAGATGTAGTATGAACAGATAGGGATGACCACACAATTGTTTCTTGAGCCAGAGTTCCCATGAAACCCGGCCTTGTCCAGTCCCTTCGACCTCCAGCTTCTCCATACTATCTCACATGCATCCTTCCCTCTCTCTTCCTCCCCCCACCAGGAAGCTCCTTCTCCATGTTCTTCACTACTTCCCTGAGCCAAATTCAAGTGTCCTTTCCCTGAGGAGACACAACTTTTGCATCTAAAGTGAAAATCCTGTCCTCTGTATTCCTACTGGTCTGTTTTGCATATTTCTATAGTGACAACTTGGAAAGATGTCTGTGTATGGCTTAATAATATAGCACCTCAAGTTGGAAGATGGCAAGAACGTTGCCTATATCTCAGAGTGGCATGTGGTTTGCAAGAGAGCAGGGTACATGGGCCTTGTTGACTGCTTCTTGTCCATTTATCACTAGACTTTCACTAACATACAGAACAGGATGGGGACTCACTGAAGACCCAGTGACATACACTGCTAGAGTCTATGAAGGGTAGCTGGGGACAGTAGTGTCTGCTGAATGCCACTGACTGTGGAACTGAGTCTAACTTCTCAGGCACACCCGCTTTCCTGCAAGCATCAGTCCCTGGTTTCCTAGGACAACATCCATTTTCTGAGATCAAGGCTGCTGATCATAAGCTCCTTTGGTGTGATGATCCCCAGCCCTTGGCTGTACTCAACGTACACTTGACTCTGAAACTACTACACGGTATCAGAAATGTGGGCTGTGTTACCATCAATCATTTTATTTGTAATTCAATTTACGCATCTGCACTAAACAACTCCAAGTCTTTCTTGTTAAAAATAACCGTGTGTTTCATAGAGATTTCTATAAATACATCCAACTTTATGATGCTTTCCATATATAAACAGTGTGGTTTCTGCACTGTTGACACGCAGACACATATGCATTCTGGGCTGCTCACTCCGCTTTGCCAAGAAATGCTCTGGATGAATGCATGGAATTCCCTTTTTTCCAGAGTCAAACATATGGTTTTGGCACTAGAATTCAGACCAGCCCTATGTTCAGTACAAAAATGGAATGTACTGGATTTGCTTGGGTCGAAGTTGCTCACGCAACTCACAGCGCCAAATGCCAAGGCCTCCTCAGAATTTATTTAAGTTGATTTTAGGTATGACACACGATCAAGACCAGTACTCACTTTCCTTTGTCTGCTCTGGATGTTGGTTTGTTCCACCACCCACATCCACTACCCAGTTACACGTTTCTGTGTGACCAGAGATGGCCCCGTGGTGTCAAATAAGGACTGGCCAGAAATTCCCACATCAATCATCAAGAGGATTATCCGCAGATCTTAAAAACTATGGCAGCAGCTGAGTTTAATAGTTTTCGTTATAATCATACTCTGTTCAGATGCAAAAATAAAGAGATGATTTTAGAGTTTATGCACTGTTTGCACTCGCAATATAACAAGACTGCTCATTAAATCCTTTGACCTGTATTGCGTGGTCTTGCTGGATCGCAAGTCCCTGGAAAAGAACTGCTGCTATATTCTGAGGTCCCACCAGTGCCATCTTTTGTTCAAGGAAGCACTATTGAAGCTTAACTGTATGTCAATCACGATAGTGAAAACTGAGGATATCACTTCAACTATATAAAGGACCTACAGAAAATGAACCAGAATGGGTAGAAACAATACAAAATGAACAGTTAAATATGTAGTAAATGAGCCAAAATAAATGGGAGCGAGACAGGGTGTCATCTAAGTATAAATCTAATCGAATGAGGGTAGTGAGCAGCTGCTGACATCTGAGTGAATGAGCAAGAGTGTGAATGACCGCTGTGACTCGGGCAGTGAGCGAGGGCAAAGGTGGTAAGAAACGGGGTCACAAACATACACATGACGAGGTCCCAGGCTACATAGTGACTCCTGTCTCTTGCTTCAAAAATAAGTAAATGGTAAGAGGAAAACATGTTACCTCCCAGAAGTGGCCATCCACGGGGAGGTGGATTTCCAGGATTCTGGACCTGCCAGCTTGAGGCGACGCAGGGTTACAGGACCTTCCATTCCCCACTGGAGAAATGACCAGTTTGCCCGCAGACTCACCAACCACCCTATTCATGTAGCAACAGTCACGTTCAGGCCCAACAGCGTCCACTGGCAAAAGAGGGGCCGCAGCGCATCTCACCAGGGCCTCCCAGACCCCCTTTCCATCTCTCTGGTCAGATCTGGTCACATACCACAAAAATCTCATGTGTAGCAACGAGAAAGCCCACCTTGGCTGAATGGAGGGGCAAGACTTATCCTTAGGTCTCTTTTCCTCCACAGAGTCCTATGGAGAAAAAATGCACACCAGAACAAAGCCCAAGCTGTGACCTCAAGGACGAAAGGACAGCAGGATGGAGAGTGTCACTACGGATGGCCAGCCACGCCCAAGATGGAAGGTACCCACTCCAGATGGCCAGCCACGCCCAAGATGGAAGGTACCCACTCCAGATGGCCAGCCACGCCCAAGATGGAGGGTACCCACTCCAGATGGCCAGCCACGCCCAAGATGGAGAGTGTCACTAAAGAAGGCCAGCTATACCCAGAATAGAAGGTGTCACAATAGACGATCAGCCACACCCAAGATGGAGAGTGTCACTGCAGACAACCAGCCATGCCTAGGATGGAGGGTGTCACTACAGATGGCCAGCCACGCCCAAGATGGAGATGACCAGCCATGCCCAAGATGGAGATGACCAGCCTCACCCAAGATGGAGGGTATCCACTACAGATGGTCAGCCACACCCAAGATGGAGGGTGTCCACTACAGATAGGTCAGCCACACCCAGGATACAGGTATCCACAGCAGATGAGCAGCCAAGCCCTGGATGAAGGGCATCCACTACAAATGGCCAACCAGCCCAAGATGCTCACTAGAGATCACCGGCCGAATAATAAGTCAACTACTTATGCCGTGCACTCAGACACACTCACGCCAAGATCCATTTGCCACTGGTTCAGTTCACTCACTATCAACTTGGGCAGTAGCCATAAAAGCATTTCTAACTTTTGGATGTTTATAAAACAGCCCCCATGTTTTAAGTCTGCAAAGATAAGTGGAAATCACCAAAAACCTCCCACGAACACTTCAAAGTTCTGGGCCAGGGACTTTCTTTCAATCAGTTCAGTTGAATTTTTATCCTGACACCAAGATTCCACTGTCTAGGGCACAGATGAACGGGCCGTGGTCAAGGCCAGAAAGTTGTTCTCAAGCTTGTCTTTGTGAGAGTGCAGCAATGTTGTACTTCCAGAGAGGAAAGAAAATGTTTGTTTTGTTCCTTGTGTTTTGAATGGTAGCTTGCCATAAATTCATTTGATTTTTCTTCTGACTGCATTTGATTTCCATCTGTGTTGGTGCCTCAAATAAATAAGTCAACTACTTATGTCATGCTCTCAAACCTACTGGTGCTATGATCGGTTTTCCACTGGTTCAACAGCTGGGGGATTTGATACCGATAGAATTAGTGAAAAGTTAAAAACTAAATAACAGGTCTCCTTTCTAGCCACCAGTATAGACAAATACCGGCTACTGGAACCTATTTCCCATAATATGCACACTTCAGTCTGAATTTCACATTCCAGATCTTTTAGGGAAGGAATCAAGTCAGGTGGTGAATAAAATTCTCTTTGAGCAAGCATTTGTTATCCAGACTTGCTTTCCGCAGATGGAGAAGATGTTTATTCTTTATGTCTGTACTAGTTACTCTTAACTGTTGCTGTGAGAGAACACTCAAATTTAAGAATTTAAGAGAGACGGGAGATTTATTCAACTTACACTTTCAGAGGGGAGATATAGTCTTTCATGGTGGAAAAGGCATGGCGGGTTGGCAGAAGCCCCCATCTGAGAGGCTGAGAGCTGCAAGAATCCTCGCTGCAAAAGCAGATCTCTCCCAGAAATAGGACTAATCCACTTCAAGGCCCTCGTCCTATGACGGCCTTCCTCCAGGAAGCCTCCACTTCTTAAAGATCCCATGACTTTCCCAAACATCTGAGACCGGAAGAGATGCCTTTCAAACCATGACAAGATCCTTGTTTCTCTCTTCTACTGCCAGCACGTCCCTGTCTCTGAAGGACCATCGACCATCGCAAAGGCAAAACTCTCCCAGATCTCCTCAGCCGCTCTGCAGGATTTTGCTCCATAATCTTCTTGCCTTTCACTTCCTGTTATAATCTGGAGGCGGCATCGTCAGATTACAAGGTCAATTCTACCTCCTGAATGGATTGGTGGAGCCTGTGATCACTGGAAATCAGAAGAGGCCAGAGGCTGAGCGTGACTCGGGGACATATGGCCACACTCACAAGGCAGAGCGTGACTTGTACTCGGTGTACATGACCACACCGAATCTATGGTCCTAAGAGACACATTCTCTCGCTTCAGAGCAAAAGTCAAAGGCCATAACACTGGAGTATTGTGGTTTCATTTTCTGGTTTTGCAGAGAAAGCCAACTGGATCAACGCACAGTTTCAATCACTTGGTGACGACACAGCAGCAACAGATAAATCAGGGGAACTGGAGGCGATGAGACCTGTAAGCAAGAAGACCAAGGAGGAGGAGACACAGGGAATTACGGTCTTCTAGTCCATTCTTGAAACGATTATGTTTCAAGAGCCAGGGCCAGCCTGGTATGGAGAAGGCGTCTCCTTTCCTGCAGAGCGGCAGTGTGATGGTTAGGGGAGTTCTGGTGGGTCCTGTGCCCAGACTGGGTAAGTGGCAGAGTGGGGAAGACACAGGAGCTTCCTGGCCGGGTCGCACAATATCAGGACTCCCACCTGTCTTGAGGATGGGTACTCTTCTATCTGCTGATTTCTTAGTATCTCTCTCTGTGGGACCCAAGAACGGAGCGTTCCACTCTGTTCCCACCTTCTGTGACAGCCTTACACATTCCATCAGGTTCTGCGCTCTGCACCCACTTGCCAGCCACCCCACCGAGCCACGTGGAAATGCCTCCGTGTCACTGGGAAGCCTCCTTCCCCGTCAGAGCTCCACGCTCTGATATCTTTCTCCACTTTCGGGGTGGAGTCTTCTCCGTAGCTCTGACCTGACACATTACCGACTCAGAGGACCCTTTTCTCCTTGTTCTTCCTGGGAGAGCCTGTCGGGAGCCTCGCTCTTCAGCAATGTCACACACACCGTCCTCGCCCAGGTCCCTTCCATCCCACACCATCTGTCACGATTTCCTCTAAGCTAGTTCCCAGCTCCAGGTGCATCCCATCTCAGTTTCTTGCCGCTGTTGTGATAAAATGCTCTATCCAAAACAGCTTGAGGGAGAGAGGGTACCTTGGCCCAGGTCACACAGTCAATCCATCATGTCAGGGAAGGAAGCCACGGTGTCACACCAGCAGGAACTGGAGAGAACTGGTCACATTCATCAACAAGCAAGAGCAGAAAGGAATCAATCAATGTATGCATGCTGATAGCTGCCTAGCTCCTTTCTTGTATGTTTAGCATGTATAGTGGTCCCTCCCACCTCTATTAACCTGATAAAGATAATCTCCTGAACAAACCATAATTCAGAACACCAAAGACCCTTCATTATTCACCTGGAACCAGACCAGCCAAATCTCTCCCCATCTTAAAGCTCAAGGAACCACAAGGAAGAGGGAGCGGCAAGATTGTAGGAGCCTAAAGATGGGGAGGACCAACAATATGCAAGATACTCCACACAACTCAAGGCTACAGCAGCCAGAATTGGACTTTGCTTGACCTGCACAATGGCTGACGTGCCAATGACCCCCCCAAAGTCTAGCATGGATCCCAGGGGAGAAGGCTCCAGACAGTAGGATTCTTAGAGGCAAGGGATTAAACAGTCATAACAGAGTTCCCATGTTAACAGGGAGCCCAAGAAGGGGCTGTGGGCTATGCCACTGAGTCCTGAACCCTCACTAGGGTGGAGGACTCAGAGGTTTGGCATTCACACAAAAGGATGCTTCAGGGGATGGGAGGGAGGAAGGGGGAGGTGCTGGGAGAGGGAGAGGGAGAGGGAGAGGGAGGGGAAGGGAAGGGAGTGAAAGGAAGGGGGGAAAGGGTGAAGAGTGCAATGGGAGATGACTGGGTAGTGGAAAAGGGAGGAAGAGGACAGAGTGTTATTGAGCTTGTATGATTAGGAAAAAATAAATTGTGAGAGAAAAAAGATAATCCCCTAAAGTGATACCCAAAGGCTATAGATTCTGGACCTAAATCCAGGGCTCATCAGGTTGTCAAGGAGACTAGCCGGCCTTGCCCTGCACAGGTCTGCATGCTAATGAAAGCCCATTGCTGTTTTCTCTGTCCGTCGCCAGGGCTCTGGGTGGTAGCTGGAGTTGCACCTGGGCTACTGCAATAGACTTTCTATCATCTACCTACATCAGGCGACCCCGACTCCGATCAAGTTGGTAATCTGTGGCCAGAGTGAGTGTTTCTAAAAGCATTTGCATTTGTGTGTGTGTGTGTGTGTGTGTATGTGTGTGTGTGTGTGTGTGTGTGTGCGCGCGCGCTGTGTGTACAAGAGGGCATTTGAGTGTGTGTTGCCTGTGGAGGTCCAAGGATGACATCAGGAATCAGCCTGGATTGTTCTACCTCCTTATTGCTTTACACTGGGGTTTCCCAGGCAGGCAGCCACCATGTCTGCCTGGTGTTTTGCAGAGGATCAGAACTCAGTCCTTTTGCTTGCCAAGGCAAAGACTTTAATCCCTGAGTTGTCTCTGCAGTCCTTCAAATCAACTATGAAGACATTAGTTACCCAGTAGATCTCTGAATTCTTGAACACAGTTTCAAAGGCTTTTTCTGATCCACTCTCCTGTTATCTCTGATTTCACCCCTTAACAGAGTTTCAAAGACTTTCTCTGATCCATTCTCCTTTTATCTCTGATCTCACCTCTTACCTCACTTCTTAGCACCCCTAACGCCCTTCGAAGGTTACAGAACGATCAAGAAGCTAACTGTAGATGTTCTCGTCTCCTTAGACAGGCAGTTCAAGTGGGTAGACACAAGTTTGCTCACCAGCCTCTGGCTTGGGGCCACTGTATAAACAAAACCTGTTTGCTGCTCGTTTCCATGGCTCCAGAAACCATGTGGACCAACAGTGAAAGCTCCAGGCATCCCAAGGGTCCAGATGTTCGACATCATGTTGACAAACAGGGCAAGATGATCGAGAAGGAACATTCACTTTCTCCAGTCAGACGCAGCTTTGGGATCCATCAAAGAGATAAACATACCCAAGTGGCTTTCGAGAGATAGTGAGGTCCAGGTAGACCTCTAAACAGGAGGGGTACAGACCTCTCCTTGTACTCTGGTGACAATAACGTCACCCCACACATGACACATCATTATCAACACTTCACCTTGTGATTAGATAGAGCTTCCTGCAGTCCCTGAAGCATCTAGAAGTATCTAGAAGCTTCCATAGACACCTTGACCTACATTAAGCACTGCTACACATAAATTGTTTTGACCTGAATTGAGTGCTTTTGTGCACAAACCAATTTAGGAATCTGGAAGATTCAGCATTAGGCTGCGGTCTGAAGCTTACATTTCTAGATCTGCACCTCACTGCCAAGACGCACTTGAAGAGCTGAGGGAAGACGGGTTCAGATGGCAGATGTTTCCTCCAAACAGTAAAGGCTGGATGTAAGGATTCAGTGACAAGTAATGATGCTCTTGTTTACAGTCACCCAAAGGGGAAAAACAAACAGTGATTTAGCTTAGCTGTCAAGTCTGTAGGAAAGGCAGAAGATGGGGTACAGCCACTCTGGGGATTACAGGGAAGATGCTTAGAATTGCAGCTAGAAAGCGTTGCTCAAGAAACAACGGGAACTGAAAAGTCAATTACCTACAAGGTCAAAGAGCACCTCCAGCTCCAATCAGGATGCAGCCAAGGGCAATGCGGGAACAGCAAAACTGAAAACAACAAACCATAATTCAGAACACCAAAGACCCTCCATTATTCACCTGGAACCAGACCAGCTAAATCTCTCCCCATCCTGAAGCTCAGGGAACCTCGAGGAAGAGGGGGTGGCAAGATTGTAAGGACCCTAAAGATGGGGAGGACTGACGAGATACTCCACACAAGTCAGAGCTGCAGCAGCCAGATATAGCCACAGTGTGATTGGACTTTGCCTGAGCTGCACAATGGCTGATATGTCAAAGACCCCCCCAAATCTAGCATGGATCACAGGGGAGAAAGCTTCAGGCAGTAGGATCCTTAGAGGCAGGGGGTTAAACAGTCATAACAGAGTTCCCATCTAGTGGGAGCCTGTAGGGGCCCTGGGCTATGCCACTGAGTTCTGAACCTTCACTAGTGTGGACAACTTAGGACTGGCACCTACGCAAAAGGATGCTCTAGGGGATGGGAGGGAAGGAAGAAGGGGGAAGAGTACAATGGGGGATGACAACAGGGGAGGAGAACGGGGTGCTTATTGAGCCTGTATGATTAGGCAAAAACAAAAGTGTAATAAAAAGAAAATAAAAAAAACAAGTACCTATGAAGATAGTTTATAGAATTTGTGTCCAAATCAGCCAAAAATGAAGTTCATCAACTACAACCCACATCGATAGAGATTTGCTGGGGATTTTACACTATGCAGGCAACATCTGCTGTTAAGAAACTGACTGAAATTAGCTGTGGCTTGGAGAATCTTCATTACTGTTGGGCCGGGGGGATGCTCAGCAGGAAATGTGCTCGAAAACTTCAGGACCAAGCGTTGGAGCCCCCAACCCACATACAAGCCAGGCGGTATGACTACTTAAGCTCCCAGCACTCGAGGCAGAGACGGAAGATGAGCTGGAGTAGTCAACTGGCAAGCTCTAGATTCAACCAAGAGACTCTGTCTCAACAAATAAACTGAAAACCATCCACGAGTCAACTGCCATCCACTTTGGGGCACCACACATATGCACATATGTGTGCATGCACCCTTCCACACAGAAAGACCTAGGCACATTTGAACACAGAAACCGCACAAGCGCGGACAATGACTGCTTCCCTAAATGTGTGTTCTGCAGACGCGGTGTGTGCAATTGCTCATTGCAACGCTTATCGAAGCCCCAGTTTATTGAAGTCGGTGGACAAAGTATTTTTTTCCCCAAAGGGCATTTTCGAGGCAGGAGGTTGGCAGTGCACATGCACGCAGAGACTCAAACACAAACTTGCGGTACAGATGAGCAGAGGCACCAGCGCCCACAGCCCTTCTCAAAGCAGGATAAATCTGAGTAGAAAAGTGCTAACTCATTACACTTCTTCTGTTATATAAATGCGTTATCTTTCTCGTTATATGGAAAGTGACATGAATATGTTGCTCAGCTATTGCCCTTGTAGGAAACCAGTTGAGCAAAAATAGCTTGTGCGGATGTTGTACAAATGGTAATTTTGGCGACATCAGCCATGTACCTTTTGGAATTTTCCTGGGGAGAGATGTGGGGCCTGAATCAAGGGCTCTTCAAATATGATTTCAGCTCCAGAATGGCCTGAAGTTCTGTGGATTTGGCAGTTCTGGACAGGATGGTCTTCATGGGGAGAGAGCCCTTATTTGTTAAGTCCTGTAGCCCTAGGTCTTGAAGAATTTTGTGACTTCTAAGAAAGAACATGTGGCCCAGACGATAGGAGGACGATGAGGGTGTTTTGTCATTTTCCAGGACGGCAAAAAGTTGAAAGCTTCCCTTTAGCAATCAGGAGGTAGCCCAGAGCCTCATTAAGTTCCACGACACCCCATCCACTCACGTGAACACATAGGAGTAATGAAAGTTGTGAGTGGAAAACTCCTTGCCACATGGGACACAAAGATGATGGTGAGGCCAAGTTCGTGGAATTCGTACATTTGGTTATGATTAGCCGCAACTAGTGTACAGTAAAAATGCATCCAGAGCGTTAGTGCGTGCTGAGCAGAAGGCGCAGAGTTCTTTAAAGTTCTGTTCTATTATTAAATTCTGGCCGCTTTCATATTAAACTACAATTAAATGGTCTCGTTGGTTCGTTGGGGTAGGTTTCCATTCAAAATGAATGTTTGTCAACAGATGCCTTTGTAAGCAGCTGTGGTTTTTCTTGGGTACAGAGACCATTATCTACACCATCTGGCCACTCCAGGGCAGCGTCTCTCCTTGAGACCCTCTCCCTCTCCCTACCTCCATAATAATTTACGATCTCTCATTTGTTTGGTTCCGTCAGAGAACCTGTCATCCAATCACACCTCATGGAATCATACTTGTTTAAAAAACAAGAAAAGGAAACCGAGGGATTAAAAAGGTTATCAGAGGTGATGAGATCTTCGCAACATGTCACCAAACTGCTATTTCCTTTTTCATTTTCCCCCTGATAAGGGGGGGAAAAGTCAACTTCAAGAAAGAGTAATGCTACGCTAATATCTTGCAAAAGAAATGGCTTCCAAATATAAATATTTCCTGGTGTTTATTTAATCTTGGAAAATGTGACCACTTCAACAGCTTGACTTTTCCAGGGCTTATCACGCCAACCCCGCTTAGCTGGGGGGCAGAGCTAGTCACAGAGGGATAACCAAGAGGAAGGAGTGAATGTGTTGCGTTAAGAACCTCTGGGCATCACAAGAGCTAAGCTCTTAGGTACGAGACCAGAAGCAAGTTTTAAAAACACAGAGCATTATGGGGAAGTGGCATTTTTCATGAACTAAGAGGTGACTATGTAAGGACGTGGTAACCAAAAGAAAATAATTAAAAGAAACCTAAGTCATACCCTTACAGTGATCTTACTATGGATATGTAAAATTGTTACAATCATGCAGGATTTTTAAAGCAAAATTGTAATGGGGAAAACAAATGTTGGATATGAAGTAAAGATGTACTATTTCCAACGTGATACTGAGTCTGTCAATGACCCAACAAGTCTAGAAGGTCAGCTTAAGTAATATAAAAATTAATATAAAAATATGAACATAAAGACGCTTCTCCTCTGTTATCCCAGCAAGCATTTAGCGTGTGATATTAGTCAAGTTGGTTAGGAAATATGACAGACTTTTACTTGAAAGGATAATTGATGCAGAAAAAACAAAGGAAACAAAATATTTGAAGTAAGCTGTATAAACTCATTGCATAGAATGTAATAAATCATATAATAAAGATTCAATAACCAACTGTTCTTTTGTTACTCTTAGATCATTTTGCAAAGTCTTACACTTAAATTATTTATCGAATAAATACTTTAGGAGGCCAAACATTTGTCACAGCAGATAAACAGAGGCATACTATGCTTACTGGTAGTTCTTTCAAAGTTTCCTGGAATAATTTAAGTGCCAGAAAATTCTAGCATTTTCTTACAAATGCTATGTTATACAGAAATTTACTTGACAATGACTACCAATAGTTGCTAACATCGGAGAAAGAGACCACTCACTAAGACCCTTCCAACCAAGAGAGCAAAGTAGTTTAAAAAAGAAAACAACTCTTAGCACTGCTTTGACCCCCCATCTGTCTAACAACTTACAAGAAGCACAGAGAATCGCATGCAAAATGACCTCCATGTGATGGGATCTTCACTGAACCCCAACCTGTGGGAAACTCAACAGAGGACAGATTAACTTCAGCAAAGACGGGTAAGGGAAAGAATAAATCACAGAATGAGCCATAAATTCAGACCAACATCACTGGTCATTTGCAATGCGTGGACCTCACTGGGATTAAGAAGCAGAAAAGGAGATTCACCAAATTATAAGAGGGGCATGGAGATGGCTTTAGATATCCACTCACCTGGTGACCAGGAGGAGGTCACTCTCTGGTGGAAATGACTGTCTTCCATTTGCACACCATAGCATGTCTGCACCTGATCTCTCTCCCACTCTCTGTCAAGTGAATAATAAAAATACTAATATACCCACATATTCAAGTATTTCCGTCTTGAGAGATACAATGCTGACCATATGTTTAGTGCCTCTCCTAGGACGCATGCTTCTGTATGAGACATGAGGTCACTCTTGGGCTCTGTCACTCTCTGCACCTCACCATACACCTGACCCCCCACTTGACCTACACTATGTAACAGACATCTGTAAGCCCCATAAACAGCCCTCCCCAGATCACAGATCTGCCTGGTGTCTTGTTCCCTGATCTTCATCTTCTAGAGAGACCCGTGGAGATAAAAACAATTCTGTTCTTTAGGCCACCCCACCTATGACGTTTTATAATGGCTGCTTCATCTAAGACTCAGGAAATGTGCTTTAAATGAAATTTTAACCTAAACTAATTATCTCCATTCATAATGCTCTTTGGATTTTTTCTGCAAATGAAATAAATTTAGTCTGGTATAATGAAGTCAGATTTCACTAGAATTTCTGGAGTATGGTATCATATCTGACTATTATTTTTTAATATTTTATTTATTTTGTGTGTGTGTGTGTGCATGTGCGTGTGCGTGTGTGTGTATGTGTGCATGTGTGTGTATCAGAGGGCACTGTGTGTCCCTGTGGAAGACCAAGGGTGACTTTGGGAATCATCCTGGATTGCTTCTACCTCCTTGCTTCGCTCTGAGATGTCCCAGGCTCCACCCACCAGGCCTGGAAGTACAGGCTGCTGCTGTTTCCCCCTGCTGGTGTTTTGTTTTGTTTTTTAACGTGGGACCTGGAATCTGAACTCAGGATCTTCTGCTTGTGGGAGAGACAGAGTCTTAACCTCTGAGCAATCTCTCCAGCCCCTGAGAGAGATTATTATTTTTTATGTAATGATATATTTTTATTTTTATCGTAACCACTATAGATATGATCGAGGAAACAAAAGTTGACTTTCAATGCAACATATAGACTCATCAATGTAAAAAGCTGCACAGTCTTGAAATGCCCTCGCTTTTTCCACTTCCCTTAGTTACAGCTTAGGAATGCCATAAAAAGCCAAGCTGTATCAAAGGATTTGAGGGTTTCGGATGACACTAATCGGCTGAGAACCAAACAAATCCATCCTGTGGGTCAGATATTCAGCTTTCCAGAGAAAGTTCCAGAAACGTCTTCCCAAGTGAGCTGGGCTGACAGTCAGCTGCCAAGACATCAGCCCCTCTGTTTTCTGAAGCCGTACTTGTGCACAGCCCATAAACAACTGTCAGAAGACGCCGCACATCTGGACAGCACAGATGCTAATTTTGGTTGGGAAAAAAAAAATAAAACAACTATGGCCCTGGTTTTAATTTACACGGAATTTTGATCAGGGGAGAAATCATACTCGGAGCAACTCTGATGTGTCTATGGACTGTGTGGTAACGCTCAGAGATGCCACACACAGAAGACGGTGATAAATAAAACATACGAAGGGAGATGGCACAGAAGCTTTGTGTATCTCCTGCACTGTAGATTCACAGACCAGCAAGCAGGAACTCACTACTGCACTGCAGACCTGGGATTGAAGATCCACGGCAGACACATAAATATTCTTGGGCGTGTCTATTTACTAGAACACAGACAGGCACTAGCAGAGCATGATGTTGATTCATGAGAAATACTGAGACGTCTCTCCTGCCTTATGGGACCGGCTGAGCCTTGTGCCTTGGAAAGACCAAAGGAGTCAGGGATTCTGGTACGTTCACTAACTCAGAACACTTGCAGCATCTAACCTGTGTGTCTGTCGTGTTCTGAATGCGAGCTCTCCCCCACAGGTGCATGCGTTTGAATCTTAGCTGATGTTAATGTTTGGGAAGGTCCTGGCACCTTTAGGAGGTGAAGGCTTGCTGGAGAAAGCAGGATGGGAGGGGAGTGGGGGGGTACACACTTGAGGTTTAGTAGCCCCACCCTGCTTCTAAAGTTTGCCTCTTGCTGTCTTTGCCTCCACAACAGTGGCTGTGACCTTAGCCACTTCCAGTTTCTGCCACCCGCCATGCCTTTTTTGCCATAATGGACTGCATCTCCCCTGCAGAGCCATAAACCGAATAAAATCTCCTTTCTCCCCTCGAGTTGCTGGGAGAACGTCAAGTTGGGGAGACAGCTCAGGGTTAAAGCGTTTGCATTACAAGCATGAGGATCTGAGTTCAAATCCCCAGGACTTGTTAGTAATCCCAGGGCTCCTCTGGGGATGGAAGGTGGACACAGGAGGCAGAAGAAGCCCCAGACATCTGCACTAGCCTGGCATCCACAGCGAGCCAGCTGGCCTGGCATCCACAGCGAGCCAGTTGGCCTGGCATCCACAGCGAGCCAGCTGGCTTGGCATGGACAGTGTCTAAAACAGTAAGACCTGGCCTCAAAAACAAGATGGAGGTAGAACCAGCACCCAAGGCTGTCTTCTGACCTGGCAGATGATGGCAGACAGAGAGACAGACCAACCGACAGACAAACATGCACACACGCACACGCGTACACACGCACGCATGCACAGCGTCTATTCCAGCCATTTTGTCAGTGAGAAAACACTGCACCAGGACTCACGGAGGAGCCTGTGATGGGCAGAATGAAAACGAGTAACATTCCTGATGCGAAACTGAAGCCACTGAAGAGCCAGACCCTTCATCGTGGTCTCCATCCATCCACCTCCCCAGCAGGCCACGGTCAGCGTGGTCACACAGCCGCCTCGCGTGCAGCCCTTGCAGTGGACACACAGCTGCCTGTGTCCTTGCAGTGGACACACAGCTGCCCATGTCCTTGCAGTAGACACACAGCTGCCTGTGTCCTTGCAGTGGACATAGAGCTGCTCGTGTCCTTGCAGTGGACACAGCTGCCCGTGTCTTTGCAGTGGACACACAGCCACCTCATGTCCTTGCAGTGGACATACAGCTGCCTCGTGTCCTTGCAGTGGACACACAGCTGCCTCGTGTCCTTGCAGTGGACACACAGCTGCCTCGTGTCCTTGCAGTGGACACACAGTTGCCTGTGTCCTTGCAGTGGACACACAGCCACCCGTGTCCTGTCCTTGTATTGGACCCCTAAAGGTTTCCATCTGCCGTCAGGACCTGCTCTGAACTTGACTCATTTCAGATTCCCACCAGACCAAGAGGTGGAAACACTTTCAGCCCCCGACTGTCAGGCTCACCCCAGAATTCCTGCCCTAAACATCTGGCCACTGTTCTACCAGAAGCGTTTGCACTTGTGGACCTTTGGGTTTGGTGCTTTATTAAACGGCCTTCTAAGCTTGCCTAGAGCCAACGTAATCAAAGGCGAGCTTGCACAAACCAGAGGTGTTGTTGGGTTTTATCAGCTGAAAGCTGGGGGGTGGTACAGGGTAACTCAGCTGGCTGAAGCGTTTCTCTTGAGAGCCTGGGGGTGTCGCTCTAGTCCCTGGAATCCATGCTTTACAAACGCAAGCATGGTGGTGCGTCCTTGTAATCCCGATCCCGGGAGGCAGAGACAGGCGGACCCCTGGGGCTTCCGGACCGGCCAGCCTTACCTGCTCGGTGCGCTCGAGGCCGATGAGAGATTTGTCTCAAAGAAAGGCGGTTGGTTCTGAAGAGTGACAGCTGAGGCTGCCCTGGTGTCCGCATGCGCACAACACGCCCACGGGCACCTGCGCACGCACACACAACACACACACAACACGCCCACGGGCACCTGCACACGCACGCACAACACACACACAACACACCCACGGGCACCTGCGCGTGCACACACAACACGCCCACGGGCACCTGGGCGCGCACACACACACACACACAGGAACATGCACACACACACACACACACACACACACACACAGGAACATGAAAATGCATACCCCCATACACACACACACACACACACACACACCTCTCCCACACACATGAACATGAACATGTACTCACATGCACCCACACATACACATACCCCCCCACACACATGCATGCATAAAAATTGAAAATTTTGCCCCTCAAAACACAGTTACACCAGGTAACAAAAACCAACTATGAATTTGTAGAAACTACTAATTTATAGAAATTTCCCACAGAAAATGTTACCTACAACTGCCTGGAACATAAAAAATATCACTGTTTATGCAACTTTTCATATACCTGAGTCTCTTAACTCATATTAATTGGACTCTACATGTCTCGATGCTAATGTCCATAATTAATTCCTTTTTTAAGATATGTCTTGGAGGCAGTCTCTTGTGTCCGGGCCGGCCTCTAACGTGCTGTGTGACTGAGGATGACCACGGCCTGGTTGTTCTGCCGGTGGGGTCGCAGCGTGCCTAGTTTGTGGTGTTGGAGACTGAACGCAGGGTTCATACTTGGGCAAACACTCTACCTGCCACCTGAGCTGCATCGACAGCCATGCGGGTGACTTCCTGTTGGTACATAATTGTTAGTATACAGTAGATTCAGTGGGTGTAAAGATTGGACGTTCCTAATGCAAGCAAGTGACTTAAAGAATGAGTTGGAGCCCATAAAACAGCTGATGAAGTAAGTCACCTATGTGTAAACCTGGTGACCTGAGTTCAACTCTAACAGTAGAAAAGAAAAGAACCAATTTCTGAAAGTTCTTCTCTGGCCTCTATTAAGTAGGTCTTAGCACACATCTGCCTCTCTGTCTCTGTCTCTGTCTCTGTCTCTGTCTCTGTCTCTCTCTCTGTCTCTCTCTCTCTCTCTCTCCCTTCTTCTCCTCTTCCTCCCTCCCTCCCTCTCTCAGCATTTGAGATAGGAGGACTTAGAGAAATAGCAGTTCTTATCCAGACCAGGCATTGAAAAGTAAATCACCAACACCTGACTTCTGAGGCCTCCGTGGGCGACCCGGAGGGCCGTCAAGGGACCCTCCCATCTGGATTCCGAGCGCTTCTCTCCACGTTCATTACCCTGAGGATGACTCACAGGAAATTGCAGTTTCAGAAGTGGGTTGTATTTTTTATAGCATCTCTCTACCGTCCCTGCAGAAGTCTTAAAGATGAGTGTTCTTTGCAGTTATATATTCTTTTTTCTTTATAAAGTGAAGAGTAGAAACTGACTCTCTGACAACTTCTCCAGTTGTAGGGAAGTTTGTGCCCGAGGTAACTAACGGTGCTGCCAAAGGTCAGCTGGCACAATGTGGTACTGGCAGATGTAAGCACAAGAGAAAGTCTGACACAGAAGAAAATGCCCCCCCCCCCGGGTAAGTAGTTAAGAAAGACAGTCATTAGGCAGCTATGCCGCTCATTCTGGGGGTCAGTGGATGAGGTCACCCTGTCACAGACAGTGTACCTCAAGGAGACAGAACACTATCTTTAGCAAAGGGTTGAAGGCAGTAGGTGGTAGGCGGGAGATAGATACCACATTCAGAAGCCCCATAATCACTAGGAAAAGATTCTTGCCACCTGCAGGGGTTTTGTGGGAACTTGGAATTCAAAGACTCTACAGTCTTCCTTTAAAATACCAGGCGGGGAACGACATGATGGCTCAGACAGTAAAGGTACCTGCCACCAAGCCTAACCAGCTGACTTCCATCCCCCAGAACCCACCTAGTGGGGGGAGAGAATCGAATCCTCAAGTCGCCCTCTGACCTTCACCCACACCCCCCTCCCCACAACACACAGTTAAATAAAAGGAAGAGAAAAATTATACCAAGCAAAGTGAAGAAAAAAAATCAAAAAACTGGAGTGGCTAGGGTTGTCTAGTTGGGCTACCTTGTCTTCTTTCCTACCATCGAGCGTGGGACAGGCCACAGAAGACGTGAAACCCCCCACAAGACCTAAAAGGAAATCCCATGTCCGTGATATGCCACCTGCAGTACTGAAAAAAATACAAAGGTCACAATATGCTCAGACGATGGAGAATTCTATTTTGTGGATTAAGGAGAAATTTTTATACTGTATCACTCCCCATATGAGACTATTGAGAAGTTTAAGAAGTAGCCGTTGGCCATGGTCCTGAGGTCACGCCCAGTATCGGGCGTTTCGTCATTCTTGTTTTGTTTTGTTTCCCGAAACTTTATTGCTTCAGAAGATTTAAAATAGGAGGTACAAAAAGTTGCATAGGAAATAAAATTCCTAAACTATAAATAGAAATGTAACCTTACAGAGTATTTTCTAACATGCAAAGACAGAAATATAAACGGACTGCATACTTTTCAAAAACTTAACCAAATTTATAGTTCCTGGTTACAAGGACCAGGCAAATCCTTCAACACAGTAACTGGTATTTTTCAATCAACTATGTGCAGTATCATATTCTACTTAATCTTTGTTCATCTCTATTGTGATCATATCAATACATCCAACCTTATTTCTCTGGATTTTACACCATAAAATTGGTTGACTGACTCAAGCAGTTCAGGCCTAAAAGTCATTGTAATAAATCAAGTCTATGCAACAAGTTCCATATTCACACAGAATTCCAGTTGAGAGTTTAAGGCTAACATCCACACATAAGAAAGAACATGTGGCATTTGTCTTTCTCGGCTCTAATAACTCATGGCATTGTAATTAACCAAGTCACCACTTCTGATGGATTACAGTGCAGTGTGTCCAAAAGAGGAGGCTTGGGACCCAGCGACTATTGTACATGGTTCTTAATGGGAATGAGGGTGACTACAAAACTGTGGTACTGGTGTGTGTGTGTGTGTGTGTGTGTGTGTGTGTGTGTGTGTGTGCACTTGTGGAAGTCAACCTCAGTTTTCTTAGTTATTGTCTTTGGGAGCAATCCAACTTATTGCTTTGAAATAATTATCAATATATCTGTTTGCTTGTCTGGCTATCTATCTATGTACCTATCTATCTACCTGTCTATCTATGTATGGAGCGAGTGTGTATATATATATGCATGCCATGTGTAATGGTTACTCTTAACTATTGCTGTGACAGAGCATTCAAAGTCAAATAACTTAAGGGAAATAAAGGAGATTTGTTCATTTTAAGGTCCAGAGGGGAGATACAATCTCTCACGGTGGAAGTGGCATGGTTGACTGAAGCTGGAGACGAGTTTTGTCCCTCCCATCCACGTGGCTAAAGGCTGGAGGATTCCTGGAGAGTCTTTCTTCTTCCCAGTCTTCTGTTCAGAGGTTCCTTTTATCTGGTCCACTACTGGGAGGTTCCAGTGAGATGTGAGGGGGCTCCCATGGGATCTAGGGCAGGTCTTTGTATTGTAAATGTACCGATCCCAGCATCTCTCCAGGTGGTCTCAGCTGATCCTAGTAAAGGTGGGTGTTTCAAGTTGACACCCAGGATTAACTAGCACACCATGGTTCACAGGTGGAAATCAGAAGACAGCTTTCAGAAGTCAGTTCTCTCCTTCCACCAGGTGGGCTTCTGGGATCAAACTCGGGTCAGCAGGTTTGTGAGCAGGTGCCTGACCAGCCGAGTCATCTTGTGGATGCACATCTTGCTTTTATTGGAAGGAGGTTTCTCACTGAGCTAGAGTTCACAATTAGTCCAGGTTGACTGGCCAGTGAGCCTCAGGGACGGGTCTGTCTCGCCTCTCTCTCTGCTGCAATCCCAAGTGGGCATTATCACACCCAGTTTGTTTTGTTTTGAACATGGAGGATACAGCTCAACACACATGCCGGCCCAGCAAGCACTTTATCAACTGAGCTGTCTTCCAAGCCCCCTGAGATGGACTGTGCAAGTGTTTACTCACCCCATTCCCAAGCGTCCCTACAAGGGGCACTATAAGGTAGATGGAGTTGTGTAAACTCCATTTGCACACTTTTATTTTAGATTCTTGCTGCAGAAGGTGCAGGAGTGCTCAGACATCAAAATGACCAACAGCATCTTAATTCTCTGCTCAAGGCGTGGGAGACACCCGCACGACGATAGAAAATGTGTCTTTCATTCTTGGTAGCTACGGAAGGAAGTCTGCTCGAAATATACAGCGTGCAGGGTGCCCCATTAAGCGTGTATTGAATCCACCACCTCTTTACATCTCTCTCACCAGTGAGGAGGAGTAAAGCTTAGGAAGTTGAAAGGAAAACTTAACGTGGATTCAGATGACGCCCAGAACTGCGGACCTAATTAACGCCGAGTGTCCTTGTGTGAAAGCCCCAGACTGGGGTTTGACGACCACCAAAGCAATGATTATTAGCGCCAAAGTCTAACTCAGTGAACCTATGTGATTACTGGGATTACTTACAGTAGTACGGGTGAGGTTTACCTGCAGGAGCATGGAAATCCCAGAACAGTCGTATCCCCCACCAAGGACAACAGCTTCTCCGTGGCTGCCTTCAACTGACCTTCCTTCCTCTGCGATCTCTAGCCCCGCCCCACACATCCAGAGAGGTGTTTGCAATTAGGGCAGAATTAAGTAGGAATGGCCCGGAGGTGCTCCAGGGAGCAGCCCGAGGGGCCAGGCACCCTCCCCACCTGCTCTGTCTCAGAGGGAAGGTCAACTGGTCAGACAAAGATGGCAGCTGTCTTGCTCTAAGGAAATGCCAAACACTATGTAGCAGTTAACTTCACGACTAAAGGGCTCAAGGGAATAAGAGGTTTTATTCTGGCTTACTGCTGCCTGGTTACATTTCCTTGTCCAGCCTGGCAGGAGAGCTCACACTAACACCAAGGCCAAGGGAACTGCTCTCACCATATCCACAGAACTGATGAGAGAGGGACAGTCCTTACGTCCCAGATCAGCGTGTCTGGCCAAGTAAACAAGGATGCCGAATTCCTTAAACTGTTCTATCTAATTCACCCACCCAGGGCTTGGTCCTGCGTGGCAGGGGATGGTTCTCCCCATCAATCAGACGCGCTCCTGCAGGCTTGCTCAGGACTTAACTCACTACTAATTTCTCACAACTATGTCCAGAGCTCAGAGCCTTCGGCTGCCATGTCGACCCTAGTATCTAACTATGACACAATGCCTCCTTGCAAATAGAAGCCAGTTGCCCACCCAGTATCCACAAAGACAAACCTTTCATCTTCAGGCTGGAGCACTTTGCGAGCATCTGACCAGGGCTGGGTATTTAACCTTAAGGTCTGTTACTCAAGATGGCTGCTGCTCTAGCTGCCTTAGGAACAGATCAGGTCTCAGTCAGCATACTCCATAGGCCAAGTACCCAAAGTGATCCAGTGAGAAACAGCATATGCACCAATAAATACAGTTGCAGGAGTTTACAAATGATATGGACCAAAGCCTAGAGAGTATCTGAAAGTTGGTTCTCACAGTCAGGGCTTAGAAGAGGAGAATGGAATTAAAAAAAAAAAACAGCATGAGATATAGCTTATTCATATATAAGTACAATTTTAAAAGAGTTTACATGAAATGGGTTAGGTCATTAATGGATGTCAAGCTAGAGCTGATTCTGATGTTTCCTTATTTTGATGATTAACATCAGACTCAACCAGTGCTTTATATTTACTTTTATAATAAGGGCAGGTCTTCTACCAATCCAAGATGCAGTAGGATCTGAAGTTTACAGAGACATGAATGTGAAAGAACTCCTGTCATATGCAAACTCTATGCCAATCCTCCAACTATATCCCCCAAGGGAGATCAGAAAATGATCCTTCTACTAAGCTACCAAGAAATACCTTTGCACAGAATGTGCCTCCATGAGATTCTGGCATGTTCTCTTTCACACTGAGGGTTGGGCCGCAGTTAGAAAACACCCAACTGGAGGGACATATTCTCCCTCTCAACTGACAGGGACACATCACCACTGGACTGTCCCTTGTCCCTTGTCGCTGTTCATTCTATTTTTTCCCACCTTATTTATTGAAGGCAGAGTTACCGAAATAAAACTCTACATTTCAAGTACACATGGTAAAGTTTTGTTGGGGATTCAGCCAGGATTCCACCCCCTCCCCCAACTTCTGCTTCTTGGTAACACTGGAATCTTCTTGAATGAGTTGGGTCGATTCCCTGGGTGGGATCCCATCTTCCAGGGAATAGGATGTGGAGGCAAGTCAAAGAGATGGGAGGGGTCTGTCTCGTCTGGCCCTAAAAGCCATCTCTCAGCCCACCTCCTCTCTCCTCTTCTTCTCATCAAGACACGATCAGAAGCAAGACAAAAGCTCCAAGAGGTAATTACTTCTATGAGCAACATGCTCTGTAAGCTCTCACGGAGCAAGCTCTACCTCTCCTCTGGACTGTGGCCTCATCTCTTAAACTTAAGCATGCTCTCCGTTGCCCTCCCCCCATCCTTTTAGATTTAAACTGTTTCTCTGAGGACTCTTGAAGGTCTAACTTTACCATGCGATTGTGGGCTTTTTCCCAGGATTCCCAGTCTCCTATACCATTGTTTCCTAGTCTGAAATAAACATACATATTTTCAACTTTTTTCCCATATCGATTTTGAAATGAGTATGCATGATAAAATTATCACCACGATAAAGAGAGTTTGTTCATCACTTCCCCTGGTCGGATATTCAAATTCAAGGGATAGAAACACTTGAAACCACACTTAGAAAAGGTCAAGGAAAATCACACGCAGTTTACTCTGCTATGGTTGTGCAGTGCATTAGTTCTTATGTTAGCTTTTCGTGGCCGTGACTGAGCGCCTGACATTAGCAGTTTAAGAAGGAAGAACCCATTCTGTCTCATGGTTCCAGAAGGTTCCATCGATGAGAGAGTTTTGTTCATGTGCTTGGGCATAGCGGTGGGAGCCTGAGGCAGAGGAGGACCGTTTACTTCATGGCTGACAAGGAGGTATAGAAAAATGGATACAATACGGATCCAATGTGAAGTATAGCCCCAGTGAAAACCCCCGTCCATAGACGGTCCACGTATGTTTAGATGCCTCCCACTAAGGCCTTCATAAGATGAGTCCAACAAGCGACGATGGGGCCCACAGGAACTGTCTCTTCGGGCGCCGTCACGGACACCCCGTGTGCCTCTCAAATCCTCCAGGTGATTCTCAATGCAGCCGCGTGACGTCACCACGACCATCATGCATCTCCAGCAGAAAGTTTGGATCCTGTGACCATGTTCAGCCATCGTGGACACGAAGCGGCTGCTCTGTCTCTAAGTTTCACTTTTTCAAGATTCCCGGGAAAGTCCGCAAGGGACTTTGTTTGGTCGTCGGGCTTATTTTGGTGAGTCGGTGGTCGCAGGGATTCTTCTGTCGTTTGGCAGCGTCTTAAAGGACAAGGGTTTAAAATGTTTCCTTATGGTTCCAGCAGAGAGAGGAGGCTGTCATGGTGGAGGATACAGCCGGCAGGCAGAGAAGGCGGCAGAAGCATTGGGCTGGGGGTTACTGGGCAGACAGACAAATAGACAGACAGACAGACCACAGGAAGTGGGGCCAGGCTATCAACCTTTAGGTTGTCCCCCGTTCCTCCAGCAGGGCTCCACCTCTTTCCCCACCAGCGCCACCAGCTGGACATCCAGTGTTCAAACACGTGAATGAACTTGAGGGTGCAAGACACATTCAAACCATGACCCACATTCTCTAACTTCATTCATTCTGTTGCAAATGGCAGAATTCCCTTCCTCTTTAAGTCTGAGCAATGGGAGGAGGCGTGTTTAAGCTTCAAGAGTTTGGGTGATGACTGACCAATCGGAACATCCTTATGAATGAAATACATGGTGTCATAGTGGGGCACAAGTATCAACTCGACAGTTGAGAGTTTGAGCTCTGGGCACATTTGTAGAGCATTAGTGGTTGAGTTAAGCCCAGAGCAAACCTGCAGGAGATTGTCTGGCTGATGGGGAAGGCCCAGGCAGTGGTAGGTGGGATTAGGCCCTTGAATAAATCACAGAGAGCTGGTTGAGCAAGTTGGCATTCTTGTGTACACTTGGCCAGACAAGTTGGTCTGGTAAGTAGGGATCGTCCCTCTCTCAGCTATTACATAGAGATGGTGTGGCCAGTTCCCTCGGCCCTGGCGTTGGTGCGTGCTCTCCCGTCAAACTAGACTATGAACTGTAATCAGACCATCATAGGAAAATAAACTCCTTGTTCCCTTAAGCCGTTTAATGGTGATTTATCAGCAATCATGCAGGCGAACTGCAACGCATGGATAAAAACTAAAATGTGCATCCATGTGAGGAACTGGTAGTTAGGACAAGCTCTCACTTAGCATGCCTGGAGGAGATGATCTAGTTCATCTGATTGGACCCAGCCTATGGTGGGTGGGATCATTCCCTGGGCGGGCGATGAGATGGAGAGAGCTGGCTTGGTAGTTCGGCATACTTTGGCATACAGAGACACAAGCAAAAGTGAAAGTGTGTTCCTCTCTTGGAAATTCTAGTGGATCTGCGTGGCCAGGTGCCGTGATGTCGGTATAAACTCTCCCGCCATGTTGATGAAGTGTAACTAAAAGCTGTAAGCAAGAGTAAAATCCTTGCTCCCCTATGTGGTTTGAGTCCTGCATTCATCACTCTGCAATGCAAAGGTGAAACTAATAGACAACTTTCTTTCCTAGTTAAAATGTTCATCGCACCTTCTATGCTTGCTTTGTCTGCTGACACATGCAAAGTCTCTTAGGAAGCCCAGAGAACTGCTTGAAGCAGAGAAACCAGCCATGTCAGAGAAGCAAAGAGAAAAACATACTAGGCAACGTTCAGAGAAACTATGGGGACAGGCAGAGCTGCCTGTGGCTTAATAAACAAAACAAGCCCAAGGAGGTAGGAAGGTTTGGCAGCGCACACTTGCGTGGCAGTGGTGTTCACCGTGGCCTCACGCGTGGGCGCAGCGAAGGGCGGTCACTACTTTACCCTCCTCCTGCAGAGCAGTTTCAAGGCACCTGGGACCCCGGATACACCAAGCAGCAAGCAACGTGCCTCAAAGACGCAGATGCCTCTGGAGACGGTAAACACACACGCGTGACAGCAGGGAGAAGGGACAGCAACTCATTTCCCAGACTCACGCTCAGGCTAAACATCGTCTGGAAATCTGGGTGTCTGGGCACACACCAATAGCAAGACTACTGTAAATGAGCAGTCATTTGCAATACGTCGATTAGGGAGAAGTGCACTGCTGGTGTCACACAATAATAGTTCATTTCCAGTGTCTATTTCATGCGTAGCTTTGAATGATTTTAGATTAGGTTTAATCACGCATTCACACATGCGCTACATATGTAATCAATTGCCTGTTCTTTGAAGTGCTATATTAAGAAAGCAATAATGGCTGTAATAACACTGAATCCCTAACATTGTCTGTGTATCCTGAGCTGGGGATCTCCCTTCGAGGACAACCTCTTGTGACAGTGTCAATTCTTTAAAAAAAAAAAAAAAAAAAACACTTTCATGGAGAGAATCCAGGACAAGTTCTACTTATCTTTAAGTCTTTCCTCCATGAAGATTTTCTGATATAGTCTTCCTTGATTGAACCTCTTCTTTGTAAATAGTATTTTAGAAAGTCATTAAGAAAGAGAATTCTGCATGCAATCCCAATTCCAAGCATACTACACAATTGGCCCCAAACTGTACTTCATTTAGGGTTGCTATAGTTACCATCAGACGTGGTTATTGTAGAAAGCCGAAAACATCATGCTGGCTTCTCACTGTACTGGGACAGCTCCCATGAACCCCTGCTCTATCCTGCCTCATGCCCAAAATACTTTGAAGATACCAAAGTCACACTCATCCTCAGACACAGAGTATTTGAGTACACACACACACACGCACACACACACACACACACACATATAAGCGCATGTGTGTGTGTACATATATGTTCTCTGATTCTTTTAAATTATTTTGTATTCTTTGACAGTTTCACACACGAATACAATGAATCCTATTCTTTTACCCCTTCCTACCCCATCCCACGGCCCTCATCTCCCACTGCTAACCTTCTTCTTCCCAATCATTCCCCCTCCACTTTCACATCTTTTTTTTTTTTTTGCACGTGTGACCCACTGAGTTTCATCCAGATTGTTCTGGCAAGCGCTGAGCACTTGCTGGGGCCTGCATGATATGCCAGTGAGCACTGAACCCCAATAATCCCTTGGGAGGGGTGGTCCCCATACTGCTCTTCTCATGAGTTTATGCCTCCATTGCAGGCTGATTGCTGTCTCAGTCCAAATCCGCAAACTTTGTATTTGGTTTGGACAGTATCTGAAGGAGGGTGGTCGATACAGATCAAGAATCTGCAGTCTCCTATTTATGATTCTTATCACTTTAAGTTAACTGTTTGGTGTGGCTAAGAGGCATCGTTCCCTTGTACATGGAATAAAAGTTATGCGAGCCACCATCTCAGATTCTTGGGACTGTTGCACTGTTTATGAAGTTCCTGCTAGTTAATGTGCATTGTGTGTCTGGCAGGATGTGCGGATTCTCTGGGCCACAGAGAGAAGCAAATCCGCCTATCAGGTCTCTCCTGGCTTCCCGGAGAGTCTCACATTTATAAAACTGGCTAAAGGAGTGAGATTGTAAACTCTTTAGAAAGAGCAAATTTGAATCCTGGTCATGTACTTTTCTACTGCATGTGCCTTTGCTTTCCGGCTTCTCTGGCATCATTAACTACAGTTGAAATTTGTATTATAAAGTGAAACATCGGAAAGGAAAATGACCAAATGTATTTTCCACAAAGTTGTTGTCCTCCATCAATGAGAGCCCAAGACGGTCTCTGCTAGAAACACAAGATTTCGAAATCAAGCTCATCTTCCCATAGTACGTACTGTAAACACGACAGAGATTAAAAATTTCATTCCGTGGTATATTGTGGAGAAAATTATATTTTAATAAACAAAACCCGACTAGCCATCCACCATTCAGGCATTCAGCAGAAACTAACATCCTGGTCTGATTATTCTTGCATGCATTTATTCTCAAACACTCTGGGGATCACTGGGGTCCCCTGGGGCCTCCGTTCTCTCCTGACACTGAGCCTCTTGTCTGCTCATGAGACATTACGGTTAGAATTGCCTTGACAACGGGGAAATAGCTGCTATGCGGGAGATCAGAGAAACAAGCCCCCCGCTTGGCAGCACGCCAGGGTGCGGCTGCGCACTGCTGTAGGAGAGTGACAATCGAGGCATGCCAGGCATGTTTACAACCCCACTGCGTGAGCCACCTCTCGCACAGAACAAATGCCAGGACATCTTTTGTCCCACATGCCAATGGCCAGGATACCCTGGGCTTTTCTCTCTAGCTTTGAATGGAAGGACCCTGCTGGGGTGAGACGAGGGTGGGAAGAAAAGTGAGGGAACTTTTCTCTGGTCCAGGGTCCCTGGCGGCTGCTGATGGCATGATCGCCAAGAAGCCATTCTGCCTCGAGGGTATTTGCATTTCCAAACCCGCTTTGTCATAGCTTCTGGCCGAGTGTGGCTCAGGAGAACACAGAAGATGCCGTGACTTTGAGGGTCTCACAGCACCAGAAACTTCCCATTGAAGGGAAGAATTCCCCATGTAGTCACAAGCTGGGAAATCCTACTGGGCATTGCACATCTGGTCATGACAGTAAATCTAGGACTAGGGGCAAGGCTGGTTCTCTTGCAAAACAAAGTTCTAAGGCCAATTTAAGAACATAGTTTCTGTGCCAATATCCAACATGATATAGTTCAGCAAAGACGATCACTAGACACAGTTCCTAGAGTAAAGGAAATGATGTCTTTTTCAAAGCACCCTCAATTAGACCAATTTGAAGAATTCTGTTCAAACTTTGCATTTCAGGCATAGAGCGCATGTTCTGGGTAGGGACTGATTACCCCAGGGAAGCTTCGCTAGGTCGTCATGATGGGATGGATCCTTCTACGAGGTCAACATAAGGAACTGTTGGCTCTTGCCAACGATAAAGTCTGGGTGTAGATTTATTATATGTGAAGAGACTGGATTGTTCCGGCTTCTATCCTGAGTTCTCAAATTGTGTCCTTGTGTTATTATGTTTGTGAACTCCTCAAACAGTCAAAATGCTTTTCCATCGTTAAACCCATTAGATTCAGAAATAGTCTCCAGTCGTTGGCTTGCTGAGCATTCTGATAAGCCGCATGCTGCCTGAAATGAAGAGCTTAGAGTAATAGGTAGGAAAGAAGCAACTGCAAACCCACACAAGCGCTGCATCATTGCTCTGTTAAGAAATCAGCTCATTCACACGAATGTGGCAGCCCAAGAATCGGCTTTCGCTGGCTTCCAACTTACTTGGAAACTGGAAACGAGTCCATCTCTTCTCCGTAACTGCGGCTGAGCTGGATTTGTATGGGGGATGACGGTGAGTTGACAGGAGCAAAAACGTAAGTGTTATGATCCAGATGCGGCTGTGGCACCTGGCGACAGATGACATCAGTGATGTCGGCAGGCGATGAGTAGAGCTAGGGGAGAGGAAAGGGTGGTGTCAGCGTTTGATGCTGAAGTCGGGTCCCATTTGGACTAGGACAGGATTAAACAAGTGAGAGGGACGCGAGGTCAGTGCTGGGTGGTCCTAACTGACTCTGAAGACCAGTGAGCTTGGCTCAAAGGACAGGGATATCGGCTCAGACAGAACTGGGGCTGTCATGGATGGATCGTGTGAGGCTTTCTTGAGGGAAGAGCATTGCCAACCAGTGAGACTGTGGATTGCAAGGGGGCCCTGCGGAAGCAGGCAGTGGGCATTCAGAGACGCAGCTTAGAGAGCTGGTGCTTGTGCCTGAGAGATCTAACTTGAGCGTGGGCTTCTCCTACTGCCTTCACACCGTAGGCCGTCACCGTTCCCGTGACCGTCTACCATAGCAAGAGCAGAAGCCCAGTGCTCGGGCAAATCTCCAGACCCCAGGTTATGGTTACTCACAAACCTGACCTGCAGAATCTGGTGCCGCGGATAAACTCGAGGATTTGAAAAAAAATCAACCCAACATGCATCTGACAACATGTCCTGGTGCATATCCCTTCACAACGCGTCAGGTCCAATTCAAACCATGTACTTCTGCCATCTGCCTCCCTCCCACCCCAATCCTGACCAATCCAACATACATACGAACCTACCTTCCTTGTGGGAAAGGCTTAAGATATTTGCATTATGGGTGAAAAAAGAGAACATGTCTTCAAGGGGCTATAGCTCAATATGTATAAAGGTGCATATTATATGAATTATGTATGAACTCCCAGGAAGAGAAAATATATGGATGGAGGCTATTTCTCTCAGGTCATCAAAAGACATGTATGAGTAGATTTTTACTATCTAAGACCTTCATCCTGTCCTCTGATTACCTCAGGATAACCCCCTCCTACCCACAGTGATTGTGGTCTACGCGCAAGATGCCCACACACCCTCGGTTCTATTCTTTGGAGGAAGTTTGAGGTATTGTGAGGATATGGCTCTCTGGGATGTATCGCTGTGGCATATGGCTTCCATCCTCCAAGCCATCAAAACCCCAGACAGGAAACCCAGTCCTTTGGCTTACTCTAGAACATTCTGATGGATACTTCTCTAAAAATGTGATTGATCACTAACATTTAGCTGCTGTACTTATTCTTAGCTGGACAAAGATCTTATTCTAGAACCTTGGATCAAAATGGGGTTTCTCTTTCAAATTTCAAAAACATATAAGAGATCCTTGCAACCCTGGGACTTGGTGTGCAAAGATAAGTGTGCCAGGTTATGAACTATGTAGCTAGGAGTACGTCTTATCTGAAGGTTTATTGTTGAGTATGACTTCAGGCCTCTGTGGCTGTTCTAATATCATTGATAAAATAAAAATACACAGTTGCCTCATGTCGGGCAGATGTAATGAGAACACGGGTATTAATTTAAAGGCTCTGAGTGGAAGTCTCCAGAAGCTCTGAGGATTGAAATGAGCTCAGAACAGGCCAGTACATGTTGTAATGGCAGAAATTTGCTGCAGCTTCTAACTACTGTAGACTTGCGGAAAAGGCAAACACTGTGGCCCAGGTTAGCCCAGAGCAAACCTGGAACCCCGATATCCTCCTTCTAGCCTCTCATCAGCTAGTCTGCTTTTTTTTTTTCCTTCTAAGTCAAGGTTCTGCTTCTCCACCTTGGCCCCCAACTCAGCCAGGTCTCTGGACCTGAACTACCTTCAGACGCATGTGAAATCCATCTGTTTGACCTTTTGCTTGGGAATCTGCTGAACTTTAAAATGTTTGTATTATTAATTGCTATGGGCAGGTGTATACACCTGTGGTGACACGCATGTACGCATATTCTCAGGTATAGAAGGACACCAGTGTGGATATGTATGTGGAAGCCCAAGGTCGACAGTAGGTGTCTTCCTCAACTGCTCTCCACCTTATATACCGCGACAAGACCTCTTGCTGAACTCAGAACCCATGAGCTGAGGCTAGTCTCTGTCCCGTTGGATCCAGGGATTCCCCGTCTCTGCCTTCTGACGCTGCCATGCCCACCCAGCCTTCACGTGGGCTCCAGGGCTCCAACTTCTGGACCTTGCTTACTTGGCAAGCGCTTTACCAGCTGAGCCAGCTGCCCTGCCCTGGCTGAATGTGTCTTACAGTGTCAGGAGGTGGCTATGTTGTCTCCCTCCTCTCTAATGGTGTATCTTCACCATAATTTCAGGGATATGATCTCACCACTTTATCACCTTCCATGCACACATTGATCTCTGCATTTGTAATGTGAGACACTAAATAACGAATTAAAACAGGCTATGGTTTAATTCTCATGACGTAGCACCCTGCTCACTGTTACAGTGAACTCTTCCCCTTCTTTTTCTCCTCCCCTTCCTCCTCCCTCCTCCTCTCCTTATTCTTCATGTGTATGACGGATGAGGGTAGGTGCATGTGAGCACGCGTAGAGGTCAGAGGACAATCTAGCTATTGTTCCTCGTCTTTTCACCTTTCTTGAGACCTGTCTCCAGCTGCTGCTGCGAGAGTCAGGCTGGCCGGCCACAGCGTCCAGAGGTTCTCGGTCTCCATCTCCCAGGTCCCAGAGGCATGCTGGGATGACAGTCACTAAGGCCACCGTGTCCCGTTTCTGTGGAGGATCTAGGGATCCAAATTCAGGTCGTCAGGCTTGTGTGGCAAGGACATCACCCACGAGCCGCCTCCCCCGCCATCATGGTTGGCATGCGTCTCCCCACAGCTTCATGCGAATCTTTAGCTCTCAGTCGTGTTTGGAAGGTTTTGACGCCTTCGTGAGGGGGAGGAAGGGACGCCGCAGGCAGGGGGCCTTGAGGTTTGTGGCTTGACCCTGCTTCCTCTCGTCTCTTGCCCTCTCTGCTCCTGGGGACACCGGTGACCTGAACCTGCCTCCTGCTTCTGCCTCCAGCCACGCCTTCTGCTGTGCGGCTCTCACCGTGACGTGCTGAATCCTTTCTGGAACCAGGAGCCGGATGAACGTCCCGTCCTCCCTGGAGTTGGCCACGAGCGTTGTCTCACAGCAACAAAAGAAAAGCAACGGTGAATACCAGCCCAGGACCACTTCACAGCACTACGCTCTGTAATCGCCAATTGCACAAAAAGACCTACACAAGATGCTGCGCCTTTTTGTATTTACCTATGTATCTGTACTTATTTGGTTTCACATATCTATAGCATTTTAATAATCAACATTTTAAATACTCAAATTGTATTCGACTATATTTTTCAGTTGCAATTTATTGAACACTCTGGCTTCTGGTGTTTGGTAACAAAAGTGTAGGTGAGATTGAACTCGGAGCCTTGCTGGACAGACGCAGGGGTGGGTGAGTCATGCGGCCTGACATTATCACAGCGCGACCAGGTAGGAGTGGTGGCTGCTCAGCCTTTCAGACCCCACCCATATCTGCTCCAGCCACATAGACCTGTTTCTGTATCCGAGACAAAGGACTGAGAACAAAAACAAAGGTCAGCATTGAAGGGCAAAGTGTCTTAGGGTCGCCCACAGTGGCACGTGAGGATCCACAGGTATCGGGGTGACAAGTTTCCCTAGCAGCAGTGATTGCTAGGGTGGTCGAGGAATCAAGCGACTCTGTGACCGTGTGTGAGGTTGATGTGGCTGTTGATAAAGCTAATGCAAGGAGATGCTAAAGGAATAAAAGCTTTATTAGAAGTGGGGGGCATTCAGACAGAAGAGCTAGTTTAAAGTTAGGCAGAAGCCTAAAGAGAGCTGCCCATTCCCTCCCCCAGGTGGGGTTGAAATTTGCAGATATCCCCCCCACACACACACACAAAAGGACAAAGTTGGTGTCTAAGGAATGGCTGGGGAAGAGAAGCAGTGCAGTGTGGGTGTGAAAGAAGGCCATGGAAAAGATGGTCCTCTTTCAAGGTCATGGGGGGAGGGTGGGAGATTCAGGGTATGCTGTAGGCTCAGGGAACAGCCCCATTCCAGCCAGGACGGTGGAGGCTTTACAAAATGGCGCAGCCGTGTGACTGTGAGAGGGATGGAGTGGGCAGCAATGATCAGGAAACTTCCCTCTGGATGCTCTGAGACCCCTGTGTGACCACTTACAGACGCTGGTGTGGCAGAGGTGAGGAAAATCCCAAGAACTCCTAATCACGTGACCACAGCAGAGCTGGCCATCTGACAGTGGCCAGAAAGATCTGGTGACCTAATTCAAGTACTTTTCTGTACTTGAAGGTGTTCATTTCCTTCTCACGAGATTTCCTTTAGGATCATAGCCCAGAAGTGAGAGACTATCAACAAGTCATCTCTCTCTCTCTCTCTCTCTCTCTCTCTCTGACAGAAAAATACAACTTTTATCTCTACAAATTGTTTGATGGCAGAAACACGTTTAGAATCATTTTAGAAATTGTTGAAAGTTCTGCTAAAATTCAAGCTAAAATTAATTTAACCTTTTTTTTTTTTACTTTTTAGTTTTACATACTGAGTATTAATCCCTGCTTCCCTCCATCCCCCTTCTCCCTCCCATCTCCTTTCCTTCCCCTCACCAATCCATTCCACTCCCTTCCACCCTCCTGCCTGGTGCTTCTCTGGACCCCAGGGTTCCCTCTGGCTTGTCTACTCTTGTGGGGGTTCTGGCCTCTAAGGGCATACCAAGTTGTCCTTTTATCTCTCTTGAAAATGCATTTTACTTCTGATAATGTTTGCCGACATGTTGCCGATATATTCATGACCAAACAACTTAAGAGAACAAGGTGTTTTATTCTTGCTTCTGATTCACTTTTACAATCATAGTCCAGGTTGACAGGAGCATTTGTAAAAATTCCAGGAGCTGAGGGAACTGGCCATACCACATGCTTTGCTGAGAGAGGAGCAAACCTCCTCACTGGCTAACATGCCAACATGTGAAAGTATGCTGAATTATACCAAGGTACTGAGCCAGTTCTCGGTGTTACCTACCTCCTAGGGAATGGTCCCGCCCACTGTGAACCAGATCTTCACTCATCAATCAGACAACATTGCTCAGGGTTTGTCTTAAACTAATTCTTCACAAATATGCCCACAATATCAATTGTCAAGTTGATACTTAGCTCTAACTAGTACAATTTCTGAGGGCATTTTAAAAGTTAGTTCCTTTAGGAAAATAGAGGGAAAAGTATGGGGAGGGTTAGACTCCTGAAGTCATGAGTCTATGTAGCTGTCTCGTTTCCTAAACTCATTCTTAGAAGGGCTGAGTGTACTTAGCACCTCTTCTCACTGTTTTTAAATGACTGAACAAAGGCGTGTGGCTTCTGAGTAAACACAACTGGACGTGCTGCGGGTTATGGCGATTTACTTGAGATGACTGCATCCAATCTAGTTTCAGAGATGTTAAGATGCAAGTGCATTTGAAAAGGCAATGGAATGCTGCCTGCATAGTTGATTTCAGTACAACACCACCCACAGGCTATTCCAGAACCTTCCTTAACTCTGGGTTCACGCTGTCGTGTTAAGTGATTCTGAATTTTTAGTTGTTTGGGAAGGTCATGTTACCTTTAGGAGGTGGAGTCTTGCCAGAGGAAGGCAGGCACAGGGGCGGGCTGGAGGTTGGTTGGCCCCGCCCTGCTTGAGCGAGTGAGTCTGCTCTTGAGCTCGCAGCAGCTGCACTCAACCCCCATGATGCCAGCAGTCACTCAGGCCAGCCAGCCACGCCTTCCCACCGCGATGGACTGTACCTCCCCTCGGAAATGCAAACCGAATAAACCGCTTTCTCCCCTTTAGTTGTTTGCGCCTGAGTGTGTCTCACAGCAACAGGGAAGGGAAACCCACACAAGATCTGAAAGGTAAACAAGACCATTCTCAAAACAAGGAGCAACAGAACGAGTAGAATGGGTGTGCCTTCAGAGAAGAACGTTAGCCACAGAAGTCAAAACCTACAAGGAACCTGACACGCTTGGCCATGTATCTAGAAAAAAGAATTAACTATGCGTATGTCCTTTATTCGTGTGTGTGTGTGTGTGTGTGTGTGTGTGTGTGCACGCATGTGCGTACGAGAGGGCACTTGAGTGGGTGTGTGCTTGTGGAGGCCCGAGGGTGACACCAGGAATCATCCCACACTGCTCTTCCACTTACTGTTTTGCTCTGGGGTTTCCCAGGCTCTGACTTCCAGAGTCAAAATTTCAGGCCACTGCCATTTCTGCCCAGTGCTTTTACATGGGATTTGGGATGCGAACTCAGGGCCTTCTGCTTGCGAGGCCAAGGCTTTAACTCCTGAGTCGTCTCCCCAGCCCTGCTCTTTATTCTTAACATTCCTTTAAGTAATAGGCGAGTCAGTTTCTACTTTCAATTCTCCACTGAGCTGGTGTGATGATCTCTTGCCTTTGGTACAGCAATTTCTTTCCGCTGGAACCATAATTAACATTCCCGGACAACCTAAGCACAGAGTGAACGGCGAAGAGCCTCGGGTGTCCCAGAACTAGCCAGAAGGAAGATTTGAAGCTTTGTTGCTCATTTTCCCTTTGAGCCATAACAAAACCTCCCTTTAGTCATAGTTTTGAGTCACAGACGGGAAGACACGCGTCTATCCAGGATCGGAACTAAGGCGAATCAGGAATAATGCTGGGTGGATTTTGGATTCAACTAGGAAGGAGGGCTTGGGAGGGCTAGTCAGTGAAGAGCCGGCAAAGGAAACTAGTCGAAATTCTTGGAAGTGTCTCAGACTGTCGACACAGGCCATAGGTCTTTGGTAGACTACCGGAAGCCTAGAGAAGAGGCAGGTGGTGGGGAATGTGGCGAGTCTCTTGATCGTCATGTACCCAACCGTGGGTGGGAATGGATATGCGCAGTAACTTAAATGAAGCATTTGGTGGATCCAGAAATAAATGTTTGTGGGACCCTCAGGTAAGATTTGAGCCTTCTTGAGGGATTGTGACATGAACAATATTTTAAAGATTCAAGGATAGCCAGTGATAGCTCCAAGACCAGCTGCAGCCCCAGAACCAGTTAGAGCCCATGAGTACCGTAGGTTATCTCGTATCTAAAGCTTCCTCTTGGAGAAGGGTGTCTGCAACAAGCAGGAGGGGTTAAGCAGTTCTGAGATCTTGGACTAATGGCGTATGTGAGTCTCTGGGGGGATGTGGTTTGCTAGAGCCATCTGAATATCCAGCAATGACTTCATAGATGCTTTGACATAATGCAGCGGACCAGGGAGGTGGCTGATGGGGGAATGCATGCTTAGCCTGCAAAAACACAAGAAAAAAATCCAAACGGACAAAAAGAGCATAAAAATAAAAAATAGTACATAAAATTCATGCTGTCTTTCTCCAATGAAGTTATGACTTATTGTGGCTTCGGATTTCATCAAAATATCTATTTGCTCTCACATAATTACTTAAATAGGTTTAGCAATCACAGGACCTGAATACCTAGAAAGTCTAGCCTGTGTCTGTAAGGTAGAGGGCAAACCTTGGCACACAGGAATTCACACCACCACAGTGCCCCACCCAGGCCAACAAACTCATCCTCCCACCTGAAGACCAAGAGTGTGGTCAACTATTTGGATAAACAATAGGTTTGTGACAGTCTACATTTGAAGTGTGATGTAGTCTCTTGCCAGTTTCAAGGCAACAGTAACATAAAACTTTGTGCATATGTGTGTGCATGTGCGTGTGCGTGTGCGTGTGTGTGTGTGTGTGTGTGTGTGTGTCTGATTTCAGTTACTTCATTTTGGGGTAATTTAGCAATGAGATATTTTATTTTCACCTGGTGGAGTGAGAGGAGGATGATGAGGAGATCAGGTCATCTTGGATGATGTTTTTGAAATTCTTCACTACTGAACATTCTGCTGTCCTCGGAGAACCGCAAGGAAGCATCTCTGGAATGGCTGGCATGTGACTCTGAGTTCCTACTGCAGTGATGAGAAGCCAGAGCTGCCTCCTTAAGAACAAGGGCTGGTGAGATGGCTCAGTGGGTAGAGTGACTGCTTGCAAACCTGGTGACCTGTGTTTAATCCCTGAAAGCCCACATGGTACACGTATGGTACATATGCGTGCCTCTCTGTCTCTCTCCATCTCTCTCCACAAACAAACAAGCAAATAAATCTATTTTATAAAGGACAATTTCACATCAGACTATACAGACATTCTGAGAAGTCTCAGCTAAGGTGTGTGCCTAGGTCAAAATCTATCCCAACCATCGATTTTAAACATATTTTTCCATAGTGCTCAGCAGGCATGGATGTAACACATTGATAGGCAATCATCGGGATATGAGAACTAGCATCCCTTATTATAATGTTGCTCATGTTCGGTAGCTTGGTGGTAAGAAACGATCGCTCTGCAAATGTTCAGGCTTTATATAACTCAGCCTTATCACAGAGAGAACATCCCTGAATTAATAGGAAATGTATCTTCTCTTCCCCCATGGAAACTGAAAGAGCCTCATTTTGCTGAAGGGAACGGCTACTTGAATTTAGATGAGTTGACAAGCTGGTCTGGAAGATTCCACCACCACAGTCAACTTCCTCAGGCGACCCGTGGGGACCGGCTCGGAGGGGCTTCATGGGACCCTCCAGGTCAAAGGGCTTTTAGAGGCGCGTGCCCCTGGACACTACGTGCAGATTTCGCATCTGGCAACGCAAGTCGAGGGGAGCATAGAGAGGTCTGCTCACTGACCATGTCCCTTGGGGGTGTGGAAGGGGCGGGGCCCTTCTGGACCCCCAGAGGTAAACTTACTCAAGGGGCTCGTGTCCAGCACTGAGTAGACTCAGGCCACTAGACAGCTTCGCCGTCACCACCCTGTCACCCCCCTTGTCAGGTTCACCCTGCTGGTTGACCCCTCTGCTCCGAATCAAAGCCCCACAGTGTTCTCTATTTTGTGAGGATCAACTTTGCGGTCTGAATGCAAAATGTCCTCCAAGGCTCATGTGACTGGACACGTGGTCCCCATGGGCAGCACCTTCGGGCAGGTTAGGGGACTTTGGAAGGGGGGGGGGGGTCCTGGCTGCAGAGAGCGTCCTGCCTCCCGCAGACCTAGCGCGGCACTCCCCACTGTGAGGCTCAGATGCAGTCTCAGAAGGCATCGTGGCCCCTCAGCTGCCTGTAGAGCCCAAGGGTGCTGGTCGGAGGCAGCTGGACACAGCTTATTGTGCATTGGGTTTCACAAGTCTCCTCGTTGCCATGGAGACAGCTTGTGGCCCAGCAAAGCTCCTCACCTCACACCAGCAGGTGAGGAGAGGGAGAGAAGGGGGTGCAAGAAGAGAGAGAGACAGAGAGAGAGATTGGGGCTGGCTCCCCGTGCCCCTCTCCAAGGCACGCCCCCAGTACCTAGCTTCATTAGACTCTCCTGAGACTAGCACGTGGAGGGACACTTGGGAGGGACAGAGAGCTGAACTCAGGCCAGCTGACCCCATGCTGTCGTTTACAGTGACAAGCGCTCCATGCTCAGGCCGCACAAAGTGACCTACTGGTGCCTAATTGTAGCACTATTGGTTTGACCCTTTATCTGGAATCCACTGAGATTTTCCGTTACTCCAGACACCCTTCTTCCTCCCAGACCCCTGGTTTCCCCTCCAGCTGGCACCTGTGGCATCCTTGCACTTCTTTGCCTAGTTCTCTGTGACACCTACCACCTGCTGTTGTTTTATTTATTTTCATTGCTGTAGGTCACTTGCCCTTGCCTGGAATGCCAATCAGTCCAGGATTTCCACCAATTAACATGTTAAAGGCGCCTCATAAGCATCCACAGAGAGAGCTGACTTTGCACACGTGCTCACATCATTGAAGAGCCTCTTCTTGCCTGGAGACCTGTGTCTAAAGGTCAGCTGCTCCATGTGTGGGGGACCCTGAATGGCTCCCTCCCCACCCCACACCCCAAGAAACCAAATTTGTTTCTCAGATGTCTGCACCTCGGTGTCTTCACACAACATCATCCCAACTTTGAAATACTTGATCAAGGGTAGTATTTGTGTGTGTGTGTGTATGCACACGCACATGTGCACGTGTGTACAGACATGTGTTCCAAGAGGGCATTTGAGTGTATGTGCCTGTAGATGTCCAAGAGTGACATCAAGGAGTCACCCTGAATTGTTCTTCCACCTTACTGCTTTGCTGCTTCATAACCACCATACTATGTTAATCCGAATCACAAAATTTCACTTACTGATGTTTATTCTAAAATGTTTAATAAAACCCCCAGAAGCATAGAGTGTATGGTTAAAACAATGAAACCCTAATGTGACTTTTAAATAAAGTTGATGACATATCTACGCATTACTTTCTTGTGTAAGGCAAGAGGGATACTGCCTCTAGAGGCCAGCTATCTATGAATGAGAGAGTACTCTGAGTTAATTTAAAAATGATAGCACGTAAGCGAGGAGCATTCCCACTAGGATATCCCTGGAACGCGCCAGGTCCTGGACTTGTTCCCAGGCTGTGAATAAAGTTGTTTAAACATGAAAGAAAATGAATTTTGCTTGGGAAGAATGATGAATGTGCATTTAGCTAACACCAACAAAAGGCACCCACTTATGAACATTGGAAAATATGTTTTTCAGTGAATGTCTACACAAATTTTCAAAGTCATATTATAATTGAAAAAGTTTCCATAGCATCTAATGCGAGTCGGCAGTTGGAACTAAGGAGAGTAAACCCTTTATGGGTGGAATATGCTGGTGTGATTATGCAAGTAAGTCTTTCTTGTTGAAGAGTCAGATATGGAAAATGTAATGTAGGGCTGGAGAGATGGCTCAGGGGTTAAGTCTCTGCCTAACAACTTGAAGGACCTGAGTTCAGATTCCAGATCCCATGGTTAAAAAAAAGTGCTGTGTGGAAATGGGTGTGTGGGTAGTGGGCTGCACTTCCGAACCGGAAGACAGAGCCTGGGAAATCCCAGAGCAGAGCAAAAAGAAGGTCGAGCAATCCAAGGATTCCCAAAGTCACCCTTAGACCTTCACAGGCACTAACTGTGCCTCTCTCTCTCTCTCTCTCTCTCTCTCTCTCTCACGTGCACACACACACACACACACACACACTCTATATGCAGAGATAATGATTGGCAATTACTGACCTGACAGCAAAGAGAGAAACTGTGGACACACCTGAGGGGCGGGGATGTGCTGGACTGTGGTCAGCCTGTGGGTGTGACTGGTGGACAGGGAAAGACCAGCCGGAAAGAGGTGGGCTCCAGTGCCTGGACTTCAAGCTCTGTGGCCTTGACTTCCTGTTACAATGGGCAGCACCTGGATTAGGGTCAAAGAAGACCCCTTTTGTCCCTTAAATTGCTTCCCTCAGGCATGTTACCATAGCAACAGGGAAAGACGAGAGTGACAGAGATCCACAATTACTAAGTAGTTTGTCAGCTACACTGAGGAAGGACATGTTGGTTAATATTTACTTATGTACAGAAAGAGAGGGAGGGAGGAGAGAGAGAGGAGAGAGAGAGAGAGAGAGAAGAGAGAGAGAGAGAGAGAACCAATGGATGTTATGGCACATGGGTAGAGGTCAGAGGACAGACAGCTCGTGGAAATCACTTTTCTCCTTCTACCCTAAGGGCTTCCTCTAGGGACGAGTGCTGAGGTCTCCCTGCTGAGCCATCTTGGGGGCCCCAAGGAGCTTATTTCTATTACTTACTATGAAGCCCCCAGGGACCTGCACATGAGTGTCTCCGGAGCTGTGTATCAAAGATGCTGTCAACAGGAGCACTTCAGACTGTAACAATAGTTAAAGGCCTGCCTTTCGCTTGCCACTTTTTGTTACTTGGATTTTGGATTTTAGTGCTGAGGCTCAAACCTGGGATTGTGCAATTGCTAAGTGTACTCTAGACCAAATCTCCAGTCTCCTGTTCCCCTGTCTTTTATCTTCGCAAGCGCCGCATCCTCCTGCATCATATGTGTTATGGAACAACGTTAAGTGGCACACACTGTGGAGCGAGGCGCCGCTTTGGATAAAGAGCCATCTTCGGGAACCCATGTCTAAGAATATGCATCTGGGAACTTCGACCTTTTCACTCTAAGATTTACCCCTTCCCCCCAAATATCCTTCAAGAAGAAACTTCTTACTCTAATACTGGTTCAGGAAAAAAAATACCTCACTAGAAAATTGAAGACTCTGTCAAAAATCCTTACCAATGTTCTGGGCAGAAATGTAAGCAAAATAAAGCTTGAAGAAGTGAAAGTGATTTCCACTGGCAGAATACACAAAGCTAAGTTCTTGCCAGCTCCCAGGGGACTCTTGGGGCCAGTTTTTGCATGTTTGTTCAGAATTGAGAATGTTTGCACAGTGGGGCTGGTGACACACACTTGTAATTCCAGCATGTCTCAGGAAGCCAAGGTAGGGGAACCATAGGTTTGAGGTCAAGGGGGGCTACATAGGAAGTTCAAGGTCAGCTGGCAACTTTGAGACCCTGTCACAAAACGAAAATGGAAAGAGGGTTCTAGCTCAGGGGTAGGACACCTGCCTAATATGTTCCGACACCTAGGTTTCATCCCCAAGACTGCAGAAAGGAAAAACAGGGTGGGGATAGGGGAGAGAAGAATTAATAAATATATATAGGATATCGGCAAGATGGATAGCTGAAACTGTCTTGAAGCCTTTTTAAGTCCCAAAGGTGAGGTACTTAATCATCTTTTTCTTACAATAACAATCACTTATTTGTGTTCAGCGTTCAAACCCCTGCAGAGCCAATATAAGGACTAGCGATGATATGGTCAGATGACAATAGAAAAGAAGCCTGGGGTTCATATGCCATTTCAAATAGCATGTTCCAAAGTGGACTTCAGCTTCTTTGCTTTTGATTAGGAAGAGCACTTGACATTTTCAGTGAGGGCCACAGTGGGCTGTAGCATCCAGAATCCTTCCTGAAACAGGAGTCCAGGCCTCTAATCTCAGCACTCTGGAGTTTGAGGTGATAGGACCACAAATTATATTCCAGCCTGGGCCACTTGTCCCTCAGAACAAACAAACCTCGGTGGGAGGATGCTGCCTGGCGTGCACGAATCTCCCAAATTCAACCCCCAAACATGGCTTCCAGACAAATTATTTCTTGACTACTGTGAACCAAGGGACCTTGCAAATTTGGGGAAGAAACACAACAACCTGTACTTCTCCTTGAGTTGAATCAAACGTAAAGTCTCACACCAAGCAAGAGGCTCAGAAAGGGCTGACTTTAATTACAAACTTTATTTGTCAATCCAGTTCACAGTTTATACACGGCTCCTCCCACCATAGAAGCTTCCAGAGCAGTCGCAGAGGAAATCGCTTTCTTTCTAAAACAGCCTGACTTTCTAAAATTTGGGTTAGATTTTTTTTCCTTTTTAGGTTTTATAAAAGTACTTTCAGCAAGCTAACTGTATATTTACAATTCTACCTTAAATTCAGAATTCAGAAAATAGGAATCTATGCGTTTGTTTTTAAAGACCCTAGGCTGACTTAAGACTTTCATCTGAATGCGTTGGCTTGCATAGATCCCATTCAAGCAGTCCAAAAGTAAAAGAAATCACTTTTGCAATTATATTTAGGGAGATCATTTTCCTTCTGTATTTTAAAAATTATATATATTTATATATATACAATTTACAGTAGATATAAGTATGAAAATAAAGGAGAGGGTAGCAATTTACTGAGTTTTCTGAGTTTTGAAGACATCCAAAAAAAAAAATCAAAGGATATAAATTTAAACTGAAAAGGATTATCAGCCTTCTCTATCTTATAAAAAAAATAACTCTCAAGATTTAAATTGTGCTATGACAGCATTTCCTCTAATAAAGGAGGCGAATTATCTGCAGCTTTCCATGTGCAAAGTCACAGTGATCCCAACTCGGCTTCTGCCCTCACACCCCACCACGACTCCAAAGGAACCCTCGGGCTGGGCAGTGACCTCGCCACCTCTACTCCCACCCCAATTTGGCAAAAATCATCAAGAAGATGAGTCAGCTTTTCCTACATCAAAAGCCATTCGAAGCTGGCAGCCACACATTTATTAGCAAGTTCCCCCAACAGCTTGCCTTGCTTTTCTCTTTTCTCCCAAACAGATCCAGGCCCACTGTTAGACGTCACCTTCTAGTATCGATTTTCCAAGTCTTCCTCTACCACGTCATTCATATATATGATACACATATATATGTGAACTTTCTTTTGCTGCTTTGAAAAATGACTAGTTACTAATGAATGAGAAATTCCAAATATTCCAGGGGGCGGGGGGGAGAAAAGAGAGGGCTATTTAGCAGAGCCAATGTCACCGGCCTGATAATAGTTATGCTGTACATATATATATATATAGATGTACCATTTGGTACCTGAGTCAAATAAATACTCATAGGGGCCTTCTGCGCGCCTCCCTTCTACACAGTGCCTTTACCGCTCGTTTCCAAGTGCTGCTTCCAAATCAAGACTGGGCATCTGTCCCTTCTTAGGGTTTTATCACTTCTGTGCTGCTACACACTGCTTCTAGCAAGGTATGGTTATCCAAAGGGACAATGGGGGGAAGGATGTGAAAGACAGCTTACGGCTGGGGAGGGAGGCAGGGGGACACAGGTGAGCTAGAGGGGGTTCTGTTTCTTCATAAGATAAGGCACTGACAGATAATTTCTTAGGTAAAAGGCTGCATATGAAATTTCTCGCCGTTTACAGAAAGAAATGTTGTCATCACGAGTGGTCCGTGTGCAGGCTCAGTTAGGTAAACCCTGAAAAGTCAAGGACTGATCCCTCAACGCTATGTCATCACGGAGAACAGCTCCAATCCGTTCTGAGGCCTCATGGCATGGCAGGGAAAGGAGGAGGAAAACAGTCTGGGTCCAGAAAGGCATCGACATGGCTGCCTACTGGTGATGGCTTGCGGGTCTCTTGAGAGCCCAGTGCTGGGCTGGCACCCACACTCCCTGGATGGCAGGTGCCAGGGCGGGCCTGTCTACTTCTTTCCCTTAGAGGTCATGCACAATGTCTGCAATGCTACCAGTACCTTTCCAGGAAGGTAACCAGTCACCGCTGCCCACCGAAGCCCTCCCATGGCTATGCCCAAAGCTCGTCCAAAAGAGAGCTACTTAATGTTCTCGATGACGGCTATCTCTTCGCCGGCGCAGTGCGGCGTCAGACCATTCAGATAGATGCTCTCGGCCTTCAGCAAGGGAGGCAAGACGTCCCTGTCGCTGGTCAGGTGGTTCACGGACAGGGTCCTGCGACAGGGAGTCAGCTCCTGGGTGTGGTTCCCGGCCAGCTCGGCCGAGAGCTTGCGCTTCACGGAGGTGGCGCGCTGGAACTTGTCGTAGATCTCCACGCTCAGCCGCCGCCGGGTCTCTTTGAACTCGGCCGTGACGTTGGCGGTCCACTCGGCAGCGTGTGCTCGGAACTCTCCCACCTGGAGCGTGGAGGCCAAGAAGACACAAGGAGAGGTCAGCACGGCAGGGGGGGCGGGGGGGCACCCCTCTGGGCGTCTGATCACTTTACCTGGGGCTTTCCAGGAAGGTGCTGGCGCTCCCACCCGGAATGCTCCAAGGCAGGGTGCATGAAGCAGACTAGCCTCCCCAAACCACTGTGGGCCTGAGCTCAGGAAGCCCACCTACACTCCAGAGACACGGCCTCTACTTGATTTTTGCACCTGGATCCTGGTACGGAAATTCCAGATGCCAAAAGCCAGGTAAGATAGTGCTTGCTTGGTATCTGGCACGGAGAGACAGAGACAGGGATCCCTGGAGGTTGCTGGCCAGCCAGCCTACCCCGCTAGACAGCTCCAGGTCATGCTGGCTAAACAAGAAAACAAGGCACAGGTGGAAGGCGGCTGAAGATACTGCAGCATGATTCCTATCTTGGTATACAGCCTCCGACACATGCATTTCCAAACACATGAACCCTCACACACACTCATTCACCTGTACACATATGAACACATGCATACAGACATGCACCTACATACATATGGACACACATACCTGCATGCATATGAACATAATATATGACTGCACTATATGAACACGTATACATACTCATCAATACACATACACCCGCACACATATGAACACATACACATATACCTGCATACATATGAGCATACATACATATGCCCACACAACATACACATGATCCTGCACATATGCTCACTCATACACACATGCATCTGCACAAAACTGCACATGTGCATATACTTGTACAGATATGAATATACAAGCATGGGCACATATACTTCCACCCATCTGCACACACACAAACACATACAAGCATGCGTGCACCTGCACACACATGAAAACACACACATGCATGCATCTGCACACACATGAACACATACAAGCATGCGTGCGCCTGCACACACATGAAAACACTTGCATGCGGGCACTTGCACACACATAAAAACACTCACATGCATGCACTTGCACACCCATGAAAACATACATGTGTGTACCTACACACACGGACACATACAAGCATGCATCATCTGCACACACACGAACACATACAAGCATACGTGTGCCTGCACACACATGAAAACACTTGCATGTGTGCACTTGCACACACATAAAAACATATATGCGTGCACCTGCACACACATGAGAGCACACATATGTGCACCTGCACACACATGAAAACACACACATGCGTGCACCTGCACACACATGAAAACACACGCATGCATGCACACGCAGAGACATTTCAGATCATACACAGGGAAGGCGCTGTTGTTTTCAGGAGTCTTCCCACTGCGCTTATCTGTTGTGAAGGAAGCAGGGAGTGGCATAGAAGCAACAGTGCTGGCGAAGATTCTGGAACGTGAGCCCTGGTGCCCCAGGTGGGTTGTGCCAGGAGCTGTGCTGTGCACAGGATGGAAAGGGGGTTCACAGCTCTGACCTGCAGTGCGGGACCTCCATGCCCAACTCCGTACTGACAACTTATGAACTTTCCGGTTTCTAAATGAGCGAGAACCTGCCTCTGCCTTCAGGGAAAAGAGAAAAATAAGCACCGCAGGTTTGCTCTGAGGCTGGTGTGGGGACCCAAAACCAGGGTCAGGAGCAGGCGCCTCTGCCTGCCTCATGGCAGGGCCCATGCGCTCCACACACCACAGAGCCCACTCTCGACTTGGGCGCAGCATTCCCTTTGGGGGCTACAGATGCTTTCTAAGTCCCAAGTATGTGGGGACTGAAGCACCCAGTCTATGACTCAAGCCACTTAGAGCCCTTTGAAAATCTTGGCTGTGCTTTTGCATTCTAAAATAGAAAAAGGACCAATTTTTGAGGAAGTTTCCAATTCCTTTAAGTCACTCTGATTTGCTTATGGGAAATAATCTAGAAAGATCTAGAATAGCCTCCTAATAGGGAGCTCTCCTCTATTTCTCTTCAGCACCTCTGCCTCCAGTTAGCAGTCACCACTGAGCTCACTGTGACACTGGTCCTCCTGTCTGGCAAGCGAGTGACATAGCTGTGCATATTCACTTATCTCCTCCAGATGGCTGCTTTGTGGTAACACTGGCATGGGGGTTGGAGAGATGGCTCAGCGGTTAAAGCCTCATAAGCAAAAGGATCCGGGTTCAGGTCCCCAGACCCCATGGGAAAATGTCCAGCAGGTATGGCTGTGGTCTGCAGTCCCAGCAGGAAGGCAGAACCTGGGAAACCCCAGAGCAAAGCAATAAGGAGGTAAGGCACAGTTCAGGATGATTTTTGAAGTCACCCTTGGTCCTCTATAGGCCTATACACACTCAAGCGTCCTCTCATAAATACACACACACACACACACACACACACACACACACACACACAACAAACACACACACAAACACACACACCAGAACAAAGCACCAAAAACCAAACCAAAATTTTAAAAACCCACTGATATGGGAAGCACAACTGAGAGCTTCTAAATTTCTGTGAATATCTGAATGATAACGATTGATATAGACATAAAAGTGTGTCCACTTGACTAGGCGTAGATATCAGTGTGCATGCGCGTGTGCTTGTGTGCGTCACACAGAGAATAGAACTTTGAATATGGACGGAGCATGCCAACTTCTTTTCGCCCATCCACAGTCACATGAACACACACCTTAGACTGACTGCTTTTCATTTGTAAAGGTCTTCAATTTCCTACTTATATTGTCCTAACAAGAAATAATTGCTTGTTATCTGGGTCTGTCTGTGGGAAAAAAAAGTCAAGCTGTTAAAGTGAGAATTCTGAGGTGGAGGTAATTGGTACAGGTGACCAAGGTGTCCTCCCCCCGGGGGGCCTGTGGAGCAAAGGGAGAGAAGTAATCAATTTACCTCAATTTAGCTTGCAGATGGCAGCTGTCCCCAGTTCCCCGAACCAGGAGAGTTACAGAGCAGATAACTAGGTGTTGGGCCCTGCTTCAGTGGCGAGAGAGTGGGGAATCCATACTGAGTGTCTCTTGGTGGGAATAAATATCAAGTACTCAGACATGGCTGTAAGAATCCTGAAGACACTCCTCAGTCGCGTCCCACTGACCACATCACTTCCAGTGTCTCGTCCTGCTGTCTGCACACACCATATTCACATCTAAAGCACCTAGAACCCCGTCCAAGGAAGGGCAGGCTGCATGTGGTGGGTGCAGGCACACTGGCTGCACGAGGTTCCGAAATAATACTTCTAACAGGAAGTGGGAAAGATTCTGTTGTTTCTCTGCCAGCATCCACTCCATTTCTACAGATAGCTGCCTAGGGCTTAGAAGGTGCGCTCAAATACAACCCAAATATCGAAGACCACAGTCTTGAACACAAGTTATAATTCAGCTTACTTAGGTAGGCTGGTTTTTCTTTATAAACCACTAATCCTGATCACCTCCCAGGCCACTGGCGGCACAGAGAAGCCTGTGCGAGAGGAGCTCAGGCCTAGCGCAGTCTAGAAGCTTCTCCAGTCTCTTTTCCTTCATCCTGTTGCATCTCTGATGTCCACTTTGAGGGACATATTTGTTTCTGTTGCTATGTCCATAAAATTCCCAAAGGTGGGAAATCTACCTCTGGTGAGCATGAGTTGAGGCGAAGCAATCCGCAAGGGACAAGGACCCGTGGAGACAACTGTACCATAGACTCACATTCCCTGTACCGCCCTCCGCTGAAGGTCAGACTTCTGGTGTAAGGCAAGGGAACGAAGTACTTCCTAAGAGAAGTAAGTAAGGGGTGTGTGTGTGTGTGTGTTGTGTGTGTGCAGGTGAGCATGCGTGCTCCAATATGAAGGACCTCACAATTACTAAGTACAGTAAGTGTTGATGTGGTATCCAAAGGTACTTTCAAGATTCCTTGGTCTAAGCCTCATTAGCCTTTGGAGGCACGGGGCAAGCCCACATTCCACAGGCATCTTCCTGTGGCAGGTGACGTGATAGGCTGTCGGACCTTTGTCTCACAAGGAAAGCAAAGTGCTGGCCACAGGAGTGAGCCCACGGGCCACTTGGCCAAGCCTATGATAGCATGCGTTCGCTCCTTCTCTGTGCTTTACATATTGGACTTAAGGGATGTAACGAGGCAGAAAACACCTTATCAACTAAATAAAATCAAGCACAAGAAAGAAGAAATCATTTATTCCCATTCTTCAAGGAAAAAACCTGACCTTCTGCAATCATCTCTCACCACGCATCTATGTGCCCTAAAGGACAGAATCATCCGAGTCACAAAATCAGGTATTCAAAGAGGTGCTACTTAAAAGAGAAACATTTAAAAATCACTTCCTAAAACTGTCACATTACACAAGTCTCTGTTGATTAAAATATTAATGTTTGTGGTGTGGCGGGTAAGTCAAATGAATTTCCCTGAATGAAAATGTTTTCGTTTCGTTGTGCTTAAATTAAAAAAAAAAAAAAGTCTTGCTGCAATTTGAGTATCACTTCGTCTCCCCACAACTGGGCAATGTGCATCTTCGAGCACCATCAGAGGGGCCCAGCAGGGGATCCAGGGGTCAGCTGGATGGTTCTCCTCACACACGCATGTCACTCAACAAAGCTCTTATCCTGGATCCCGCCTGCCCCAGCCTTCCTCTGGTTCTCTCGGGCATCCAATTGCCAAAAGAAAGGCAGGCAAGGGAGAGGAGGGCTGTGAACAGGTCCCTTTTCCTGCAGACTGCTGAGGCGAGTCTTACTGTACCCCTAAACTCAGTGGATTGCCCGTGTCCTCAACTTGCCTGATGGGCACAGCTGCAAGTGACGTTGCTACCCTCTCCATCCCAGCTGTCTGGCTTCGGTTTGCAAACGCTTCCTTCCTGTGGCCTGGTTCTTGGGAGACTCTCCTCTGCCCTCCCCTGACTGCCTTAGTGTCTCAGGGCTCCGGTTCTCCTTCCTGGGTGACCACATCTTTCCATTTCTCAACATCTATTTTCTGAGGGTCCCCACCTTGCTAGGTCAGGGTTCGACGGAATCTGTGTTGGTCCCCTCACTTGAGACGACGCCCGGGGCATCCCAAACGCAATGGCTGCCTGAAGGAACTCACCCCACTCCTGATCCGCTGTCTGAACACTAGACAATCGCAGCATCGTGAAGTGCGCGGCTTCCCTCGTGGGCCCTCAAACGAGTCAGGCAACTCCTACAATCAGGGGTCCGCCTGCTGCTCCAGTCTCAACTCTACTCCCCCATCCTCCCTTCCCCCCACATCTCTTTTGCCTCCCTTCATGGTCCCTGCTGGAACTGCTAGGGTCTGCCTGTCTCTGTGCCCAGCATGACGTTTCCTAGTCCCTCTGGGCTTGTCCCTGCTCATGCCAGCCTGGGCACGGGCATCCCTGAGAAGCCACTTCCCCAGGCCCTGGAAAGCAGGATGTCCGCCATCTGATCGGTGCGAACAGGTGCTCCATCCCTCGGAGAAGACCCCTGAGCCCAGCTTACCACATCTGCCAGTGCAGTGGGCTTCTCTGGCCTGAGAACCCGGCAGACAGGCCCCGCCATATCTCGTTCAGGATTCCCAGCTCCGAGAGGGATATCCGCAGTGGGAATTCACTCCGTGTTAGTGAGACGAATGAAGCAAAAGGACAAAGGACTCACGGGGCCTAGATGTTCAGCCAGGTAAAAGGAATCTGCTTCCTCACCGTGTTTCAACCTACACGGAGGCCCGGCTTGGGAGAAATCATTCTGGGTCTGCTTGCACTAAGGGTCTGACATGGGCTCCTTCAAATTAGAGTCAGTCTCAGAGCCTCCCAACCTTCCCAAGCTGGGCATGCGGCCACGCTTGTCCTTGAGCAGAGACCTTTCAGGCCTTTTAAATTTCCTCTCTCCCTCCCCTTCCCCAGGCCCCCAGCCCTTATCGCCTCCTGAACCACATCTCAAGACAATACCATCTGGGCTTTATCGACTGCTTCAATCCTCACCTCAACTGGAGCAAGGACCCACCCAGCAGACTCTCCTTTGGCAACCCGTAACTCCACAGTGTTAACCGAAGAAGGAAGACCCACCCTAAACATAGGTGGCACTGAGATAGTTAACCTTGGGTGACCACCTGGTCCTAAACAAAATCAGCTGAGATCACCTGAAGAGATTATTTGAGTCAATACATTTTTACAATACAAAGACGAGCCCCAGATCCAATTGGAACCTCCCTAGATCTCATTGGAACCTCCCAGTATCCGACCAGATAAAAAGAACCACAGAACAGAAGAATAGGGAGAAGAAGAGAGACTCGCCAGGTATCCTCCAGCCTTCGGCCACGTGCATGGCAGTGACTTAGCCCGCCAGCTTCAGCCACCATTCGTGTCTCCTCCACCATGAAAGACTGTTTCTCCCCTCTGGAACCATAAGCTGAATAAATTTCCTTTTCTCCCTTAGGTTATTTGATTTTGGGCGTTCTCTCACAGCAATAGCGAAGAGTAACCGTGACAGACACCATCCCATGTTGGGGGCGGGGCTCATAAAAGAGGAAGGAAAGGGAAAATGAGCTGCTGATGGCAGGTGCAATGTGACCAGATATCTCAAGCTGCACCTGCGTGTCTTCGTCATGCGGACCGTGCGCTCCACCTGTGAGTGAGCATGATTAAGTCTCTCCTATTTACAATGCCGCTGGCATCTGGTCGAAGCAATGAGAAGTTAGCTCGCACACCATCTCACACAGTATGCATAATTTAAAAATGAGGAGAGGCTGGCAATCGCTTTAGACAGCATTTGAAGATAGGTGCTTCACAGCCGACAGCTTTTTGAAGCACTGAATCCTTCGTTACAGAGGCCCACGGTGGCCGTCAGGTTCTTCTTTTCTTATCCCAAACACCAGCTGGGAGGCCCTGGAAGAGGCACTTCTGAAACTTCCTTCATGGTCGCTCTTATCGGAGCAGCATGAAGTCCCGCAGGACTTCCAGACGTTGCGAGCTCTGCTCAGCTTGGGGAAATTGATTTTCAGCAGAAGAGTCAACACTCTGGGTCCTTGTCAGGTACCTATCTGTGGAGATTATTTTCTTCCCAACAGCTGTACAGGATGCCAGCCACAGATTTTTCCAAGAAAGTAAACTAGATTTTTCAGCAGCATGTCCCCAGACCATCTTTCCCTGATTTCCAGCCGTGCTCTGTAACATGGGCAGTTCTTCCCACCCTGACTTTTTCCTTCCCTTCCTTTGCCCTTTCCTTTCCCCAGGCGCATGCCAGGAAGCAGCTCAGCCCGTGCCCACATCTGGCTTTGAGAAGAGGGACGTTTCCGGGGTCCTTTCAAGGGGGGGGCGCGTCTTCTTTACAGCGGCTCACCATTTCCCACCTGGAAAAGCTTCACTGTGAGATCTTAGTCAGGTGACATCACAGACTGTCCCGGCCACTCTCTGGGTGAGGGTGGGAGTCACCCGATTCTTGTTTTTCATGAAATTCATCAAATCATCTCTAGAAAGCTATCACTGTACTTCAAATTTACTGTCTAATGTATCTACATCCCTGTGGGAAACTGCAAATTCAGGACATTTTGAAACAAAATTCTTTGTTTATTCACCTCAATTAGGCGATAACAAGTAACCTGAAGCCTGCTTCCTATTCCTGCTCTTAGACTCAGGCTATGCCCATGTGACTTCCACAGTCATCGAAACCACCGTTCCTCTGGGCTTGTTTCCTGTAGACGCAGAAAGCCCAGTGTCTCCACTACAGTGTCGCATCATCCTCCCTGCTCCTCCCCGTGCGTGTGACCCGCTCTCCTCGCTCTGCTTCACATCCGGGCAGCCGAGTCACACGCCCGCTGCCTGGGCTTCCCGCCATGGCCAGCTGGTCCTGGAGCTACGAGAGACATACACTGTCCTTCCTTGTGGCTCTGATCCCTGGGACAGGGAGGGAGAGTAACTAAGACGCTGGGGACCAGACGAGTACGTGCCCCGCTGCCTTGCAAGCCCTCCCGGCAACTGCTGCCTGTGAGCGGCCACCTCTGCACCCACTCTACCTACACGGCATTTTCTTTCCTTTCTCCCTCCTTCCTCCTTCCCTGTCTCTTTGTCTCCTCCCTTCTTCGCCCTCCTCCTTCCCTTCTTGCCTACAGCCTTGCAATCTCATCCTAATTCTTCTCTCCCCACAGTGCTGACTCTGTGCTCTGTGGAATTTGTATCAGTTTCATTTTCTCTCTCATCTAACCCACCACTGCGGCCGGGGCAACAGTTTGACGTGTAAAGGCTCTTGTGTGTGGTCATGACGGAAGCCTGGTGATTTGACTTCCATCTTTGGAGCCCATGCAAAAGGCGATGGCGAGAACCAACTTCTGACAACTATCCTCTGGCCTGGGCAACCATGCTCCACATGGTGACATGCCCTCTCTCCCTGAAACACACAAATAATAAGCTAAATGATCCTCCACTATGAGTGACCGTCAGCATGGAGGGTAAACCAGTCCCTACGCTGGCTGTGTATGGCTCGTGCGCATGCATGTGTTGCCCATGCAGGTGTGTGAATGGTGAGTGCTACACGTGCACATGAGCGTGATGCTTGCCCCTGTGAGTGTACGGGAGGATGTCACATGACCTGCTCCGTCACGCTCTGCCTCATTCCTCTGAGACAAGGCTCCACACTGGAGCCTGGAGCGAGGCTGGCGGCCAGCAAATGCCAGAGGGCAACTGCCTCATGTCCCGCCCCTGGACTGGATGATGAATGTGGGTGCTGGGTTCCAAACTCAGATCCTCATACTAGTACAGTACATTGCTAACCACTGGGCCATATTTCCAGACCTTGGCTTCTACTTTTGTTGAAGAAAAAGAATCGATTTAAAAGTCCCTGGGGTTGATGTGGATAGAGCAACAGAAAAAAAAAAAAACTGTCAGAAGCAAACCAAGCATTTAGGACACATCGACATCTACACCAAGAACAGAACAAAAAGGTCTTTCTGAGCTCTGACCAGGATTCTCTGCTCCTTTACTGCTTTCGACATTAACTTATCTATTTGTGGGTGGGGAGAAGGTTTGCCACAGCCTTGTGTGTGTGTGTGTGTGTGTGTGTGTGTGTGTGCGCGTGTATAGTTCGCAAGAAGGTTCTCTCTTTCCACCACGTCGGTGCCAGGGACTGAACTCAAGTCCTCGGTCTGGCAGCAAGCACCTTTTGTCTTCTGAGCCCTCTTGCCAGTCCTCCTGTTCCTTCAGACAGTGGCACGAGACACACTTTTCTCCGGACTCTGGTGCTCACAGACCTTAATGTATCAACAGAGTGAAGTCACAGAAGCCGCTCTCGGAGCTGAACTGGTTAGATGCGTGAGGATAACTGGGAGCCTGATTTGCATTCACTGTCAGAGGCTGTAATTCCCAACAATTAGCATTTATTCGGTTTCTCAAGGATTGACATTTCACTGCATTATTAACTGTGCTGCTAAAAAGAACAATTCAAATTATTCTCCTTACCAGCCAGGTTAAAAAAAAAATTCTGAAAGCCAAAGGATTACTTAAGTGTCACATTATTCTGAGAGAAGATGTGATTTTTTTCCTCTCTCTCTGGTTTTCAGGAAAATATATGTAATATTCATAGTCTTCTTCACCTAAACTACTTTTCTTAGTCATTCTTGTGTTTCTTAATATCATCCATATTAGCATAATGTGTCAGGAAAAAGAGGAGCATGGATCTTCTTTAATACTGATCACTTTTGAGTTCTCACTGTGTTGAAATTGGACTTTTCTTTTTTCTCTTTTCTTTTATCCACTTATTTTATGGAACCCACACAACTTATGTGGCATCTTATTGAATTATAAAGGTTGGGATATTGAAATTCAGAATAACACTACACAGCAATTTGCACACTTTTACTAAAATTCTACACAATCACTTCATTAAGTTCCAGGGATTGGACGTATGTTAAGCCGTCAGTCAAGGTAAAGGAGCAACATCGTGTGATGGTGGGAGTGGGTGGGAATGGGATGTTCCTGTCTCCCCTTGTTTATGCTTCCAAAGGCTTGCCGAAAACACTGAGTCAAAAGTAATTGCCCAGTGAGAGCGTGGGCTGAAGTTCACAGACATCCCTCATAAGATGGCTTCACTAACTATAATGACACCCAAGCATTCAATGAGTGCAAAAGGATCTTTTCTTAGACAAGCTGAGTAGAAGTGCTCTACTTGCAGGATGTAGAGATGGCTTAAGGGTTAAAACTTTGCCTCATAAACAGGTCTGAGTTCTGATCCCAGGTCCCATATAAAAAACATCAGGCAGAAATGGCAGTGGCCGACACCCAGGCCCTGGTGGGTGGAGGCTGGGAAATCCCAGAGTGAAGCAAAAAGGAGGTAGAAGCAATCCAGGATGATTCCCGAAGTCACCCTGGTCCTCCACAGGGACACACAGTGCCCCCCCCTCACACACACACTGAATAAACAAGTAAATAAATAATAAAAAAAGAAGTGTACTGCTTTCTTTCTTCTCCCGCTTTCTTCTCCACTTCCCACACAGTCTGACCCCAAAGTGAGGCTGCAGAGAATACAGACGGACATCATCAGTAGCCTGGCTGTGGGAAGGGTGGGCGCCTTGGATACATCCCATGGAGGGGACACCCACGCGAGAGGTGCCCAGTGTGGGGTGTCATGATCTGAGAGGGGGGCTGAGGGCAGCCTGCAGCAGTGGCGAGCAGACACTGTTGGCCATTAAAACTAAGCATATTCACTGCAAGGGGGGATAATGGTGTCCCCGCCTGAGGTAATACAAGTTGGGACCACGTCGGGACCAAGTCAGGATTGGCTGCCTCCAAGGAAACTGACTCAACAGGAGTGTGTCATGAATCAAGATGGAACTTTCAAATACTAAAGGAGCAAGAAACTAGAAGCAAGTCTGGTTTCTAAGACAGGCATTAAGCAAACGTATTGCAATATCGTGCGCATGGGAATTTCAAATGAGTCCCTCACGTGTATCGGCAAAGGGTATCTGGGCTCAGAAATGTCCTGGTCACCAGCAAGATCAAAGACTTCATCTCTACATAATGTTATATTCTTTTCCGGAAAGAGAAACTATTGTATTTAAAGAAAGCCAGAAAACCTCTAGTGGAGATGGGATAGCCTGCTCTAAAGAACTACTCTCAGGGATTATGCCAGGGAGATACACAGACAGTGGGAGGAGCTAGCCAGGCCTGGGCTGGCATGAGAACCAGCATCCATGAGCTTCGATAAGTTCATCTTGGTTTAGACTGTTGCTGCCCATTACATGTGGGCACCGATACACCCTTGGATAAGCACCGGGCTCTGCGCCCCTGTACTGACACAAACAAAAAAAAAAAAGGTGACTGGCACGAATCTGCAATCCCAGCACTGGGCAGGCTCAGGCAGGAGGGTTACCATGAATCTGAGGATTGTTTGGGCGATACAGGTAGGATCAGGCAACCTGAACTACACGGCAAGACCTTATCACAAAACAGCAAGTAAAATAAAGATAGAAATAAACTAGTTGGTAATTCAAGGATGGCATTTCCTCTTTGCAAGAGACATTATTAAATACACAGGGAGAAGAAACTGTCAGGTAGTACTTTACATAATCTACTCAGTCCCCCAAGTTGTGGCATAAAATTGTGTGCCTTTGAAGGCCTGAGCCCCCACAGGAGTAGACAAGCTAGAGTGAACTGAGGGGTCCAGCTAAGCACGCAGGTGGAAGGGTCAGAGGGAGTGGGAGGGAAAGGTGACGGGAAAGGAGCGGATGGGAGGGAGGGGGTGTCATGGTTAAGCACAGGTGTCAACTTGACTCTTGAGGGTTTGGGCTCTGGGCACAGTTGTAGAGAGTTGATGGTTAAGCCCAGAGCAAACCTGCAGGAGATTGTCTGGCTGCTGGGGAAGACCCAGCCCATGGTGGGTGGGATTAGGCTGTGGATAAATCACAGAGAGCTGGTTGAGAGAGTTGGCATCCTTCTGTATATTTGGCCAGACATGCTGGTCTGGCAAGTAAGGATTGTCCATCTCTCAGCCGTTATGGTGGCCAGTTCCCTCGGCCCTGGTGCTGGTGTGTGCTCTCCCGTCAAGCTGGACTATGAACTTTAAGCGGACTGTCGTAAGAAAGTAAACTCCTTGTTCCCTTAAGCTATGTTCTGGTCATTTATCAGCAACCATGCAGGCGGACTGCAACGGGGGGAAGAGGGAAGCTGGGACGAATGCTCAATATCCTTGTAAAAGTAGAAAAAAAATCATGTGTCTTACAGGAGGTGGGAACAAACCTTGAAGATGGGCAGAACCGTCACATAACGAAAAGGAGGGAAGGAGAAATCACAAGGGAACCCGTATTCTTTTCGCTGCTCCTGGTCCTCTCAGATGTGAGCAAGCAGGCTCCCACTGCCGCCGCCAGGGGCCGCTCCTGCTGCCACACCTTCTCTGCCACGAATGACTGTAACCCCTGAACTCTGAGCCTCAATAGATCCATCTTGGTTTGAATTTCTTCTGGCAGGTGCTTCGTCACAACCATGAGAAAAGTAACATGGTACAACACCAACGTGTGAAAATCTGAGAGATGCATTCTGGGAGCCTTTTGAAATTGAAGCCATTAAATATACTTTGCATCACTAAGCACAAATACCTTAGAAACTCTATTCCAAGCAGGGCCAGACAGACGTCCTCGTTCTCTGTGGAAGTCAGAGGGGAACTAGTTCTGCTTTCCTGACCACACTGACTGGTCAACCTACCAGAATAGTTCCGGAGAGATCAAGATGAGCAGCTGTGGGGGCTAGAGGGCGACGGGCGTGACTAACAAGGAGCAAGGCCTCGTCTTGCTGCTCCAACATGGCCACTTTCAGAGGTTGACACGCTCGTCTGAGCAGGCGCTGAGTTGGCCCCAAATGCTTTCACCACGTTCAGAGTGCATAGTGGAATGCTGGAGAAAATATTCACATGGTCTAAGCAGATCCAGAAAAACAGAATTCCCCGACTTCATTTTCAAAGAAGAAATTGCTTCCAGAAAGTTCTCGTCAAAGGAAATGCTGCAGGTACAACTGTATGGATGTAGGAGGCAATTATCACAGAAATCCTCCGGGTTAATTAATGGTTCATGAGTGGCTGCCCACTTTGACACCCTGGATGGAATACAGGGGCAGAAACAGAAATAGGAATCCCGAAGGTACTCCTTCACTTGCAAGTGCTCCAAATCAGGGGTGCATTAGTAATGCCCTGAAGTGCTCAGACCAGGGGTCCCTGAGGTAACTCCCAGGAGAGCCCCAGACCTGGACGCATGCGCGGCAGGCCCAGAGTGCACTGGGCGAGGGGAAGCAAGAGGAATAAGCCTACAACTTGCAACACAATCTGTATTTGTCTTCTGCCTTCCCCTTTCTAGCTCCTTGAAAGAACCCCTATCAAAGACAGCAGAATTTCCAGAGGGAAATACACAAGCTATGCCTTTATCACAGAAGGAGCAGGGTCGTTTAACAGATCATGATAGAGACTCTGGTCTAGTCCATAGTGGTGGGAATCCACTGTGACCATCAGTCACTTCGGACATCGAGGCCAGTGTGGGGGGACGTGCTCTTAGTGTAAAATGCCCTGGATTTTAGCATCTTACATTAAACAAAATAGCTTGTTGGCTTTACATTTTTCAATATTTAGATACGCAAATGCTAATAGCCTGAACATAATATGGTGAATAAACCTAGTAAGATTATTTACATTTCTTTCGTGCACGTGTCTATGGGAGTATAGTACTTATGGGTGGTGAATGCATGTGTACACGTGTGCATGCAGACTCCAAGGCCCCGCTGCCCTGTTTCTCCTCATTCTTTGGAGCCAGAGTCCAAAGGATCAAGCCCCGGGGGTGGGGGCATCCTCCTGTCTCCGCCCTCCACAGTACCTGTTACAGATGTGTGCATGACCACAGCTGTTTTCCACATGTGTGCTGGATTCGAACCTAGGGGACCCAGGTTGTCACGCTTGAGTGACAAGCACATTTACCCACCACACCACCTCTCCAGCCCCCACTCACTTCACTTTTAAGAAACTACTTTGTTGATGGTAGTTGGGAACCTTTAAATACTTAAATTTGGAAAATAGAAGCTTCATACGTCCCACGTTTATTATCTAGAACTATCTATAATGTATGGAGTATATTATGCACAGCAACATTACATAGATTAGCGTTATTTGTAATTATGATATATTGATCCATATGTACAGGCAGTATGAACACACCTGTGTCTGTGTATTTTATGAATCCAAGGGATGACCTTAGTCATCATCTTTCATTTATTTTCTTATTTATTTATTTATTTATTTGTGTGTGTGTGTGTGTCCCTGGGGAGATCTAGGGTGACTTTGGAAATCATCCTGGATTGTTTTCACCTCCGTTTTGCTTCACTCTGGGATTTCCCAGGCTCCACCCACCAGAGCCAGGTGGCTGCCTGCTGCTTCCACTTGGTATTTTTACCTGGGATCTGAACTCAGGACCTTCTGCTTGAGAGGCAGAGTCTTAACCCTTGAGCCATCTCTCCAGCCCACAGTCATCATCCTTAAATGGGATGGTGATTTCATGAATATGTAAAAAAAGAAAACTTTCAGAAATTATCAGGAAGACAAATGAAGCATGCAGGGTTCATGCATTTTTAGCAAACAATGCAAACCCACAGCCTGTTCAGCAGGCAAAGCAGCAGCGAGGGTCTAACGAGCTGGCGCTTGCTCACAGCTGCCTTCCCAAACCAAATATAGCACCGCGAAATTAGCGCTCCAGAAATACCGCGGGCCGATGGGACCTGCTCTGCCCATTTTCATTCCTTTGGCTAAACCGGAAGGAGGCCGCGAGAAGCTGGAAGAAAAGGCAGAGAAGAAAACAAGAAGCCACAGCAAGGGGGCCGCTGTGATGGGAGGCAGGGTGAGCCTGAGCTTGGATTGAGTGTCATACAGACCCGGAGCTTGGCACCAGCTCACACGCAATGCACACACCACTGATCTGCCACCAGCTCACACGCAATGCACACACCACCGATCCGCCACCAGCTCACACACGCAGTGCATATACAACTGAGCCTGCAATCCAGTTCACACGCAATGCACACACCACCGATCCACCACCAGTTCACATGTAATCCATACACAACTGAGCCAGCCTCCCGCTGCACCCCTGTGGAGCACCAAGTTTAAAACTTAGGGGCAAATGGTGCCTTGGAATGCAAGCAGTGGATAAGGGGAGTTTGCATGGCAAATTGTGGAAGAGCTTTGTGTGTGATCTCGGAAAGAAACAGGTCTCCCAGGAACTGGAATTCACAAGCCGTCCCCCGCGGTGGAAGGGGAGACAGAGGGAGGGAAGGAGAAGAAGAGACTGGAGCTGTCCACAACCCCATCCACCATCACTGAGAAGAAAGAAGCTCTGCCCAGGCAGACGGGAGAAGGACTCTCACGCCCACTACAGCCGCAGGCCTGCACGCAATCACAGCCACCGTCATGAAGTTTTGCTCTTGAAAACAATGTGCAATGAAAACACTGTGCAACGAAAACACTGTGCAAGGTGGGGGGGGGGCTGGGAAGATGACCCAGCGCCTAACTAATGCAACTTGCCACACACACAGATAGGATCTGGATTGGGACCCTCACATGCTGAGCCATGTGGGGACCTGCTTGCAATTCCAGCCCAGAAAAGCAGAACCTGGAATTCCTCAGAGCAAGCTGAGCTGCCTAAGTAGCCGCTGCATGGGCTGGTGCTGGCTTCGTTTAGAGGCCCAGCCTCAAAATGATGATGTGGAAGAACAGTCAAGCACGGTTTCTGGGAGCAACCTCAGACCCCCACAGGCATGTGTATGCACGTATGTGAACAGCACCCTCGAATAACTGCAAGTAGACATACACCATGCACGTGATAAGGGAAGAGGCACACAGTTTGACCCATTCTGTGCCCATGAGACAGAGCTGCCCAACAAGGGGTTTCTCTTATACCTTGCTCTGGTTAGTTTAGGGATTCTGTATTATTACACAGAGTACTAAAGAAACAAGGAATATTCTGGAAAATGCAAAAAAAAGTTAGGAAGGAGTAATGGCTACTGCAGCCGTCTCTCCGGGGTTCTGCTGCTCTACGGTTGTTATGTGATACTCGTGGAGGGCCCACTGCTTGCTGGAGTTGATGGACATCTTGCCTGTGTCTGACGTCAACATCTTCGGGACTCAAAACCAGCTTGGCTTGCTTTCTCCTTCATTCAACCTGAAGCCCAGGGAACGGCGCACCCCACCTCTAGACAGGGTTTTCCCACATTGGCCAGTTAAGGCAGTTCCTCCACAGACATGCGCAGGGACCACGGGAAGGAGGGTGAGTGACAAGCGGGGGTGGATGATGTAGGCACATGTGATAGTACAGGAAGGTCAAGGAAGGAGGACAGCCCTCACGGTGCCAACGCCTCAGGTGCTCTCAAAGGGACATCTGGAACAGTCTGCCTGAGGGCAAACACTGTGACCTTGCAGGTTTTACTACGTATTCCCCAGAACCAAGAAGCGACATCTCAGACTGTCCTCTGCTACACACACATATACACACACACTCATGCAGACACAAACATGTAGACACACACACACACACACACACACACACACACACACACACACAATAAAAAAGAATACTCTTGCCGACAGAAGTATCCTAGTTGCTCAGAAATGACCACCTGGAAATTGGAAGGGGCCAGTGAGACAATAATAAACCTCTAGATTTGTGGCAAATCTATAAAAGTAACATCATATTTCCATGTGACTCTATCCAATGCTGCAAATGGATTTCTCCATACTGTGAGACTTCTCAGTATGAGTGACATGTAACCTAGCTTTAGACTATATTTCCAAAGTAAACACCTTACTCAGAAGATCCTTAAGCGGAATCTGAAATAAATGGCTGTAAGATGTGAGACACTCTTTTCTTTGCAAATGAAAATCAAAGAAATCAGACATGTTAAAGATGACAAGTAACATATTACGTGCAGTCCCTCCCCACCCCATTATTAGGGGTAAGACTCAAGACACAGCGCTTGCCCAGCAGTGCTCTACTGCTGAACCATCACACAACCCCAACCTCAGAGGCACACTGGCGTGGTGCTTGGGAACGGGAATTCCTCTTTGGACCCATCACCGAGCTTTTGTGCAAAACAAGACAGAATAATGTTAGTAATTGCTTTATCTTCAGGGAAAGTTTTGAAAGACAGGCAGGAGGAAGCATGGTTACAGAAGGAAGACGATGAAATATAAGGAGGAGGGCGGGGTAGAATAATGCCAATTCCATAATGGACCGCCCACTTTAGACTCTGCTGTCTATAGCAAAATATCTACAAGCACGTCAACAGAGATGTTAATCCTTCCTTCAGCTGTACAGTACCTATGTTCAACAGCCAATGAATAAAATAAGTGAAATATGTTTATGGAAAAAAGTCTCATTAGCCAAGAAAGAAAACAGTTCCAAAAATAATTCAGAAAACTACATCGATGGTGGCCACTTCGTAAACACAATCTCAGGACAGATGATAGCTTGAAAATAGTTGAAAAAGACATTATATCTTGATGCACTAAATCTCTCTCATGAGCTCTAGCTAAAGACGATGAAATCACTTTAAAGTATTTGGAGGAACAGACTATTAGTTTTTTTTCCTGCTATGCATGAATTTAAAAAAGTTCTGAATTCCTATTAGTTGTTGACAGTCAGAAAGACTGGAAATAAGAAGGTAGAATGGATAAGTCCCAGGGGTCTCACCTGACGGTTAACAGAAAAACAAAGAGTAAGTCTAGAATGTTTTCATTTAAGGCAGCAAGTGAACTACTATTGCTTGGTTTAATGAAGGGAAGAATCTACATGGTGCTACTTTGGTTGAGACGGCAGGGCAGAAAATCTGTGGGAAGAACTGAAGCAAAGAATTAAGAACCCAGCACTCTGGATAGATTACAAGAGCACTCAGCACATCACCTGCACAGTTGTGGCCCCCAACTTTCTTCCCGGCTCCCATATTCTTTGCATCCAGGCAGATGGGTTGAATTTTATAGGCTTGAGGGAACATCTGGATGGCCAATACATCTGTCAACCTTGTCAAAAACAAAACTATCATTCCCACAGTCCACTCAACACCTCTTGTTTTCCCGGGGCTCCCCTGAGATGGGCATACCATAAAAGCTAGGATCGTGCATGTTATACTCTGTAGTCTTTCTGCACAGAGGCTAAGAGACCACCAAAGTCTATCCCTTCTAGCACATAGTAAGCTTGAAATCCAGACTTGGATCCCTCCTTCACTGCCCCCCAAAGCCTGCCTGCTGCACAGGATGTAAGAGATAATCCCTTCCAGCCGCGTTCTCGGATCCATCTCTTCTAACCCACCTTCCTCCCTGTGGCTGAAAGCACGCATTCCACTTCCCTGAAGCCCCTCAGATACATCAGAGCTGATATAAAACAACACATTAAAACCTTTGATGTCAAAAAATCGACTGCCAAGTTCCCAGGGCTCTTTGGCTGGATCTCCCTGCTCACAATAAAGCGTTCATTGCGAAGGTCACGGGAGACCAATACCATGCACTGCATAACTCGCAGAAGAAAATACTGCCCCTTCGCAATCTTGGGTCACTGTGTAATACTAGAGCCCAGAGGTGGATCATCAAGACTCCAGAGCACCAGAATTCCCCAGATGCAGTGTTTTTTTAAGTGACAGAAGGCCAACTCATTAAAGTAACTGAAATCTGCATGAAATCTCTAGAGACTAAAGCAATGGCATTGGCAATGAAATGCTGCATAGCTGTCCATTCATCGTGACCCGCTCTACTGCTACAAGACCCAGCAATACTCTTCGTGCCAATATTGGGGCTACACTGGTGTTTACCTCATGTGGCCTCCTACTACCCAGACTTATACAGAAATCACAGCTTCCAAGGACAAGAATGTAGACAGCAAGCGACTAAGCAATGTTGTCTGTTTCCTAAGCAAGCACAAATGTTATCTTCTGACCACTGTGGACACATCTTACTTCCATTACATCTGCCTCGGTTGCAGTAACCTTCTAGCATTATATTAAATACCTAAATAATATTAATTTTCTAAGTAGAAACATCACATCCTCAGATGATTAATAGAAGACATAATTAGTCATACCAATGTTCACTGTTCAGCATATGCCTACCCTTTATTTGAAGGAAAATAAGAAAAGAGCAAATACATCAAACACGGCTGTGTCTCCAGGGAAATATTACTGAGCTTGTGTCTGCCTTTCTCAAGAAATGGAGAGAGACCGTAATTATGCATGGCACTTCTCCCTCTCATATTTCAGGTAGATTTGTGATACCAATGTCTCATTTCATTATATTGATGGAAATCAACATTTTCCTTTACTTCTAGACATCATAATTTCATGAAAATTATTCTTCATTGGAAACTGAAACAAAACTTCTTATGATTGGTTCTGTATGTTCATATTTTACCAATATGGTTTAGCTAGATTTCAAAGTAGCAGTATAAGACCAGGATGTATTGTCAGACAAAATCAATTCATTCTAGCTAGGGAATATATGCATACTAAGATTAGCACTGCCAATCTGATCCCATATTGTATTCAACATGTTTCATGTTCTATACTTTCATGGTGAAGATGCTCAGTTATTAAAAGTTTTGACTGCTCTTGATCCTGAAACCTGAAAATGCAAATGGCCTTGTTGGACTAGGGATGTAAGTCAGTATGTTCTTTACAGGTACTGGGTCTTGGCTTCAAGCCCCAAACAGCAAAAGTGTTTTTTAAACCCGTGATACAATGCCTTAAGGGAGCGACTTACGGGAGCAGGACTTACAGGGAGCGACTTACGGGAGCAGGACTTACAGGGAGCGACTTACGGGAGCAGGACTTACTCAGGAGCTAGAGGGCAGATGTTCTTGTTGCATCTAGTCAGGAAACAGAGAGTGACCAGACTGGGCCAGAAAGCTTCATGGTCCACCCCTAAGGACTGATCCCCAAACAGCACCTTCAGCTGGGGGCCAAGGGTTCACGCCCAGAGTTTACATTCAAAGTAGAATAGGAAGGAGGAGCAAGGAGGGAAGCAGAGGGAGGGAGAATTGCCGTAAAGCTGACTGAATTTTCAGGACGTGCTTAAAGTTGGAAGATCAGCAAATGGGAGGTGTGGAAAGTAGGGAACCTGTATGGGCAGGATTCTGGCATCGGTGCACATGCTTGAAGATGACAATTAGGATATAGTCCATTGATTTTAATTAATAGATTCTATAATTTTTCAGTTTTTAAGTCAAAGTGAAGATTACTTAATCTTTTCATTGCTATAGGCATTTCGTAATAATAACCCGTTTATATAAAACTCAGCTCCTGATGCGGATGAATTAGCCGTTGCTGTTTGGAATTTGTGGCTCTATTCTGCATCTGCCCAAACTGCATTATAAATCAGAAAATGCACATTTTTTCACATCAGAAATTCTTTTTTTTTCGGTCGGTTCAACTGTCCAGAGCAGCTGCAGCTAGGCTCACGTGTTCTGCCTGACTCGCAGGGGCTTGCTGCAGACGCAGCTACCAGAAAGTACAGGTCCCTCCTAGAGTTGGGGAGAAGCTACACGATTGGAGACAAGGAAAAAAAATAGCTTCTTCCTTCCCCATGTTGACTTAGTGAGAAAACTCACGCTTGCAGCTGAGAGCCAAGAAGACTACCTCATACGTAGGTACGCAGTCTGATTTTTCATACCAACCACCCCGTTTTGCAGAAATCTGTTTATTAGAAAGAGGGAGGTCGTGGCCTACGCGCAGCCCTCCCGAATGTCCTGTGTTGAAGCCAGAGCCTCAAGGCTAGTGGATCTGGAACTAGGGGGTTTTAAAAGGTCATTAAGTGGGTCACAAGAGTTCCATAACTCGGGTGCTCTTGCAAGAGAAGGAAAGGACTCGGCCGGGTCTCTCCCCATGAGCGCACACAGCACTCAGGATTGAAGGCTCAGCGAGAAGGTGCCATCTGCAAGCCAGGGAGGGGTCTCTTCAGCTGCCACCTCCTGACACGTAACTCTGTGCCAACGAGGCTCTCGTGGCAGCAAGTCAGAACAGCCCCACAGGCAGGGAGACGACCACTGCCTCACTCCACAAAAGCATGCTAACACATGCAGCCAGTCCTGACACAAAAGCACTAGTTCAGAAAAACACAAGTTTAGTTAAACAAACACTGCATACCAATTTCATCAATTTTATATCGTCATAAAATGCCCCCATTATATGCATCTTGATGGCTTCTAAGCAGTTTAACTATAATCCACGGTAATATTAATATGCATATATATACATATATGTTATGTATACAATTGAAATCATATGTATGAGTGCATTGCGAAATGATATTTTTCCTAATTATCAAAGTTCAAGTTTCAGAAATGTGTGTGTATGTGTGTGTGTATGTCTGTACACAGTTGTGTTGTTAGAGCGTTTGAAAGTATTTAAGGATGAATGCTTAAATATTCTCTTTGTAACTAGGTTATCTAAAGTATTTTTAGTCGTGGTTTCCTTTTTTGCCATAGTATGTATCTCAAGATTTGTGGAAGTTAAAAATCTCTCTCTCTCTCTCCATTACTCTCTGTATATGTATGTGTTTCTGTCAACTCTCTGCTTCTTTGCCTATCTTTATTTCTCTCTTACACACGCACACAACACACCACACACACACACACACACAGACTCACACAGAGTAAGCCTAAGACTGAGGTAACTGTATCACTTTCCACTCAAAAGTGCCCGTTAACCCAATTTAAACCCAGTATAACACCCCCACTTCCTGTCTTGCTGACTTGCCGGCTCATCAGCGCACTGCCCTGACTTATTCGCCATTAAAAGGCTCTGGGTCCCAGGCTGTAGTCCCTCCTTTGCCGGTGCAAGCCGCTGCCCTCTTGCACTGAGCTCAGTAGACTTCTTTACTTCAGGCCACAGGATGAATCATTGATTCACACACTGATTACTCCAAGGAGCTGATAAAGACCAGCACATACCAGTCACCCCTCTCCTAGGAGTCAATCCCAACAGGTCTGCCAATCACCTGGATGCAAACCACGCCTCAGGAAGGCTGTCTGTTCTCCGGACCTTCAAAATAAGGTCTGCTTTGAAAACTAAAATGAAATAACATTCTGGTTTTATGGTGCGAATGAGATATAACTTAGCGCGTACAGACCAAATCTGTCTATTTCCAGTTGGGAAAGATGGTAATCATGAGTGTTGGCTAAGTTATACCCTTGCTAGCTACCACGGTACCCAAGATAACTTCAGTAGCAATAAAAAAATTCCACAACTGGGCAAGCTTCAAAACAAAATAAAGATGACACTTGTGGACAGAAATTAATTCTGTCACTTTCTCTTGAATAACCGTCTTAAGACTCTGGGCTTGTAGCAGCCACAGAGGTGACACTGGTGTTTCTTGACCAATGAACAACATAAAACGAAACAGCGATGATAAGGAAGACTTTGAATACCACAGGGCGGGTCACACAGATCTGCTGCTGTGTGAGCAGAAGTGATCAGCGAGGTGGGCCAAGACCCACGAGAAGACACGCGGCATTCACTGAAAGGCAAAACCAAGGCGAAACCAAGGACAGCTGTCTCCTTTCAAGCTGCAGTACTTCTGCATGTGGAAACCGGAAGTTGAAATTCAATATCTAAGAAATACAACTTTCAAAATCAGTATTTAAATTCTAAAATTTCCAAAATTCCCAACTCATTCCTTTATGTATTACTGGATAAAGTAAGTGAAACTCTGTATATATGGAATACGTACACACAGGAAAAGAGCCACAATGCAAACTGCTCTGGGATGTGTGTGTGTGTGTGCGTGCGCGCGCACACGCGCGCAAGTGTGTACATGTGCACAGTCATACATAAGAACAAAGAAACAATGATCAGAACAAAACAAATCAACATTACAAATATTCAGTATTTCACGCTTACTGGTACTATCATAGGAGAAGTTTTGCATTTGTGTATATATATATGGAATTATATATATGGAATTATATATGTGGAGTATTATATATATGGAATAAAATTCATTTTTACTCTTGAAAAAAGGAAAAAGAAAGAACACGAAAGCAAAAATACATAATGGAAAACTATTTTAAATTCTTTTTTCATTACAAACATCCCGTGTCCCCAGACAGCATCTGACAGGAAGGATATGTTAAATGAATAATCTCAATTTAGTGAATTATAACTCAAATGCTTTCCTATTACCTCAAACAGCATCATGTTTTGTTCAAATATTAACATTTGAAAACGATGTGTGAAGATTTAAAATGTGACATCTTGCTTTAAATTTTTGTTATTCGTGTGTGTGTATCAGAGGGAACGGTGCGTGTCTGTAGAGGCCCAGGGGTGACTGCAGAAATCACCCTGGATGGCTTCTGCCTTCTCTTTGCTTTGCTCCGGAGTTCTCTTCTAGAAGTGCAGGCTGCCACCATTTCTGCCTGGTTGACCTGGGACCTGGGACCCTTCTGCTTGCGAGGCAGAGGCTTCACCCGAGTTGTCTCTCGTGCCCTTAAGATGTAACTTCTTTAAACTTAAGCCGTCAACTGAACTGCTAGCATGTGTGCTTGTGTACCCCGGATACTCATGAACAGCTAGTGCGCGTTTGGCCCTGATTCTCACCTCTTCCTTCGTCTTCTTCGATATCACCCGCAGCCAGTCTCCAATCATGCTCAGAACAGCAGCAAAGTACGCCAGGCCAACCAGGATCCAAAACCACACCACAGGTTTGTAGAAATCCAGATACTCGATGTCCGATCCACCTGCGAGAGATACACAGAGTAACACAACTGCTTCTTGCCCCCACAGTAAGCGATCTAGAGATTTCTGTGTCGATTTGCACGACACTGAGATCTCACATCTTGTCCATTGATCCATGACTTGTCTTTCACATTGAGTTTCTCATTCCCACTCGTTCAGTTCTATGCAAGTTAAATAAGCAATTTTGAATGGGGCTTCCGTGACTTTTCTGGACCATGACGACTTTTCTCTGTTCTGTTTTTCTTTTGTAACTGATGAGAATCTGTCTCATCCTGTCCAGCACTTAGTTATTCCCTGTGGCTGAATTCTCTGTTTCTATTGGAACAAGTATGGAGGAGAGCTTGTGTTTTCTGCACGGTACATCACACCCAGATTGACATCTTGGTGTCAATCAAAGTGTGGTATCCAGTGGATATGATGCCAGACCAACCAGAAAGTGGACAGCCACTCCGGCCCTTAAAATGTCACTTCTTTACACTTAAGTCTTCAACTGAACTGCTAGTGTGTGTGTTTGTGTCCCCTCGATAGACACAAGGCTGGGCGGGTCTAAGGAGGGCAAGTGGCAGCCTGCAGGTGATGATGTCATCGCTATCCTGTGAGTTCCCAGAGGGATTCCCAGAAGTCAAAACTAAATCCCACGCCTTAAGAAGAGACAGAAAAGCTGTTCTTAATCCATGAACTTCTCTATCCAGGGTCGACATGTCTTTCCGGTGGATGTAAACACATGCGTGCGTGCACTAAATACCAAACACTTATTATTCACAAATAGAGGATCAAGGCTCTATCTTAAGAAATCCACACTTGAGTCTGAGAAGGTCTCACATAGGCAGCCGGGGAGATGGCTGTGTGGGTAAAGGGCTTGCCGTGCAAGCACAGAGACCGGAGTTTGAATCCTGAGAACCCACGTAAAGCCAGATCCAGTAGGCTGTGTCTGGATCGCAGCGCTCCCATGCGCAGGGGGAGACAGGACACTCCGGAAGCACATGGGTCGCCTACAGCACATGCATGCTCACCCTCACAAGAACATGTGTGTGTACTCACACGTGCATCATACACAGCCACAAGTACACACGAGATTAAAAAGGAGGAAGAGCAGGAAGAGGAGATGGAGAAAGCCTCACAGTTTCCCACGACGGAGTCTACCGAGTGACAGGAAAGAGTAAAAGAGGACTAAGGGGGTACAGAGAAGGAAAGGGGCTGGGGCTAGAAGGGGTGTGGCATCAACCCTGGAGCAGCTCCCTGGGAAATATGCGCCCTCCGAAGAGCATTTCAGTAGCAGGTTGAGCGCCCAGTGAATGTGGACCAGAGGGCACTCAAGGCCAAGGTGGAGTCCAGACATAGGTTGGGTCAGGTGCTAAGGACTGGATGCGAATCCCGCCCTCCACTCATAGAAAGAGGTCCTGTGCTCACTGGATCCTGCCCTCCCAGCGGCGCAGGAGGAGGGGTTGTGGGAAGCCCCAGGAGAAGCTTCCATTTGGAAGCAGCCAGGAAATTGCTGAGCTAGGTCAGGCCTGGGGGGAGGGGAGGCAGGGTTGTGGGAGGGAGGTCAGGAGATAACGGGATAGCACGTGACAAGGGCTCTCCGTAGCCACAGTCTCGGGGAGGCGAACAAGTGACAGATTACAGGTGAGAGTGAGATGAAGGGAAGTTGTTCTGACCAGAACTGGACCTGCTAGAGGTGCCAAACAGGCGAGACCACCCAGCTGGACCCTTGAACCACAGTTGAGGTGTTTGTATCTTAAGACCAAAATCACAGAGATTGGGGAATCCAGCTGCCTCAGTTTACCAAAGCGCAACCCACACATTCAGAGGAATAGCTACTGAACACCATGTAGTCATTAAATCCAAACATAAAATACTCGATACAGCATTCTTCTAGAGACAGTAAAAGTTGGCTGCCACACAAGTATTAATTCAAATGGTGTTAATATTTCAAATTCTAAATAGTAAAGGATCAAAGTCCTACCAGATAAATAATGTGAACAGATACACATTTAGGTTTCTTTGGGGGGAAAGTCATAATTCTAAGAATAAAGTTTATAGTATATCACCCTCAAAGTATTGCTAAAACTTTGCCTGGTACAGAATTTTATTTGACTTGTTTAATGTTGCATGTGTGTGAATGTGTGTGTGGAGGTTCATGTATGTGCAGGCATGTGTGCAAGAAAGCATTGAGTGTGTGCGCCTGTGGAGGCTCACGGGTGACATCCGGAATTAACCTGGATTGCTCTTCTACCTTATGGCTGGCTTCCCTAGGCGAAGGACAGGCCACTGTCATTTCTACCTGATATTTTTACATGGGATCTGGGGATCCGAACTCAGGTCCTTCTGCTTGTAAGACAGAGGCTCCAATCCCTGAGCTGTCTTCCCAGCCCCAGGAACTTAATTATTAAGTCAACTCTTGGAGAGGTGAGAAGGGCTACGTGAATGAGGGACATAGTTGGGCCTTGGTCCCTGGGGATGCAGCTCAACGCGTCAGCTGACCTGACAGCACATGAGTGTGTGGAAACCAGTCAGATGATAGGTTCGCTAGTAAATTCCATTTTCAAATGTTTCCATTTCAGGGAAACCAAAAATGACATTTTCCCCCAAGTACTTTCTCTTTCAAAACAATGAAAAAAAAAACCATCTTCATCCAAATAGTTGTGAGTCATTTAACACTTAAGTTCCCCAAGATGTTGACTTTAGCAGAGTGAGGCCATCTGAGGATGACTTTTTATGTCGTTTTTCTTGTAAACAGGATGTTATCGTTGGAAACGAGTAAATTAGCTATATCATGGAAGAGGCCTACACCCAGGTGGAATGTTCAACCCACAAGCGCTAGTGGCATCTAAGCCCTGAAACCTCCGCCCCCAGCACATACCACCTTCTTGTGAAGACCACTCTTCCGAGAAAACTCAGATGAACCAGGAAGATCAACACAGCAGGAACGTGGCCTATCTACTCACCCCTGACACTTCATGGGCCAATTTGCACATAGCTCAACTATTACCGGACTCTGTCCCAAATTGGCATATCTGCACTAGTAGGAAAGGAGTTATTTTTATTGTAAAATTCAGAAATTTCTAGTTCTTTTTTGAGAGAGAGAGAGAGAGCACGACTGTGCCTGTATCAAGGGTATTGTATTGCCTGTGGGGACCCAAAGGCGACTTCCTGAATCATCCTGGATTGCTCTACCTTTCACTTTGTTCTGTGGTTTCTCAGTCTCCGCTTTCCAGTACCTAAAGCACAGGCCACTGCCATTTCTATCTTTTTTTTTTTTAAACACAGAATCTGGGATCTGAACTCAGGTCCTTCTGTGTTCAAGGCAGAGGCTTAACCCCTGAGCCATCATTCCAGCCCTTAAATTTATTTTTATTCCTTCAGCGTTTCACACATGAATACGATGAATTTACGCCACTCTCGCCCTAATTATCCAGTCCCACCTCACCTCACTGTCCCATCTACAGGCTCTTCGCAGCGAGTCTCCCTCCCGCCTGCACTACTGCACGTGTGGTCACTGCATTTCCTCTGTGCTGCCTTATAGTGGCAAGTGCCCACGGTGTTGCTGGGGCATGAATCTTATACCAGTGGGGGGGCACCACTAAGAAAAGCAGGTCCCCTCATCCAGCATCAGCCCCCGAAGTCTCTCAGTGAGTTGTGGGGCCTCTTGAAACCTTTTTTCTTCCATAGTGAAATGCTGATAAGCCAAATCTTCTATGAGGTCTTGTGCACCAGATGAAACCTAGTTGCAGCGAGTCACTTTTTAAACTCTTTTGCTTGAAATTTTATTTTTTGTCAATGTTTCATACATGAACATAGCGAATTTATGTTCTCTGAACAACTTAACCCCCAACCCAATCCCTCCACCTTTCCCCGCTATGCCCCTCCTTCTCCCCTGTCTGTCTCCCATCTGTTTTCTTCTCTTTTTGCATATGCGGCCCGCTGGGTTTCATCGGGGCTGCCTTGGATGGTATTTTTGGAGTTCCTGACCATGAGAGGTATTGTCTACCTGAGTCGTAAGGTAGAGTAGGCAGCGTTCAGGAGGCTAAGTCGGAAGGTGGAGAATTTGAGGCAGCCCTTGAGAAACTTGAATAGCTCAGGGCTGCAAAGTGATTTCTTTGTTCTGAACTCAATCGCTACTTTCTCCCCTGACGTTTCTGGAGATCTAGGTTCCTCCCTCCCTCCCTCTCTCTCTCTCTCTCTCTCTCTCTCTCTCTCTCTCTCTCTCTCTTTCTGAGGTGCAGGTGGCAGGGTATTGTGACCCCCTTTCCCGCCTGGGTTCCCTATCACATGCCCAGAGCGTCTCTTCATTAGCATAGAAATTATTCATATAAGCGCTGTCTGCTTGAAGAGCTTTCTGGTTCCTTATGAGAGAACACACAGATAGAATAAAAATAGCCGAGAGGACTGGAGGCGGGAGGTGGCGGGAATCTCGCAAACTTTTCCAGACAGTTACAGTAAGTTTCATCTTTCCAACTCTCTCCCCAGCTGGGTGATGGCTTCTTTTGGGGAGTGGTGGGGGTGGGGGACAAGGCGGCCTTTCCTCCCTGGAGTGTGCAAAAGGAGCTCACCCAGAGCTCCATCCAATCTAACAGATTAAACTTCTAAAAATACAGCTCATGAAAGTGCACGCTGTTCGCGTAATAATGCTGGCAACCAATTCTCTCCCTAAAGTGGATTTCCTAAGCACAGGCTAGAACTACCCACCATGGAGTCCTTCTTGCCTGGGCCCAGACTCACTGACTGAGGGACACAAGAAGCACCGGGACTTAGCAGCCTCCTTCTGGTCCAGATGCCCTATTTCACCCCGCTGATAAGATTCCTTTCACCCCATTCCAGGGTTTTTCAAATCCGACTGGGAAAGAGGAGTAAGCGCTAAAGCCTAATTCATGTCAGCTATATAATGGTCCTGTCCCAGAATGCGGAAGTGTTGCGGGGAACCCCGACCATACTCCTCCTCGCATCTCTATTGACACAGACATGAACCCAACCAACTCATCGGCAATAAAGCTGATGGTCCAGAACCGCTTTCACTCTGGTAGGATCTCACGAGCGACCAACAGGTCCCTGCAGGACCCCTGATACCCTAATGGCAGTGTCCCCCATTTAACACAGAGCTATGAGAAGCTCAGCAGAGAAAGCACAAGTCCCGCGGGGAAGTGGGCAGCAGACACGGGCCGTGTGGCTGTTCTCAGCAGACGCCGCTGTCCACGTCACCCTCGCCCGCTGCTCGGCCACCAGACCTCCTCCCTTACCCACCATCTGAGGCCATCTTGGTTGCTGACAGGGTCCCCCAGCCTGGACAGTCGTCAGGCGCCGTGAGTCCTTATCAAAGGGGTCAGTGCCTTGTGAGGGTTTTCACAAGGCATCAGCCCATGGCAGAGGGAGGAAGTAAGAGAGAGAAGCAGACGGGACGGGACAGCGCCCCCAGCACCCAGCCCACCCGATGGGCAGAGCCCGCATGAACTAAGGAGCTCTTAAAGGTGCCCTAAGGGGTTACAGTGGAAGTTCTGGGGAGACCAGGGTCAAGCTACAGCAGCCACCGGGCGAGGTTCCCCTGGCTTGGCGGACACTCATCTAAGACTGGAGACGCCGAGTCTCTTCTCTCCGGGCTCTTCCCAGAGGTCACCAGTGCCCAGGACCCGCAAGCTTCTAGTGCCCCCCAAGGTCTCCCTGCAGGTGCCCCCCAACGGCTCCCAGCAGGTGGCGCTGTTCTATTCCAAAGAACGTGAATATACAAGGCCCTTCAGATTTACATTTAAATTTAAATTCTTAATCTGTGTTTTTTTTTTTCTGAATAACTATTATCTTTATAAAGAAAAAATCCACATGGCCTTTTTAATGAGTAATTCTGGACTAAGGTGACCAATTTTATGTCTTTCTGTACTAGTAGATAAAGAACAGCCACACACAGTACCACTCTAAAGAAAACGGTGCGTTCACGTCACACTATGATAGCAAAACACCCGAGGCCATGTACTTACTTTAAAAAAAGCGGCAGCTTGTTTAGCTCTGGGAGCTGCTTTCAAGGCCAGGTGGCCAATCTGCTGTGGGCTGGCAGTAAAGAACTCCCAGGAACAGTGGCTGAGGGAATATTACGAGCCAGGAAGGTAGAACCAAGAGCCTGGGATCCCACATTCCTTTGGGATCCTGTGACCTACGGACTTCTCACTATGCTTCAAGGTGCACAGGGTCTCCTGCCACGCCTACTTGTAGGGGACTCGTTCCAAGCTATGGTACTAGAGGTCATATTTCTTGAATGTGTGTGTGTGTGTGTGCGTGTGCGTGCGCGTGCGTGCGCGTGTGTGTGCGTGTGTGTGTGTGTGTAGGAGTGACTTGAACGTGTGTGCCTGTGGAGGCCCAAGGATGACATCAGGAATCATCCTGGATTGTTCTACCTCCTTATTGCTTTGCTGTGGAGTTTCCCAGGCTCCGCCTTCTAGGGCTGCATTTCAGGCCATGACCATTTCCGCCTGGCAATTTTATATGGGATCTGGGGATCTGAATTCAGGTCCTTTTGTTTGGAGGCACCTGAGCCATCGTCGCAGTCTAGGGATCATTTCCTGACACCCGTCTGTAAGTATTTTAGTTTGCATATCAGATATTGACTCGAACTTTAGTCTCATCATAAAACCTTTGACAGGATGGAGAACATAATTTCCGCTTTTGTATAGTTTGTATATTTTTCTTTTGCAACAGAAAATTGCTTGAAGAAGTGGAAATATGCTTTCAGTGTAACTGTAAATCTTGTGTTCCTTTCTCTAAGTGCCAATGTGCCATCGACTTAGACAAATGTAAGGACAAGAAGCCAATGAATTACATCTGCAAAGACTTGAACCTATGCTTAGGTTTCAGAGCAGCATTCAAATGCAAAGATCGGCCCATTTCCCCCTAGAACTTGGTGAATGTACAATGAGGAAGCCTGTCATTTGAGTCTCTGGGGTCTTCACCACAAAGAAACGAAGGTCGGGCTAGAAAGTTGGGCTCAGAGGTTAAGACTCTGTGTGGCAAGCAGAAGGTCTTGAGTTCAGATCCCAGGTCCCGCCTAAAAAATGCCAGATGAAAATGGTGGTGGCCTGCACTTCTGGCCCTGGTGGGTGGAGCCCAGGAAATCCCACAGCAAAGCAAAAAGGAGGTAGAAGCAATCTAGGGTGATTCCCAAAGTCACCCTTGGTCCTCCACAGGGACACATAGCACACGCTGACAAACACACAAATGAGCACATCTGGGGCATTTCTTGGCTTCGTGGAAACCATCAATGCAGGTAGTGTGGCTGAGTGGTCTAAGGCGCTGGGTTCAAATCCCATTGTTACCAGAACGGTCTTTTCCGTGAGCTGCCTGCTGAGCTTCACGGAAGGAGCCGCAGCTTTGGAGGGGGATTTACTGGGGCTCAGCCTGGTAAGTGGACTGTCCTTCAGGCTTCAGTGGCTTTTCCTCCTCAGTCCTTTTCTCGTTTACGGTCACGGGCCAAGGAAGCCAGGTGGGAACGCAAGTCAGAAGGAGCCCGCGAAAGGCCCAGCACTTTTACACGTTTCCATATGGCTGATCTCACTCGAGATGCTGATGGAGTCTCATGCAGCTCCCCGCCTATCAGGAAGGGGAATTTGAAGGGGGGGGATCTAGCCTCACTTCAGGTACCCAGTGAAAAGAAAAGGAAAAGAACACTGAGAAACGGAGCATGGGAAAGTAACGCTCCTCCTCAGGCATGAGGCTTCCGTTCTCGCTTTTCACTACAAATCTGACTATAAACCACAGACACTGTCGGGGCAAGCAGATGACACCTGATGACTCATGTCCTTTTGTCTGCTCGCCGTGGAGGGGTGGTGACTCCGCATCGCCCCCCCCCCCTCGGCAGCACGGACGGCTTTGTTCAGATGTCACACAGAACAGTTGCCTCCAGACCCTGCTCAGTCCAGGACACCGTGCGCTGTGAGGGAACAGAAAGAACCAGTGGGAAGGATCAGGTGTCTGTCGCCAAGGGAACCAGCCAGAGCGGCAACGTGCCCGGTGCAAACAGATGCGGAACACAGAAACTCAGCCTGCACGGACAATTCTTCAGAAAAGGGCAGAAAGCCGCCTCCTATACTGTCACCTACATCAGGCACAGGAACTCTGTCTCTGTCTGTCTATACACACTGCCTATCTGTCTGTACTCACAAATACATACTGTCCATCTATACGCTTAACTCACGCTGTCTCTATATATACACTGACTGCACAGCCATCTATATGCTTGCTTCATTTTGCTATTTTGTGCTGTGTCTGTTTCGTGTGTGTCTGGTGTGTGTGTGTGTGTGTGTGTGTGTGTGTGTGTGTGTGTGTGTGTGCCCGTACCAGAGGTCACTTGAGTGTCTGTCTGTGGAGGCCTAAGGGTGACATCAGGAATCCTCCTAGATTTCTCTACCTCCTCCTTGCTCTGCTCTGGGGTTTCCCGGGCTTCGCCTTCCAGGGCCTGATTGCCGCGGTCACATCTCCTCAGTATTTTCCCAGGGGACCCAGACTCAGGTCCTTTTGCTTGTGAGGCAAAGGTTTTAGCCCTGAGCCTTCTCCCAGCCCTTGTTTCGCTTTCTTGAGGCTGGCTTTTGCACCAAATCCCTGGCTGACCTGGACTCGCCATGCAGCCCAGGCTGGCCCTGAACTGGTGGTAATCCTCCTGCCTCAGCCTCCCAACGTGCTGGGGTTGTGGGCGGAAGCCAATGCGCCAGGATTGGGTTGGAAGCTGTGTTCTCCCCAATCTCCTCAGAGAACCTGGGGTAGCAAATCACGAAGCAGGTTCTGCAGGCATCAGCTACTGTGTGTGTGCGTGTATGTGTGCATATGCATATGCATGTGTGTATATGTGCATGCATGAATGTATGTGTGCACATGTGTGTGCACGTGTATGCATGTGCGTTTGTATGCGCATGTGGATGTGTGTATATGCGTGTGTGCATGTGTGCGCACGTGTGTGTTTGCATGTACGCTAGTGTGCTGCATGCGGCTTGGAGATGTCTACCTTAACAGAAGCATGAGAAGGTGGAGAAGTGACCCCTCCAGCTGCTCCCAGGCAAAACCAGCACAGCCCGGCACGGACACACGGACACTGTCTCTCGGGATCACCTCACAGCAACAGGAGGGCTCCCCAAAGCGCATAGCCGGCACCTCCCCATTGGAGTCTTGCCTTGGCCAGCTGCCCCCGTCGCGAGCCCCCCCCAGGGCCAGGCTAATGCGCACTCGATTGGACCAGGCAACGCTTCCCGAGGGCCCTTCAAAACAGCCTCCCGGTTTCACTGGTTTTTTTTCATCCAAAGATCTCACAAGGGGCACGGGTCTTACCACGGCCGCTCCCTCAGCCACATCTCATTCCACAGACATGCTTCCCAGACACACGGACCTGACACGCGAAGCTCGCAGTCCTGGGGCTCAGCTGCCGCTCACGAGGACCCACATAAATTCAGAGAGCACAGATGGGCCGACCACATGCTCAGCTGCCTCCCCCACCCCATCCAGCCTCTGACGTTTCAATCGTGTGTGCCCTCCTGCCAATCGGCATCAGCAAGGCGGATTTCTACCGTGTTTATTGTCTCCTCTACAAAACAAAAGAGGATGAAAGTAAGGCAAATGCGAGTGGTGATAGAAAGTCCCACGTTGGATTATCAAGGGCAGGGCGGTACCGCTTGGTCCCCCATCCTTCTGTGATGCGGGACGATGAGTTCAAGGTCCCCAATGAGCCACACTTGGGTTTCCACAGCTGTCCCTTCACACTCAGGGACACTGGCCACTGATAGACCCACAGCCTGGCGCACTCCGGGGACTTGACCTGTTTAGGTAAAAGCAAGTGATTTCTTCTTGCATGTTCTCCCAAACCGTAAGGTGACAATAGCTGTTTTCCCCACCGGCTCATGTTTTGGTGGTGATCGCAAACCCACTACTATTTTAGATTGCCACCCACATTTTCCTTTATTTATAAATGTTTATTTATAGCCTCTTTTTATAACCTCTCAGGCCACGAAGGCCACATAGCAGATCGACACGGTCTGCCGGCCGTTTCAAAGAGCACACAGGCCGAGTCGGGCAGGTGGCTTAGAAACGTTCCGACGCATCCCATCAGCCCTAATAAGGCCGTGTAAGTTACAGTAAGGAAACGGTAAGGCTGCTGGAACACTGCGCCCCAGGGATGGGTTTGTCATTATTCCTATGCGCCACATCTAGCTGACACACCGCGCGCCTGCGTGTCACAGGCAGCTGCACAGACCCTCAAGGAAGAGGGAAGGGCCATGCAAGTCTTAGGACGGAAATCTGCCTCCTACAGAGCCCAAGCGTCCAGAATCCGCCCTTCATCTGGTGAGTGTAAACCTAGCTGCCACCCACTCGCATGGTGCACCTGCCCTTTCCAACTCCCCCACTGGGCGCAGAGACCAGTAGCGCTGGGGGGATGAGTCAGGAGTCAGGAACATTACACGCTCCCATCCTGAGAGGCTTTGCTGTGGTCAACTGGCACTGACAGATCAAGAAACACGTTCTCATCTCACCTTGGGGTTCTATAGAGCTATACAATGGATTTTCTCTGGCAATATTTATGCAAGATGTTTGGGTCCAGAAAGCACGGGGAATAAATAACCAGGGAGCCCCCAACACTGTTAGGACTAGATTAGGCGACGAGCCGATGCTGTTGACATTTGATGACATGTAGCTGTGCTATGACAAGGACAGTCTACCACGGCCTCTGTGCTTCAGGCTGGACTCGGGGGAGCTGGTCAAAATGACCTTTGATGGGCCATCCACACACTCCGACCACTAACAGGATAATTTAATTACACTGAGTTCAAGACGGGCGAGATGGTTCTGTCAGTAAAGTGCGTGCCACACATGCCTGAAGGCCCGAGTTTGATGCCTAGCACCCAGTTAAAAAGCTGGGCATAGCCCCATGATCCCAGCGCTGTGAGGCAAAGACAGGAGGATCCCTGGGGGGTGCCGGCCTGTCCGGGTCCGTGAGAGAGCCTGTCTCAGCAAATAGGGTGGAGAGCACAGAGGGCGCCTGACGTCCGTGATGAAGGCAGGGAAAGGTCGGGGGCCACTTTGTCTCCCACCCTTCTGCGACAGTGCTGCTGACTGAGCTCAGCGTCCCCACTGAGGCCCACAGGTGGTCATGGAAAGACCCTCCCTGGGCAAGGACACTGCCATAAACAGACACACACAGTGTAGCCAGTTCCAGAGACTGGACCTCGGGTCTCCATATGCATCTGTGTGCTTACATACATGAACATGAACACACACACGCACACGTACACACGCACACGCGCACACACACACACACAGGACTGAAGGTAGAACAATGCCTCTGGACAGTCTAGTAAGTAAAATGAGACATGAATTGATCAGAAAATGCAACCTGAGAAACACAAGGCAGCAAATGACAACAAGATAATATAAGTAGACAGGGGAAAGCTGAAATAGTGTGAATTTGAGCAACACAGATTCTAACGACCTGCTTCAGCTAAGATCAAAACACCACGTAAGAGCTGAAAATGGCATGTGCGTTATAACCAAGAGCTCTGCCCGAAAATCTCAGATGTTTGCCACACGAAGGCAAGGAAGGTAGAAAGAACAAAGATTAGCTGGACCTGAATTCTTGCTAAGAGGCAAAGCTCAGAGGGAGAGCCTGGATTTGTGAAAGCAGCACGGGAATGTAAAATTCTGCACAACCAGCAATTTCCACTTCTTTCACAAAATGAAACCGGCTCGACTCTTCTGTCTTCCTCCAGGGTGGAGGGATCGCTACGCATCGCTGGCCCCGTGATGGGCTGAAATGAGCCCTCCAAGGAGCATGAAGCCCCCCATCCCCAGGTACCGCAGAACGTGACCTCGACGGAAGTAAGCTCTTTTCAGGGGTCCTTAGTTAAGATGAACTCTAGGGAATAAGACCAGAGCCTGACTCGATATGACTAAGTGTAAGAAGAGTGTGGACACGCAGGTACAAAGGAGAACGCCTTGTACCCACAGGGCAGAGACCAGACCCGGTGCCTAGAGTTAAGAAGAGCTCCACCCACCATCACAGACCGCTCCAGGCACATCCTGCTTGAAGCCACCCGCCGTGGTACTGGGGTGTGGCAGCCACGGGAAACCCACGGGCACACGTTCCCTCAGACACCCGCTGGAAGAGTCTAATCCACGGAAGAGTCTAATCCGCAGCCTTACCTGCCACGTAGTCCCCAAACCCGATGGTTGTCAGGGTGATGACCACAAAATAGATGGCATCCAGGGCGCCCCAACCCTCTATGTGCTTGAAGATGACGGCAGGCAGGGCCACGAACAGGACACAGCCGAAGAGGATGAAGATGATGGTGGAGATGATTCGAATCTTGGTCTGGCTGACGTTCCACTTCTAGGGTGCGACAGAGGGGGTGGAGAGAGAGGTTAGGGGTGAGCCCATCAAAATAAGCCACACCAGTGTGGTGGGCACGTGAGCATGTTCGTTGCTCTTCCTTAGCCTTCAGCCACCTCTACCTATGGAGATCGAACTCAAAACCACCGCCGTTAAAAGATAATGATGCATTGCCCACAGCGTGACAATAGGGAATGTCTTTTCAAATTATATTACATTTGCTCTGAGCATATGATTTCAGCTTTGATTATGATTCATTTTTACCTCAACTATTTCTGAAATATTTCGACTATTGGCCTGTGACTGGTGGGGGGGGGGAGTGCAACACAGTCAAGGGATGTATAAGGACGGAAGAAACCGAAGGAGAAACAATGCATTCATAACTGGGTGCAGCGCGGACATGAATAATGAATGTAACCCCGTTGGCCAGAGGGTGATATCGATAAGGTTCAATTTGGTTCTCCCGTGAGCCGGGGGGATGGTGCTGAGCCAGGACATCAACCTGCAGAGTGACAGGGAGCTCCTACTCCTGAGCCATACCTGTTGCCACAGCTCCTCTCTGGGCCCTGGAGAGCGAGTCCTGCAGTGGAGTGGATGCCTGCAGCTTGTCCCTGGCTCTCTAGGGGCACTTGAGTGTGTGTGGCTGTGGAGGCCCAAGGGGTGACACTGAGAATTACCCTGGATGACTCTGCCGCCTTATTGCTTTGCTCTGGGGTTTCCCAGACTCTGCCCACCAGGATCGGAAGTGCAGGCCCCCAACGTTTTCCTCTGAGGTTTTTATGTGGACCTGAGGTTCAAACTTAGGCCTTCTTCTTGGGAGGCAGAGTCTTACCCCCTGAGCCATTTCTCTAGCCCATGAACATGGTTTTATAAATGCAACAAACAGACAAGTTGGCATTGTGGGATTCATGCTACAAACCCACCTCTTAAGAAATACAAACACTGTGCTTTAAAAAATATATATATATATATATATATATAATTTTTAAAATTTTTTCCTAGCTTTGCAAGCATGTTGAAAACTTATCCCTGCGTCCCTCCTTCCTCTCTCCTTCCCATCCCAACACTATATATTTTAATATGCATGTAAGGAAACCATAATCCACTCAGGGAATAAAGGTCCCATTTTGGAGTAAATGTCTTACTGCAGCCTAATAGTAAAAATGTCTGAAAACTTTGGCCTGAAATATAAAGTCACTAATTTTAAAATTCAATCAAATAAACCAAGCAAAAAAGAGCCAATAGCTTTATTTCATCAATGGAGCACATATACATATGTTGTTGAGATGCATGTGAAAAGACAAAAGGTGACTGATAATAATTTGTGTTTCTAACCCTGGGGAAAGTAATAAAATGGGTTGTATTTCATGTTGTAGCACAATCATTTTGCTTTTCCATAATTTCCTTCAAAGCACAAACTTGGGGCTAGCAAAATGACTGGGGGTGGGGGGGAAGGGTCTACTCACAGACCTGGTGACCCGATTTTGACTCAAAAGAGAGACGTGAATTCCCAAAGTTGTCTTCTGCCCTCCATTTCTGTACCATGGAATTTCTCTTCTCCCTTTTCTTCTCTCTCTCTCTCACTCTCTCTCTCCCCCCTCCTTCCTTCTCTCTCCCTCTCTCAAATAAATAAATATTAAAAAGAACACAAACTTATAATGGCAGATAGATCATGTTTCACTTAAGCAGTCTATGAACGCAGCCTCCTTTCAAAGGCAACACAGCCTTCACTCTCCATCTTCACTGTCCATCTTCCATTCTCCTGAATTACATGCCCGCGATGCTTCTTCCATCAATGGCAAAATGGAGTACGGTTCTGAAGTCATGCTTTTTGTATTTGCCTTGCATCGCAACAAGCTTCCAGAAGTGGCGCCATTATAATATAACAATACTGCAATGTCGACAGCAATTCAGAAAGGTGCCAAAGCAGTTTGGTAAGTCAAAGATATCCCTGGCCACTTGCTTCCTGGGATAAGGTTAAACTTATGCAGCTGGGCAGAAACTTATGCAGCTCAGAGACAGGCCAAGTAAAGCCTGTTATGCAGATGAGAACCAGGAGTAGGAAGGGAAATGAGTATTTTTAAAGCAATGAAGGTGGCAGGCAGGATAGCCACACCGGGAACTTAGGAATGTCAGAATCCTACCTCTCCTCTGTAGTTAATTTTCAGCCTTTTTCAAATAAGTATGCAAATAGTTAAAATACAACAAGCTACTTGTTGGTGTTGGGGAAAGGACTGCGATCGGCTGGCTTCTCAGTGCTCCCTAACATGTAAGAAGGAATCGCACCTTAATACTTAATAAGTACATGTGGTGAGAAATCAGCAGCACTCACAGTAAATGTGCCTTCCACTTTGGCAATTCCTTTTCCAAATATGGTTCCCAGCTGGTCCCCAACGCCGGCCAGCAGAAAGCCAAAGAGAGGGATCCCCAGCAAGGCGTAGATGATACAGAATATCTTTCCCCCTTCTGTGCGTGGTGAGATGTTTCCAAATCCTAAAAGACAAAAGCAAATAGGGTTTTATATTACAAATGAGCGTGATGTAAATTATAGCTAATATTATGTTATACATTATGAATCATTTCAAATACCTCACCCCAAAATTAATCCAGAAATTCTCAAATATGAACATGTGGATGGTTGATCGCCACTGGCTGAGTCTCTCTTCATATATGTAAAGTTTGCAGGTTATAATAGGAAAAGTTCTTATGAGCAAATACTGTAATAAAATGTAACATATACCTAATGTTTTGATTGAACTCTGATGAGTTGATGGAAGAAGTGTGATACTGCACCAAGTCATGGTTTTCATCAAAATTATTATTGGTTCCAGGTACCGGCCACACGCACCAAGGACACAGGTTTGCAATCAGCACACATCGTGGACTATTAAGACATCCCAGCTATGGCTGGAGAGATGATTTGGTTCAAGGGCAAAAACCTTTGCTTTGCAAGCACAAGGACCTGAGTTTGGAGCCCCAGATCCCATGTCAAAATGTCAGGCAGATGTGGCAGCAAACTTCTGACACTGGAAGGCAGAGCTGGGAAACCCAGAGCAAAACAACAAAGGAGTTAGAGCAATCTGGGATGATTCCTGATGTCACCTTTGAGCCTCTATGGGCACACACAGTGCCCTCTGACACACACACACGCTCACACACACATGCAAAAGAACACACATATTCGTGTATCTCATATATGCAACATGAAAAGAAGAAAAGTAGCAGCTGTTAAGTCTGTTTATATAAGTACACTCTGGAAACTAATAACCAACACAAGCTCTTGGAGTCCTGAGGGTTTGAGCCTTTGAGGTTCTGCGCAAGGATTTGCTTGCTGTGGTGCAGATGTTGGCTCTCGTTCACGGTCACAGGAGCAGCAGGACCGCTGTCCACAGACTTGGGGAGTGGAAGGCATAGGGCCAGAAGGCTGGGGGGCTCTCTGGGTGGCGGACCCTCTCGCTGTCCTCCATACTAAATCAATCTGGAACTTCTGTTCCAATGTTCTGTCACTCACAGAAGCGTGGACGCACATTTCGGGACTGGTATCTCATCGTTACCTGCTGCTGTTTCCATCAACAATCACGGTCTTTCCTCTTCAGAATCTATCGAAGCTCTTTTGTGAATTTTCCTTTATTGGTTTAGAGTTTCCTACGTGAGTACAGGGAATTTACGTTATTTTCACCCCTTACGTCCATTCCATTTTCTTCCCTTACTTAGACCCTTCGTCTTCCACACCAGTCTCCCCCCTATTTTCACATCTTTCGCATGTGTGGCCGCTGAGTCTCATCTGGGTTTCGTCTCACAGCCTGTGCCTGAGCACTCGCTTGGGCACAGGTCACATATCAAGGGGTGCGCCTTTGGGCAAAGCAGCTCCCCTATATCCTTATCCCTGCACCTAGAATGAACCCTCAGTCTCTCGGGTAGGCGTGGGGCCTCTTGAGATCTTCCCTTTTCCGCGGTGAAATGTTGCTAGGCCAGATCCTGGGCAGGTCTTGTGAAGTGTGTACAGCTGCATCGAGCTCACGAGGCAGCCGCCCTGTGGTGTCTAGAAGGTTCTGTCTGGCTTCATCTCCCTCCGCCCCTGCCACATGGCCGATCAGAGGAGCCACAAATCAGAATATTCCCAGTGGCCATTCCAGTCGCTGCTTCAGAACAGGGCTGTGAATACAGGCTTCTTGTTGAGTTCCGGGGCGCCATCCACGCAGTGTATGGCCTGAGGGACAGTGAGCCGGGCAGGCATCTGTCTGCATTGCAGAACGCTGAGGCGGTTCTGGAAGCCATGAGGCTTGAGTAGCTTGCTAAGATTTTAGCCATCCAAGACAAGTGCTCCTGGATCCAGCATACACTGGTCACGTGACCCTGGGCAAATCATTTCCTCAGCACATGGTTATTACATGAAGACCCGAGTCAGGTCTCCAAGACTGGTGTTCAGAACTGTCTATCATATTAATGTGCCCCAAAACAGACTTTGCTACTGAAAGTCAAGGTATCGAGTCCAACCTATGCAAACTATTTAATAACGAAGTTAGTGGAAGTACCATTGCACAGTGTTCTCGAATGTTCTGTGCCCTCCAGGGTACCATTCTTCATAAGAGACAGAAGAGGGTGAACAGAAAATGTAGTTTCTCATGGCTGGGAAGACTGGGGTGTTCGGGACATAAGAAGCAGATTGAAGGAACAGAAGGCAGATTCATTCTGTTACCTAAATGGTTACATGGCAGAAGGGAGATCAACTTGATGCGTCGGGCAAAGAATGAAGTAGGGGGTGGAAGCCACACCGACTGATTCACACCGGGATGACTGTAGCCAAAGCGGAGCAAATAGCATGAGAAGGAGTCACTTGCTGGGTGTAACATCTGAGATGCCAGGGCTGGCTGCGATCACTGGGGATTCCACAGATTCCTGTGTTGTAACCACCTCCTGCACTCAGACACCTTCATGCCCACTGTTTGCCGGGCACTGTGGTAGGACCCATGGGTACCATCACACCGCAAGCAGATCTGATCTCTCAGATCAGGTAATCAGACAGAAAGGAAGGTGGGGTGGGGTGTGCTCCCGTATCCCCCTGGGATACAGGAGGATGAGCAAGCTCACGTGGGATGGCCCCAAAGCCGAAGAGGTGGCAGAAGGCCCTTGGACTCCTGACCAAGGCGAGGAAGCCAGGTGCAGACCCCCAGGAAATGAAGGGGGTCCAAAAACTGAAACCATTTCAGATGAATGGATAGCAAAGGGAGAGAGGCAAGGCGATACCACATTCCACAGACCCCCACTCACGCTGGAGACCCTGGGCTCTGTCGTGTGGGCTGCGTGAGCCACTGCGAGACTTCGCACTGGGCGGAGCAGGAGCTAGCCTCACACCGCGGAAGTTGGTCTGGTTGTGGGACCCAGGGCGCTTGCAGGGAGACGCGACAGACTGCCAAGCAAGGGACCAGGCACAGGTGACGTCAGAAATGGAATCTGCTGGGCGCAAGGAGAAGCCGACAGCACAGCTGTGCTCTTGGTCCATTTTATCTACCTCCTCCCTCCCCGCCCATCCTCCTCCCTTTCACCTCCCTCCCTTCCTACATCCCTCCCTTCTCTTCTCTCTTCTCTTTCCATCTTTTGTCTGGAGATAACTTTAGCATCGCTGAAGCACCTTCAGGAATGGTAGAGAATTCCCACACATGCCTCCCGCCTCTGTCAACAGTCCCCTATTTTACCTTAATTCCCCTCTCTGCATGAATGCGTCTTTATTCTGAACACTCCTTTTGAAGGAGGGAGTCTCATGCATCCCAGACTGGTCTCAAACTTACTCTGTAGCCAAGGATGACCTCGGCCTGAATCCTTCCTCCATCCCTTGAGGGCGGGGGACACAGGCATGTGCCTGTGATGCGTGCAGAATGAGGAGGTGGGGGAGGAGGAAGAGGAGGAAGAGCCCAGAGTCTCATGTGTGCTGGGCAAGCACTTTACCAAACTGCATTCCCAACCCAAATTTTTAAATTAATTTCATTTATTTACATATCTATTTGAAAGAGACAGGATGAATGAGACAGAGAGCAAGAGAGAGCGAGAAAGAGAGCAAGCACATGCATGCTTTGACACATGGGTGGAGGTCAGAGGTCAACTTTCTGAAATCAGTTCTCTCCTCCCACCACGTGGGCCTCCAGGGATGGAACTCAGGTTGTGAGGTTTGCAAGCGAGTGCGCTACCTGCTGAGCCATCTCACCGGCCCGCTGGTCAGCCCATTTATCCCTAAATCCTTCACTATAATTCTCCTTTCACAGAAAGACACTTTCTTAAATAGCTACAGCACAGTTATAAAACTTGGGGAAGTGTTGACACAGGATCACATCTCGTTTGCAATTTACATTCAGATTTTGTCAGCCGTCCTATCAGTGCCCTTTGAAATGTTCTTTTCCGGTGCCAGGATCCAACTCAGGATCATCCCTGGCGTTTAACTGACACATCTCTCTAACCTCCTTTAATCTCCTAGCTCCAAAGCCTTTCAGCTTTGAAGACTCTCGTGCTTTTGAAGAACAAAGGCTGAGGATTTTGTAACACAGGCTTTGGCCTGGAGTCGCACCTTGAGGGCTAGCGCATTTCACCCAAGCTCACAATGCCTCGTGGGAACGGCTCATCCTACGAATGGCCACAGGGATTTCAAGTACTTGGTTAAAGTACATGTGTTTTGTCCTCAAAAAGTCACAGTGCTTTACCTCCACAGTCACTAGGTCATGAAGGATGAAGCGCTTTGCCGTGGTTTAAACATGAGTTATCCCCCACTGGCTGCTGTGTTTTGACTTTTCGGCTGATGTTAATGCTTAGGAGGCCCAGACATCTTTAGGAGGTGGAGCCTTGCTGGGGCAGGTGCGTCACAGGGAGCAGGTCTGGAGGTTTGGTAGCCTGGACTGACTTGCAGTTTGCTCTCGCTCTCTGCCTCCCGCTGGGGACCTGAACCGGTGTCCTGCACCTGCCGCCCGCCTTGCCCTCTGCTGTGAGATTCCCGCCCTAATGTACATGGACTCCCCCCTAGAACCATAGCTAAATGAAACCTGTTCTCGCCTGAAGTTATCTATGATATTGTCTCACAGCAACAGAGAAGGGAACTGAGCCCTCTTCAAAATACATATTCCGTTTCTCAAGCTTGTCCCCACTAGACTGAGGGCTGGGACTAAGCAGATGTATGAACAGTGCTGGGTAGTAAGTCATGCAGGCTGGTAAGACCAAAACACTGGGAACCACCCAGGACACCCCAAATGTATGGCACATAAACCAAACGTGCTCCCTATGAAAATACATCATGTGCTTTTTATTCTGAGGACAACGACCAGCCCGAACTGCATCCTTTCTGGATCCAGAGCATTCCATGGGGGCGGGGGAGGGGGGAAGAAATCAGAAGAACAAGTAAAGCTCTTGCCATTCAGGGCATGTCGGGGTGCCTTGGTGGGGCACAGCCTCGAGGCCTCCATCAGTTGTGAAGAACCCAGAGGGTCATGTCTGCTCTGTTCTGAGGATGAGGGACCCCGAGTCTGAGGCCGGATGGGGAGGAAGACTCCACAGAGCCAGCGCCGGCTCTGAACCCCAAGCCCTACTGTGTGCTGGGTCCACAGTGTGTGCTTTTGCTTTCAAAGGCCTCGGATGCCCAGCCTGGCGACTTTGAGAAAGACCCAGAAGGATTCTGTCAGTGGAAAGAAGAGGAAGAAGAGGAAGGGGAGGAAGAGGAAGAAGAGGAGGAGGAGGAGGAGGGGAAGAAGAGGAGAAGGAAGAGGAGGAGGAGGAAGGAGAGGAAGAGGAGGAAGAGGAAGAAAGGGAGAAGTGGGAAGAGGAGGAGGAGGAAGAAGAGGAAGAGGAGGAAGAGGAAGAAAGGGAGGAATGGAAGAGGAGGAGAAGGAAGAGGAGGAGGAGGAGGAAGAGAAGGAGGAGAAGGAAGAGGAGGAGGAGAAGGAAGAGGAAGAGGGAGTCATTCCAAAGATCAGAAAGCCAGAGCGTCTTAAACTGACTCACCTGTGACAGTGACGGTCCTGCACTTATCCAAGAGCCCAGTCTCTCCCAGCCATGCTGTCGTCTGACGTCTGCAAGCCGAGCATGGAGCCCACAGAGACCCCAGGAGACCACGGTTTGATGCGCTTGACATGGACCTCTGACTACCCAAGCGTCCTGTGACAATCTGGCTCTGTCCTTGGCCACCTCCTCTGGGCACGGAGAGGCCACTAGACCTCCCGTTCCATTCTTTCCTCCTTTGTAAATGAGGGGACGAATGTTCATAAGATGGAATCAACTTCCAGGAAGATCGGGGATGAGAAATAGAAGAGGCAACTTTTATTCTTTCCACTTTTTCTCTTTGGCTTTACTGTTTAATCATAAAGGTCAGACTGTCAACAGAGCTCCATCTCACCTGCCACCACAGGGCCCAGAAGTGACAACAGCAGCTCAGACCACCGCAGAGCCCCTCAGAAAACTTTCCCAGGGGAAACCTGCTGACGTCACCAACCACAGGGCCCCATCTGCTAAGAAACTTCTAGAGGCAGGAAAAGTCTGTCCATCCTTGTCCACCACACAATGGAGGGAAGTCCCTTGGGACACGCTGCCCCTGCTTCATTTTTGAATATGTCCATGATGAAAACCAGTATAGATGGGTGGGAAGCAGAGGACTTCAGATGAGACAGTGTGATGGGATCTGGGCAGGCGTGGGGGGCAGGGGACCCATGGGGGGATCATATTAGGGGCCGGCTTGCCAGGAGAGCTGTTAGGCTTTTAGCAATTTCTCAGGTCTGCTGACTTCACACAGATAGCCTGAAATCATCAAGAATGGGAATGTTTTCACCACAGAAATTGGATAGCACTAGAATATATATAATATACATATATCTTTTTCTTCTTCCTCGGGCAGGTACTATTAGGTGTCTCACCACTGAATATGGTAAGTTCAAATTCACAGGACCTGCGATCACTGGAGGAGAGCGGGAGACAGAAGCCAGGCTGGGCCTGTGAGCAGCTCAGATCCACCAGCGCATCGCGCAAAACAGCACTTAGCTCTCCTCGACACTGCGTTGTCTCCCCGGACAACACTGGCCCACACGTGTAAATCGCAGGAGGAGGCCCCCATGCACGCGCTGTCCTCCTCTGAGCAGCCCCAAGGGCTCAGGCCACTTTTTATAAATCAAAATTTGTTTATAATAAAAAGAAGTTAAAAAAAAAACCTCTCCACACACTTGTAATTTATGATTCCTTGCAACATCAGTCAATCTTACGTCACCTGCCTTCCCAACATAAGTTTGCGAGCTACAAGGGGAACGACTGAATCAGGCTGGAATGGAAGACGGGAAACATGGATGGAGAGAGAGGGCAAGGAATGAGGAAGAAGGACACAATTATAGCTTCCAAACCTTCGCAGGTAGAACTGGTTAACCATTGGAAGCCAGTCAGGAAGTAATCTTCATTGATTGATACAGAAACGGAAACAGCTTAACATATTTTAGGAAGGGAGCAGGGAACTCAGCACCAAAATAAGGGAGAAGGAGGAAGGAGGGGAGGGGAGGGGAGGGGAGGGAAAGGGAAGGAGGGAAAGGAAGGGGGGGATAGGGACAGGAAAGGATGGGGAGGGGATGGGAGAAGAAAGAAGCAGAAAGGCAGGACGGGAGAAGCCTAAGTAAGTCTCAGGTCACAACCGTGAAGCTATACTGGGTCACGTGACCTCTGGATCAGCTCCTCTTCCTAAAACTGATCCACTGACTTTTTGTCTACTTTCCACCACTGCTCGAGTTTCCTTGGCTCACCACAGAAGGGGGCGAGCCTGGAAGCAGGACATTTGCCCTAAAAACTCCCACAGCAACGCTAGCGCGTGCAGACATAACACTGAAGAAAACGTGACTCTAAACATACAAGTCACTCAAAGATCAGCAAACTACACCACCAGCCAACTTTTCCTTAAGTCATGAATAAAGGCATGTTGACTGACAAAGATTTGACCTCTGAAGGTCAAGAACGACTCGTGTGTGTGTGTGTGTGTGTGTGTGTGTGTGTGTGTGTGTGTGTGTTGTGTAGAACAGGGCACTGTGTGTGCCTGTGAAGGCCCACAGGTGAGAAGAATCATTCTGGATTGTTCTGTCTCCTTTTTGCTTTGCTCTGGGGTCTCCCAGGTTCCACTCTTCATGGTTAGTACTCTAGACCACCGCCATTTCCCCCTGGCATTTTTCCTGGGATCTGGGGATCTGAACTCAGGTCTTTTGCTTGTGAGGTTTTATCCTCTGAGCCATCCCCCTGGCCCATAATCTCGGGTTTTGTCCTGAGAAAGTGGCGGCTTCTATATAACTGCTGCTCCTTGCCTGGTCTTGCTATCCTTGCAGTGACCTTTCACTCCACACCTCATGGGTGGGTTACCAGCACTTCCCCAGGGAGCACCTGCTCACAGACCCCACCCTTCTCCAGCACCTGCCCCCCTCTGACACTGATGTGGAGCCCTGGGGTGTCCTGAACAACATCCTGAGCTTCCCCTTGTCTGAGTACTGCTATGTCAACCTCCCTGGTCCCCAGACCCCAAAGGCCAGAGTGGCTGTGCAGATAACACCACCCCCTGCATCCCCCTCGGAGCCCTGCAGTTCCCTGCTGTAGCTTACGGCCGGTCACCCTGCCTGTGGTCTCTAGCCTGCGTCCAGCCACGCCTAGCAACTTTGTAGCCTTTCCCACATGCAGCTCCAGGCTTGTGCTCCGGGGTTTTAAACTCCTGAGGCGACCCAAACTCTTTATTCATATCTAAGTTTGGGATGGGTGACTCCTTTCCCTTGAGGAACTTTTAGAAGCCTTGAATCTCTGGGCCATTTGCCCTTTCCAGGGGCCCTTCCACTGTCGGGTGGGGTCCCAGCCAGCGCAGTCGCCTTCTAGCATGCAGCCATCCTCAGCCCGCACTGCTTACTTTTCTTATCGCTATTCAAGAGCGATCGACAAGAGGTGTGTCCTAGTCCCCAGGGTGAGGGTCTCGTCTGTCGGGGAGGTGGGCTGGGAAAGGGGCTATCTGTGGCTGCAGTAACAACAGGAACTGGATTGTGAGGTGACTGTGTGTTGGCCGGGGAACAGAAAGAGATGAACCCCCAAACCAGACAGGACCCTCCCCAGCAAGCTGGACCCCAGAGACCCACCTCCTTCCTCTGATGAGGCCTGAATGCCTAAGGTTCTGTAGCCTTCCAAGACAGACCCCAGAGGGGGACCCGCTGTCCGCGCCCAGGAGTCTGGGGGGACATGCCACTCTCAAAGCGCGGCTGAAGGTACTGCCTAATGCCTGCAGCGGTGGCCGAGCCCCCTCAGCCATTCTGATCTTCTTAAGTCTGTCCTTCCTGGTAGTGGGAGTAACTCTGCCCCAGTGGGTCCCTCCTCTCTCCTGCGAGGATACGCTCGCCCTAGACGTTCCAGTAAAAGCTGCAAGCGAAAAGCATCATCTACAGAGGTCACAGAGACCAACTCGGATCTAAACGGTCCAGCCACGCTAGGCATTCTACGCCTTCCAATGTTACTCAAGACTGACAAAGAGCAGGGGTGTCACAGACGACACCCTTGTCGCCGATCAATTCCCAGCTAGACCGGCTAGGAGAGCCAGGGGAGGCATTGCGGCTGGTCTTGGCAGGAGAGCTCATACCAGTACCAGGAGCCTTGCTGTCAACGCCTGGGCCGATGTCACGTGTGTGGAATCTGCATGTGCTGCCCTCGGGTAGCCAGAGTGCTCCCTAGCCACAGTGATCCCGGAAAGATCTAGAGACAAAATGTGATCCACGCAGATCACTGAGCAAGGAGGTCTCCCGTCAGCCACTCTGCAGATTCAGGGAGGAAAAGAAACACAGGTTCCTTTTGGAGATACTGCAGCACTTCACCTGCGTGTTGCTGATAAAACAGCCAAGGGTTTATTCTCTTATGGTAGTCTGGTTACAGTTCTCAGCCCAGTTGGCAGGAGAGCACGCACCGCCACAAGGGGCCAAGGCAAGGCCACACCATGTCCTCATTATGGCTGAGAGAGGGACGATCCTCACTGGCCAGGCCAATAATGTCTGGCCAAGTGTACACAAGGATGCTTCTTTCTCAAACAGTTCTCTCCATTTTACTCATCTGCCTGGGGACTAGATCCACCCACCATCGGCTGGGCCTTCCCCACTCACTAAACAGTCTCCTTCAGGTTTGCTCTGGGCTTAACTCAATGACTAATTTACCATAAATGGCTAGAGCTCAAATTCTCAACTGACACGTTGACATGTGTATCTAACTAGACAGACACCAACAGAGCCAGCAAGACGGTCAGCCAGCAAAGGCTCCAATCTGGGGACCTGAGTTCTATCCCCAGATCCCACATGAATAAGGAGAAAAACCTACATCCCAGAGCTGTCCTGTGACCTCCTCGTGTGGGCTGTGGGATGATCAAAACCAAAAGCTACCATAATACCATGCACTGTCCCAGAGAACAGCAGCTTGCTCTACCTAATGCAGAGATGCAGGCTTTTAAAAGTTATATGGATAGCAGATGTGTATGAAGACCACTTTTTATCTTGTCACCCCAAGAAGACGTCCCACAGTACCGCACGGAGATGGCAAAAGCACTCAGCTTTGTGCCACAGGTAGATGCAGCATTAAAATAATCCTTGGCTGCCTTTCATTGAGTCAAACACAAATTACTTAGGTAAGGAAATTAATCGGGGCTTACTCAGCATTCTGGGAATGACTGGCTGGTGGCTGAGTTTTATACATTCAAGCTGCGTTTGACAAAACCCCAAGCTACATGAGGAGAAGCATCACGTGCGAGACAGAAATTAAAATATGTAGATTGCAGCTAAGGAAACCGCGCATCAAGCCGAGCGTGGTAGTGCCCAGTGGCTGCCCTGAACTTAACCAGCTGAGCTGGGAAAAGCTCAAGTTCAAAGTCAATCTGGGCTAAACGGTGAGACCCTGTCTGAAGAAGGAAGGGAAGAAGAAAGGGAGGGAAGACGGGAGGGAAAGAGAGAGAGAGAGGCAGAAAGGAGAGAGAAAAAGAGAGAGAAATAGACAGACAAAGAAACAGAAACATCAGAGAAAAGACAAAGAGAAAAGAGAGACAGAGACAGAGGAAGAAACAGGAGGAGAATGTACTTTTTTAATAAAATTTCTGTACAAAGACATTTTATACAGAGCAATATTGGCCTACTCAAATAAGAAAGCCACTATGTTTAGGATAAAACATTACGATTCAGTGTACAATTCATATTTTCATATGTGTAATCTTATTCAACCTTCACAACAACTCTATTCTGAAAGATGCTGGCCTTATTTGACAAACAAAAAAGTGAAGAATAATAAAACAGTAATTTGCTGAAAAAATACAAGGCCTGCTTCCAGGCAAAGACAACAATGTGAAGTAAGTCTTCTGAAAGGAAATCTGAGGAGTGTACGTTCGTTCTGTGAGTGTAAAGACCTGGCCGACAGATTCACCGAGAAGAGTCGGCATATCACAGACCCAGAGTCAATAGACTCGGGCTGTCCTTAGTCCCCTGGGAGACATCATCCGACCCATCGCCTTTTGGGAATGTGTTAACTTAGCAGACGCCTGTAGCGGTTTCTTCCCTGGCTGTGCCTGTCTGCCTGAGGCACACATTGCTGCACTTGGGAGAGGCCCCCTCCCTCTCGAGTCCTTTTGTTCTGTAACTGTAAAGTCTTCATAGAACTGCCTCTGCACCGGAACATGCAGGGCGGGACCCCAGTCCTTTCTCTGGATTGTCCCCGATGTCCTTTGAAGGTGGAGGCTGCGTGGACCAGGCTGTGAATAGCAGCGGCACCCCATCTGGCTACAGGAGAACACCAGCCCGTCAAGTTTGCAATCTTCTGTGGCATCAAAGAAGCCCGAAACCCAGATTCACGAAGCTGCCCTCAGGCACCACTGAGATCCTGTCTGCACAGCGTCGTCCTCTGTCGTCCTCTGCGATTTTGCCCCGCTTACTACCCCATCCTGTCGTGATACTTAATAAGAAGTTGATGCTGACTTAGGCCTTCCTTGAAGCTTCTCAGCTCAAAGCTCCAAAATCCACTGTAACCTGCTGAACAGCAAGGGCGCTGGAAGAACCATCGATTCTGGCATTTGCACTTTGGGCTTGCACCTGACACAGAGCCTCTATTCTCTGGGTCTCCCAGGTGACAGAGTGCCTTGGGTCTAACGAGGTGGCTGGAAGGGCTTCTGAATGGGACTGGTCATCAAGCCAAGATTAGAGGCTAGCAACGTGTGTCCCCTGGACTTTGGAGACACGCAAAGGCCCATGGGCTGAATCAGCCAATCATGCATGCCCATGGAGTCTTCATAAAGATCCCTGAACTGTATAGTCCAGTGTTCTGGAAGCTTCTGGGTTGCTTCCATTTCTCTGTAAGTCTGAAGGGCAAAGGTGGGATTCAGCTCAGGCCACAGAAGCTTCCCGTCCCTTCCCGCATAGCTCGCCTGCCTCCTCTGCACGTGCATCTTTCGCAACATCCTTTATGATGAGCCAGCACATGCAGGACAAGTCTGCTGTTTCCCCGAGTTCTATGAGCCTCTCTCTCAAGCACATGAGCAAACCAAGGAGGGGATCATGGGGGACACCCAAGTTCAGTCTTGTGGGCCCGAGTCCTTGACCAGTGAGATACGATACTGATGGCAGTAGACAGCGTCAGAACCGGATCCTATGAGGAGACGCCCTGTGTGCGTGCGTGCGTGCGTGCGTGCGTGCGTGTGCGTGTGCGTGTGCGTGTGTGTGTGTGTGTCTACAGCGCTGCTGGGTATGAGGGGTCAGAGGTGTTCTGTGTGGATTATGAAAGAACAGGAAGCATGTTCGCTTTTCCTTCATACCTTTTTCCTTCTTCCCTTGCTGCTGGCCTTGGGTAAGGGTATGTGCGTATATGTGTGCATGACTGCCTTCAGGATTTGAGCCCAAGTATACCAAGGTGTGTGTTTGCATGTACACGTTCATGTGCATTCAGACACATGTATGGAAGTGTGTGTGTTCACCCACATGCATTCACGTGTGTGAATTCAGATGCACGTATACCAGGGTGTGAGTGTGTGCACAGTGTGTGTTCAGACACATATATACTGAGCGTGTGTGTGAGTGTGTGTGTGTGCATTCAGACACGTGTGTCTCAGGATGTGTGTATATGAGTGTGTGTGTGTGCATTCAGACACGTGTGTCTCAGGATGTGTGTATATGAGTGTGTGTGTGTGCATTCAGACACGTGTGTCTCAGGATGTGTGTATATGAGTGTGTGTGTGTGCATTCAGACATGTGTGCCAGGGTGTGTGTATGTGCAAGCGTGTATGAATTCAGTACATGTATACCTCTGTGTGTGTGTGTGTGTGTGCACGTGTGTGCTTTCAGACACGTGGATATCAGAATGTGGGGGTGTCAGAGGATGGTCCTGCTTTCCACCTACTTTGAGGTGGCGTCTCTGTTTTATCCACTGCATATGCCAGGCTAGCTTACTCCAGCTTCTAGGAATTCTCTCATCTCTGTCTCCTGTCACGGAGCACCAAGATCACAGACACATACTTGCTCTACCATTAGTCTCACTTCCGCGTGTGTTCTGAGGATTCCGACCCAGCTCCTCACCCTCGTGTGGCAAGTGCTTTGACCTGCGCATTCTTTGCTACTGTCTTCAGAGAGCGTCTTCCATACTTCCACTAAAACTGCCCATTGGTTTGTCGGTTTTCAAAAGAATGTTGGAAGGAGCAGGGGGTTAAAGATCAGTGATGGGCTGTGGCTTTAGGTAGGTCGCCTGGTCACTGTCTCTCCATGCTGCGCTAGAACCAAGAGCTGGTTGCCCAGAATTCCCTTCCACCTCAGATGAATCCTATCTGCACGGCATAAACCACAGCGCGGACCGTGAACCTCACCTGGCACAGGTACTTCCTTTGTTAACATCAGACGGTACTTAAAGCACCACCGAACGATGCCAATTTTGCAGGAGTGTGATTGCGCAAGTCTAAAAAAAACCTCCAAGCAAAGAAAGGAGAGGGAAAGAAGTATGTGGGATAATTAGCAGCCAGCAGCAGGCAAGCCCGGGCAGACGTGATTCCGTTCCCTTCTTATCATGTGAAACACACAAGAAATGTTCCTCTCATCATCTAGCTTGTTCTGGTCGCGTCCCGAGTAGCATCTGCCTGTCCGCTGGCCTGGCAGATGCTCTGTGAAATCCACGGCCTGGCACTGTGCACTGTGGATTAGAGGTCAGGCGAGGGGCTGTCAGAGATGAGTGATTTGTTCAGGGTGGGCCTACTTCCTTGTTCCCAATCTTCTGAGTCATTTCCAGGTTATAACAGTTGGCAAGTGATTTCTTTGCAGAGGGGGAAAAATACGCTATTGGAAGTTTTTTCAAAAATATGCAGAAATGAAGGAAAGTGCATGTGTACTTCAGAAAACACGCAAATCCTTGATTTAAATACGACTGGGAAAGTGATGTCTCCAAGTTCAGTTTTCCTCTCCAGAACCTCCGTGCTGTGACTGAGTCCACCCTAGAAGGTTCTGGATTCTCCTGTCACGCGGCAGATGGGAGGGAGGCTAAATATTGGGAAGGCTTCTCTGTACATTCCCAAATCCTCTCCAATCAGTGCAAGATTCTGAGAACTAGGTGTTCCCGTTCCGTGTAAACCTCTTCCTGCCTGATGTAACACACACATGCCCCGAGAAGAGAGGATGACTAATCTTTCCCATTATTGCTTAGGAGCCAGCGATATTATCCACACAGAAACGCAGCTTCATGATCTGCTCTGTGTTGCTTTGCAGTCCGCAAACTTAACCACCATGCCTTTGGCAGGATGATTGTTCTAACTAGAAAATAGGTAAGCCAGGCAGGGAAGATAGGCTGGTGATTAAAGCCTTTATTTCAAAAGCAAAAGGACATGAGTTCATATCTCCAGATCCCATGTAAAAATGTCCAGCCCTGGAAGGTGGAGCCTGGGAAGCAATAATGTAGAAGAGCAAATCAGGATGGTTCCTGATGTCACTCTTGGGCTTCCACAGGCACACATACCCACATACGAAACACATACAAACACACACACACACACACACACACACACACACAGAAAATAAGTAAGTCTGCCTCAGATTCTGAATGTCATGAATGTATGCTAACATCCTGAGATGGGCTTTAGTTTCATTAATTTATGTACATGGGGAAAGTAACAGAATCAAAGCTCCCCCCAATGCACAATTTAATGCTGCCTTTGGAGTTGCAATAGAATGACAGCCGAATTGCATAATTGAAAATCATAGCCTCCCCTCCTCAACCCACTGTAATACAGGAAAGCGCAATGGGCCAGACAGAGGTCACCTTGCAAAATAACCTGCCTTTCACACTGCCAGAAAGAGCCTTAACTTTTGTTTATAAACCGGCTTCCAAGATGCAACAGGCAGTTCTCTAAGAGATGGGTGAAAAGTCACAGAGATCCGAGTGTGGGGTGTGACCAGTTAGCACTCAGTACCCAAAGCCCCAGGGACACGGATCCCCCACACCCAAAGGTTTTCTGTCAAATTCTACAATAGACCTTCAAAGTCTTTCATCAGATGGTGACCAGACAACTCTTGGATTGTTTACTTCGCAGTTGTGACTTCTGGAGCTATAACTTTCTCCCACTGACCACGGAAAAGGCATCAGGCTGCCGGCTAGGAAGCAAGCTGGTATTTGCAGCTCAGCATGTGCTCCATGCTTCCAGAACACACGGGTTTTTATCTAGAACTGTTTGCTCACATCACTCCGGACCTCTCTTTTTTATGTATTCTTTCTAATCAATGACCCACTAGGCCAACGGGCGAAAGGTATGCTGTGCCAACTCCGTGCGCATGCTCACTGCGGCCTTAGCTATTTTCTGTCCGTGGAAAAGCAAACCAGAAAGCCCTGGTGACAGGTTTGAAATACAGGAAAAGACAAAATCCAGAAAAACTGTAGAAATACAGAGGTGAAGTCAAGTGCTCGTGCTCTGGGGTAGAAATGAAATGGCCTTTGCAAACCAGAGAAATTTTGTCCAAGGAAATGCTTTTTACTCAGACCTCAGTGTATGGAGATCCTGTGGAGCTTATGCAGACCCTCAGAAATCAGGACGGTTGTCATGCTTAGGACGGTTGTCATGCTTAGGACGGTTGTCATGCTTAGGCAAGCCTAGGCCTCAATGTTCCACTGAGGAAAAGTTATCTCTAATATGATTCGCAATTCCTTCAATTATTAAATTACATTTGGCACCCACAGGTAATAAAAGTGATTCAAATTTCATTTGAATCTCTGAATTGACCTCAAAATCAAATGTTTCTCTGGGATTCTGAGTTTGTTTTGTTTACCTGCCTTTGTGTGTGTGTGTGTGTGTGTGTGTGTGTGTGTGTGTGTGTGTGTGTGTTGGCATGTGTATATTGGTGTGTTTGTGTGCGTTGGTTGTATGTGTGTGTGTATATATGTGTGTATGTGTGTGTGTGTGTGTGTGTGTGTTAATTTTCAAGACAAGGTCTCACAGGCTTCAGGCTGGCTTCAAAGTCACTATAGCTGACGTGACCCTGAACCTCTTCTGATCTTCCAGCATCCACACTCCAGTTACTGGGACCACAGACTTGCTCCTGGCTTTTCTCCAATTGCTTTTGAGACAAGATGTCTGTATGGCCCAGACTTGCAATTCTCCTGCCTCAGCTTCCAAGAGCTGCAATCCCAGCATGCCCCACTCCCTCCCTATTTCCAAGAGTTGAACTAATTTCATAGGAGCTATAAAACATAAGCACACGGGGGCTGGAGAGGTGGCTCAGGGGTTAAGCCTCTGCCTTGCAGGCGGAAGGTCCTGAGTTCGGATCCTAGACCCCACATACAGACGCCGGGGCAGCCTGCGTTTCTGGCCCTGGTAGGGCGGAGCTTGTGAATCCTGGGGCAGAGTAAACAAGGAGGAGGTGGAGGCGTCCATGGTGGTTCCCGAATTCGCCCATGGTTCTACACACACATACATGCACACACGCGCACACATGCACAATTGAATAAAAAAAAAACTAAAAAAAAACAAACACATAAGCACACATTAAAAAAAAAAGCTTAAAATTTCTACCCTGGTGACATAAAGCACGCACCCAAGAGACAAGCCCGTCTCCACCTAGGAAGCTCCTCACGGCCCCTCCCCCTTCCCAGTTGTCCTCGTCCTGGTTCACGGCAACACCTCCCCTGTGCGTCATTCAATAGCACTGATTCTGAGATAACTATGTTTCCAAGGATTTACTCAATTTCATGGGACCAAAGCTATATATAGACTGGGGCTCAGTCCTGCAGTCTTGGTCTCACAGTTGGCCAGCAGGAGGGCAGGTCCTAGTTGCCTGTACTTCTGCCCTCTCAACTACAAATCCTCCAAACAGATCCATAGACCTCAAAAACTGCCATACTTATTAATGTGGTGAGTCATAAAGGATCTAATGTAAGAAGAGACTCACACAAGCGCGTACAAGGTACTCGTGCAAGTATGTATCAAGTACATGCCCAAGCTCCATCCTCACCATCTGCCCTTCTGCCTTGTATATTCACCCAGCCGAGCTCTCTGCACTCTCCTTAAGGATTTCAGGAGGATTCCTTATGTAGGTTTGCTTGATTAAATCCCTCAGCAATGACGACTGAACTCAACCCTGGCCCCACCCTTTCACATACACACACCCCCTGAAACAGGAGCAGAATGGAAAGTCCACCCCAGTCACATGATTCTGTTATGGTCTGAATGCACGTCCCAACATCATGGGAGGTGATGTGGTCCCAGGGATCAGGATGATGAGGTGGAGAGGCGGAGAGGCTCGACTTTCATGCGTGATCAGACCACGGCTTTGTTCCCATGGGGCTTTCTGAATAAAGGGTGAATCCAGCTTCTCTCTCTCACTCGCTCGCTCGCTCCCTCTCTCCTCTTGCCCTCTCCCTTCTGCCAAGGGACGATGAGTCATGAAGACCCTCACTGGGTGTGGCCCTCAGAACTCACATGTCCCAGGCTCCAGAACCATAAAGCCAACAGCCTCCTGTTGATTCACTGCCCATGAAACTCTCACAAAACAAGAACCACACGAAGTTCTGGCTACAGCCCCGTCCTGAAGCCACCCGGAGCACAGGAGTCCCCTCTGCATTGCAACCTGAGTAAAGACGGAGAAGCCTAGAGTCTTGCAGTACATGGCTTAGTCCATTCTGCACTGCTGGAAGAGGGTCAATACCACTGCAGGTATCTTGCCCTGATCTATTCAGCCCACAGTGTGGCAGCTGGAAGTCTATAGTGTGTGTGGGCGCCTGACTCTCGCTGCCGGGTCACCGTGGCAGAAGTGACAGGCAAGAGAGGATGCCGGAGTGTCCTTGCGACTTACTTGCTGCTTCCAGGCCACCCTGTGACCGTGTCCTAGTGGCGTTTCCAGCAGTTTCCAACTGCTTGACTGAGACTCATAGAAACTATGGGAGTCATACCCACTTCCCATTGGCCTTCTTGCTTCACATCCTGCCCTGCAAAGTCTCATGTGTGTGTGCGTGCATGTGTGTGTGTGTGTGCGTGTGTGTGTGTGTATTGGTATGTGTGTGTATGTCTGTGTACTGACACCTTGGTTTTTGCGACAGGGCCTCCCACTGAGCCGGAGCTCATAAGTAAGCAACCTCCCCAACACTGACATTACCAGTCCAGGTCGGTACACCTCCCTCTGGGGATCGAACTCAGATCCTCGGATTTACACGCCAGGCACTTGACCACTGAGCCACCTCCCCAGCTTACGGGGGCTCTGTGCACACAGGGTTACCGTGCCCCCCACCTCTCCTGTGAGCCGACTCCTGCTTCCTCCGGAACCCCACGGCTGCCACCGACCTCCTGGGTCGGTCACAAGGCCTCATCTGCATTCCTCGGGCAGCCAGCATCCACCCCTGGGGACCTGCGCCCCGGCGGTGCCCTCTGCCTGAACTCCCTGTCCCACGTGTCTCCGCGGAGCTGATGTCTTTTTCATGTTCTGGGTTTCGGATGAAGCGCCGCCCCCTCACACAGCTCCTGCAGCAGCCTCGTGGGAACACCTCCCACGCCAGCGCCGGCTGCTCTCCCTGACCACATCAGCTGCCTCCGCGGCGTGCACCAGATCACGCGTGGTCTTGACTGTTACTGTTTGGGGGCCACCACTGGGTGACCCAGGGAGCCTCTCTCAGGAGAGAACCCAGCCAGCAAAGCAGCGGCACGAGGGCGCTGGTGGAGGAGCTGCAGCGCTGAAGGAAGCTCCTGGAAATAGCACGACATTTAAAAGCTTGCTTATTTCTTGAAGTCGGTTTTCTTCTGCGGATCGACTAGTACTCTCAATGAATTGCAAGTCTGTCGCCTAAATATTCGTCCCACTTTTAACACTGACTCCCCTCTCTCGAAGCTGTTAGTCACCAAGACCAGCTGCTTCCTGAAGCTCATTCTTCCGACAGAAGTCTTCCTCTCTTCCTTCAGCACCGACCCCCCCAGGCAGCACAGCTTCCCAGCGGCACCGAGGCCACTAACTACTCCTCTGCGTTCTGTCCACCTGCTCTGCTCCTGAATGATGCATCTTCTGTCACTGTGACCTTTTGCTTCGCTTTCAAGAAAAAAATCTGTGTTCTGTCTTCTTCTTGCAAGCACAAAATCCTCAAAGATCAAATTACACCCACTGCATTTTCTACCCATCACAATCTGGTGTTCTGGCCACTGCTTGAACCTCTGGGGTCAAACATCAAGGTCACCCCCTTTCCTCTCCCTCATGCCATCTCTCTCTCTCTCTCTCGATTTTTGCCTAATCCCACCAGAGACTGGAATGCTTTTCTCTTCCATCTTCTCAAATAAGAGGTTCACTCCAAGAGACGGTTCACACGCACCTTAACCTTGCTCCTGCCAATGCGTGCGCCTCCTCTCCTAGCGCTAATCACGCCTGAAGCATGGTCCTATGTGACGTCTGACTGTGAGAGAAGTGCAGGGGTCTTCAGAGAGTCTGTGTGCATCTTCACATGATCTGTGCGTATCTTCACATGGTCTGTGTGCATCTGCACATGGTCTGTGTGCATCTCCACATGGTCTGTATGTATCTCCACATGGTCTGTGCGCATCTCCACATGGTCTGTATGTATCTTCACATGATCTGTGCGTATCTTCACATGGTCTGTGCGCATCTCCACATGGTCTGTATGTATCTCCACATGGTCTGTATGTATCTCCACATGGTCTGTATGTATCTCCACATGGTCTGTGCGCATCTCCACATGGTCTATATGTATCTTCACATGGTCTGTATGTATCTCCACATGGTCTGTATGTATCTCCACATGGTCTGTATGTATCTCCACATGGTCTATATGTATCTTCACATGGTCTGTATGTATCTCCACATGGTCTGTATGTATCTTCACATGGTCTGTATGTATCTCCACATGGTCTGTATGTATCTCCACATGGTCTGTGCGCATCTCCACATGGTCTGTATGTATCTCCACATGGTCTGTATGTATCTCCACATGGTCTGTATGTATCTCCACATGGTCTGTATGTATCTCCACATGGTCTGTATGTATCTCCACATGGTCTGTATGTATCTCCACATGGTCTGTATGTATCTTCACATGGTCTGTGCGCATCTTCACATGGTCTGTGCGTATCTTCACATGGTCTGTGCGCATCTCCACATGGTCTGTATGTATCTCCACATGGTCTGTATGTATCTCCACATGGTCTGTATGTATCTCCACATGGTCTGTATGTATCTCCACATGGTCTGTATGTATCTCCACATGGTCTGTATGTATCTCCACATGGTCTGTATGTATCTCCACATGGTCTGTATGTATCTCCACATGGTCTGTATGTATCTTCACATGGTCTGTGTGCATCTTCACATGATCTGTATGTATCTTAACATGGTCTGCACGCATCTTCACCTGGTCTGCACGTATCTTCACATGGTCTGTACATGTCTTCACATGGCATGCACACATGCACATATGTCTTCTCAACAAGGCTGCAGTGGAGGGACACGTCCTCACATCCCTGGACTCCAATGCTCCAGCCGGAGGGGTAATGCTGGAGCAATGACCCAGCCACAGCCATTTACACTGGCACAGACTTACCAGGTCCTGAGGCTAAGTCTCTCCAGTATTGTTGAATGGCCCATAGCAGGGGCTTCGAGATGGGTGGGCGGGTGAAGGCACGGACCTCACAAGCCTAATCCGCTGATACTTTCATCTGTTGCTCTGAGATATCATCAAAGTCAAACAACTTAAGGGAGAGGGAGATTTATTCAGCTTACAGTTCCAGAGGGAAGATACAGTCCTTCATGGCAGAGACGACATGGCTGGTGGCTGAAGCTGGAAGCCTAATTACTGCAGACATCCTGGAGGCTCGGAGTTGCCAGACTCCTTGCTGACTTCTCTCAAGATAGGATGGGACTCAAGGCCCACCCTCTGTGACTGCCTTCCTCCAGCCAGACTTCACCTCTCAAAGATGCCATGACCTTCCCGAACACATGAGACTGTGGGGGACACGTTTTAAACCATGACACCTAAGACCCTTTGAGTTCAATTTCCAGGACCCATGTAAGGACGAAAGGAAAGAACTGACTCCAAAAAGTTGTTCTCTGATCTATGCATGTATACTGAGGCACGTGTATCCCCACACACTCAAAACACACGCACACACACACACACAGGCATGCACACAGCACACACACAGCACATGCACACACGAAATAACAAGAAGAAATAAAATTAAAAAGACGGCCATGCCAGATGTGGCAATTAGATGCACAGATGTCAATGGATAATTGAAGGCTGAACTTCAGGCATATTTGTAATGAATTAGTAGCTAAGGCAAGCCTCAGCAAGCCTGCAGGAGATTGCTTGATGTAGGAAGACCCAGCCCACCATAGTGGGTGGGGCCCATCACTGGACAGATGGATAAGGTGAAGGGAGGCTGGTTCAAGAAGCTGGCATTCTCCAGTAACTTTGGCAATCTTGCTGTCTGGTGAGTGAGGTTTGACCCTCTCTCAGCAACCCCTGTGGATATGGTATGGCCAGTTCCCCCCTGGTTCCTGGTACTGGTATGAGCTCTCCTGCTAAGTTAGACAAATAAACATGACTTTCACCAGAAAGAATAAGCCCCCTTTGTTCCCTTAGATTGCTCGGTCATGAATTTATCAGCAACATGTGGACAAACCGCAACCACAGACTTGTAGCTCACAAGCCGCCCCCAAACCACTTGCTCTCTTCTCTTCCCCATGAGCTCCCCACGCCTAACATGCTGTCCTTCCACGCACGTCCTCTTGAGGAACCGCTAACTGCCTTTCCAATCCTAAGACAACACCTACCAAGGGAAGGCGATTGCCCCTTTCTGCTTCCCCCTTACTGTAATGTCTCATAAAGAGTCACCCCTATACGTCTGTAATGTCTCATAAAGAGTCACCCCTATTCGTTCCATCAAATGCCTGTCCCTTGCAGTACCTGGTGCAATGTGCTGCACCTGCTGATGTGCCCACCCATCTCCCTGACTGACTGCCGGGCAGCTCAGGGTCAAGGTCATTTTCATGACCCCAGGGCAGTCGTGCCTAGCCATGAGTTGAATAAATACTAGGACAAGCGACAATCTGGTGATAGTATCTGTGGAGAGAGCTCTGAATTTAGAAGCAGAGCTATCAATTTAGTACTAAGAGGCATCCGCGATGCTGCGGCTCATAACACTTGGGATGCCTATTTGGTTTGAACTCCTAGATTTCTTCTTAGGCACCCACTACATAGTGGAACCTCTGGGGAATTCAGAGAAATAAAAAAAAAATCAGATACAAATGCCTAACCTCATACAGCCTGCACCTTCTGAGCACAAACCCAGCGAAATCTCCCTCTCTGAGTTGGAGACTCCGTGGATCTCTGCCCAGGTGTCACCAATGTTGCTGGTAAGTTCATCATAAAATGGCTTAAGGAACAAAGGGGTCTCGTTCTTTCTTACCACTCTGGTTGCAGTTCTTAGTCCGGTTTGGCAGGAGAGCTCATACCAAACTCGCTGGACCATATCCACTGATGAGAGAGAGGCAAGCGGCACTTGCCAGGCAACGAGTCTGCGCAAAGTAGGTCAACGCCAAAGTGCTCATCCAGCTCCCCCATCTTATCCACCTGCCCAGTGAATAGTCTTAGTCCTATGCATGGTTGAATCATGGTTCTAGGTATGTTAGATTATGGGCCCTTCTCCCTGGGCTCCCCTATCAACCAGACAATCTCCTGCAGGCTCAGGGCTTCCCTGAGTGCCCATTCTTCGCAGATATGCAGAGTTCAGTCTGCATCCATCAAGTTGACATCTGTGTCGACCTATCACGGTAGGTTTCTCCAGTGATGTTAATGTCTGATGATGTTGATTTGGACCAAAATGGTGGCATCTAGAAAGATGAGCAGCAAAGCATGGGTCTACTTTGAAAGCAGCACCCACCCTTTTGGTGGACCATGCATGAAAGAAGAATGGGCATGAATGGAAAGGTGGGCAGTCAGGGCAGGTGGGGAGCAGGATTTAAGGAAGGCTCGCAAGAAGATGACTTTGCAAAGGGAGCAATTCTCTAAAAGTGACCACAATGCTTTGCATCAAAACTTCCCTTGGGCACATTTCCAATGAAGAATACATTGGCGCGAGCTTGCTTCTTGAATGGATAAAGTGCAACAGAAAAGACCTTTGTTCTCCCAGGCTGTAGGAGAGCTCCATGAAAACCTGCCCGTATTTGGTATCCTAGCAAAGACACCATGGTTACTTCCCAAGATTCTCCCAAGTTCTGGCTCCAGAATGACCCACGCAGTGCGTGACAGGCTACAATTCACGTGGCTGCTAGAAAACACTTAGAATTCATGCAACCGGTAGCAGCCCTGATAACCGTCCTTTGAATTCTACAGACTCGTAACAGGACTCCACATGGACACTTATGCAGGAGGCCATGGTGCCATCAGGTTTGTGACTTCTAACCTGGTCAAGGTCAAAGGTCAAAGGAATAGCCTTGGCCTGGGAGTCAAAGACCATGGAACAAAAGGTCCCCATGTGGGCAACTCGGATGATTCATGCCACCTCGGGCTACTAACTGAGATGCCACCGTAGAATAGGCTGCCAGGTACCCGCCCAAGTAGCTTAAATCATCAGCTATTGTGCTTCATGGCTATAATTTGAGGTATATCTGATAATAATGGTTTTTTCCCCCATGTGTTGAAGTATATGTCTGTGAAACTACTGAATTTGGAGTCTCAAAACGATGGGACTGTTTACAAATGTCGGGTGCAACAGCTGGTCTATATAATGACCGCGTCTCTTGCAGAATAATTCAGCAGCGTCATCGTGAGTGACGAGTCTTCCTCAGGCCGAATCAGACTCTCCTCAGGCAGACTGTGAGCATTCCCCGACCCCTCACAGAGCGAAGTAGTTTACACAAGAAATAGCTCTTTCATAGCAGAAACGGCCAACATGTCTAAGCCTCAAACTTAACCTGTTATTATGGTTAGGAATCGAGGTTACCATTCTTCCCGATTTTCACAGCCGCACAACTTTTGACCCAGCTGATGGAAACGTAAGCATAAACACTGCTTCTTGACCTTCGGTGAAAAGGCAAGAATCAATGTCAAGAAGGTATTCGCTTTGCTGGCAAGGGACTGTGACATCAAAAGGGACTCAGGCAGGTCCCTGAAACAGGACACTGCCAACTGCTGCTTAGGAGGGGTTTTCAGCAAGCGTTCATCCTTCCTTCCTTCCTTCCTTCTTTCCTTCCTTCCTTCCTTCCTTCCTTCCTTCCTTCCTTCCTTCCTTCCCTCCCTCCCTCCCTCCCTTTACTTCCTTCTTTCCTTCTTTCCTTCTTTCCTTCTTCCGTCCTTCTTCTTTCTTTCTTTCTTTCTTTCTTTCTTCTTTCTTTCTTCTTTCTTTCTTCTTTCTCTTTCTTTTCTTCTTTCTTCCTTCTCTTCCTTCCTTCCTTCTTCCTTCCTTCCTTTTTTTTCCTTTCTTTTTTCTTCCTTCTTTCTTTCTTTCTTCTTTCTTTCTTTTCTTCTTTCTTCCTTCTTCATCCTTCCTTCCTTCCTTCTTCCTCCTTCCTTCCTTCCTCCTTCCTTCCTTCCTTCCTTCCTTCCTTCCTTCCTTCCTTTCGGCACATACACATGTTGTACATGTGTGTTTGCTTATACATGAGTGTACATGTGCATATAAGCATGTGAAAAAAAGGCACTTCGAGCGTGTGCGCCTGTGGAAGCCCAGGGGCGACATCAGGAATCACCCTGAATTGCTCTACGTCCTTATTGCTTTGCTCTGGGCTTTCCCAGGCTCCTCCTTCCAGGGCCAGAATGACACAGCACTTTTACGTGGGATCTGGAAATCAGAGCAGAGGACCTTTCGCTTGCCAGGCAGAGGCTTTAATCCCAAGTCATCTCTCTCCTCTGTTCCCACCACATTTTTTTCCATGTTGTCTTACTGAGGATTTTGAAGTGCTTGTTTGACATCTTTACCTGCATTATCATGCACTAAGGATATTAAAGGACCAAGTTGGGACCATCAGAATCTTCATCTACCCTTCAGCCAGAGATCCATCCCACGACAGGAAACCTCACAGCAGACATGCGTTTCCTCCGCCTGACATTCATTCGTGGCTGTGGCCAATCCACTCCCTTCCTTTCTGCTTCAAATGCTCCTCCTTGCTATAGCCCTGGCCAAACCTTACAGAACGGCCAACTTGCCTGTCACTACGAGTTCTACACTGCTGTCTTCTGGATGGTTCTTCAGAACCTCAGGGCTGGTTAACAGAGAGGATTGCCTCATGGACCATTCTGAAGCCTCTCAGGGGCTAAGTGCGTGCGTGACATACGTGAAGCATGACACACGTTCCATGATGTGACCTTTGCCAACGGATTGGCAAGCACTGGCATCGGGCATCCCTGAAGGGCACGGCCTGCCCTCCTCTGTGCGTGATTCTCTTATTGCAGTGAAACTTTTCACATACTGTGGTATTCCCAAAGTACCACGCAAAACACAAACCCTAAAATCAATACGGTGCATGAGCATTTACCAGCCTGTGCTGCCAAGTGCAGAGTTAGGGTACGAACACAGAACGGGGCACCGTCGAATGAGACATACAAAAGGAGTGCTAAAGCCTGACTCAGATCTGGTCTGGTGACATCAAAGCACAAAACGCAGGAAATTAGCAAACTATTTACCCCCTAAAAACACCAGCGCATCAAGTGGATCTTAATGTTATTATCATTGCCTGTGTCTGCAGTCTTGTTCTGAGTTTTATGTACCTATTTGAAACTCAGCTTCACATTCTGAACCAATCACATCCACTATGAACCTCTATTAAAAAGCTCTGTGTCATAGTGTAACAGAACCCAGAGGTTGACCCACCGCACGAAGACCATTCAAGCAAGTGCGTTTCAGAAACACGGGAGGAAAACCCAGGCGAGTGGTCTCCTACCTATGGTCGTAATGACAGTGCCGGCGAAGAAGAAGGAGCTTCCCAGGTCCCAGTGACTGATTTGATTGGAGGTGTTTCCTAAGGGGGTGATTCCTGCATTCACAGCCGCCACTATTTGCTGCAAGGTCAAAAAGAATGGTATCAGGACACATCAATCACATGGAGACACTGGGTATCACAACTCCTGCCCACAAGACACAAGGAGGGAGGGAGGAAGGGAGGGAGGGAGGGAGGATTCACGTCATGTCAGTTTTCTCCTTCCACCACGTAGACCCTCGGGTTGCTCAGTTTGTAGGCCGGTACCTTACCCGCTGAGCCATCTCGCCAACCCAAGGCTCGGGTTTTCTATTCCAAAGGTGTTACAGACATTCACATTTTACCCTAAAAATGTAATATCCGTCCAATGATAAGAAATTTACAGCCAACGTCAAGTGAATGAATTGGCATGAAATTTATAGTTTTGTAAATTAATATGTCCACTGAGGTTTTCAGTAACATGCTTGAGTTAGCAGAGCAATGTTCTCTTGTAAGCAACATGGATCTAACTATCAGAATGGAAACATAGTTTAAATAATACATAGTAGTTTTGCTTAAAGAAAGCACTCCAGAGTGTTTGTCATCACGAATGTTAAATACATGTACCTAAGTCTGGGTTATCTGTAAGAGCTGATAGCGAAAGAAATCTAACGGATGAAGACGGAGCGAACAGGCCAGAGTAGTCTAATGCCACGTTCCCATCAGGCTTCGATGCTTAGCACTCTGCAGTTGCTGCTAATTCTGACAAGATCACTAAAGTCTGTCGTCCACAGTGTTCCCACAGGAACCATGGAGTGTGCATGGGGGCCTTGGGTGCGGTCCCTAAGGACTCTCTGAAAGATGACATCACCGTCCCTTCTTCAACCATCGTAAGAAACATGTGACAGAGGGAGATAGGATAAGAGACAGCATGTCTCCCCTGAGACTTGAAGGGTGCTTGACCGAAAATTACCAGATTTTCAAATTGGGAAGAATGCCATTGGGTGAGCAAGGAGATTAAGGGCTAGGGGAGGACTGACTTGCTAGTTCTATAGCTCAGTGGAGAATGGAGAATAAACACTCGCTGGGGGAGGAGAGGTGTTCAACCCATGAGAGGAAGATGGGGAGGTCAGGAGCCAAGGGCAGAAGCCGCACTTCAAATGTCATTCCACAGCGGGGCTGCGGGGCCCCTGTAAAGCTACAACTTCAGTAGTTGTGCACAAAGACCACCGAATTGTATCATTTTATCTACATGTTCACTCTAAGGAAAAGCACCAGGAAAATAAGGCATTCAAAAGAAGATTTAAAAAATTACCCATAATTCCAGAATCCAGATATGACCACTGCTAACATACTAAGCCATGCACTCGATGTCACAGCTTGAATTTGCATTTTCTCTCATAGGCACATAAGCTGAATTCTTAGCCCATGCTACTATTTGAGAACGCTGAGAGGTGGAGTCTTGCTGGAGGAGGGCGTGTCCCGGGAGCTGCCCGACCCTCCTTCCTCTGCGTGCTCTTGTTCCCTCTGACCCCTAACGGCTGTGCTGACTTGAACCAGCGTCTTCTTCTGCTGTCAGCATTGGCATCCAACCTCCCCATCATAGACTCCTCTGGAACCAGAAGCCAGGTAATACACCTTTCTCCCTTTCCGCCCGGGTCTGAGAACTGTCTCACAACTTACAAAAACAAAAGGTATTTGCGACGGTCCCCCAAATAGTCACATATAGAGAAAGGGAGAGATTGGATTGAACATAGAGAGGCGTATTTGTGGTTGAGACATGGCCTTGTCATGTCACCCATGATAATAACCTCAAGCTCTCAAGCCTTGTGCTGGGGCTGTGACCTGCGCCATGTGGCCTGCTTTGATATACTTTCTGCACAGCCAGTTATGAGTTCTAGTAAAGGCTAGATTCTTCAACCTTAATCATAATTAATTCAGTAGCACAGTAATGACCACAGGAAAAGTTTCTCAAGCTCCTAACAACTTATTTAGCAATCTAGTAATAAAATATAAATGCATTTGCAATTTTTCATTTGTTTTTACCGTATTTAATTTAACCATGGTCTAGTCTGTAGACATATGTTAATGACAAAAATCCCTCTTGTTAAAAAATAGTCTTTGGTGGATTTATGTGTATATAGATACTTTCTCATTTCTACCCATTTCTTCAGGAGAGATTTCTAGGAAGGAATTTGCATGCATGAGCATGTTGAAGTGCTGGTTGGGGATTAGCCAGAAGGTTCCGTCTTCAACCCCCCTCTTCCCCAATAAGACAAAGGCTTGTTCCTGGGATACCATGACTTTGTCTACTTACAATTGATCGTGGGTGTTTACACTTCAATGTTCTCTATCATAAATGGTTCTGGATGGCAGTGCATCTTTATCTCGGTGATGTCTGTCCCTCCAGGTGGACAGGTGCACATGCACGTGTGCACACAGCGTTCCTACAGGTGGACAGGTGCACATGCCCATGTGCACAGCGTCCCTCCAGGTGGACAGGTGCACATGCCCATGTGCACAGCGTCCCTCCAGGTGGACAGGTGCACATGCACGTGTGCACAGCGTCCCTACAGGTGGACAGGTGCACATGCACGTGTGCACAGCGTCCCTATAGGTGGACAGGTGCACATGCCTGTGTCCACAGTGTCCCTCCAGGTGGACAGGTGCACATGCACGTGTCCACAGCGTCCCTATAGGTGGACAGGTGCACATGCACGTGTGCACAGCGTCCCTACAGGTGGACAGGTGCACATGCCCGTGTGCACACAGTGTCCCTCCAGGTGGACAGGTGCACATGCACGTGTGTCCACAGCGTCCCTCCAGGTGGACAGGTGCACATGCCCGTGTCCACAGTGTCTCTACAGGTGGACAGGTGCACATGCCCGTGTCCACAGCGTCCCTACAGGTGGACAGGTGCACATGCCCGTGTGCACACAGCGTCCCTCCAGGTGGACAGGTGCACATGCCCGTGTGCACACAGCGTCCCTCCAGGTGGACAGGTGCACATGCCCATGTGCACACAGTGTCCCTACAGATGGACAGGTGCACATGCACGTGTGCACACAGCGTCCCTCCAGGTGGACAGGTGCACATGCACGTGTGCACAGCGTCCCTCCAGGTGGACAGGTGCACATGCCCGTGTGTCCACAGCGTCCCTCCAGGTGGACAGGTGCACATGCCCGTGTCCACAGTGTCTCTACAGGTGGACAGGTGCACATGCCTGTGTCCACAGCGTCCCTACAGGTGGACAGGTGCACATGCCCGTGTCCACAGCGTCCCTACAGGTGGACAGGTGCACATGCCCGTGTGCACACAGCGTCCCTCCAGGTGGACAGGTGCACATGGCCGTGTCCACAGTGTCTCTACAGATGGACAGGTGCACATGCCCGTGTGCACAGCGTCCCTACAGGTGGACAGGTGCACATGCACGTGTGCACAGCGTCCCTCCAGGTGGACAGGTGCACATGCCCGTGTCCACAGCGTCCCTACAGGTGGACAGGTGCACATGCACGTGTGCACAGCGTCCCTCCAGGTGGACAGGTGCACATGCCCATGTGCACACAGTGTCCCTACAGATGGACAGGTGCACATGCACATGTGCACACAGCGTCCCTACAGATGGACAGGTGCACAGCTCAGGGTGAAACGAGCGTCCACACAGCACATGCCGCATGTGACTCTTCAAAGCCAGCAGCAGCTGGTGATGTTGGCTGGGGCCCTTCACAGCCCTTCGCTGAAGAGCAGCCTGGCCAGCCTGCTGCAGCAGCCCCATGACCCGTCCACACCAGAGGCAAAGGCAGGATGGGCGAGTTCAAAGCCAGCCTGAGGGACTCAGCAAGCCCTTTCCTCGAACTATAGTAAACAACAAAACCTTTAAAAGCCCAGAGAGGGGGGTGCTGCACGGGGTTTCCGGGGCTGCACGGGGGCTGCACAGGCTTCCGTGCAGTGCAGCTTGCAGCATGCACGTGCCCAGGGCTCCATCCCCTGCAGCAGGATAGGACACATGACCGTCTTGTTCTCTGCAGCTACTGCCTGGCCGCTTTCACAGACTTCAGAGTCACCGAGTGAAGCTGTGGAGACATTTCATGCTGGCAGTGGAGAGTTATCTGAGGCAGGGCCCAGCCATGACAGTGCACGCAGGGGACACTCGCAGCACCGAGGACACTCAGCACCGAGGACATTCACAGCACCGAGGACACTCAGCACCGAGGACACTCACAGCACCGAGGACACTCACAGCACCGAGGACACTCACAGCACCGAGGACACTCACAGCACCGAGGACACTCAGCACCGAGGACAGTCACAGCACTGAGGACAGTCACAGCGCCGAGGACACTCACAGCGCCGAGGACACTCACAGCACTGAGGACACTCACAGCACCGAGGACACTCACAGCACCGAGGACACTCACAGCGCCGAGGACACTCACAGCGCCGAGGACACTCACAGCGCCGAGGACACTCACAGCGCCGAGGACACTCAGCACCGAGGACACTCACAGCACTGAGGACACTCAGCACCGAGGACACTCAGCACCGAGGACACTCACAGCACCGAGGACACTCACAGCGCCGAGGACACTCACAGCACCGAGGACACTCACAGCACCGAGGACACTCAGAGCACCGAGGACACTCACAGCACCGAGGACACTCACAGCACTGAGGACACTCACAGCACCGAGGACACTCAGCACCGAGGACACTCACAGCACCAAGGACACACACAGCACCGAGGACACTCACAGCACTGAGGACACTCACAGCACCGAGGACACTCACAGCACCGAGGACACACACCCCAGACACTCAGCACCGAGGACACTCAGAGCACCGGACACTCAGAGCACCGAGGACACTCACAGCACCGAGGATCAGCACTGACACACTAGGACACCACACTGAGGACACTCACAGCACTGAGGACACTCACAGCACTGAGGACACTCAGCACCGAGGACACTCTCAGCACCGAGGACACTCACAGCACTGAGGACACTCACAGCACTGAGGACACTCAGCACCGAGGACACTCTCAGCACCGAGGACACTCACAGCACCGAGGACACTCACAGCACGAGGACACTCAGAGCACCGAGGACACTCACAGCACTGAGGACACTCAGCACTGAGGACACTCACAGCACCGAGGACACTCACAGCACTGAGGACACACAGCACCGAGGACACTCACAGCACTGAGGACACTCAGCACCGAGGACACTCACAGCACTGAGGACACTCAGCACCGAGGACAGTCACGGCACCGAGGACACTCACAGCGCCGAGGACAGTCACAGCGCCGAGGACACTCACAGCGCCGAGGACACTCACAGCACCGAGGACACTCACAGCACCGAGGACACTCACAGCACTGAGGACACTCAGCACCGAGGACACTCAGAGCGGCAACACTCACAGCACCGAGGACACTCAGCACTGAGGACACTCTCAGCACCCGAGGACACTCACAGCACCGAGGACACTCACAGCACCGAGGACACTCACAGCACCGAGGACACTCACAGCACTGAGGACACTCACAGCACCGAGGACACTCAGAGCGCCGAGGACACTCACAGTGCCGAGGACACTCACAGCGCCGAGGACACTCAGCACTGAGGACACTCAGAGCACTGAGGACACTCACAGCACCGAGGACACTCACAGCACCGAGGACACTCACAGCACTGAGGACACTCACAGCACCGAGGACACTCACAGCACCGAGGACACTCACAGCACTGAGGACACTCAGCACCGAGGACACTCACAGCACCGAGGACACTCACAGCACTGAGGACACTCAGCACCGAGGACACTCACAGCACCGAGGACACTCAGCACTGAGGACACCACAGCACCGAGGACACTCACAGCACCGAGGACACTCACAGCACTGAGGACACTCAGCACCGAGGACACTCAGCACCGAGGACACTCACAGCACTGAGGACACTCAGAGCACCGAGGACACTCACAGCACTGAGGACACTCAGCACTGAGGACACTCACAGCACTGAGGACACTCACAGCACTGAGGACACTCACAGCACTGAGGACACTCAGCACCGAGGACACTCTCAGCACCGAGGACACTCACAGCACTGAGGACACTCACAGCACTGAGGACACTCAGCACCGAGGACACTCTCAGCACCGAGGACACTCACAGCACCGAGGACACTCACAGCACCGAGGACACTCAGAGCACCGAGGACACTCACAGCACTGAGGACACTCAGCACTGAGGACACTCACAGCACCGAGGACACTCACAGCACTGAGGACACACAGCACCGAGGACACTCACAGCACTGAGGACACTCAGCAGCAGGAGACACTCACAGCACTGAGGACACTCAGCACCGAGGACAGTCACGGCACCGAGGACACTCACAGCGCCGAGGACAGTCACAGCGCCGAGGACACTCACAGCGCCGAGGACACTCACAGCACCGAGGACACTCACAGCACCGAGGACACTCACAGCACTGAGGACACTCAGCACCGAGGACACTCAGAGCGCCGAGGACACTCAGAGCGCCGAGGACACTCACAGCACCGAGGACACTCAGCACTGAGGACACTCTCAGCACCGAGGACACTCACAGCACCGAGGACACTCACAGCACCGAGGACACTCACAGCACCGAGGACACTCACAGCACTGAGGACACTCACAGCACCGAGGACACTCAGAGCGCCGAGGACACTCACAGCGCCGAGGACACTCAGCACTGAGGACACTCAGAGCACTGAGGACACTCACAGCACCGAGGACACTCACAGCACCGAGGACACTCACAGCACTGAGGACACTCACAGCACCGAGGACACTCACAGCACCGAGGACACTCACAGCACTGAGGACACTCAGCACCGAGGACACTCACAGCACCGAGGACACTCACAGCACTGAGGACACTCAGCACCGAGGACACTCACAGCACCGAGGACACTCAGCACTGAGGACACTCACAGCACCGAGGACACTCACAGCACCGAGGACACTCACAGCACTGAGGACACTCAGCACCGAGGACACTCACAGCACCGAGGACACTCACAGCACTGAGGACACTCAGAGCACCGAGGACACTCACAGCACTGAGGACACTCACAGCACTGAGGACACTCAGCACCGAGGACAGTCACAGCACCGAGGACACTCACAGCACTGAGGACACTCACAGCACCGAGGACACTCACAGCACCGAGGACACTCACAGCGCCGAGGACACTCACAGCACCGAGGACACTCACAGCACTGAGGACACTCAGCACCGAGGACACTCACAGCACCGAGGACACTCAGCACCGAGGACACTCACAGCACCGAGGACACTCAGAGCGCTGAGGACACTCACAGCGCCGAGGACACTCACAGCACCGAGGACACTCACAGCACTGAGGACACTCAGAGCACCGAGGACACTCACAGCACTGAGGACACTCACAGCACTGAGGACACTCAGAGCACCGAGGACACTCACAGCACTGAGGACACTCAGCACTGAGGACAGTCACAGAAGCAGGAAGACGAGAACTGAAGGCCGCCAATCCCTGTGGCTTTCCCAATCACTGCTCTCCCTCCCTTCCTCTGATCAGTTGCTCTCTCCCTCCCGCTCTCTTTCTCTCTCTCTCTCTCTCTTCCCCCATATGCATGAACCAGACACTTATGAACTAGAAATCCATGAAACTGATGAACCATGAAATTAGGAGCGATGCCATAGTCAATCCCCACCTGAGCCCTGTCTACAATAGAAGCCTTTTAAATTCTGTATTCCACATGTACAGATCTAGATGGTCAGTTGTAGGGAACTTACCTTTTGTCTGCTTTAAGTCAGTGATCACTCACTGCGTTGAATACACAAGTGTATTGATTGCCATCATTTGAATAAGATATTCTTAAATCTTTATCTTAAAAACACTTTGAAGTCTCACAACTATAGGCCAAAGGGCTCTATTTAGATCGTATTAATAGTCCATGCACATTTGAATTTTTAACAAGAAGGCCATGTATATTAACATGACAAACCTACTTTTATTTCAAAAGCATAAATTTAATTTTGTAAAAGCAAATGAAATATCTAGTGAGAAGACAGACAGTTCTGTAATTTCGTAAGTATTTTTTAGCATCTGGCTTACTGGGAAATAACTGTATCCTAATATGTGCTCTGCAGTCAACCTGTTCACAATCTCTAGAAAGTTCCATTGTTCACTAACAAAACAGTGATTGTGGGAGAGTGGAAACACCTCGATATTAAGAAATTGATTTGATCTTGTCACACATCCGAGAGGTCTCAGTGACTGTCCCATGTGGGGCTAAGCAGCCCCGAAACAGGCTCACGGGTTTGAGCAGTGATTCCAAGAGAGTGGTGCTGTCTGGGAAAGTTTTGAAATGTTTGGGAACTAGAGTGTAGCTGGGAGCAAGTCACTAGAGGTAGGTCTTGACATTGGGTGACCCAAGCCCATTTCCTCTGACTTTCTTGCTCTCTCCACCCTCCAACGGCTTGGGTACCACCGCTGGCTGACCCCATGCCTTCTGCTATGCGATTCCCACCCAAAGGGAACTGCAAAGCAAATAAATAGCCCCTTTCTCCCTTAAGCTGCCTGGGCCAGAGTATTTTCTCATAGCAACAGAGGAGTAATTTGCAGCAGGGACCTACAGAGAACCATCGCTCGATACCAGATTTGTGATTTCTGCTCGAGTGATTCGGGCTTCTACCTGGGAAGGAGCTGACTGGTCACAGATCATGACATTTTGATGGCTGAGCTTCAGGTCTTTTTATTCTAGACACGTGGGTCAATATTTCTGCAGAAATACCAAATAAAAGGGGGAGGAGAAAATCATTTGCTTTTCTCACACAAAGCCCTCGACGCCTGGAGTGCTTTATCGTGAACTCCATCGACTCTTGGCAAACAAATGTCAATTCACTGAATACGAGAGCAAGCAAGTGCAAAGAGCATAAAGTAAAATAGCTCGGCAAACATTTATTAAAAGTTCAAAGAGCTCTGTTGGGAAAATCCATAATAGAACCAATGTCCCTGATCCCAAAGCTGCGTGTGGGGACTCGGGGGGCTCTGGGGAGCCGATGTGTAAGGGCCAGCGTGGCTTTGCACCAGTTCTGGGGGTCCTTTCCAGAGTCTGAACTGAAGGCGGCTGCTGGTGTATGGGGCTGTCTTCCTGTGGGGAGACAGAGCCTCCTCCGGGGCTGAGCCAACCATGAGCTTTGGAAGACATCTTAAGACCGGATGTCATGTAAAGGGGCGCTCGTGGTCTGTTTTAGCACAATAGAAGAAAAATTAACTGGCTCATGGACTCTTAACTCTGGGGGATTGATAAGCGATGTGGTTAAAAAGACTGCTGTTGTCGTTGTTTTGCTTGGCAACAGTCCCATGCAGCCCAGGTTAGCCTGACTATGTAGCACAGGCTGGCCTGACTGTGGGCTAGCCTCACTGTGTGGCCCAGGCTGGCCTGACTATGTGACCCAGGCTGACCTCTCTGTGTAGCCCAGGCTGGCCTCTCTGTGTGGCCCAGGCTGACCTCACTGTGTGGCCCAGGCTGACCTCTCTGTGTAGCCCAGGCTAGCCTCTCTGTGTGGCCCAGGCTGGCCTCTCTGTGTGGCCCAGGCTGACCTCTCTGTGTAGCCCAGGCTAGCCTCTCTGTGTGGCCCAGGCTGACCTCACTGTGTGGCCCAGGCTGACCTCTCTGTGTAGCTCAGGCTAGCCTCTCTGTGTGGCCCAGGCTGGCCTCTCTGTGTGGCCCAGGCTGACCTCTCTGTGTAGCCCAGGCTAGCCTCTCTGTGTGGCCCAGGCTGGCCTCTCTGTGTGGCCCAGGCTGGCTTCACTGTATGGCCCAGGCTGGCCTCCCTGTGTGGCCCACACTAGCCTCACTGTGTAGCCCAGGCTGGCCTCACTGTGTAGTCGAGGCTGACCTCACTGTGTGGCCAAGGCTGACCTTTCTATGTAGCCTCACTGTGTGGCCAAGACTGACCTCACTGTGTAGCTCAGGCTAGCCTCACTGTGTAGCCCAGGCTGGCCTCTCTGTGTGGCCCAGGCTGGCCTCTCTGTGTGTCCCAGGATGGCCTCTCGTCTCTGCCCTCTAGCCTCGGCCTCCCCAGTGCTGGCATTGAAGCTGCGTGTTCCCTTCTGCACATCAGCTGTCAACGGGTTAGTCTGCAGGGAAGAGCCTCGCAGTTAATAAACATGGGGTACCACAGCACTTCCAGAACCCACAAACCCCGTGGACGCCGACATGGGTGCTCCCAGAGAAAGCGCTCCCGGTAACAATCAGAAAGAGGGACATTTTGAACACATAATTGTGTCCAAGCTATATTTTTATATTTTACATTTCTTCGATTCATTCATAGATTCAAACAACAAATGTCAACTTTGTGTCCATTGAGGAACCAACAGCGAAGGGCAAATAAGACATACGGCTGCAAATAAGACAAAAGAGCAAGCGTGTGATCCACGGCTGTCAGTGTCACGTGATCCGGTAGAGCCTTCCTGGCCCACGCCAGGGCTTACTTACGTCGCTCTTTCCCCAGTCCATGGTGAGGTGTGCACGTCACTCAATGACACCCCTGGATAACATTCACAAATGATTCCAGTTCAAAAGAAGCAAATGGACCGGAGAGATGGCTCAGGAGTTTGCTCTGCCTCACAAGCAACAGGACCTGAATTCAAATGCCCAGTTTGATGGGTGGAAATGGTGGCAGTCTGCACTTCTGGCCCTGGAAGGCAGGGTCTAGAACCCCAGAGCAGAACAGTAAGGAGGGAAAACAATCAGGTTGATTCCCTATGTCACCCTTGGGCCTCATCAGGCACACACACATTCAAGTTCCTCCAAGCGTATGCACGCGCTCGCGGGCGCACACACACACACACACACGCATGCTCACCTACACACATACAGACATGGCCACCGACATACAAAAGAAACATTTTGAAAAATCACTTCCACTAAGAGCAGCTCTGTGGACCATCAGCCACGCGCGCAGCTCGGAGCGGCGGAACAGTTCCAGGCAGGACGAAGAGAACGCAGTGTCATGCGCACTTGCTTTCAATGCCTGAGGACGTGAGATATTAACAGTGGGTTTCCCCTCCAAAACCCTGAGGGGAGCAAGCCATGATCCTCGCTGGATCCTTCCTTCATCCTGCTCTTCCACTGAGAGACAAGCATAGAATGTGTTCTGTGGGCAGCTGGGGACTCAGTGTGATGGACTCAAAGCCCACACAAAGCCCTGCTTTCTCTCCCCAGCACGGCGGGGTACTGGGGAGGTGGAGGCAGAAGGATCAAAGGGTTCAAGGTCACCCTTAGCTATCCTGAGTGCACGAGACCCCATCTCAAAAAAAATTAACACATAGCAAAGATGCTGAGCACATGTTTCGAGTTAAGATGCTTAAAGAATGGGGTGCTAAGAAGCATGCAAAGCCCATCGCTCATTGGGGTAACGACAGGATTCTTTGTTTCCATGACAATGATGGTTTCAGCATCAACGCGTGTAGGGTTAGCCAGGAAACGTTTGTGTTCCCGACATGCAAAAACTACACACCTCCTGTCGCATGGCCCAGGCCACATTCAGCCTGAATGTCACATACTGGGGAACCACACCAGTGACTCCATGAGGGTCATGCAGATTGGGAATTCAGGGAGAAAACGGACAGTCACAAAAAGTTCCCATGAATCCAACAGCAAGGAAAAGGGTCTCACATACTGTCAGGTTGCCAGAACGACTCTTCTGCTTCTACTGAAAGACAACATCACCGGCCATTGAAGGCCACAGACTACCGTCTGTGCGCGGGTTGTGCTATAGGTCAACAGCTCTGAGTTTTTTAATATTAAAAATCATTCATTCATTGATTCATTCATTCAATTTGTGAAAGACACACACACACACACACACACACACGTGCGCGCGCGCACCATGGCATATGGGTGGAATTCATAGCACAACCTTTCAAAAATCAGCTCTCCCCCCTACCATGTGGGCTTCTGGATATCAGACTCAGGCTGCCAGGTTTGAAAGCAGACATTTTACCCACTGAGGTATCTCACTGACGCCACTCTTCACATTTTTTGAATTTGTTTATATGGGGGTCACACCAGTGCCACAGGGTGCAGGTGGAAGACCAAGAACAGTTGTATGTGTAATTCTGTCTTTCCACCATGTGGGTTTCCAGCAATCAAACTCAGATTCCCATGTTTGTGAGCCGATACCTTGCCCACCACGTTATCTCATTGATGTGTGTGTGTGTGTGTGTGTGCATGTGTGCATGTAGAGGTCACAAGACAAGTTGCCTGCATCTGTTCCCTCTTCTACCACATGAGCTCTGGGGATAAAATCTCAGGTCGTCAGGCCTAGTGGCAAGTACCTCTAGCTGCCTAGTCCTCTGGCCCCCAGTCCTGATTCCATGTTCTAGCCCTACACTCAACTGTCAGCATTGCTTTCTACACATTTCCTGTGAATATCATAATCAGTGTAATAATACATTTAAATATACTACCTTGTCTAAAGTAATAAAAGAAGGGTTGCAGTAATAACTTGAACATCTTTCAGTCATTAAAACGAAATCTGAACCTCAAGTACAGAGCTCTAACGACTATACAACACCGATGATGTGCAGAGATTGAGCTAAAGAGTTAATTCTTTTAACATGGTGTTTAGGAATAGTCTCTGTCATTTCACCTTTAAAAAAGACATTATTTTCAATAAAATTGTTACAATGGACAAATCCATTTTTAATTATCCTGGCATCTCAACAATTGCATAGTTTAAAGAGCAATGCGAGGATTCTCTCCCCGGATCCCTGCGAAGTGTAATATCGATCCTGATTTGCAAGCATTTCCTCGTGGGGAAGCACTTCTACCCAGAGAGGAGGCTGCTCTTTAGAAATCAAAGCACACAGTTACAACACTGTGTCCGACAGCTTCAACCACGGACGCCAGTCTTGGAAAGACTGGAAGAAGACATTGCAACAAAGCAAGAGGATGAAAGATGCTCTTCTTGCCAGAAAGCGAGAGAACACATGATGCTCTCTTTGCCAAAGGATTGCGTGGGATGATAACAATGCATGGTGGCAATGTGTGGTCATCACGTGGAAAGAGCAGCACGCCTCGGCAGCTCAGTCTTGGGAGTAGCACCTTGCGGGTAACCTCTGGCGATGTGCCAATACCATGATAACCTATTTCCAGATGGTGGAAACTACCTTGATAGGCTCCACTGACAAGATCAGAGAGTGTCGTGCGATGGGGCTTATTCTTCACAGTCTGGGGTCACATACAACATTAGGGGAGCCCAAGAAAATCCGTGTGTGGGTGGAGCGATGCTTGGTTGAGAAAGAGCTTGTCTTGTGAGCTATAGAGACCCTCGTCCCTGTCCCAGAACCCAGGGGGAGTGAGACATGGTGACTGAGTGACTGAGCTTGCAATCCCAGAGGGAGGGAGGCAGACACAGACCCCCAGGGCTTGCTGGCCAGGCACCTAGCCTGATCAGTGAGGTCAAGGCCAAGAGACAGGCATGTCTCAAAGAACAAGGTAGACCCTCCTGGAGAACACCCCCAAGGTTGATCTATGACCTGCACACATGCACACGTGTATGTATATACACACATGCACAAACACGGGCACACATATATACACCTACACCTGCACAAATACTTGTGCATGCATGCATATACTTAACTATATTTACACTCTGGTTCACCCACCTCTTGGGCAGTTTGAACTACACTGGGCATGGCAGCCTGCAGAGCTGCCCACGGGCACTATGAACCACAAGCATCTCCTCTCACGTCAGTAACACATGGCAGTGTTAGCGACCAGAGCTACTTCTTGGACCACTACACATATCAAGTTAGACTCCACCAATGGTCAGCAGCATGTGCTTTGTAGTGACCTCACATACCTGGGACAGGTCAAAGAACTTCCGGTTGAAGCCTCCTGGTGGCCGAGAAGCAAGAATTCCAGCTGTTGACGCCTACTTAAGGCCCTTCTCCCCTCCTAGCTGAAAACCCAAAACTTGAGAATTCTCACCCGCAAAACCTCAAGTGCAATCCGAATGGTAGTCCTGCTTTGATTTTATTAAAGCGTAGTTCCGATGAGGCACCCTGCGATCTCACACATCGAGAAGAGAAGGGAAAGAAAAAAACCATTTCTCCTCCATCCTTTGAGATGGAATTTGAGAGCCTGCAAAAGGGTCTACACGACTTTGCTGAGACACCCCACTGCCACACCCGCTCAGGAAATCCCACCCACATGGGGAGGATGTATTGTGCTTTTGTCTTATTTTGACTGTCTCTCTTTTAATCCTCACTGTTGTAAATCTAAGTTAAGATATCTTTGGGCAAACCACAACCTTACTTCAGTACTGGCTCATCCTAAGATGCTTTTCTATGTCAAAGCCAGAGATCCAGTTTTATCTGAGCTGAAGTCCCCCAAAGATGAAAAGACCTCCTTGGGCCACCTTGGGTGACCAGGCAGAGTTGGGGGTGTCCGTGCTCACAAAGCCATCTTAAGCGACATCCTCAGCAGCACTGGGAAGCCCCGCCCTCCTGTCCTCTCGTCCTTCCATATTCCGCACACTCGTGCACAGGCATCTTTGCGTGAGATAATATTTCTGTCAGGGGACGTCTTGGGACATCAAAGATCCCCCAGGAAGACAAATATTGCTGAGGCCTGCCATCATCACCATGTTCTTCATGAAGGTTTCCACTGTGGACGGAAGGTCCCAGAGAAACAGCCACACCTATGTGAAAGATTCTGCAAGGCAGACTGATTGTTGAGAAGTGGACAGATGGAATGTGGCAGGTCCAAGCCAAACTACCATGTGCTGTCTTCAGTTGTGTGTGTGTGTGTGTGTGTGCGCGTGCACTTGTGCATGTGTACGTGTGTGTGAGTGTGTGTATGTGTGTGTGTGTATATGTGTGTGTGTGTCTACCAGAGGGCATTTGAGTGTGTTTGCCTGTGGAGGCCCAAGGGTGACACTGAGAATCATCCTGGACCACTCTATGTCCTTTTTGCTTTGCTCTGGGGTTTCCCAATCTCTGCCTTCCAGGGACAAAACTTTTGGCTACTGACATTTTTTTACGTGGTTTCTAGGGATCTGAACTGCTTATGAGGCAAAGATTTTAACTCTTAAGTCATCTCCCTGGCCCAAGTCTTCAGATTTTTTTTTAATTTTGTTTATTTGTATGTGTGTGTGTGTGTGTATGTGTGTGTGTGTGTGTGTGTGTGTGTGTGTGTGTGTGTATCAGAGGGCACTGTGTGCCCCTGTGGGGAACCGAGGGTGACTTCAGGAATCATCCTGGATTGCTTCTACTGCCTTCTTGTTTGGCTCTGGGATTTCCCAGGCTCCACCCACCAGGGCCAGAAGTGCAGGCTGCTGCCATTTCCACCTGGTGTTTTTTACTTGTAACCTGGAATCTGAACTCAGGACCTTTTGCTTTCGAAACAGAGTCTTAACCCCTGAGCCATTTTCCAGCCCTTCAGTTTTTCTAATAGCCATTCATTGTCCATTTTGTGTCTCACCTAGCATCCTTTCAATTGTTGGAAAAAAGCACTAATGCATGCACTTAGCAAGCCACTAGCTTCCACCAAACCCCGAGCTAAGAGTGCCGTGAGACAGCATCTGGGACTACAGCACAGAGTCCCCGCATCGATGCTCCCGCCAATGTACCTCCCAAGAGGCTTGGCCTATGACTCTCGTGTTCCTTAACTGCAAAGCCTTCATGAAGCCACTTCTATATTGGAGCACATTATTTGTGACTCTGCTCCCAGGTCACAGCCACTCATAAAAGACTCGAAAATAAATTCTCTCTTATTGCCTTTGAAGCAACCATTGGGTTTAACATTGACACAGCTAATGATAACTCTAGGCTCCAAGAAACAAAATCTGCTAGTATCTGAACAGTTGGGCCATAGGAAATGTCAGATTAATATGCGCTTCAAGAGAGCAGCGCTTGTGTTTCAACAAGCCGCGTGTAATAACAGATTAGATTCCCGTGCAGTGCGATATGCATCGTTATAGAATTAAAGCTAATTCTCCCAAGCAGGGAATTGTTATTAGCAAATTGTTGTGTTATGATCTGGCTCTACAATGGAGCATACGAGTTTATGAAAGTGAAAGCTTATATTGCTGAAAAGGTTATTTCCTGAAAACACAGACAAGTTCAGACCTTATTGGCAATTCAAACTGTGCTCAATGTCCACTCAGACGTGAGAAACACAAATTAATTTGACTGTTTATGACAATTATATGTTGTAGAAATAAAGTTGCGTGCTCATGCCTAGACATCAAGTATTCCATTCTAATTAGTATGTATTCTAACCCTGAATGTGACTCACTGCATGAAACTTGCCTTTTAAGAAGTAGAATAGCCACACGGCCATCCATGGTTCCGGTATGGCCGCCTCATCCCTGATTGTCGGGGATCAAAGAAACAGAAAGCTCAGGGTCATGAGCTACGGTCACATTCACTGTGATTAGGAGTCACAAAAGTCATTTATCTATATATTGCTTCAGCACTCTTTCTGTTCATAAAACAGCTCTGATTTCATGTGGAAAAACAGGTGGAGGAGTAGTTTTGTATTTTTGATAAAAAGCACAGTCCTGGCGCTTCCCCCAGAGTATATTTCATAAGTAGGAAAGGAAATGCACAGTAATCTTCATTGTTTTTGTCGGAAACAATTGAAGTAAATATATCTCATGTTTTCTAAAAAGGTTTCAAAGTCTTTGAGTGTATTTCTGAGCAAGATGTGACCTAAGTTTTACCGCATATTAATTGTCCGTTTTTTAAGCCAAGCCACCTTCCTGCTGATTCTTGAAGCTTGAAAAGAGCAGCGTTTGCTACAGGACGCCCCTGGGCACTCCGAGCTTCCCGAGTCTCCTTCCCTTCCCACATCTCTCCTTCTATTTAAGGGCCGTGGAACTGCATGTTGGGGCTATTTTTAAACAGACTAATGAGAGACACAGCTCATTCTCATGCTCCTTTGAAAGTGTAAATTTACAACCTATTAGTAGAAACAAAACTTTGAAACTCAAAGCAGGGACGACACCATTAGGGGAGGATGAGGATGATAGCAAAGAACCAGAAAGAAAGTCACGTTGAATATTCAAGCTAGGGCTGTCCTGGTCCTATCCCAGAAGAAAGGGCTTTTAAGTGTTAAAAATAGCATACAGGTAACTTAATATTGCAAATATAGGACTAAAAGAAAAAAAATGACAATGCTTGCAGTCCCTAGAGTGTCTCTCACAGCATACAAGTACTTATTTTGTAAAGACATCATTAAATCTGCCTCATCTGTTGTCATGCGGTGTTAGCATGCTTCATGCACTGAAGTCTGCAGAGCCGCCACCAAAATGACCAGGTACCCAACAGGTGGTACAGTTTACACTAGATGCCTCGGGACACATCTGTACTGTGATGTCCAGGGCTGCAGACCACCGGCCATGGGGTCAACGGGAATGATTTTGCGCATCAAGCAAAGACCAAGCAACATGAACTCAGAAGTGGAAAAGAGAAATCACGGTCAAGACCCTCGGGTCTTGCAAATCTCAAGGAGCTTGGAAAATACACACAAAGCCTGTACATGACGCACACACACTAGCGGTGCCCAGATGTGGGCTTCTGTCTCCGGTTGCCCAGAGTCCAGATAATTGCAAAGAATGATAGTATTTTATGAAAATGTGAATATGCATCCTTCTAGCTTCTCTCCTCTACTCCTTAGCAATGTGTGTGGCAGGGAAAGGGATAGAGAGGAGGAGGGGGGAAGGAGGAGGAGGAGGAGGAAGAGGAGAAGGAAGAGGAGAGGGAGGAAGAGGAGGAAGAACCCTGCGAACAAGCAAGAGAGACCACGGGCTGTGCACACAGAGAGAAGCAGAGCTGGAACACAGCAGGGCGAGGCAGTGGCCCACCTCTCTAGAGCTTCTTCTAAAGAGACAATCTTCAAAAAAGGATTTGGACAGGAAGGAAATGAAATTGGGAGACAGCACCCATGAAAATATTTCCATACTAATGTCTGTCCATGCATTATGTTTCTAAACGTGGGACTGCTAAAATGATAAGAAGAAATAAGCTAAGGCAGATGTAGGGACACATGCCTACAAGTCCAGCACATGGGAGGTGGGGGCAGGAGGACCAGAAGTTCAAGGTTAGTCTCAGCTCCACGGACAGCTCAAGAAGTACCCGGGATACTCAAAGCTCTGTCTCAAAGAAGAAGGGAGAAGAGGGGGAGATGCTGGTGGTAGGGGAGGAGTGAGAAGAGGAGGGAGAGGAGGGGGAAGAAGAGGAAGGGGAGAAAGAAGATGAGGAGGAAGAGGAGGAGGGGAGGAAGAAGATGAGGAGGAAGAAGAGGAGGAGGAAGAGGAGGAAGGGGAGAAGGTTGTGGGGAGGAGGAAGGAAGGAGAAGAAGCGGATGAGCCAAAATGTGGCAAAAGGATTTGACTGCTCGGTCACCTCTACCTAAGATTTCTCAAATTGGGAAAATTGTATCAGCTTTTTCCAAGAGAAAGTCCCTGGTCTCATTTGATTTTCCAATACACTTCAGTCTATATTTCCACAACAGAACCAAGTTTAAACAAAGGAAGTATCCTATAGCATAGAAACATAATCACAGGGGAAATAGTTAAGGAAATTATTCAAGTTTCCACAAAACTGCAATCTTTCCTAATTATAAACCTTAAAAGCAAATGGATATTTTTCCTATCCTTCTTGAATACATTAACTAGGAAAATCAAATCATGCAAAGGTGAAAAGTTCCAGGCAACACACGCACACATACACACATGTGCATACACAAGCACTCATGCATGCACAGGTACACACATGTACACTCAAGTCCACACACACACACACACACAAGCACATGCACAAATGCATGCATGTACACACACACACACACACACACACACACACACACACACACGTAAATAACAAGAGATTTGAATCCACACACTTCTGACAATCCTACAATAGGCATTAATAAAAGCCGAACTCAGCGGACAAAGCACTTTGCAGACAAGTGGAAGGACCAGAGCCCAGACCCACAGAATGCGTGGGAAGGTGCGGCAAACATGGCGGATTGCCTGTAACACAGCACGCAGAAGGCAGAGACGGGGTCCCCAAACAAGCTGGGCACACACACCTGGCCCCACCCGCTGGGCACACACTGGCCCTGTCTTGAGTTCTAGGTTAAACAAGAGACACTGTGTCAAATAAATAAAGTGGGGAGCAACCAAGGAAGAGTCTTACGCCAACCTTGGGGCTCCAGGTGCACACATGTACACCTGACATACATACAAACATTCACACCTGCCACACGTACACACAAATTTTTTTCACACAAAAATTTTTTTAAATTAAAATGTTCAATTCATCTTAGAAAACACCCCCAAAATATTCTGATCAACAGGTAAAATCTCTTAGCAGGCTGAAGAGGATGGGGCTTTAGTGACTTGCTAGACATGTTCAAAATGTTTATACTCCTTGGCTGAGTGTAACAATAACAAGACAATAATAATAATAATAATAATAATAATAATAATAATAATATGATTGACTACCCAAACACTGTAATTCATGTTCATTCTCAAGAATAGAGGCTGAGGGGCTGGAGAGGAGGCTCAGGGGTTAAGCCTCTGCCTTGCAGGTGGAAGGTCCTGAGTTCGGATCCTAGACCCCTGGTCCTGGTAGGGAGGAGCCTGTGAATCCCGGGGCAGAGTAAACAAGGAGGAGGTGGAGGTGGTCCATGATGGTTCCCGAGTTCGTCCATGGTTCTACACACACACACACACACACACACACACACACACACACACACACACATACATACACATGCACAATTGGAAAAAAAAAAGAATAGAGGCTGATTAGAAAAGGTCTTCTCTTTCTGATAAGAACATACAGCGGAAACCTTGGAGTCTAAAGGTGGATGAGTGAAGGGAAATACCCTTATCAGTGGGGTGGCCTGAAGAGAGGCGACTTGATATGCCACAGAGGTCTGAATCCCCACAAGAGCAGATAAGCCAGAGGGAACCCCGGGGTTCATAGAAGCAGACAGGCAGAAGAATGGGAGGGAGTGGGAGGGATTGATTTAGGGAAGGGAGAGAATGGGAGGGAGGGGGGATGGAGGGAAGCAGAAAACTAGAAAAATAAAAATTAATAAAAAAAAGAAAAGGTCTGTCTGTCTAGGGTCCAAGCCCATAGACACTGAGCGGTAACTGGTTTTTCGAATTGTAGAGTCACTCGTGAAAGTTACAAGTACATAAAGAAAAAGGGAAACATGAGCCAATCAAACATTAAACAGATGGCCAGAAACTAAAGCTAAAAGCAAGAAAGATCCAAAATAATCAGCAGGGATATGCTTGATGAGATCAAGAATAAAATAACAACAAATAAATTTAATAACAGAAACAAAAGCCAAACAGAATTTTTGGAATTGTAGAATTGTTCCACAGCAGACTTCCATCAAAGACAAGGGTCAATGAGCTTAAGCTTAGCTCATTTACAGGTACCAAGTCAGAAGAAGAAGAGGGAAAGAAAAGAAGGAAGGAGGAAGGAGAGGCAAAGGAAGGAAGGAAGGAGGAAAGGAAAGAAGGAAGAAGACAGGAAAGAAAGGAGGAAGGAAGGGATGGAGGGAGGAAGGAAGAACAGAGAGGAAGAGAAAGAGCCCAGTGATCTATGTGATAGCCTTAAGCAGAGGAGTGTATGTCCTAGCAGCAGACAATTTAAACAGTGAAAAATTAAAGCTTCCCCACTAAAATGAGGAGCGAGGCAAGGAGGAGGTCCACTCTTGCTACTTCAATTCAAATATCATTAAAATTCCTAGCTACAGAATTTAGAGAAGAAAATGAATAAAGCATATCCACATAAGAAATGAAGCAGTAGAATTATCTTTTTATGGAATTGTGGCATGATTTCATGTGTAGAAAACCCTACAGCCCGAGAAGGAAGCTGGGAGACAGCTCAGCGGGTGAGGAGCTTGCCGGGCATGCCAGAGGACCTGTTTCTATACCCAGCGAGCATGTACAAGCATGTACGGCACTCATCTATAAGCCCAGCCACGGAGAGGAAGGTAGCGGAGTGGGCAGACACAGACAGATCTCTAGAGCTGCTGGCCACTAGCCTAACATAGAGAGACTAGGTTTGAAGACACTATCTCAAAAATAAGGTGAAAAGAAACATCACAATTCCCAACTTTGACTCTGACCACTTTACATGCATGCACAAGCCTGCAAACCTGTACATACTTATGCACCCATGCACGCACGCACGCGCCGACACACATACACATAGACACACACACACACACACACACACACACACACACACACACACGCTGCCTAGAGTGAGACACAGATTCAATGCAATCCTTATCCTTATATTGTAACTGTTCTGTTGCTATGAGAAAACACTCTGACCCAGCCAACTAAGGGAGAATAGGTTTATAATTTGGCTTACAGTTCCAGAGGGGAGAAAGTCTAATTATGGTGGGGAAATGCATGGTGGAAGGAATGGTAGACGATGCAGGAAACCAAGATACATTCCAGCGGTCATCAGAAGGCAGAGAGAGCAAGAGAGGACCTGGGACTAGGTCACTGAACCCCAAGGCCCCCCCATGACATGCTTCCTCCAGCAAGGCTCCATCCCTGCAGGTCCCATTACTTTCCCAAACAGCGTCACTGGCTGTGAACCACGAATCGAAACATATGAGCCCCTCGGACACGATCTGCATCCAAACCATGACACATCCTGGTGACATTTTCACAGAAGCAGAAAAACATATCAATCTTCATGTGGAACTTCAATGAACCAGAAAATAGCTAATTATTTTTAGATGAAGCAGCAAAGTTAGAAACCTTAAGCTTCCCAGCCTCAAAACTTGTCACAAAATTATGATAATCAAAACAGTAGTACTAAGCATAGCAAGGATGATTTTTAGCACATGTCAGTTATAACAAGAGACCACTTGTTGCCTATCAGAAGGATCCAAACCAAAGACCAATGTCGGCTCATGCTGGCAAGAGCATGAAGGTTCTAAAACTCTCATCAGATGCTGGCGGAAATGCCAAGTGATACAACCACTTTGCAAACCAGTCTGCCAATTTCTTAACCATGCCAGGATATAACCTGCACATATGGGCTTAGCTGGATTCTTGATTCCCACACATGAAAGAGATCAAGATGTCCTTAGGAGGCGAATGGATTCACCATCAACGGAACCGCTGGACGACGGACTATTATTCAGTGCTGAAAATAAGTGTCCTAACCATCCATGAAAAGACATGGAAGAAACGTAGATGCACATTACAGAGAGAAAGAACAGCGCCCCCTGCAGGACACGCTGGAAAAGAAAACCAAGGAGCCAAAAAAATAAAATGTGGGTGGGAAGACGGCTGTTAGTCAAGTGCTCGCACAGAAATGTGAGGGCCTAAATTCCAACCTGCAGCGCCATGCAGACAAGCAGGCAGCATGTGCTTGTAACCCCAGTACTATGGAGACAGAGACAGGGAACACCTGGGGCTCATTAACCTAATTGAAGAGCTCTCCGCTCAGTGAGAGACCTCAATAAAATAAGGTGAAGGAGGTAGAGAAAGACACTTGATTCAACCTCTGGCCTCCTCCAGAAGCACGTGCGTGCATACACACACACACACACCTATGTGTGTGCATGCACACATACACACACTGTCAAGTACACACACACCTATGCGCACACATACCTATGTACGTGCATGCATACATACACACACGTGCACACACACCTATGCGAGCACACACACACCTCTGCACACACACACCTCTGCACATACACACCTCTGCACACACACACACCTATGCGCACACACACACACTTATGCACACACACAAACAGCTCACGATGTCACTTTCCACCAAGCCTGAGGTCTGAGTTCAAACCCCAGAGTCCTCAGAGAACAAGAAGAGAACTGGTTCCCACCAGTTGTCTTCTGACTCCACATGTGTGCCATGGTGCATACGCATGCACGCACGCATACATGCATACATACGCATGTACATATACACACAGATGTGCACATGTGAGAAATATAAAGGTAAAAAGCCATTTTAATGTGCAAATGAGTGACATAGATAATTCTTGAGAAAATAGTATGCATAATAAATTGTAAGTTGGAGAGAGGACACAAACCCCATAGCTCCATACAGAGTAGATCTAGGCACACGGTAGCATCCTTAACAAATGAAACATATACACTGTTTTTCGCCCAGTGCTGGGCATTGATTAAGCCACGTATGCTAGGCAAGCAGTGCGCTGCTGAGTTCCGTCCCAGCCCCCTGCTACTTGATGTTTATGGCAGGGTCTCCCTGCTGAGCCCAGGACTGCCCCGACCTTACAAAGTGACCCACTCACTGTCTTCTATTCCAGGGACTGGGATGATAGGAAAGTCTTGCGATATATTTGTATTTTTTTTAATTCATGGGCATTTCACTGAGGGGGTTACTAGACAGAAAAAAATCCAACTTATCTCAGTACTTTTTACAAATACATTCTAATTCATGAAGTCCGTTTTGAAATTGCTTTTGGCTTCATTTGGTGACTTGCACAGTGAGAATCTTCATAAGGACACAACCTATTTTAACTTTCCCTTGGCTTTAGAAAGAGGCCCCAGAATCCTATAACCCTCAGGTTATTCATTCATTCACTCAGCAATACCAGGAAGGCAGCGAGCAGTCGAGACAAGAAAACTGAGATGTGAATTCAAGGCACCGTGAGGGCCTTAAGGCGGGCAGATTCCCTCTTAAGAGACAAAGAACATATGGATTGCTTGCTTCAAGGAGCGGCTAGCTCTGAACCTAGAGAAATGGTGCTATTTATAGAAGAAAGAAGAAATGGGAAAAGGAAGATGGAAACAGAGAAGGTTCTGGAAGCCAGAAAACATGGATACACAGTCTGTTCTGTCACAACTCCCGCAGGAAAAGGATACAACTATCGCTATTCTGGATTCGGAAGAGACAGGGTTTGGCAACATGCAGGGCAGATCCAAGTGCCAAATTCACTCCTTAAAGGTTATAGCCAAGTCTTGATATATTACACTGAAAGTTTACTCGCATACTTTATATCTTTGTAAAGTTCTGCCTTTCAACTACCATTGCTATTTTTGTGTATTTTGCCTTTTCTTTGAAACTCCAACAGTATCCGTTCCTACGTAAGATTCACTTGTTTGCTTTTCTCAAGAAGAATCTCAGTCAGTGCCTATCATGAATAAAAGCTCCTCCACAGGGATCTGATGTTACTCCAGGAAGGATTATAGAAAATAAGACAGACACGAGCACACATAAACACACAGCAGCTGTCCACCGATCGCAAGATCACATGACAGAGGAGTCCTGAGTGGTGGAGAATAAAGCAGTTCTGTAAAAACAAAAAAAACCCTGATTTGCATAACAGCTCTGTACAGCTGCTCTGAAGACCGACCACCGTAACTATGCCATTATTACAAAACAACATCATTCACCATTTTAATTAAAGCAAATTATTTAAAATTACCCTCATGCAACAGATTTTTTGAAGCCTGCTCCAATCAAGAGCCAAATGTCATTGTCTGGTACAACATCTTCCACCATGAAAGCAATCAGGAAACCTTGCTCGGCAGAGAGAGACAACCACCTTTACAGAAGATGAAATCAAGCACGCAACCTCGCAGTGGTACAAGCCAGGAGGGTCGGTCTGCTGAGGGCTTACGTTTGAAAAATTACTCTTAAAATTTAAATAGGCATCTTTCATCCCAAACAGGTGTTAGAAGGAAAGCACGAGAAAGGGTTCTATCATATACACCTTATGCTGGAGAATTAATTATGTGGTAACTAGATTCATCAAAATTTACCTTGTTCTAAGGAATTTTGGAAATACTGACGTCAACATCTGCGATAAGCTGAAGTCCTTCGCCAGCCACTCCTCTCCCTTACCCTCCCCCAAACATACACAATACCTCTAGTACCTCTAATACCTCTAGTACCTCTAATACCTCTAGTACCTCTAGCACCTCTCAAGTTGAGAGAACTGACCACGCCATACCCATATACCCACAGGACGGCTGAGAGGGGGTGAGCCTCACTTGCCAGACCAGTGTGTCTGACCAAGTACACAGAAGGATGCCAACTTCCTTAATCAGCTCCCCCCATCTTATCCACCTGCCCAGGAATTCATCCCCCCCATAATCTCTGGCATGCTTAAGGTTTGAGCGCGAACCTTTGCGAACCTTCAGCTGTCAAGTTGACACCTGGATGGAACTACACCAGAAGCTCTACAAAGCCTAGGCCCACCTCCCTTGTCTCATCGGCTGGGCTTTCCCAGCTGTGGCGATGGTGGGACCCTCACCCCATCAGCCGCGTGTCCTAGAGCGTGACAGGGGAGCCCCCAGGCTGGGACAGCTGCCCCCTCCTCCTCAAATCCTCCCTGCCACATGTTTACACCACTCACCCCCCCCCCAGATAAGTTTTATCTCAACCGTTGCCTCCTGGGACAGAACCTTCCAAAATGGAAGCCCCCCTCCCGTTGTTCTGCCATCAGGCCATTGGATCCTCCTCGCAGCATTAGCAATTCACGAAATCGTCTTAGCCAAGTGCGCATTTCTTAAGTTGTAGCAGCTCTCCTGGAGACAGGGCATGTTGGTAAAAGGACAAGCAAGCGTTTGGATCACCAGGTCCCACAGAAAATGCTGGGGGGGGTGTGATGGACCACCTATAATTCCAGCCTAGGAATCCCCAGGTCTGGGAGCTCTGGATTTGACTAGAAACCCAGCCTCAAAACGAGAAGGCAGAAGAACAAGTGAGGATGAGGATGATTCTGGATAGCAGCTTAGGGCCTCCACGTGCACACACAAGTGCCCGCATACACGCAAGCCCACATATGTAGTTGCACATGTTCCGAAACATGAAAATGGGGGAAATTAGTAGCCTCCCACTGTCATGGCAACTGCGTGGACTAAGCTTGGTTTCCACGTCACAGCGCTCCATGCTTAGAACAAGACTTGTCAAAGCCCAGAAGTGCTTCGTGATCAAATGGACACATCCTTAGCTCCTTGCTCTCGGTGAGGGGGCATTTACACTCCACACCCTGTCTCAGGTCTTCACACCAGCTTACCTGCAGAAATGCTCGTAAATGAGGACCCAGAGAGTTGAGCTCTGGGCACATTTGTACAGAATTAATGGTTGAGTTATGCTCAGAGCAAACCTGCAGGAGATTGTCTAGCTGATGGGGAAGACCCAGCCCATGCATGGTGGGTCAGATTAGGCCCTGGAATAAAATACAGAGAGCTGGTTGAGAGAGTGGGCATCCTTCTGTTCACTTGGCCAGACATGCTGGTCTGGCAAGTAAGGATCGTCCCTCTCTTAGGCATTACAGAGAGATTGTGTGGCCAGTTCCCTCGGCCCTGGTGTTTTCTCCCATCAAGCTGGACTATAGACCGTAGCCCAACTATCAGTAAGAAAACAAACCCCTTATTCCCTTCAGCCGTTTGATGGTGATTTGTCATCAATCACGCAGGTGAACTGCAACACACCTCTTTTCTTGTAGAGGCAATACTGAGCATTGATTGTGCATGATTTTGAGCAATGACTCGACATAACTTTGTCTTACAAAATTCTACCTTGTGACATCTGGACCTACTTCGGTCTGCTTCAGTTACGCGTGTGATGGTTTGTGCACAGGCTGGGAGAGATGGAGAATGGCAGCCACCTGTTTCATGTTGTGAGAAAGAGAAGAAAGCAGCTGTTCTTGGGTTGGGGGCACAGCTCAGGACTTGAGCCTTGCAAACAGAAGGTCCTGACTTCAGATCCCCAGAACCCACATAAAAACACCAGGAAGAATGGGGGCAGCCTACACTTCCAGCTCTAGAAGGCAGAGCCTGGGAAACCCCAGAGCAAAGCAATAAAGAGGTAGAAAAGTCCAGGATGATTCCCAGAGTCACCATTGGGCCTTCACAGACACACTCAATACCTTCTGATATAGACACCACACACACACACACACACACACACACACACACCCACAACTTGTGTGCATGCAGAAAAATAAAATAGATGTTCTAGGAAACCATCTCTAGGTCTGTAGCTCAACAGGAAGTCTGAGTGACCCCCAAAATCTTTAACTGTCCATAAGAACTGTCACATAGTTAGCATTTCTGTTCTATTATTATTACTACTATTATTATTATTTGTTTTCCATTCAATTCAGTATTTTATCTGAAGCAAACAGAATCTCCCAAACTAGCTTCAAAGCCAAGCCTACTCCTTCCTCCGCCATGTCCAAGGCTCCTGTGGTCAAACCCAGCCCCTCCTCTGCCGTACGGTCAAGAAGGAGGGTCTTGGGCATCCGAGACACATACTCTTGTTAGAAAAGCTGCTGTCCATTAGGAGATGCACTTTCAACTTCTCCGTGGCTGCTTCAAAGGAAACCATCTCCCTTCGCGCCATCGAGCAGCCAAGTTCGGCAGTGCTGACCCGTGGAGCGGGCAGAGCCGGGAACCGCGCTGAGCCGAGAACCACGCTCAGCATCCTGACTATGATGTCACCACGCTGTGGGGACACAGCCCCCAAGACCCCTGGAGGGGCGACCATGGAGCTCCCAGGACAGATGCTCCTAAGGGACGTCGACAAGGCTGCGGGGGGGGGGGCTCTGCTCTCTGCATCATCACCAACATGTCCCAAGAGACCCGAGCTGGTTGACTTCGCTTCTCTGAGTCACAGGACCCACCTGGTGCAGAAACCGCTCGGCATCCAAGGTGCCACCTGTCTGTCACTGAAACCAAATGCTTCCAACCATCTGTCGAAGTCGGCATGTTGCCAATAAGCTCATGAGCAAACAGCTTAACCGGGAATGGGTTTTATTGGCTTACCACTGTCCGGTTACATGTCTTAGTCCAGCTTGGCAGGAGAGCTCATACCAGCTGGATATGAGGGAACTGGCACACCCTCTCCAACACTGAGAGGGGGGCAAACCTCACTTGCCAGACTGCAAACCTATCTAAGTATCCTGAAGAATGCCAACTCACTGAATGGTCCCACCTGCTATGGCTGGGTCATCCCTTAGTAATTAGACAATCTCCTGCAGGTTTGCTCAGAGCCTTGTCTTAACTCTCAGTTCTTCACAGATGTGCCCAGAGTTCAGTCCACAGGTGTCCAATTGAGTCCTGAACCTATCATAGAGTCTTTATGGCATCTCAACAATGGTAGCAGGAAAGAGGGCTTTCCCACCTGCCCTAAAAGAGCACGGCTGCTTCCGTGAGTTCCCAATTAGTCCTTCTTTCCATGACAGTTTTAGAAAAGAAGGGAACAAACATATCACAGCAGAGCAGCAAGGAAATGGGACCTTAAACATGGACAACGTAAGAACTGAAGATGTTGTTGCTAAAAGGTGCCGTAATGTAATGTAATCCCCTTGGTCACGTGGAAAGGGGTTCCACTGAGATCCCCTCTACTTTCCTTCCATCCTTCCTCTCACTGCCTGCGTCCCAAAGTGACCCCTCGCTGCCAAGCCACCAGGGAACACACCGGATCGTACAACTGCACCAACTTCTGGTGAGGGCTGGAGACACGACACAGGGGTGAAGCTTCTGCTTTGCAAGCAGAAGGACCTGAACTCGCATCCTGGATCCCACATAGAAAATGCCGGGCAGAAATGGCAATGGCTTGAATTCCTGGCCCTGGAAAGCAAAGCCTGGGAAATTCCAGAGCAAAGCAAAAAGGAGGTAGAGCAATCCAGGAGGATTCCCAAAATCAAGCTTGGCTCTCCACAGGGACGCACATTCAAGTATCCTCTACTACATACATAGATACAGGCGTGTGCGCATGCACACGCACACACTCTCAGAGAGAGAGAGAGAGAGAGAGAATATCTGTTGAATTCTAATTCCTTAGGTACATCTGACAAAAAAAATAAAAGGATTTTTACTGAGTCATTTATAACTATTACCCATTTCATTCACTTTTTCTTTTTTTGGAAAAAAATTATGTGAAAGAGACAACCAGAAAGAAAGAGATGCAGGGCTGAGAGCAGGCACTGTACCCACTGGGCTGCCTTGGCAACCCACAGCCACCATTTCTATGGTTGAAAGAACATTAATCAGAGAGCTAGTCAGTCACACAGGTCAATAAATTCTAAAGATATTTGAGTTTCTGAGAAAAACTTAAGGCAAAATGTAGTGAAATTGCATGAAGAGTCACATCTTAAATATATATTCAAGTGTAAAAAAATCACAGGGAAAAATAAAACACTTTCATGTAGGAAAAAATATGTCCACGGATCCAGATGATATGAATGGATGAGCAGGGACCGGGGGGAAAAATCAGTCTGCAAATGTTAAGTGGTCATAAAAAGATTTCCTGCTGACTGATGATAAAAATGGATTGGCTACACATTGGAGTATGCACGCTCACAGCTCCACAAGAAAGGGTCTCCTTGGTTATGGGCAAACAGGGCCTGGGGTGAAGCCCAGGGGGAGAGGACATACTTGGCACATGCGCGTCTCTGGGTTCCAGCCACAGCATCAGAGAAACAAAAGCCAACAAGAAGGGGGTACGGCAGATAAGAGGGGGGTACAGCAGATGAGAACGTGTGGATATCTACTTGTGATGTGTTCAGTGAACATGAAGTCTGCAAAGGATGGTCTGGTCTCAGGCTGGGAAACCTCACTGTAACGTCACATATCTAAAACCCCAGAAACAAGACAGGGGAGCCAAGGTTCATCCTGGTCACAAAAAGAATTTGGGAACATCTTGGGAAGCATCTGGGGAGAGGGTTCTGGAGTTAAAGCCTTTGCCTCGCAAGCAAAAGGGATGTGAGTTCAGACCCCGGAATCCCACGTAAAATTCCAGGAAGATATGGCAATTCCCGCCCTGGAAGGCAGAGCCTGGAAAACCTCAGAGAAAAGCAGTAAAGAGGGAGAGCATTCGGGATGGCTCCTGATGTCACCTCGGGCCTCCACAGACACACACATTCAAGTGCCTCTTACACACACACACACATACACACACACACACACACACACACACACACACAGAGGGGCTCCTTTATTGTGGCTCTACCAGGAAAAGTTGACCACTCTATAAGGTTCCAGCACACGGCTCCGCCCTGCGCCTCCCCCTTTCCACTTCCCTCTCCGGGGGTGGGGGGACAGGGACTTAAGAACTTTTAGTCCCCAGCTTCAGGTCTACTATTTTAAATCTCCCCAGTATTATATTGTAAAACAAGACTTAAAGCTCAGTGGCAAAGCCTGTATTTATCAGGATGTGTGAATGTTCAACATTCAGCATGTAAAGTAAATCAAAGCAAGGTTATAGTTTTCCAGGATCATCCCCTATGTAATGAGAGGAAACCCTGGTGCAGAGAAGTGAGTGTCTGTGTAGGCTCGTGTGCACACGTTCTGCAGTAGGTGCTGGGTGTTTGCCGATACCCCCTTGGTGCACGTGTGTCCAGGAGAGGGCGTGGCCAGCTCTGGAGTTGCGGATGACTTTTATTTTGTTCTTCAAACCTTTTGGGGGCTAAGGAATAAAGCCTTTGCCTTGAAAGCAAAGGATCTGATTTCGAATGCCCAGATATCATGTGAAAATACCAAGAAGATACGGCAGTGGCCTACATTTCTGGAACTGGAAGGCGGAGCCTGGGAAACCCCGGAGCAAAACAATAAGGAGGTAGAAAAATCCAGGGGGATTCTTGATGTCACCCTTGGGCTTCCACAAGTACACACACTCAACTGCTCTCTTGTACACACACACATACATACATACATACACACACACACACACACACACACACACTGTTGCTTCTTGTAATGGTGTGACTCAGACAGGAGGGTCTTTATCAGAACCAAGATAATACCAATGTCAAGCCCTAAACCTCCAAAACCAAGACCTAAACCGACCTCTGGTCTTCATCAGTGTCCTGCCTCAAGAATTTCGTTACAGCAACGTGAAGTTGATCAATGTTTTCTCCACTCTAGCAAGACACTGGGAGAGCCCGCATGGCTGCATCAAAAACATGGGAAAGGGGTCTCAGAAAACTCTGATCAGGAGCCGTTTGTTTCTGGGCTGCCAGATACTTTGCCTCAGCTTTTCCTGTTTACAAATGCCGAGTTAGAGTATCATGACCACGGCGGCTTCTTAAAGTGTAAGACTGCACATATGTCAGGACATGAACACAGAATGCCCGGATCTGGGAATTCAGGGTCATTGTTGCAACCACTGTTCACAGATCCTCATTCACAACTCGTCCTAACATCCTTGTAAAGGACCGAGTTTCACCTCTAAGTCTTATATTTAGCTCGCATTTCATGGCTGACTGATCAGCCAAAAGGGACTTTAACACACGCTACAACGTACAGACAGAAAAGTGTCCGTCATTTTCAATACATGCCATCCTTAACGTTGCTTTATAGCTATCATTGCAGTCATTTTGCTTTTAAACTATTTGTTTCTGTTTGATTAATGCATAATACTCATATAGCATTTTTCAATTTTTAAGCCAGTATTACCTAATTAGTCATTACACATTCTCTAAGAATAAAACCATTTTCTGACAAACTACTTTCATGTTTTATAATAAAGACCTAAGTGATGTTAGAAAATAATATGTGGAAATAAATCCGTTTCCTTGGTCTCATGTTTCAATGGATCCCTTCATCCTAGTAGCTGAGCAACACAGAAACATGGAATAAATGCAAGAAAGTGTTTTTCCACTAAAAGCACAGTGCATGGAGTATCCTGGGAAAGTTGAAAACTGTAGTGATGGTTTTTAAAACGTGTGTGGAGGGCTGGGGAGATGGCTCAGGGGTTTAGCCTTTGCCTTGCAAGCAAAAGGACCCGAGTTCAGATTCCCCCGGTGGAAATGGTGGCAGCCTGCACTTCTGGTCCTGGAAGGCGGAGCCTGGGAAACCCCAGAGCAAAGCAATAAGGAGGCAGAGCCATCCAGGACGATTCTGAAGTCATCCTTGGACTTCCACAGGCATACAGGGTGCCTTCTTCTACACACATACACACACAAGTACACACACACCCACACACACAAGTACACATACCTACTCTGTGGTCCCATTTGGTGGTCCCACACCCTCTCTTGGAAGCATGGGCAGCCGCAGGGCACTAGCCGATCAGGCACGCCGATCCAGGCTACTAGGTCAACAGGCATTCAAGAGCATTTAAGCATGGCCCTGCTTAAAAGTGCTTTTCCGCCCACTAGCCCAGAGGCACTGAGCACTCAGGGTTTTTAGAGACACACTGCTGTTTGGCTCCTGTGGCCCAGGATGACTAAACTGCCGGTAAGGAAAAGAAGTACATTTAGATGCTTTCAGAAGGTGTGTGATGATGTCCACAGACAAAATGATAAGACAGAAACACGACACAATCACGCGCAAGTGAGCCTGTGACGTCACTCGCTGACCCGTGATCAGCTCTCGAGCTGCTCTTCCATGTCAAGCCAGCCCTGTCACCATCATCCAGGAATGACGGCGTCCCCTGCGCACGCACCCGCCAGGCTCCCATGCCCACAGAGGCCCTTCTTAACCGCTTAGTCTGAAGGCCCTAGAAAGGCAAAAGAAAAGAACACCTCCAGAGGTGGGGGGTATAAGGTAACCGTCGTAAAATGAAAGTGATCCTTGAAATCTTAGGTCTGGAATCAATTTCCTTCTTTCCAGTTCTATATATAACATACTTATATTTATTTCAATCTTCCTCCTCACTGCTACCCTGTCTGTGATATCCAGAGTGGCTCTTTTGAAACATGAGCCAGAACAAGCCAAACTCGCCCTAATGTACAAGGGTGGTCCTGGCCACCACCCCTGCCTGGCATCATGTCCCCTGGACCTCCTCCACCATCCCCCCACCCCGCCCTGTTCCTCCACAGTTTCCAGAACTCCAGAGGGTCGCACAGGGTGCCCAGTCCTCTGACTGACATGTCGCTCCCCACATGGCCCCTTGTTGGTCCCCAACCCTCTTCCCTTAGAAGTCACCTTAGGTAGATGTTTCTAGGTGGTCTCATCTGAAGTTACCCAGCAGCATTTGGAGTCGCCTTCACGGCTTTCTGGATTGTCCTGAATGTATCACTGGGGAGCTCACAGAGGGTAACAGGCCTTACTGCTGTCCTGCATCAACAAGCGTAGTCGTGTGCAACTGAGCGCCTACTCGGTGAACATGGGTGAGCGAATGAGTGAATGTGTGGATACACAATCAATATGAAGCAATGTTTGCTTACTGTGATAGATATGTATCAACTTGACAGTTGAGGGTTGGACCCCAGGCACATCTAAGAAGAATTAGTAGTTGGGGTAAGTGTCATAGTCAGATCCAGGTGTCAACATGGCAACCAAGGGCTCTGAGCTCTGGGCACAGTTGTGAGAATCAGTAATTGAGTTAAGCACAGAGCAGGCCTGCAGGAGATTGTCTGATTGAGGGGAAGACCCAGCCATGGTGGTTGGGACTAACCCCGGGCAGGTGAATAAAATGGAAGGAACTGATTGAGAAAGTTGGCATCCTTGTGTACACTTGGCCAGACATGCTGGTCTGGCAAGGAGGGATCGTCCTGCTCTCAGCCTTTGTGGATATGGTACGGCCAGTCCTCTTGGCCCTCGGTGTTGGTGTGAGCTCTCCTGCCAGGCTGGATAAGAAACAGAACCGGAGTGCTGCGAGTCAAAATAGAGCACCTTGTTTCCATAAGTTGTTTTGTCCTGAGTTTATCAGCAACAACGCAAGCTAACCACAACAGTTGGCCCTGAGCATGCCTGCAGGACACGGTCTAATGGATGGGGTGCGACAGGTGGACCATTTCCTGAGCAGGCGGACACGACGGGGGACGCTGGTTCAGTGCTTTGTCACTCTTCAGCATCCTTGGACAGACTGTAGTCGGGGATTTGCTCTTTCCGAGCAACGGCTGTTGTGTGACTAGTTCCCTCCGTTCTTGATGTTGGTGTGAGCTCTCCTGTCAAGCTCGAATAAGAAATGTAACCCAACAATCAGAAGCCAGAATAAAACCTCTTGTTCCCATGAGCTGTGTGGTCATGAATGTATCCGTAAGATGCAGGCAAACTACAACATTTAATTTTTTAAAGAAAAAAATCTAGTGCCATTTGTGCTCTAGGGTGCACGTTTATATATTTATCAAGCCAAGTACCCATGAGAGCTGGTCCACTCCAAACGGAAGGCAGGTGAGGGAAGACAGCAGCCTCCTAGGTGTGCAACAATGAGGCCTGGAATTCTCTGGAAGGCCCATGAGCACCCTAGTCCCTCGCTCCCAATGCCTCTATCACAAGCACACCATGTCTGCTCTGCCAGAATGCCCCTGACCCCCTGTCTCACCCCCCATCCACAGCACTCTGAGGCATCCTTACAATCCATACTCTCCCTTGGAACACATTCTATATGGTCCCCACGCTCAGTAAGCCATGAATTTCTTCCACGGTGTTCCAATGTGAAGCATTCCCAGCTGCAGTCTGCAAAGCTCTCTATCACAGCTCTATTTAAGGTGATCCTTTCTGCTTGGCCAAATAGAGAAACCATATTTTCCATCACTTTTTTGGGGGGAGGGGTGGGGGTGGGAAGGAGACCTCGGTACCCGGCAGAGAAATCGACTCAATGGATATGCTCCAGAAACCACTGAAAGAACCAATTGGTGAGGAAGACAATGGAGACCCAGCCTAAGCCACTACAGGCCTTAGGAAGATACCAGAGATAGGAGTTCACTTATGCCTGCTCACCCCCCTCCACCCCTTCCAAGACACAGGCACAGCATAGGATCGAGTGATTATGATCTGGGACCCTGGTATTTCATCAGCTTCAAAGCACCTGACCATCTGAGGCCACTTGTCCTTCTTCCCCCCCAGTGCTAGGACCAAAGAGGTTCCCACTCCCCTTCTGCCTCTACCTCCCTTGCTGCGGTAAGGTCCAGGTCCTAAAGGAGCAGGCATCATAGGCTGATGCTGGACCGGTCACTACAGACCAGAGCTTCTGCCCTGCGGTCACCAGGGGGTTAGTGGAAGTGTCCACAATCCTCATCCTTAATGCAGTGACGCTACTCACGACAGACCTGCTCTTGCGGCCTGGAGGGTTGATGAATGGGAAGCACATCCAGGAAAGAGGCTTGGACATCACGAAGGAGACGCTGCCTCAGACATCGTGAGTGAGACGCTGCCCTCATTAACCATCCCGGCTCATTTCCTTTCTGTTTTACGCCCTGATCTTCACCCTTGAAGCCATGACATTAGTATCTTGTATCAAAAAAAATTATATTCAAGGAGGAAAAATAATAACTTACTAAAACCAAGGGGGAGGACGGGAGATGACTCACATCCGACCTGCCAGCATGCAAACCTGCGTGTGAAGCCCCAGCATCTACGTGAACGGCCAGGTGTGGTAGGACACCCCCATCTGTCACATCAGCTCTGTGGAAATGGAGGAAGAAGATAGCTGGGGCTGATGGGTAAGAGACCCTGTCTCAGAAAGGAAGGTGGAGAGGGATTGAGGAAATGAACATCAGCCTCTGGCCTCACACTGCGCTGTGAAGGAGAGCGTGACGATAACTGAAAATTTCTGATTAAGGAGCGGAAATACTCGAACAGTCTGATTAGTAACAAGACTCCAGTGTCTTGTGTGGGCAGAAGGCAAATGAAGAAGCAGGGCAGTCTGCTCTCTGGGCCACTCCAAAAACTATGTGGCACGAGGTGATCCGTACTTGCCACCGGCTGCCCTCCTGCAGGTATTTTCAGAGTTCTGGGTAGAAATGGACAGCGACATCATTTTCAAATTCACCCAGAAGTCTCTGTCTCTGCCTCTCTGTCTCTGTCTCCCTCCCACACAAGATCAACCACTACACTAAGGATGCTACAGTAAGAAAGCCGAGATAACAACAGGAGATGCTCCTGCTCCCTCGGCCCTTGGGACTTTGGGTGGCTGTGCGCCTTACTCTCCACCATCCTGTGGACTTGGTATGATGCTTCCCTCGTTCCAGAAAGATCGCTTAGGGCTCCAAGGGAAAGACTGTTGGGGTGACATCTTCCCTTCAGCACTCCAACCCATCTCAGCAAATCTGAGAGTCTAGACTTTGACCCCTGTTCCACTCTGCCTCCCTGTGAAGCCCCCACAGCTCAGATGCCAATTCCTGGAAGACGTGGAGACTCTCTAAAGGTTTCTAGACAGTACCTAGAGAAGGGGAGACACTTGCTTCACTAACAGATGGGCCACACTTCAGCAAGTCTTCCGGCACACCTGATACAGGCAACCCTGATGAAACCCAGTGGGACACACACACACACACACACACACACAACAACAACAACAAATAAGCAAACGAGACGAGAGAGATTTGCTAGGAAGGTTTTCAGTGGGAGAAGGATGCAGATGAGATAGGGTAAAATGGAATGAAATGACTAAAATTCATTGTATATGTAAAGGAATAAACTATAAAGGAGTAAAATAATAAAATGTTTTAAATTAAAAAATTAAAGATTTTGAGCATCTCATAGGCTTATGGCACAAAGAAAGAATGACTGCAGATTTTCTCACGTAAAGAGGTGGAAGAGGGCGGCTGGTTGAGCTGACTAGTTGGGGTTCCAAGTGCCACGGAGGAGACTGTCAAGCTGACTAGTTGGGGTTCCGAGTGCCACGGAGGAGACTGTCGCTGTCACTCACAAATGGGGAGTCCAGCCTGTGAGTATGTGAAGAGCGCTTCCCAAGTGAAGTCCATTCAAGAAACAAAATTAAAACGAACAGAAATGTAAGCTCAATGGACGGGACTCAGAAGTGCCTGCATGTTTAGAGCTACAGTAGACTCAAAGGAACGTGCGCAGGATGAAAGTGAGAGACATATGGAGAGCGAAATCACCCCAAGATGAAACCAGAGTAAAGAAGCAGGTGGAGAAAAAGGATAAAAATCCAATTATTATCCCCTAAATCTACTACCCCATTTCATGGGATCTAAAACCAAACTTGAGATGAGGAAGGAGACGTCCCCAGATGACTCAAAGGGGCATTTCCAGGCCAAGCTGAATCACACCAAGCAAGGAAAGTTGGCTGTCTAGGAAAAGAAATGTGTGTACAATCAAAACGTTCAAACACCAGTCAACTCTCTCCTTCAAAGAACATCCTAAGGTTTTTCTTCTCACCTGACAGTCTTGGTTTGATCAGTGAACTGATTTATGCCTGAGAAACTGACAACAGAAACACAGCCACGTCTTGGCAGCCTGACTGAAACTTACAAGTCATTTCGAGATTAATATTCAAAGCGACGCGTTTGCCCATGAGGATACTGTTCGGCTGCTCGACAGGAAATCACAACTTAGTTTGGGCTTGCAAACTATTTTTCTTTGCCGGCGTATGTTGCTCTCGGTTTAGGGGCGAGAATCAATGATTCTATACTTAATGGACCGGTGCCTTGGTGAGATTCCAGCATAGGAACCAGAGGGCTACCTTTGTCAAGAGAGCCACGCATCCCTCTTTCTAGAGATACCAATCACGCTCAAGGTTAAAGTTGCCATTTACCTCGGCTCAGTGGGCAATGGTTCCCTCAACCATGAGGGTCTCCTGGGTAACCCCATGCCCTCCAGTTCTGAGAAAACGAAAAATACACAAGAACAGGTACATAGAGAAAGAGAAGAAGAGGCACGAGATGGCAGATGTGAGGACAGGGGAAGGGACTAGAAAGAGAGAGAGACACTCAGGAGCATGAAGCCACACCGAGCTCAGGCCAGCCCTGGCACTGTCGTCCTGCCCCGGGCTGCCCCTTGCCTTGGAGCGGCCGAGGACACGCAGTCCCTCCCAGTCCATTACCTGGATGAGCTCGTCCAGCTCCGTGGCGTTGACGCAGGCATGCTGGGCGATGAAGGTCTGCTTTTGGATCACGATGGTGGTCCTCTGGGAAATCTCCTGTGGCTGCTCCAAGGCCTTGAACACCGTGGCTCCGATGATCAGATAGAGCACGACCACCAGGAAGATGGTGGATACCGTCTTCCATTTCATAACATTAATGGCCGAGTCGCTCTCCACCCGGGAAGCCAGCACCGTGGGTTTCGTGGAGAATGACAGCCTAGGTTTGGCGTTCTGAGCAGCTGATTTAGGATCCAGCAAGTCGGGGGCCGCCACTGGCAATAAAGGAGAATGGGGGGGTTAGGTGGAGGTGGCTGGTGGGGATCAGCCAACAAGGGCTCTCCTGGTGGAGCTGGGGAGCCCACTCAAGTGACCCTCAAAGATTACTGGTGGGACCCTATATGAGTTCAAGGAAAAGAGGGCTGGGCTTCCAAATCTTGCTGCTATTGGAGTTCCAGATGGAAGAAAAAAATAATAGGGATTCAGACCAAGAAATTTTAAAACAATAAAAGAATGCCTGAGGGAGTCCTCATTAATTTCTACATTTACATCTGTCCACTGTGAGTCAACAAAGATGGGGTGAGCTGCCAAGACCCACTGGGACCTAACGAGAGCTGCTTGTTGGGGGTTGATTCCTGCTCACGAGAACCTTCACAATCGAGGCAAAGAACTTTTCCTGCACGGATCTTTACTTCTTATCACAGGAAAGGCATACTTGCCATCGCCTGGGACAAGGACCTATAACCCAGGGCTCCCCAACACCCATTGTTTCCTGACCAACCCGAGCTGAAATAAAACACTTGATCCAATCATACTTTCTGCCTAAATTCCAAAGGGGACTAATAGGAAGGGCTGTTATGTAATCTCTAACATGTTTATAAAACAAAAATTGTGGCTAGCCCTGGGACCACAACTCCTTGTACAGGCAAAACAAGTTCCCTCCATTTTAACAGCCAACAGCATCAAGGAAAGGAGAGTCACCCCTGGATTCACCTCCCAGAACCTCCCTGTTCTGCACACAGCTAATTGCTCCATTAGCCCCTGTTGATGTGTTCACTTACAACTTCGCAGCTATTTTGAGGTGACTTCAAGTTCATTTATTATTTATCTTGGCTCTTCAAAATGATCATTAATGGATTTCTTTTTTAGGAATTAAAAAATGGCTAGATGGGCAAAGGCACTTGCCACCAAGCCCGACAGACAAGCTGAGTTCCATGTCTGAAACCCAGTGGCGGAATGAGAGAACTGATCCCTTAAGTTATTTTCTGACCACACTACATGTATGTTATGACAGAAACACACACACACACACAATAAATGTTTAAAAAACGAAAGGAGAAAACACAAGACTTCTACTTGTGTGGAAAATAAGATCCTGGGACTGAACATTTGATTGGATAGGCAATGCGGGACCAGTAAGAGTTAACAGAATGCTTATAAAATCCGAGACTTAAACACCAACCAAACGATCACTGCAAAGCCCACCACTGTTACTTATAGGAGTCCAATTGCTGTCCTGGTGGGCTCCATAGAATGAGGACCCAATCTTCAAGATACGTTAAGTGCATTTAAAAAAAAAATCCCAGGAACAACACTCAACCCTACAGCCACCTGAAATTACAGGAAGCTGAGAGGCTTGTAAAAACACTCCCTGACCACACTGCTGCCCACCCGGCCCTTGCCTAACACCTCCGTGCATCGCTGTCTGCTACAGCCAAGAGTCACAACACACATCACCAGCTGCCCATCAAAAAGACACTTTCCAAACAAAGCTATTTGAGGCATTAGACGAAAGTGGTGTTGCAAAATGACGCCAGCTGACAGGGGCTTGTCAAGCAGCCAAACTCAAAGCAGCTCTGACTTTGAGGAGATGGAAACCCAGCAAGGAGGGCATGGTAGTCCCCTCCCCCAGGCGCCTGGGGACTCCGCAGCCACGCAGCTCACAGGCAGTGGCGGGGCAGACCACCACCTACAGGTATGTCTCCACTGGTCAGCTGCTCTCAATAAAGCCACAGACTCAGAAACACCTGTGCCGAATTCACTGCAAAGCAGCACACAGGCACGTGCAGACTGTTCTGATTTTTAGATACACTTTCTTCATAGAAGTGTTTGTGATCGTTAAAATTGCATGTCATCTGTACACTGGCCCGCAAGCACCCTGCCTGCTCTCTGGTGAGTCTAAGTGAAAGATACAATGATCTAAAATGTATCCCTCTTCTGAATTAAACACAGAACACCACAGAGAAGCAGCAACAGCTCTCTCCTGAGCAAAGCTCTCTAAGCCTTTCCTCTTGTCTGATTTTTCGGCTCCCCGCTGTGGGTCTGGAGAACTAGAAAACACCTACTGTTTACCTGGAGGCCACGGAACCCTACCGAGACATTGTTGAGATAGGTTTTAGGAGAAAAGAGGACGGGCTGTATTTTTAGGATCCTTGCTTTTTAAGATGAAGAGCGCGGAGCATTAAGCCCACACCATTCGTGAAGGAGCCGAATGCTTTCAAGCGGTTGCCTCGGGTTTAATTAGCACGAATATATATAATGCACATTTGGCCGGCAGCATGGGCAGACTGTGGTGAAATGCTAAACAAATATTAAGGAAAAAAAGACAGTCTTTTCATGATCTAACACAGAGAACCTTTAGGTCCCATCTCCACTGAAGCTGATGAATCAGGGCGCTACAGTGACCCCTCCACACACCCTGGGGTACCATGGCTCTCCTCCCTTCCCCCAGCCTTCTCCCCTGCATGCTCCGCGTCTTCTACACCGCCCCCAAAGCTCCCCACCAATGCGTCTTTGCTCAGGCCACTGAGTGCCCACCGAGCAGCAACAGAAACCAGCCCCCCCACCCCAGCATCTCTGCGTGTCCCACCATGCAACGGGCAACAAGTGTGACCAGGTCACCGTGCAACCTGCCAACCTGCCTGTGGGCTACTCTCCAGGGCTGACCCTCCTCCTCGCTCGGAAACTCTCTTAAGGTGTTCCAAATCCACACCCGACAGAGGCAAACGCAGCATCCCCCCAAGGCTCCAGCGGGAGAGCGGGGAGCCCCGTGCAGGAGAGGATCCCAGAATGGGTCTGTCTCCAAGCCGGGATCAGATGCAACCCTCTGAACAGGAACTGGAGATGGGGGGGGGGGAGGGGGGACCCGCGCCGCCCTCCCAGGACAGCCAGCAGATGGAGTGGGCGCCCGGGGGTGGGGGGTCTCACCTCCTGCTCTATAGCCCAGTCTCTCCCGCGAGGCGCTCGCAAGCATGAGGCTTCAGCATTCAAAATGTTTTGGTTTTTTTTTTTTTTTTTTGGAAAAACACGGAATTGGCGCTTTTTTTTTCTTTTCTTTTTTTCCTCTCTTGTTCCTTTCTTTTCTTTTATTATTATTATTTATTTATTTATTTATTTGACAAACACGCCGCGGTACTCACTCCTTATTCCGAGACGGGCTGCGCGCTCCCAGCTGCACGGGCAGGCATTTTCCCCGGCTTTGTTTTACAAGGTGGGGAGAGCGGGGCTGGAGGCGGGAGGGGTGTGGGGGGAGCGTGAGAAGAAACGAAATCGCGGGAAGGAGGGGACACCGGCGGGCTGGGCAGAGGGCGAGGCCGAGGCCAAGTTGGGCTCGGACGCCGCCGCCCCCGCGCGCGCCCGCGGCCAGGGGCCGGGGGCACCCGAAGAGCGCGGGCACCCCGGGGCCCGCGCGGGCCCCGCAGCCGCCGCCGTGCGCCCGGCTCGGGGCTCGGCGCTGGCCCGGCCCGGCGCGGGGCGGCGCGGGGACGATCGCTGCGGCCCGATGCACCCCGGCGTCTTTGTGCACCAGCCGCCCGCAGCCCCTCTTCGCATGTCTTTGTGCCGGCGTCCCCCCCCCCCCACTGCGGCCTCGGGCGCCCCGCGGTGGGGGTGTGGCCCGCGGTGGCTCGCCCCGGCCAGGCCAGGCGACTGCGGTGGCCCCTCGGTCGCCCCTCGCCTGCTCTTCCCTCCTTTCCGAACTCCCTTCCTCCGCCTCGGCCGTGCCCCCGCCCGCGCTCGCCCCTGCGCACCCCACGCGTCACCCCAGCTGCAAAGCCGCCCTCCCAGAGTCGCCCGCGTCCGCCTTCCGCCAGAGGGCCGAACCCCGGGCTCACCTGCCTCTGCCTCTGGTCAGTCGCCGCCACCCCACCTTCCCCACCCCCTCCCCGCGCGCTCCCAGGCGAGCCTATCCCCAGGGCTCCGTGCCTTCTGTTCCAAGTCGGGGTGTCGTACCCAGCTTGGGGAACCTGGTAGGTGAGCATCCTTCCCGCCAATCTCCCAACACCACAGACGTGCCCCCAGATGCTGCTGCCGGTGACCCCGGAGTGGTTAGCCGTGGGGACGCTGGGCTCTAGCAGGCACCATCTCTAGGGGCGCACGCAGGGGTGCTTGACTTGGGCCGCAGAGCTCCGATGAGCACAATGTCCAGAAACTAGAAAGGACTGAGAAGCTGGAATCAGCGGCAACAGAAGAAAACCACCATCTCTGAGGCAAGACCCCCTTGCAGAGACAGGAGTGGGGTGTGGAGGATGCCCAAAACTGTGGGTAGGTGGGTGGGAAGCGGAGGAAAAGAAGACCTCCGACCTCAGGCTGAACTTGCTGGTCTCACCCCCCCCTCCACCACCGTAGAACCCAGTTTAGCAGGTATGGATGCCACCCAGACCCCAAGAGGGCGGCACTGGAACCTCAGAACAGAATGCGTGGCAGTGGGGCGCAGACCAGGACCTGTCCAGGGAGGGGAGCAGAAAGATCAGATGGGGACTTCAGTTTGTAAACTGCCCACCCTCCTCATTTGTGGACCTCCACCTTCCCCACCTGGCCCCACTGCTGCTGCACGATCCCACCTCTTGTTCTATTTTCCCAGTTGAGGGAAACCGCAGGCTGAAACGCGAGCTGTCTAATCCTTTTGCAAGGCGGTCCCCACCATTGATGATTTAAAAAAAAAAAAAAAGCCAAGTTGTATTTTGAAATCCAGACTAGATTCAACACCTCTTCCCCCTATTAAAACAGCTCTCTCAGGAGCCATTTTGCTAGCATTTAAGCAGCTCTTTCCTGATTTCTGCTCTCAAAAGTAATAGGAGAGACTCCTAAAATGTGAATCTCATCCTCTCACTACTGGACTTAGAACCTTCCAGAGCCACTAGGACACACAAGCAGTGAGCTGCTTCCGTTCTAAAAACTCCAGCTGCTTTTCTCCACTGCAGGGCTTCCGGGCACCCACACTTCCCTCACAGCTCCCCCCACCAGGCGGCGAGCAGCGTGAACATTACTGCAGGAAGGTACTGTGGATCAGCAGAACACGCATGGCTGCTCACAAACACACACCTACACGGCGTAGTTATGTTGCATGGTTGCCAGACACTTCATGACCTCGCCATGCATGAGAACAAGGGGTTTTATTTGGGTTTACGATGGTCTGATTATAGTTCTTATTCCCGCTTGGCAGGAGAGTCCATCCCAACATCAGAGACCCAGGGAAAAGGCCAAGACATTTCTAGAAGAGAGAGAGGCAAACTTCCCTTGTCTGTCCAGGTATTCTGAAGAATGCTAACTTCCTCAATCCGTTCCCTCCATTTTACCCATCAGCCCAGAGGACAGTCCTACCCACCACCGGCTGGGTCTCCCCCATCAATTAGACAACAGCCTACAGGCTTGCTTAAGCTTAACTACTAATTCTTACAAATGTGCCCAGAGCCAAAGCCTTCAGTCACCAGGCTGACACCAATAACTATCTACCACACAAATACATGCACATATACATGTGTACACGAATACAAGCACACACGTGCACACACACACCACACATGTACACAAGATAAAGGACTCATTTTAGGGAACTGGCTCACACAATCCCCAAGCCCCTTTGAAATCACTAGCTGCACTCTAGTAGGCAGGAAACTTGGGGAACACGCTGCTTCAGACCTGAAGCTCAATTTTGTCTTTTCCAGAAGTCCCTTTTTTTATTGCTCACAAGTGTTTGGATGAAGGCCCCCACCCACACCTAATGGACCAGTCTCCTTGAGCCAACCAAATGCCCAGGCTACCTGCATAGCAGCTCTTTCAAGCCGGACTGAATCACTGGGCACTAGAACCCTACTGACAGATGCCAGAAGTTTCTGTGCAGTCCTAGGCAGGTGTCTGGCTAACTGCTTTCAGGACGACACCCTATTTATCACACATTGTTCCTTTCAATTGTATTGTAAGCTCTGGGAAGGCTCAAAATGTCTCTCTGTAGCACTAATAGTGAGTGCTACTGGATACATGGAGGGTAGGTAGCGGAATGAGGATGGATTGCTAGTAAATAGCTGAAATTACTTGCCGGGTCGCCCTCCAAGCATGCAGCGCACAGAAAAATACAGAATATATCAAAAGCTGATGTACATTGGAAATGAGGCAAGCGCTGTACCTTCAAAATCACTTTCTATGTGAGGCGGAATGAAATCCTCCTACTTTTTCCTCCATTCCTCGCTTCTCTCATGTCGTTCAGCATTCTGAATCCTCTTTCCTTCTTGTGTTTCCTCATCTCGCCAGGCTCTTGTCTCCTGCCCCTCAGCCCCACTCACTGCCCGGGTCATCTACTCGCTTTGGAGACAGCCCTGCATGTCTCCATCACTGTGGGGCGGCGCCCCTCCTCAGGACCCACACACTTTGGGTCTCGCCACCGATTCCAAAGACCAGAGGGTCATGTCCCTGTCGGTCCATAGAAGGGAGCAACTCTGCTGGGCCCTGGTGGGAGAGGGGAGGAGGGGACTGCCTTATGGAGAGATTAAAGTCAGGAAGAGAAAAAAAAGGAAGAGATTCCAAATTACCTCCGCAGAACTTACTCAAACATGCCAAGCCTCACGAATAATTTGGAAGGAGCAAGAAAGCACCCCCCTTTTCCCCTGACTCTCATTCTATTTCCCGGGCAGCCCCAGGCTGCCTCCTCCTACACCCCCTCCCCTTTAAGGGCATCTTATGCCAACCAAGCACATGAGGACAGTGTTTGAAATAAGACGGAGAAAAGGAAGTGGAGCAGTTTGTGTGTCATTGAAACCAGAGAAACAAGGAAATGAGATGGTTTATCCTGTTTAATCTACGCCCACATTACCAGGCCATGCGGATCTCATGGAGGGCGGATAGGAGCAGGAGAGGTTCTGTTTCTTCGGGCGCAGGAGTACTCAGCGCCCTTAATTTTCTTTTAAAGGACAGAAAATGCAAAGCACCTAGGGAGGAGACAGCGTCCTCGGAGCCTCTGTGTGCGTCGTGTGGATCTGTGTTTTGTGTCGGAGTGCTGGGTATGTCTGTGTGCATGTATCTGTGTGTGTTGTATGTGTTGTGTGTATGTGTGGTATGTGTGTATGTGATGTGTGTGTGGTGTGTGATTGGTGTGTGTGTGTTGTGTATCTGTGTGTATTGTGTCTGTGTGTCTATATGTGTGGTGTGTGGTGTGTATATGTGTTGTGAGTCTGTCTGTGTCTGTGTGGGTATACAAGAAGCACTTGAGGGCATGCGCCTGTAGAGGCCCAAAAAGTGACTTCAGGAATCTTCCTCCATATTGTTTTGCTTTGGGATTTTCCAGGCTCCGCCTTCCAGGGCCAGAATTATAGACTACCACTGAATCCATTCACGATTTTTACATAGGATCTGGCAATCCAAATTCAGGTCATTTTGCTTGTGAGGTTAGAGGTTTAGCCACAGTTACCTCTCCAGCCCTTTTTCTAGAACTTTCTGTGAGTCTCCTGCCCTTCCTGGTAGCAGGAACCCAACAGAACTATGCTTCTATATTTATTTCACTTTTCCAACCTTGGCCTTCCTCAGGTTCCACAGCTGAAAAAAAAAATAAAAGAAATGAGTTTGCTCCTCTTTCTCCTGTTCTCGTGATCACACAGAATTGCCTCTGCCCTCCCTGAAGATGTCACTCGCCACTGGTTTTTCCCACCATAGATTTCCTAATCTTCAAAATCTGGAGACTCGCCGTACTCACTAGAGGTGAGTGTGCACACCACAAGCCTGGTCAGCGTCACGTGATCATAACACACTACTTGAGGCATCCAGCCTAGAAAGAGGAAAGGTGCTGCGGTTCCTCTTTCTGCTGCTGCAAAACAATGCTCAGACACAGGCGACTCGACAGGGAAGAAGGAGATTTGTTCAGCCTTTGGTTCCACAGCTGAGATAGAGTCCTTTACGGCGGTAGAGGCATGGCAGGGGCCAGAGTCTCAAGAAGGCTCTGGTGACAGCAGACATCAGGACGGAGGCTGAGAGAGCAGGCAGCAGACTGCTGGAGGCTTCTGGAGGCTTCTGGAGGCTTCTGGAGGCTTCGGGAGGCCGCTGGAGGCTGCTAGAGGCTGTTAGAGCCGCTGGAGGCCGCTGGAGGCCACTGGAGGCTGCTGGAGGCCTCTGGAGGCCGCTAGCGCAAGCAGGGCAGAGCTCTCCACCCTCAAGGCCCGCCCCTGTGATGTGCCTTCCTCCAGCAAGGCTCCACCTCCTAAAGGGGCCATGACCTTTTCAAACAGCAACATAAGAACTAAGGATTCAAGCCCGTGAGCTCTGGGGGACAGCTCGTATTCAAACGGTGATCCAAGGCTCATGCGAGTTCCCAAGGCCCCATTCCTTGGTCCAGACATCACACGACGGAGCGAGGCCATGCTGAGCAAAACTACTGACATCACAAAGAAGCGAAGGATTGGCCAAGGGGCTGGAGTCAGACCTCCCACCAGACCCCACCACCTGAAGCTCTGGACTTAGCATTCTGCACACAGGCCCTTGAGAAACATCTAAACCCTGGAAGCACATGTGTCCTTAAGTTATAATTCTCCCACAGAATCCACCGCCTCGTATGCTTAGCCTAAGCCTGTGAACCAAGGAGCTTCTAACCAAGACAAGAGGGTTTTCTCATTTCTTTAATCTTCTAGGTAACAACATTGTACACATATGCGGAAGAACAGGTCCCCCCTACCACACAGGCGATCTGAAATGAACAAAGATGCTGCCTTCAGAATCGCCTGGTCTCAGAGAATAGTTACCGGGCAAGCACATAAGTAAAATTCTCCTAAATGCCATTAAGGACGGGACTGGTCCCTAGAGCGACACTTTACTATAAAACCTCTGAGAAGGTCTCTCTGAAGAAGTGATATTGTGTATTAGCAAGCAATGCAGCAGGAGGAAAGATCCTCCGCCACCAAAGAGAGCTTGTCAGAGAACGTGGTGGGGAGCACTGGCAGAAGCTGGGGCCCTGGGAGAGAGAGGGTTGTCGGGTGAGCCGAGAGAAAGGAGCGCGCCTTCTAAAAGTCACGCTACCGCACCAGCCACGTAAAATGTCAATCAGACCCAAGCTGAGCAAACCGCTTTAAGAACGCATTCCTGCGGGACCAGAATGTGTTCATTTTGGAGAATTCATGTGCTCAAAATTCTAATGTGTCAATCGGAAGGGAAGGTGGAAATCACTCGAGGAAAGGAGCAAAGAGGTGGGTGTCTGCGGAGCTCACATGAGCTCTGTGTACACGGATTGAGCACCAGAATCCCCAGAGGGCTTGGCAGAAGCCAGAGCGGCTTCGCAGTCTGATGGAACCCAAGCATCGGCGCCAATGACAGGTCCCAGGAGACTGGGACACCGCATCGGCGGGGAGCACTGGGTGGCAGGAGATGCAGGCTGAGCCCTCGGCGACAGCTCACGGCCTCGGAGCATCTTCAGTCTTGGAGTCATGGCAGACACTGCATATGTGGGTGTATCAGGCAGGGTTCTCTAGAGTCATGGAATTCACAGAATGAATATATATATGTGTGTGCGTGTGTGTGTGTAAATATAAATATATATAAAGGGAACTTATTGAGTTGGCTTATGAAATATGGCCAAGGTAGTCCAACGATGGCTGCCAGTAGCTGCTCAGCCCAGCAGGCCCGAGGGTGATGGCTGAGGGCTGGGGGATTCCTGGAGGGTTTCTAGTCTCCATGAAGACTTGGAGGGTCAGGCGGCAGGAGGGCAGAGCACAGCTTCAGAGGGTCTCTTCTCCTCCTCTGTCTTCTGTTCTGTGGCTTTCATGTGGTCCATTATGCGGAGGTTCCTATGAGATCTGTGGAGGTTCCCATGGGATCTAGGGCTGGTATAATCCCTTCAGGTGGTCTCAGTTGATCTTTCCAGGTGTGGTCTCAGCTGATCTTAGTTAATACCAGGTGTGTCAAGTTGACACCCAGACTTAACTATCACAGTGGGTGAGGTTCAAAGTCCTCCACGTTCCCATCTGTTGTACGACCTACATGCTTCATGCTACTACAGTACAGCAGATACATTTGTTCTTGCGGCCAACTAGTATTTATTAAGCACCTACTACGTGCCATAAGGCATTCTTCCAGCATTTGCACACACAGGTAAGTGAGCAATCAATCTTAGGTGTTTTTTTTTTTTTTTTTTTACATTTTTGTGCATGTGTTGGGGGGGGGTCTGTGTGTATCATAGGGCACTGTATGTGACTGTGGAGGCCCAAAGGTGACATCAGGAGTCATCCTGTATTGCCACCTTCCAGGACCAGAAGTGTTGGCCGCTGCCATTTCCACCCACATTTTTATGTGGGATTCAGGATCTGAACTCAGGTCCTTCTGCTTGCAAGTTAGAGGCTTTAACCCCTGAGTCATCTCTGTAACTCACCCATCAACTCTGTGTGATCATGGAGTGGACCTACTGAAGAAGGATTGGGTCTTGGGGACCATGTCCCCCTCTATCCAGTGAAGCACCCGAGTCACTGTGTATTGTTTCCCACATGTGTTCGAATAATTGGCCCCCAGCTGGGGGCGCTGTTTGGGGAGCTAGTGGGGTTTTTGGGAAGTGGAGCCTTGCTGGAGGACGCATATCACCAGAACAGGCCTCGAGGTGTGATAACCTGGTCCCCTTCCTTGTTCTGTCTCCTGTTCTCTCCCTCCTAAAGGCTGCTGCTCTGCCAGCCTCCTGCTCCTGCTTTCAGCTACTGGCTTCCTGCCACGATGGACTCCACCCCTTCTAGAACGGAAAGGCAAACAACAAATCTTTTCTCCCTTAAGTTGCTCAAGTCTGAGTATTTTATCACAGTGATAGAAGCATAACCAGAGCAGAATTTGGTACCACGAAGTGGGACATCGATACAAAGTGACTGATAAGGTGTCAGATTCACTTTGGATGCAAAGGAGAAAAAAGGAAAAGGGATTCTAGCAAAACTATGGACAATTCACAACATGAAAATGAATGTGTGCCCCAGGGGTACGGGAGGCTAAACGAGGCAAGCGCTTGCTGCTCAGGCATAAGCACCCCAGCCCCAGTTCAATCTCTGGAATCCATATGAAGAGAGCCAAGTGTGGTGGTCTGGTGGTCCTTGCTTGCAATCCCGGCACTGAGGAGGTAGAAGCAGCTGGTCCCCAGGGCTCAGGAGCCAGCTAGGCCAGTGAGAAGCGCTCTCTCAAAACACAGGCTGCGGAGCTAGCTCAGTGGGGACAGCACCTGCTCACAGACCTGGCTACCTGACCTTGGGACCCGAGTTCAAACCCAGAAGCCCACTGGGTAGAAGGTGTGAGCTGACTTCTAAAGGTTGTTCTCTGACCCCTCCACCCATGCACCATGGCATTCATATTCTCTCTCTCTCTCTCTCTCTCTCTCTCTCTCTCTCTCTCGTAACACATTAAAAAGTGAAAAACACCAGGTAGACACAGCCTGAGGAATGACAGTTGAGTTTGACCTCTGACCTCTGCTTATAAGGCACACTTGCGCACCTGCACACAAACGCACCCGATTGTGCTCTGCAATGTGCAACACGATAGTGTCCTCTTAGAATGGTTGTCTGTTTGCCAACTTTAAAAACATAAAAATGATACACAGATGCGTTTTGAAGATAATTGTTCTTAGTCCAGCATGACCACCCCTTTGCAGTTCAAAACACCCCTGGAAGTCAGAGCATGCACCACCACCACACAGCAAGGACAGTGTGTCCATCCATGAACAACCAGACAACACTTCCTTAAAACAAGACAGTGTTCACGTAGCACTTGGCCCAACACAAGAGGTATTTAACGAGGGCACTGCAAGGAAAACCTTCAAGTAACCTGTGCTAGAACAAATTGAGAAAAACACTTGATTCATGGGCCAGACACCTGCCTGGGATGGCCTGTCCCTTCACAAATCTGCAGGTCATGAAAAGCCGTCACTAGGAAGGACACAGTCACTAATGGACTGGACGTCACCATCCTCCACGCCTGGCGTCATGGTCAGGCTCCACGTGCAGGGAGCTTTCAGATCTTCCAGTATCAGGGGAGCCATTAGCTCGGCTGGCCGAGGGTGGCCAAGCATGGGGACCTGAGTTCAATTCCCAAACCACAGAAAGATGTTGGGCGCGTTCACTTGTGACCCGGGTGCTGGGGAGGCAGCGAGGGGGAACACGGAGCCAGCCTGGCCCACGGGTGAGGCCCAGGCAGTGAAAAACCCTCTCTCCCAAAAGAAGGTGGAGGATAACGGAAGAATTCCATGTGCACACAGGTACGCACACACACACACACACCCAAATATACACATACAAATACACACACATATACACATACACAGTATATCTGCACCATATGAACACACATACATATGAACACAAACACAGACATACACATACAAAGTACACTTGCACACATATGAACACATACATACAGACACACACACAGAGTACATCTGCACACATATGAACACACACAGATAAAATAAATGTAAATGAAAGAAAACAAAGGCCCAGACAGCATGAGGCCTTGCCAACTTTTCTCGAAGCTCTGACCCCCCCACTCCTTGGCCTAGAAAAGTGTATCTCTGAACCCGCATTTGCCAGTGCTGCATTTCATTTCGAGGCCTCAGATCCTGACCCCGCTTCCCTCCAGCTTGGAAGAGGAAGCGGCGTCCCACCGCATCCCGTGGGACCTGCGAGGGGAAGGCGCAGGGGCCGCAGGGCCGAGCGAGAAGCAGCCGCCACGCGGTTTCACAAGCTGCTTGTTGGGAGAAGCCCGGGGGCCAAACAACCGAGGGGCGGCTTCGGCTGGGGCTCCTTGCGGCCGAACTCCCACCATCGAAAGCCCAGGAGTCTGCACAGGACGGGCAGAAGGTGGGCCAGGAGCCGAGGCTGCCCTCCGGCCTGCCCAGCTGCTGAAAGCCCAGCAGTGCCCTTTGCAATGCCCTTTGCCCTCCCATCTCATTCACCGCCCAGGAAGCGGCCCCGCCCACCCCGCGCTGGCTCCTCCCACAGCGAGCCCCAGTCTCTGCGCTTGCTCGGAGGCTTGCCCCGCCCACTCCCCACAGATGTGCCCACATCTCACGGGTCACACTGACAGCGACACTGACAGTCACAAACTTTTAAAAAATGTCCAGAAATCAAAGATGCTGACACTGCAGAGAGCATCTCCTCTCCTCTGGGCTCTGCGTCTGACCGAGTGACCGCAACGCACCGGGCTTGCTCGCTTCACCGCAAGGGAGCTCAAAATCCCTGCATCACTCCAGGCTGCGATTGTTCTAGAAGAAAAATCTAGAGCAACTTTCTATTCGATCACACAACATGCACACGGCCATCCCACTGTCCCACCTTCTCCCATAGCCCCCTCTTCTCCCATAGCCCCCTCTTCTCCCATAGCCCCCTCTTCTCCCATAGCCCCCTCTTCTCCCGTAGCCCCTGTTGCAGTTCGTCCGCATGGTTGCTGATAAATGACCATCACACAGCTTAAGGAAACAAGGAGTTTACTTTCTTATGACAGTCTGGTTGCAGTTCTCAGTCCAGCTTGACGGGAGCGCACGCACCAACACCAGGGCCGAGGGAACTGGCCACATCATCTCTACATAACGGCTGAGAGATGGACGATCCTTACTTGCCAGACCAGCATGTCTGGCCAAGTGAACAGAAGGATGCCCACTGTCTCAACCAGCTCTCTGTGATTTATTCCAGGGTCTGGTCCTACCCACCACGGGCCAAACCTTCCCCATCAGCTAGATCTTGCAGGTTTGCTCTGGGCTTAACTCAACTAATAATTCTCCACAAATGTGCCCGGAGCTCAAACCCTAGTCAAGTTGACGCCTGTGCCAAACTATGACAGCCCCCTCTTTTCCCATAGCCCCCTCTTTTCCCATAGCCTCCTCTTCTCGCCTCCCCCGTCCCACCCCCCCGTCCCGTCCCCACACTGCAGCTGCATGGAACTTATAAACCTAAAATGCACACTTTCCTTCCCATCTTCAGATTATAGACCAGTGTGAAGGGCAGTGTGGCTAAGAGGAGGAAGAGGAAAAGGAGAAGGAGGAGGGAAGAGGAAGGGGAGGAGGAGGAAGGAGGAGGAGGAGGAAGGAGAAAAGGAAGGGGAGGAGGAGGGAGGAGGAGGAAGAGAAAAGGTAGAGGAAGAGGTGGGTGCAGAAGGAAAGATTTGGATGAGCAGAAGGAAAAAGGAGGAAGAAGTAAAGAAGGAGAAAAGGAGGAGGGGGAAGTGGAGGAGGAAGAGGAAGCCAGACCTCCCAAGAGTTTACGATGACCCACACATTCTTGCAAGACGCTCTCGCTTTTTAGCTTATTTAATCTTCATAAGAGCTCCTTTAAGCAGACACGGTCATTAGCTCAGAGACCGTAAGACACTCTGGCCAAACAGCACCGCCAAGTGAGCGCACTCGGGGGTCCCCTCAGCAAGCGCCCCAGTTTTCTCTCTGCAATTTAGCCATGGCTAAATTCTAGTTTTGAGAATGTGGCAAACTCCTTTCCCAAGAGCCTTTGCACCTACCAGCTCATGTTCTGTCTCTCTTTCTCTGTCTCTGTCTCTATCTCTCTGCCTCTCTCTGTCTCTCTCTCTCTCTCTGTCTCTGTCTCTCTCTCTCACTCTCTCTCTCTCTCTCTCTGTCCCTGTCTTTCTGTCTCTCTCTCTCTCTGTCTCTCTCCCTCTCCTCTCATGACAGGTTCTTCCCTCTTCTGCAGTCGGGGCGCCCTGGCCTGGTCTCCCCGTCTGTCTTCTGACTGGTCATCTGTGTCTTGCCCTTTGAGGCTCCAGTCACCACGGCCTCCTGACAGCCTGGTGTCACTGTCTCACTTCCCGCATCTCGGTCTCATCTTTGCTGCACACATATGACCCGCACTCAGGGGAGCAGGCAGGTCACGCTGCAGCTGAGAACCTCAGTCACGGCCTATGGAGGCAGAAGCATGACTAGCAGGACCCGAGGGGCCTGGCCACACCACGCCCATGGGAAGAGCCAGGAATAACGCCACCAAAGCACACGTAGTTCTAGCTTGCTCGTCTGCCAAACTCCAACCTTCTCCCTGTCCACCTGCCCAGGGAATCGCCCCACACGGCCTGAGCGATCTCCTGCAGGCTTGCTCAGAGGCCCGCTTTAAATTCCTCATAAGTGGGTCTAAAGGCTCAGCCCTCAGCTGTCCAGTTCACATCTGACACAGCACCACACCCAGTAAGGTCATGTTCTGAAGTGCCAGGATTCAGATTTCACAACTTTTTATGTCACTGTGGGGAAATACAATTCAGCCCAGCACGCCGCTGGAAGCGTGACTCCATGAACTGAGAGGCGCCGTCCCAATATAACAGGAAGCACGAGGGCTGCTCAAAAGCCACAGGGAACATCGCACGGGGAGCATCTCACAGGGCGCTAGGTGGCCCACCTCGACACCCACCCCACGGCAGCCTGTGCCCACGCGGGGCTACCCACCTCGACACCCACCCCATGGCAGCCTGTGCCCACGCGGGGCTACCCACCTCGACACCCACCCCATGGCAGCCTGTGCCCACATGGGGCAACGGCTCAGAGCCGGGAGAACAGCCCAGTCAGCCTTGGTTACTAATGGTGACCAGGACACTGACCAGTAAGCGCAGAGAAGCCATGCGCTCAAATGACTGCAGAAGACGCCAGGTTTCAATGGGGAGAGCTGAATGGTCTCCAAGTGAATGATGTGCCCGCGCACACACACACGCACGCTCATGCACGCACATGCACACACACATACACACACTCACACACACATACACACACACTCACACACACATATACACTCACATACACACATATACATACACACACACATACACACACACACATATACACTGACATACACACATATACATATACACTCACACACACATACGCTCACATACACACACATACACACACACATACACTCATACACACTCACATATACATACACACTCACACACACTCATACACACTCACATATACATACACACTCACACACACACACACACACACACTATAGGCTAACCGTGGCAGGCCAGCTGACCACAGCCTAACTATAGCAAGCCATCTGACCATATCCATGCTCACATATGCACACACACGTATACACATGCACACACACATATACACACACTGACACAGGGTGCCTGCAGGCTAACCGTGGCAAGCCATCTGACCACATACATACATGTACACATGCACACACACGTGTACACACATGCGCACACACACAGGGCACCGCAGGCTAACTGTGGCAGCCAGCTGACCACATACATACACATACACACATGTACACACACATCTTACATATACACACGTGCTCACACAGAGCACCTGCAGGCTAACCGTGGTGGGCCAGCCTAACTATGGCAAGACATCTGACCACATACCCACATACACACACAGCACACACATGTACACATGCTCACATATGCACACACACGCACACACATGCATACATGCACACAGAGCACTCCAGGCTAACTGTGGCAGGCCATCTGACCACATACATGCATACACACACACATGCACACACACATACATGCTCACACACATACATGCTCACACACATACATGTTCACATAAGGCGCCCACAGGCTAACCATGGCAGGCCAGCAGACCACAGACTAACTATAGCAAGACATCTGACCATATACATGCATATATACACATGCACACACATGTACACATGCTCACACATGCACACACACATGCGCACATATGCACACACACACACAAGGCTCTCGCAGGCTAACCGTGGCAAGACATCTGACCACATACATGCACACACACACACACACACACGTCCACATGCTCACACATGCATACATGCACACACACAGGGTGCCACGGGCTAACCGTGGCAGGCCAGCTGACCACCACCTGTGTCCACACAGCCTCATGGGCCGTCATCGCTCAGACTGCGGGGCACCAGCACCTCTCACCGCTCACAGCTCAGCACTGAGCACGCCCCACCTCCGGCGCGGCCCAGGGGAGCGTCGAGATCCTAATCATCACAAGGAACGTGTCAGTGGGACTTCTAGAAAAATCAGTGTTAATGCCAAGAGCTTCATGAGCCACCAGGATTGGAACTTGATCCAAAGACCCCACACTGAGTCCTCCCTCTCACAGGCTCCTCCCTCTCACAGGCCCCTCCCTCTCAAGGCTCCTCCCTCTCACAGGCCCCTCCCTCTCACAGGCCCCTCCCTCTCACAGGCCCCTCCCTCTCACAGGCCCCTCCCTCTCATACAGGCCCCTCCCTCTCGCAGGCCCCTCCCTCTCACAGGCCCCTCCCTCTCACAGGCCCCTCCCTCTCGCAGGCCCCTCCCTCTCACAGGCCCCTCCCTCTCGCAGGCCCCTCCCTCTCGCAGGCCCCTCCCTCTCGCAGGCCCCTCCCTCTCATACAGGCCCCTCCCTCTCACAGGCCCCTCCCTCTCACAGGCCCCTCCCTCTCACAGGCCCCTCCCTCTCGCAGGCCCCTCCCTCTCGCAGGCCCCTCCCTCTCGCAGGCCCCTCCCTCTCGCAGGCCCCTCCCTCTCACAGGCTCCTCCCTCTCATACAGGCTCCTCCCTCTCACAGGCTCCTCCCTCTCATACAGGCCCCTCCCTCTAACAGGCCCCTCCCTCTCACAGGCTCCTCCCTCTCACAGGCCCCTCCCTCTCACAGGCCCCTCCCTCTCACAAGCCCCTCCCTCTCGCAGGCCCCTCCCTCTCACAGGCCCCTCCCTCTCACGCAGGCCCCTCCCTCACTTCCTCTTGCTTGGGGACCTGGGTAATGGTGTCACCTGATCCCACCTTCCTGCCAGATCACCTGGCAGTAGCCGTCCATGACTGTAACGAGCATGAGGTTTTACTCATATTCAGGGTCCCACTACTGCAAGGCTTCTTCAGGCCTGGGGTGGTCGCGGCGGGAGACTCACGCAGAGAAAAACCTGCAGGCCCGGAGGCGAGAGACCGGGAGGAGGGGCTGCCGGCTGCTTTTCCCTTCAAGGGCGGCGCTAAGACCGCCGGTGGCCTGAAAGTCGCACCATCTCGCACTCAGGACCGAGCTGGTGGGACCCAGGGTTCTGTTCCGGAGCCTTTGGGCGCGGGAGGGCGTTCCCAGACCCAAACGCCAGCAGTCGCTGGCTCTGGGGCCGACCCTCTGCCCACCCCCTCCCTGGGGCACTGGGCAGCATGCCACGTGGCCAGAAGCAGCAAGCCGCCCGCCCGTGTCCAAGCCTCCACCCACGCGGCCGGCCCGGCGCGGCACCCACGCTTACGCATCCTGCGGATTCGCCTACTCGGCTCCCTTCTCCGCAAGACCCAGTCATTTCTTCCCCGTAAGCCGCGGCTGTTCGATGACGCTGCGATCGCTTTACTGCCGATGAAGGTTCTGCTTCATCCCTCGCTTGCAGCGCACAGCTGGGTGTCTGCAGCGAGTGTGGCCACCCCTACCCCACCCGCTCCTGGGGCCAGATGAGGACTAGAGACCACAGAACGCCCTTGTGCTGATTCAACATGGAAATCAAGACCGAAGTGTCCAAGCCTCCATGCTAACAGCGGACACCCTGACTTGCCTACACAGCCCCTCAAAACTCAAACCTTCTTTACTACCATTACCACGACCAGCCGCAGGATAATGGACATGATTTGGTAATAAGCTGGGGCAAAAGAACGTTGATTGGAGCTTGTCCTAGGCTTCTCTCCAGCAGGTGACATTCGCAAGACACATCAACAGCACACTTGAGAGCCAATTAGGTGAATGTCCTCGTGGAGTGTCAAAACACCCACGGGAGAAACTACTAGAACACAGGAGAAACTTCAAATCATAGAATCCCGGAAACTAGGCACAGAGAGAATAAAATGCTGTGAGAGAAGTTTAGCCAGACTTCAAGTTGCAGCAACAGCGATCTTTGTCTTTGTCTGCTAGAAGGCGAAAATGGGGCTAAAGTCGTTGCCTACAAAGAAAGTTCAAAGAGTTCAGTGCCTAGATCCCATGAAAAATGCCAGGTGGAAATGGTGGTGGCCTGTATTTCTGGCCCTGGAAGGCAGAGCCTGGGAAACCCCAGAGCAAAGCAATGAGTAGAACAATCAGGATGATTCCTGATATCACCCTTGGGGCTCCACAGGCATACACAATGCCCCCTTCTACATGCACACACACACACACACACACACACACACATTTACATCTGCAAAATACAGCAAAGAGTAATAAAGATAGGCATTCGCACTAGATTAAAAATTAATTAGATGACTCAAGACAAGTGGCGGTCACAACCCTGAGTCTTATCCACGCAGCTTCTGAAGTGCGACGCTTGTTCATAGTGCCACGTGTGCCCCACGGCACTATGTGGTTCTGCCATCCACTGTGTGGTTCTGCCATCCTCTGCCACACTGAAAGCTAACAGGCAGCTGGGGCCACAGCTCAATGAGTCCTGTTCGGTTTCGAAGCACACATGACAGACAAGTGAATGCTTGTTGAAAACATATGAAAAGAGAGTCAGTTTTGACCCCAGAGGATCCCGCAGAAGCATGACATTTATCCAGCAAAAAGCATCTAATGTGATCGAGGTATTTTGGGGAGATAGAAAGGCAGGTGTTTCTTCCATGTTCTGCAATATCCCAAGCGGCTCTATCAACGGACTGCTGAATGAGGCCTATGTGCTGTCTAGATTCAAACCCAGGCCCAGCCAATCACTACCTGTCTGTTAGTTTCCTCATCTGAGAAGTGGTAGTGAAAATGGCATCAATCTGTTCATGAAATGTAAAGGAGTTAATCCTTGGAAAGGTGCTAAAACCAATCAGTGCCTGAAACACAGGACGAGGGCACTGCACGCCAGTCTCTCCTCCCACTGTTACGGAGAGCACCCGTCTCTGACCATGGCAGGAAGACTGCTGACGCAAGAGGCGGAAGCAGAAAGGAAGCGGACATTTATGTTCCCCAGCCTGCGGGAGCAAGTGCCCCGAGCTGTTGGGAACTGAAGAACCACTGCGGTACAGGGCATAAGCAGGCACTCCAGGGTGCAAAAGAGGGGGTCAAAACCAGCCCCTCATGTTCTGGAATGTGACTCAGGCCATTCCTGCCCAGAACAGAGCAGGCTCTGCCACACCGAGGATCCAAAAGGCACCAGGCCTCCTGGTGTGGAAGGGTCCTTGCCAGGAAATGGCCACCAGCGGGCACGGAGATGTGAGCTGACTGGGCTGAAAGGGAGACAGTGGAATGCGGGCTTCCAGAAACAGACCCCAGGTCTTTCTTGAGTGTCTGGAAGTGAGGGTCCTCCTCAGTGTTCTGGAATCAGGGGGCCTCGTTTTCAGCATGTTCTGGAAGCGAAGGTCCATCCTTGCATGTTCTGGAAATGAGGGTCTGCCTTCATGTGTCCTGGAAGCAGGGGTCTGCCTTTAGGGTGCCTTGCTAGCGAGGGTCTACCTTCAGAATGTTCTGGAAGCGGGGGTCTGCCTTCAGCATGTTCCGCAAGTAGGGGTCTGCCTTCATGCGTCCTGGAAGCAGGGGTCTGCCTTCACCATGTTCCGGAAGCGGGGGTCTGCCTTCATGTGTGCTGGAGCAATTCTGCCTTCAGCATGCTCTGGAAGTGGGGGTCTGCTTTCAGCATGTCCTGGAAGCGAGGGTCTCCTTCAGCATGTTCCCGAGGCAGGATTTGCCTTCGGCGTGTTCCGGAAGCGGGGATCTATCTGCCTTCACGCGTCCTGCAAGTGGGGGGCTGCCTTCAGAAGTGGTCACTCCACCATCTCTATCAGCACCTGCTCAAATGTCCATTTGCAGCAGCTCCAACATCTTGTGGGGTTCCCTCTGCCCCCATCCCTTATGCTGCACTGCGCTCACCTTTTTTCTGTCTTTAGTGACCATGATTGCTTTAGACACTTCTAGATTTCCTTGGTGTTCTTTTCCTTTTTATCAGAGTTGTTTTCTAGACACAGAAAAAAAGTTTTTTTTTTTTTTATTAAAGTTAAGCTTATAATCTGAAGTCACTGGTTGCTGGGGACCAGTGTACGGAGAAAATATATAAACGCAGCATGGGCGCTTCAAAGGACCCACATGCCAGCCAGCAGGGGGGAGGCCGTATGCCACGGTGAACCACACGCTGTACCAGTTCCCTCTCTGTAGAGTTATCAGGAACTTCTCTTACCCTTATCAGCCCAGCATCACATTATGCTCATTTTAATTAAAACTGAGTTCTCAAATATTTACTGTGCTATTTTTAACAATTGCTGGGAATCTGTGAGCTACTAATGGCAACTATTAATAGAATCAACAATCGTTTTTCTTCCTCTGTCTCTCTCTCCCTGGGTTCACATGTACCCCAATCATGGAATGCTAGGTTTCTCTGGGATCATCTCCCGTGGGACATGTTTTGCATATGTTCTCTGACATTTGTCTCTTTTCTCCACTCAGTATCTACAGCCATCTCTTGCTTTCTGCTCTGGACTGTGGATATGATGTGACCCCCCCATTTCATTCCCCCACAAACCGCAGTTCCTGATGCTGACATTTCTCACTCCATGGACCATATTGTGGGCCAAATCAAGCCTTCTCCTTTAAGTTTGTTCCTTGTCAAGCACGTCGTCAAAAGGAACCCAGAGCATGCTCCACCTGCATATGTCTGACACTACAGACCTTAAATCTAGGTGTCTTTTCTGAATGTTGGACTTGGAGTTGAGAAGCTCTTTATTGTGTTCCTATAGCACACAGCTGGAATTCAATAGACGCTTAACCACTATTCCTGTTTACTTAGGACCAACGCTCCCAGGAAAAACCTTAAAAAAACACATTTGGGAGGGACCATGTGAGAAGCAGCTACCGAGGTATGTAATATTTATCAAGTAACTGGTGATATTTATCAAGTAACTGGCGAGGCAGCAACAACCGTTGTATTTTGAGAGTCGGTCTCTAAGACTACTTTTGTTTGCAATTACTTGAAATACTGAACATGAAAGTCATCTTTAGATGAACAAACAGGACTTTGGAGGCCAGATATCGGGCCTACATTTCCTGAGAATCTTCTAGAAAAGATGGCTTCAATCATGTTTAGAAAACATGGCGTCTCACATGACGTGATCGCGTGGTGTACGGAGGTGTCTGTTCTGTCCTCTTCCTTCTTGACAGTGAGCTGCTTGGAGTCCCAGCCTGTCACATGTGTGTTTCATGAATGTCTAATATGTGACAAATTCTCAGGAAAGTCTATGAAAAGAACTCAGCTAGCTTAACAACCTCAGACCCCCAGGCATCAGTGATTGGACGAAGACCCTCCACTGGCGAGCGGGATGGATTTTATGAATCAGTACTATTCAGCCGTAAGAATCCCAAAAGGACGGACCTCTGCCATTTCGAGCAACTTTCTGAAAATCCTTAACTCTTTAGACGTTTCAAAAGTCCACAAAAGAAATGTGTAAACATAAACCTGATTTTAAAATGGCAGACATTCGATTCAGATAGGCTTTCGTTTTGATTTTACTCTATATTTAAAAAAAAAAAAGATACAGCCAGTGTCTTAGTTCAGCCCACTTCACAAGTTCTTTCCTTCTTTCTCCCTTAACATCAATATCCTCCCTCTTGGAATTATCACCCATCTTCTGTGCTGTGTAGATGCATTTTTGAGATATATATATATATATATATATATATATATATCAGATTATATATATATCAGATTATATATATATATATATATATAACTCCTGCAAGATTTCCTCTGCCCTTCACACAAGTATCAAGTCATGTGTGTGCGTGCGTGCAGCATACACACACACACAGACATACATTCACATGCACATACACAGACATACATACACATATGTACACACATACATGCATGTGCACATGCATACATATACATACGCACATACACACACGAAGATCAGTCAGCAAATTGTTTAAAATACGAAGAACTTCTAAGTTTCTACAAATTGCAAGATGATAAAGCACTCTTTCAGCTTGTTTCTCATTCAACACACACTATGGAGATTTATCCATGTTGAGATATGCAGTTTCTCAGCATGACATGATCAAAACTGGAGGGAAAAATTCACTATTTGCCTTAAAGTTCTAAAAATAAAAGTCTAGCCTAGGTATGTTGGTTCATTGTCTCCAGGCACAGCTGTAAGAGATTATTTGGGTTAAGGTCAGCCTCTGAGAATATCTTCGAGGACTTATCTTGATTATTTAAAGTAGAAAGACTGATCTTGATCGTAGGTGGTGCTGCGCCCAGGAAAGGGAGGTCTGGTGTGGAAGAATAAGGCTGAGTACCAGTAGTCATCTCCCTCGGCTTCCCAGCTGCATGCAAGGCGAGCAGCTACTTCAAGCTCCTGCTGACTTGGTTTCCCCACAGTGATGGACAGTACCACACACCGGGAGCCAGAACAAAACTTTTCTCCTGAAGTTGCTTTTGTCAGAGTATTTGGGGAGGGAGTCCATAGTTTTCTAAATGTATTTTTATAAGGCATTTCAGCCATGGAGTGGATCGGAACACTCCTGAACTAACAGTCTCTGGAAACTCCAGCGCAGACACACGTGGGGTGTGCCCCACAGATCTGCAGGTGTGTTTTAATCCAGTCACGTGGACAGCCAGGACTAGCCCCCATGCTGTTTAACAAAAGACAGCAACTGTGCAAAAACCTCACTGTGATACTGCAGCTTCCCACAAAAGATGTGCAGAGGGGTTGGCTCTGGAGCCCAGAGGATACTCAAGCTGAAAGGGAATTTAAGTGCAGGGGCATCGTGGCTAGAGATGAACTTCAGCCTGGCACACGAGCGTGGAACAGTCCCTCCCTGGATGGAGCAGGACCCTGATCGTTCAAAGTGGGAGGTGGTCCCAACTCCTTGAAGACCATCCCCCTAAGAAGCATTATCCTCCTCCCTCCCCACAAGCTTCCGACCTCACAGCAGTATGCTGTGGACTGGAGTTGCCCTGCCTCCTCTCTGGAATGTTCCATGCACAAGTGGTGAGCTCATCAGAAACCCCAAGCAAGTTGGAGTCACCCAGGGACACAGCAGAATTCTAGACCCTGTGTTGTGTGACCTCGTCACAGGTCGATACACCCAACACTCTAGGACATGGGACGGCTGCCGCGTCGTCTGAGCTCTCCAGGCACCTGTATTACTGATTCTGTCTCTATTAAATGCACATATATGTGAATGTGCACACATGTACACATCCATCCATGCATACATATGCACACATATCTACACATAATGTACACATACGAAAATATACACACATTAAAATATATACTCATACATATGTGTACATGACATCTACACACATACACATCTATATACGTGTACACACATTCACATACATGTTCACACACATACAAGTATCCATGGTACAAGTTTCTAGAAATTCAGACCTCAAGAAGTTTTGCCTCAATTCTCAATATACTTCAGATGTTTTAAAGTTAAATAATGAAACTGTAGCTTGAATGGCTCACTCAGAATCTCACTTCTCTGTCTGTCTGTCTGCCTGTCTGTCTCTCTCTCTCTCTCTCTGCACCATTTGGGAATCAGCATAGCTTAAGTCTATTAGAAGTAAAAGAAAATGCTAAATCTCTCGCCCAGTGGGTCAATAACATTGTTTTTCCCAGATTTGTCTTAGGTACACACGTGTGCACATACATGCACATGCACACACATGCGCACACACCCACATGCACACGCCTGCCTGCACACACATGCGCACACACCCACATACACACGCCTGCCTGCACACACCCACACGCACACGCCTGCCTGCACACACATGCACACACCCACACGCACACGCCTGCCTGCACACACATGTGCACACACCCAGCCATCAGCCCTTGGCAGAGATGACCCCCCTCCCCCTGCCTCCTCCCACTCCCCTCTCCTCTCTGCCTTTTGCAAATCTAACCAGCTTCATGTCTCCAGTCTCGCTGACGGCATCGTGAAGGGGGCCCTCTCTCTGTGCTGCCCCCGCATTCCTTCCCATGTCCATCTGGCCTCCCACCCTCGGGTCCTGGCACATCTATTCCTGCCATCATGACTGTGCAGGAAGGTCCAGCTGCCCTGCCCTGGTGTGCATGGCTGAGGACTCCGGGGACGCTGGGTGACCACGGCATGCTCCAGGAGGTGGCTGTCCCTCACACGACACTCCAGCTCTGAGGAGGCCGACGTGGACACAGGCGGGGCCTACCTGCCACCTTGACGCTCATTTCCCTCTGGATTCCTGCGTCCGTCTCCCACTCGGTGCCCCTACTCTGCCATATCTGTCTCTAACCCTTCTCCTTGCTGTGGCCAGACCAGACCCGAGGATGTCACAGCCCACTGAGACCCCTTGGACATGTCAGAGCCCGCTGAGACACCCCCCCTCAGACTCTCCACAGCAAGGAAGAGACTTCGCTCGCCTCTGCCTTGCTCTCCAGAGGAGCCAATCTCTCAGTTACTCACTGTCCACGTGCGACAGGACAGACTGCCCCAAGCTTCGGTCCTTTCCATGAGTGTCCCCTCAGCTGACCACGCCCACGTGACTACCCCACCCAAATCTGTTCTGGATTCCCCCTAACACCAAGTACACTCTCTCTCATCCGGGCCCCATACGGCATGTGGCTGCTCTAATAACGTCACCATTCTTCAAGGCCAGGCTCATGTAGGTTTCAGTTCTTACTTCAAACTTTCTAGCCAGCAGTCAACACTGAAGAAGTGTTAGGATACATATTTGAATGGCAAATGTGAATGAGGGATCAAAAATTCTCTATAAGATTTTTAGCTCCAGCAAGGCTCAGGCATTTGCCAGATCAGGCATCTGAGATGAACCCCAGTGGGCCATGCATGAAAAGAGATGTGAACGTCCTTGGGAGAGTGGCTGGGAAAGGATGGGGGGTTGAGTAATTAGGGGTGAGAAATAACATAAATTCATTGTATTCATGTATAAAAGGCTAAGGGAATAAGTAAATTAATTTTGTAAAACAATTTTTAAAGTGGGCCTTTGGTCCATGATCTGACCTACGTAATAGCTGGACTTTCTTATAACAGTGACAAGATGGACTTTTGCCCTCCTCGCGTGTAACTGTCATGGATACAGACGAGGCTGATGTGTATCCGACATGCTTAGAGCTTTCAGGGACCGTGGGCAAGGCTGTCCACTTCCTGCCGCCTGGTACAGAGACACAGGCCATGTGGCCTCTCCTGCACCCGCCTACAGCCATGCCCAGCAGTGCAGAAAGGCCCAGAGGCCCGCCTGCCATCCACCAGGTTTGGCTTCTGAGCCACCGCAAACCCCATTCAGATGTCAAGGGGTTTCCGTTGATCCAAAGTGACACCCTTTGAAGAAAAAGATGTTGTAGCTATTCAAACAAGTCCGACTGTCTTTGTTTGCAGTCTGGCAATCTTCTCTTTAAATTAAAGTCCTCGCTCTTATCTGTATCTTCGGTTTCCAGCACAATGTTTTTATTCCCTGCGAGCAATTTCTGGCCTTTTGAACAGGCTTACGCAATTAACTCCGCCAGAGACCTGCACAGCATTTAATGAAAGTCACGTACTGGCCAGCGCCGAGCGCTCGTTACCGTTGCAATCGTGTTGCGGGGACAGCGTTAGCTGCGATTAGATTGCATAATCCTTCTAGCTGCATTAGAATCTATTAATTATTACTGTAGTTTAAAGTCAGTGGCTAATTAAAATGTATACACCCCCAAGATGCTTTCCTGACGAAATATAAAACGAATGAGATCCATTAATAATTATTTTTCCTTCCTCTCTGTGTGTACGCATGTGCGCGCGCATTTGTGTGTGTGTGTGTGTGTGTGTGTGTGTGTGTGTGTGTCAATATCAGGTGTCTTTTTAAAATTTTATTATTGCTTGTGTATGAGTATATGTACCATGAGTGGGTGCACGCGTGCTGTGACATGGGTGTGGAGACCGGAGAACAAGTTTGTGAAGTCAGTTCTCTCCTTACGCCTTCTTGTGGGGTCCAGGGATCGAACTCAGATCATCAGACTTGCACGGCAAGCGTCTCTGCCTGCCGAGCCATCTCACCATCCCATGTGAACTGCCCCACCCGTCCTCCTTTATGGAGACAAGATCTCTCACAGAAACTGGAGCTTGCTGATTCAGCTAGACTGGCCCTTCAGGAAGCCCTGCTGTCTCCATCTTGCCAGCATTAGGATTACAGGGATACAGGCTGGGGAGGTGGTCTTTACCGCTCAAGGCAAAGGACCTGAGTTCCAATCCTCAGGTGCCATGTAAAAGTGCCGGGCACATGTGGAGGTGGCCTGTAATTCTGGCCCTGGAAGGCGGAGCCTGGGAAACCCCAGAGCAAAGCAATAAGGAGGCAGAGCAATCCAGGATGATTCCTGATGTCATCCTTGGACCCCCACAGGCACACACACTCACACACCCTCACACACACACACACACACACACTCAAACACCCTCACACACACACACACACACACACACACTCAAACACCCTCACACACACACACACACACACACACACACAAAACGATTACAGGATATGCCACTGTGCCCAGCTTCTTGTTGGGTTCTGGGGATTTGAACTCAGGTCCTCGTGCTTGCAGGCAAGTCGCCTCTCAGCCTCTAATAATTCTTTGCTGTCCTGCCTTCCCTTGACTTTTTCCTAGTCATACCCACAGGAAGCAGCCTGAGCCACAGCCACGCAGGCTTGCTCTCGCTCGTTAAAACTTATTCCAAGGACAGCCCTTTTTACTAGAGAAAAATAATACCTCTGGAATATTTTTAAGACATTTACTTCCTTTTTAAATGCTCTCAGTGAGCCACAGGAACTCTTAAAATATGTTCATGAAAAGACTCCAAGTGTTAGCGCTCATGAATTGATTAACTAGAACCCCTAATACTACTACGTGCATGCTGGGTAAACTATAACCACTGCAGGGTTTTATAAAGCTGCAAGAAGTATTTCAGAACCGCAAAAGGCTCCTACCAATAAAGCAATGGAAATAGTTGTTCTTTGTTTGAAGATTTAAAAATTGCTGTACTTTTAAATATAGAAACGTGATGGGGCTCATTTCTGAACAAAAACAAACGAAGTGGAAGCCAGAAAAGTGAAGCTTTTCTCACAGATACACTGGAACTCAATTTGGAAAAATGAGTTATAAAAATACTAGAAAAGTCTGACATTTATAACTAATTTCAAATTTTAAAACATGCCACATCTCATTCTTCTTGCTTGGAAACTGTAAACAAGTAATCCAAAATATTTGGGGACAGTAACCCAAAACTTTGTTATTCAAAGTCCTGGTAAGTTTGGAATGACAAACATATTAACAGAAAATATTCACTGTCATGTAAGTTAGCAATCATGTTACTATTTCTTGATGCACAAAATTTATTAGGTATAAATACAGGTTTTTCCAACCAAAAATGATTTTTAAATTTATGTTTATTCTCAGAGTTACAGTAAAAAAAATCACAATGCATGTGTGTTTTGTGTATTGCATATACATTAGAATTCATTTGAAGGCCTCTGTTTCTAATAACATATGTAGGATGATTTGAATTTTCCTAATAGGCACATTACCTACTCAGGAAGTTAAATGATAGATAAATTGAAATAGTATAAATATAAATAGATATATATGTAGTTATATATGTATGTAGATATATAGAGATATTTATAGATAGATATCCAGACATAGATAATATACATACAGGAATGATTTAGATATACATGATACAGGTACATATATTCAGATATAGATATCTGAATTATATATATATGGATATAAATATAGATAATATAGATACACATATTTTGCAGTTACTCTGTATGTTGCTGATAAAATTATAACAAAACTGCTTAAGGGAACAAAAGTTTTATTCTCTTTTCTAATAGTCCAGTTATAGTTTCTTGACCATCTTGGCAGGAGAGCTCACACCAACGCCCAGGGCCACGGAAACTGGCCCCACCACGTCCACATAATGGCTGCGAAAGGGACGATCCTCCTTGGCCAGAACAGCATGTCTGGCTAAGTTTACAGAAGGATGATAACTTTCTCAGCCAACTCCCTCCATCTTGTTCACATGTCCAGGGACAAGTCCTTCCCACATGGGCTGGGCCTTCCCTACCCACTAGACAATCTCTTGCAGGGTCGCCCCGGGCTCAATTCTCAACAGGTGTGCCCAGAGCTCAAACCCTCAACGTCAAGTTGGCACCTGTGAAGACCCAGATATAGATGATATGAAGATAGACACATAGATGACACACAGTAGATGAATATGTAGATGTGGATAGATATCGATGATACAGATATAGATAGATGCTATATAAACAGACATGGTTATCAATATAGATGACATAGATACACACAGATGATATGTAGATATGAACACAAACAGATATAGAAGATATACATTAGATATGTATATGCAGATATAGACAGATATGGAAGATGTTGTATATTGGATATGTATATGCAGATATAGACAGATATAGAAGATGTACATTGGATATGTATATGCAGATATAGACAGATAATAGATGATATACATTGGATATGTATATGCAGATATAGACAGATAATAGATGATATACATTGGATATGTATATGCAGATATAGACAGATAATAGATGATATACATTAGATATATATATGCAGATATAGACAGATAATAGATGATATACATTGGATATGTATATGTATAGACAGATAATAGATGATATACATTGGATATGTATATGTATAGACAGATAATAGATGATATACATTGGATATGTATATGTATAGACAGATAATAGATGATATACATTGGATATGTATATGTAAAGAAAGATACAGATGATACAGATAGATATAGATGTACATGTGTATATAGATATTGATGATACAGATACAGGTGTATATGTATACATACTGTACACATGTATTTATTTGCTCTTCTGTGTACAATTACATACTCTTTTTTATACTTCATTTGGGAGAGACAGAGACAAAGACACAGAGAGAGAGAGAGAAAGAAAGAAAGAGACAGAGAGACAGAGGGAAAGAGAGAGAGAGATTTACTCATGCATCATATGGGCTTCCAGGAATCGAACTGAGGTCACCAGGTGAGAGAACAAATACTTTACTCACTGAACTATCTCTCTGGCCCACAATCACACTTCTTCAATTTAGCATTTGCTGCACAAATGTGTTTCTCAATGCATTCTTTCACGCTCTTATAGCTATTTGCAAAGTGATGAGCTTAGGAACACAGCATGTGTGCCAACATTATTAATCTCACTCTCTCTAGACAAGGCAGTTTGTACACAGTGGACGCCCAAGGCATCAGAAGGAAGGATGCATTTCCATGCAACAGCATAAAGTAGATCACTGTGGGAATCATTTTCATGCAGGTGTGTAGACAAACATAGACCCGTAATTCTCTCTCACGCTACTCTGACCACCCAGCCTCTCACCTGATACACACATGAGGGTTTTTCCAAAGGAAAAAGCTCCATTTTGATTTAAAAATACAGCTCAGCCTCCATCACAACAGGCCCCTTGCTGCTGGCTGTTGCTGGGGACGTTTGTTCTGCCCTCCTCTGGGAGGTGCACGCAGCACCTCTTGGTGTGGGCGGAAAGCAGCGAGCACCCAGGAGGCCGGCTGCTGCTCCGCTGAGCATGGGTGATGACCCCGGGGGACACACCTTGACACCCGGCTGGCGTGCTCCTGACCCTTCGGCCGCGTCTCCTCACCCTCCTGGTCATTCGGCTGCCTGTCACTTCTCCAGGCTGCCCCCATGAACTCTGGGGGTCTCTGTCTGTGATCTGGCACAGGTAACCTGGTTTAATGAGCTTCTAAGTATTACGGACAGGTCCCAGTATGCGGGAGACACAGAGACACAAAAGGGCATTTAAGGCAAAGCCCAGCTAGGTTTGGGGCTGTCTTTGGATGCAAGTTCATGGACCCCAATGTTTCCCAAAAAGACCCCAGTGGGTCCCCCATCTTGAGTTCCTAAAACACATCGAGTCAGTAGGACTGCAGCTCTCACACACCCACCAAGCAGAAGCTGACTCTGGACACCATCACCGCCTGGCCACGCTGAGCTATGTTGCCAGGTGAGCTGGTGGCTCCCAGCCCAGCCCCGCCCCCCCATATGATGAGACTCACACAGGGGAATGCATGTCACAGGCTCACGTAGCACGTGCGTCTGAGGCCGGGGTGCAGACCAGAGAGAGGAGGACACTCCTCTGACTTCCCAGTGCCCCTCTCGTTCATCTTTCTTCCCTCGGGGCCAGGAACCAGGAGCTTGCATTTTACTTCCATCTGCCATGGACTGTCCATAGGTTAAATTCTGTGCTGCACCTTGACCAAGAGTGGTGGTTTCAACTACTGACCGAGCATGCTGGACAGGGGGAAGCTCCTCTCCAGCAATCTTCACTGGCTGCTTTCATGACCCAGTTTTGAAAACCAAAAGATAACTGGTCTTTTTCCTGTGTCCCACAATGTGAAACCCAGCTCCACTCACGGCAGACGGTGCCTAACAGAGGAGGGCTGTTCCCAGATTAAATTTTTCCATTTCATTTTTAGTATTAATTTCACAACTTCTGCTCATTATCAACCTACTAAATTAGTGGAGCATTGGGAAGACTTCCAGGATGATTGACAGCTGGATTATTTGAAAAAAAATCAAATGTGAGCAAGCATTTGTATTCAGAGATTGAATCGTTGATTCAGCTGCTTTTACTGAAGTCTGCCTCTAGTTCACGTTGTATGCTGGGCATATTTCTTGTCATTCAGGAAAGAATTTGCAGACAAGAAAGACAAAGTCCCTATCCCCTGGTGACAGAGATTCTACACTATGGGATACTTCCCCATGTTCACATACACGCGACAAAAAGTGAAAGACATTGGTGTAAAGACAGAAGGAAGAGGTGCCAACCATATCACTGTGTGGCTGACACAAGGTATAATGACCTAAGTCCCTGGAAGAGGATTTTTAAAGTAAAAATCACTCAAGACAAGAGACAAGGAAGAGCCTGACTTATTCCAATAAGAAGGAAAAGAAATGGCCTTTCACAAAGCCCTATAGGGCAACAATGATAACAAAAATTGACCATTCAAAGGTCTTGGAGAAAAGCGTCTTTGGTGTGGCTCCAGGGTGTGTTATAGGAGAGCAAAATCAGTGGGTTGGCTCTGCAGGGCGCAGGGAAAAATGGTTTGGAGTTTATGTGCACACGATGGAGAGCTACTAGAGTTGTGGGTAGGAGGTGCAGGGGAAGGGGGGGTGAAGGCTGTCTTTGGAGAAAGACTGAAATGGGGCAAAAGTATAAACACACGGCCAGATGGCAGAGGTAGACATGGGCCAACGGGATGTGACGCCCCCCACCCACACCCCCCACTTCCGGGATCTAGACTCCCAACACCAGGAGCCTCCCCAAACTGACATTTCCAGAAGGAATCTCATGCTGGGAGCAAAAGGTCAGGTGATCCCAGAAAGGAAGGCATTTCACAAAATGCTAAAAAAATTTTTTTTTTAATTCAGTCAACTTACAGAAGGGACTAGAACGATAGCCAATGGTGAGTGGACATCTTGTCCAGGACTCCTCCGCCGCCCACAGCTCTCGTTCTCTGTTTAACCCTAAACCTCACATCAGAACCTTCAAGACCGACTTTGGGGTTCTCCTGGATAGCATTCTTCCTCTCCCGCCTCCCCAAGAAAGCATCCAGTGCTACTTTGACTTTTTCTAATTGATTTACAGGAGGTCGAAGGCTGAACTGAAGTCCTCCACCCCAGTTCCATCACAGGTGCATTGCAACCCCCTGCAAAGCGCAGACGGTCCCTAAAAGAAAGGTCAACGTGTGCCTTGGAGGTAAAGAGCTGAGCTCAGGGGTGGGCGCAGGAGGGAGAGGACGGGGAAGAGCTGGGCTGTCGCCACCTCTGAAGAGATGCCGGGCAGGCCTCGTCCGCTTCCAGCGGCTTGTTCTGTCTTCAGTGAAGCAGCAGCTTCTGCTCGCAGAAGGCGCAAGGGCGATGCGTGCTCGGCCGCCGCCAAGGGGACAGACAGGATGTGGGAAAAATGTCACAAACTGGAGGATCGAGGGACTGATCGGCAGAGAGTAGGTAAATGCCGGAGGGCGTGGCATGGGAGGAAGGCACAGGCCAGCCAATCGCAGGCCTCCGGTATTCCAAGGCCAGCCAATCACAGGCCTCCGCCATTCCAAGGCCAGCCAATCACAGGCCTCCAGCATTCCAAGGCAAACCCTCTGAGTTTGCTTCTCTCTCCCTGTTTTTAACGTAATCTTGTCCATTCTTCACCCCCAGGCTTCTCTATTTCCTTCCTTCCTTCCTTCCTTCCTTCCTTCCTTCCTTCCTTCCTTCCTTCCTTCCTTCCTTCCTTCCTTCCTTCCTTCCTTCCTCCCTCCCTCCCTCTCTCTCTAACTGCTACCCTTATGGCTTCGCGTGACCGTCATCATCCTCACCAACAATGCTCTTTCCTACCGATGCATTCAGAGGCGACTTTCACCAAGAGCCCTTGGTCTTCACTTAGCGGCACAAGACCACAAAAAACAGATAAACTCGCAGCACTTCTGCCTTCCTTTTGTGTCTGAGAGTGAAAGGCTTGTTTGACACTGCACTGAAGAGTTTCCTCCCCAGATTCCCCCGCAACTTATCTGACCCCCACCTGCCCTTCCCTACACACACACTTCAAGCTGGAGGCACAAGAAGTCGCTGCCCTGGTGGACGGGACAGACCCCCCAAGAGGAAGAGAGATCCCTGTGTGGAGAGAACGCACCCTGGGGCAGGTCAGTCCCAAAGACAAACAGCTCACGGGGGTCCCTAGCTGGACCCGCTGAGGCCAGGGTGGGCGGGGCCGGGGTGGGCGGGGCCAGGCCTTGCTCGGAGGTGCTTACCGTGGGCTGCCCTGGTCCTGCCCCAGTCCTTCCGCTACTCAAACCCAAGGCTCCGATCGGTGCAATAGGCAAACTTGGGGTCGCTGGGCCCCTCTATGCGTCCCTCTTCCCACCGCTAGGTCACACTTCCTCCGTCCGTCTTTAAGGGGCATATTGGGACGGGCGCCCCAGCTTTGCCTGTTGAGCCGCAGGAGTAGGGAGGACGCCCGGCTTGCAGTGGTGCTGACGTCACAGCCGCCGATGCGATCTGCTAGAGAAATGTCTGGTTTCCATCGCAGGCAAATCCAAGCTCAGTGATCTTACCCTGAGTCATTCTGGAAAATTCCCACCTCGGGATCCAACAAACGACTTAGAGCTCTCTCTTTTACATGCAGTGGTTAAGGCCCGTGAATTCTAAAGCATATATGCAAAGTGTATGATCACCTCAAGGATCGATTTCTCTGTTCAGCTTTTAAAAACATCACAGCATTTGTAAGGTGACTTAGAAAGATGCTGGATGAGGCAGAAAGCTGCGTGTGTATGTGGCTGTCTGTGATGCTTCCTTTTCAACAATATGGTACTATTGGAAACATCAACATCAGGGATGAAAGTACACAAGATTGTGGAAGTAGAGGAATTGGGGCTACTTCCTGGAAATTCAGCACTGTCCCATTGTCTTAACTGCCTGGTCGGTGGAGAGGAATAACCTCTATAACTGTCTAAACTGTTTTGTATAAAATCTGTATGTAAATGCTCCAGTGCTGCCCAGCGTGCATTCTACAAGGTTCTGACATAAAGGTGTCCCGGCTTTGATCGCCCACTGGTTGGTATGCCCCCAGCCATGTTCCGGCCAGCCCCACTACATAATTGGATTCTCTTCATTAGAAGAAGCCTGACTCCCGGCCACGGCAAACCAGAGACACAAAGGCGGTTTGCAGAACGAAGTTAAGACACGCCTGGGACGGTTAATCTTGATTATGAACTCAGCTGGTTGAGAAGTGCCGATAGTAGAGTGCACCCCTGGGCATTCAGAGAAGACTGGTTAATACATGGAGACCTGGCTCATGTAGGTGGAGCCCACTCGCATGATAGGTAGGGGTTGGAACAGAATGAAAAGGGGAGGGAAAAAGCCTGTTGCCGTAGGCACCCCCTCCTCCGCCCTCCTTCCTTCTTCTTTCCCTCCTCCCTCCTTCCTTCTTCCCTCCCTTCCTTCCCTCCTTTCCTCCCTCCCTCTCTCCCTCACTCCCTTTCCTTCCTTTCCTCCCTCCCTCCTTCCCTCCCTTCCTTCCTCCTTTCCTTCCTTCCCTTCATCCCTTCCTTCCTTCCTCCTTCCTTCCCTTCCTCCCTCCTTCCTTCCCTCCCTCCCTCTCTTCCTCCCTCCTTCCTTTTCTCCCTCCCTCCCTTCTTTCCTCCCTCTCTTCCTTCCTTCTTTTCCCTTCCCTTCTTTTCCCTTCCCTTCTCTTCTTTTCTTTTCCTTTCCTACTCTTCCTTCCTTCCTCCCTCTTCCTCCCTCCCTCCTCTTCCTACCCTCTCATCCCAGATCCCTGCCCTCTCTCCTCCCTTCTTCCCTTCCTTCCTTCCTTCCTTCCTTCCTTCCTTCTCCTCCTCCTCCTCCTCCCTTCCCTCCATCTCTCCCTCCCTCCCTCCCTCCCTCCCCTCCATGATACAACAGAGTAAAATCTCTAAACCCCAGGCATCAAAATGAACCCCACCTCCCTTAAGTTGCTTCCTTAGATATTTTGACAGAGTAAGGGAAAGTCTCATGTCTTGAGTTTTTAGCCGTAATATTTTAAGATTTTCTTGGCTTTTGTTTTGGTCTGCTCTCACTGTCTCGGCAATCCCGGGCTTTGCCGGAGCTGAGGAGCCACAAAATGATCTTATTTTAGCACATGTAGCCCTCTGGGAGCTGTGGGGATGCGTGGCCAGGTCCACGAATGTAGAGGAAGTGGGTTGACTGACAGACCCGGGGACAGGGACATCTCTTTCCTGCATCGGCCCATTAGGAGCTCAGATTCGCTCGGTGGAAGCCTCCTCGACCTGATCGTACTGCTGCTCCTACCTACCACTGACCTTCTTTTAGCTCTGACAGCCGTGGCTGCTGTCGCACGAAATCTCTGCTTAGTCAGAGAAAGAGGTAAAGGGCCAAGGCTGTTTGAATAAAGTGTAAGAAGGAAGAATAAGAGTCAACACAACAGAGAGAAAGAACAGGGAAGGAAAGGCCAGAGAAAGACGAAAGGAACAGGAGAGAGAAGGAAAACCCAAGGGCAGAAGAGGTGCTTCCGAGGGAAGGAGAGAGGCCGGGAGCCACATGGGCAGGGAGATCAGAACCAGGCACCCTGCTCCCTGTCTTGGCACAGATCCTTCCGGCCTGGCAGCTTTGGGCAAGCCGCGCCATTTTGCCAAGTCCAGAGCTCTCTGTTGAGAGAGTTACTCATCACGCCTTCCCCAAAAGGCTGCAAGGAATTGTCCAGACACCAAAGGAGCGCCAGTTGGGTACACGGTAAATAGTATTAGCATAACCGGAGCTTTAGGTCAAACGCCTGGGCTCCGGCAGCCACACGTCACAAGGCACCAAGGAAAGAGTCAAGTCGGGGCACAAAGCAGAGGGAAGAGGCAGCATCTCACGTGGCCAGGATGGCTGGAACTCGTGATGCTCCCAGGCTGATCTTCATCTCCTCATCCTCCTCTTCCTAAGTTGCTCTAGCAAAAACAACTCCCAGTGTTCCACAGCTCAGTGGGCTCGCGACAGGAGACAGACATTCATTGTACATTTCAAAACAGCTAACGGGGAGGGGCTTGAAGGTTTCCAACACAAAGACACAGGTTGCTGAGGTGACAGACATTCAGTTTCGCCGAGCCGGGTGCTTCCCAGTGTAAACACCTAACGAAGTATCACACTCTACAGCAAGAGATCTATGATTTTTACATCCATTAAAAGATTTTAAAATATCTGATTCTTTGATTTTTACCACCATCCACTAGAAACATGATGTAGAAGAGTAAATGCAATCATTCACGTTCCCATTTTCTGTCTTCTAGACTTTCCTGCCCACCATTCCTGACTTGAGGGAAAGCATAGACATTTCAACGTGCTCCCCAAAGCTGGGGAAAACGCATGATATAATGTACAAAGCTGTCAAAGAATTCCTGAAATTCGCTTTTCTGTGTGAATTTGTGCAAGTGTTTAGAAACCATTTCTCAACCATGTGGGTTGAGAATCTTCCCTGATCTTCGCTAAGTTGTCTGTCTGCCATGTCGTTCGCCATTATTGTTCATTCATTCAGCTCAACGCTGACCATGTTTTGAAATGTGTCAAGTGATTGACAGGTTTCCAACACTGTTGTCACTCACCCACAACACTCAGTCTGGGCTCCGTCTTCCAAACTTGGTGCTTGGCATGGTAATCACGTGGCCAGTGCTCAGTGAGGAATGTTCACATATGCTGCCCTCAGAACTCTATGACTAAGAGAGCTGGGGCTGATGTGTCTATTTCTGTGATGGGGGAGAGTGGGTGTCTGTCCAGGAGCAATGTGAAATCATATTCAGGTTTTCTGTTGGTTGCACTCAGGCGATAGCTTTTGACCATGAAACTTCTCCTTTTCTATTTAATATGGAACATACATTCTTGTGTGTTTCTGAACTTTTTCGTGGTCCAGCTGAGAAGTTTTGAAACCATGCTTGGCTTTATCAGCCTAGGTAGCTTCCAAAAATTTAATACCCCTAAAAGGGAAGATAAGTCCCCGTTCTATGTTTTGAAGTATTAATTCTTTGCATAGCACACATAATCAGACAGGGCTGTACCCATAGTTCAAGCGTCCATATTTCTGCAGACCAAAGATTTAAAGCAGTGTTTTGGGCCAGGGACCCAGCTCAGAAGAAAAAGCACTTGACCCCTGAGCGCGAGGACTCAAATCTGAGCCCCCAGAACTCACATTGTATGGTAGCTCCCCCAAAACTCTGAACTCAGAAGGCAGAGAGAGGGAGTGCCCAGGGCAGGCGGGTAATTAGTGTCGCCTGCCAACGAGCTCTGGGTTCATTTGATGACAAGAATAGAGAACAAAGAAAACACCACGTCCACTCTGGTCCTCCCTACGCATGTGCATATGCATGCACCAACACATACGCGTGCACCAACACATGCACCAACACATACGCGTGCATACACCCCCACATGAACACTGGGAAAAAACTTTTGTTGTAAAATATATTTTTTTACCATTACCCTAATTTTATTATGAGTACTTTCTAACTGTTATACCCTAAAGGTGGGACATAATATTTGATTTTATGAGATTAATACAGGTTTTTAAAAATATTTTATCTATTGATTTTATATATGTGCATGCAATGTGTGTGTGTGTGTGTGTGTGTGGGTGTGTGTGTGTGTGTGTCCCAGAGGGCACTGTGTGCCCCTGTGGAGGACCAAGGGTGACTTCAGGAATCATCCTGGATGCTTCTACTCCTTCTTGCTTCGCTCTGGGATTTCCCAGGCTCATGCCCACCAGGGCCAGAAGTGCAGGCTGCTACCTTTTCCACTTGAGACCTGGGATCCAAATTCAGGACCTTCAGCTTGCAAGACAGAGTCTTAACCTCTGAACCATCTCTCCAGCCCTGATAAAGGTTTTTAAAAGCTAAAAAATCCACTATGGTCATACTTTAGCAAATCCCACACTGGTTTATTTGCAGGATAGCCTCCTAATGCTGCTATGATTTACCTAACAGGCTTCAGAGCGGAAAGCTACAAGCAGCCAGTGGTAATGTCCATCAGAAGGCCAAGGTTCCATTCATCTCCTGTTCTTGTCGACGAGCCCAGCACCTACCAAAGTAAACTGACACAGCGCTGAAAGTTTCCATTCACGTGTCTTTCTCCCTTTAGATGCTTTCTGAGAGGCGCGTTATTGATGCGAGGGTCGTCCTTGTAAATGTGCGGCACCTCACTTCCTCAAACAAGCCCTGCTGGCAAGGGTTTATATCCCTCCACGGGACGGCTCCATTGGGCTGCACTTTCCTGGTAGGAACCTAGACTCACCAAGATCAAGTGTTTCTGAGTATCCACGGCTCACTCCTCTGGTGTCACTAGTTCGGCTGTGCCAAACTTTTCTGAGATTACTTGGACTATTGACGTGGCTACTTGCACCCACAGAAAGCTGCCGCCTCCCATTTGGTGCGCCCTGCAGTTGTGTTCGCAGTGTCAGGGATGCGTGTGCTTGGCCGGCGCCAAGGCCTCCCACAGAGCAATTGCTGAGGTGCACCAGCACCCGCCCCAGGAGTCGCTTCTAGTGCTCGCCAGCGCGCTGGCAGAAGTGTACGGCTAAGCTTAGGCAAGTCGCAATCAGGATCCACAGGATGGAAATTTTTATTTCCATGCACGAGCTTGCCCAAAGCTTATTGCAAACATAGAGACCATTTGGAATAACTATCCAAGGACATTGTTTTATTTTTAAAGAATTATTCAAGAACAAACAGTAAAACAGATTGAAGATGAAGGTTTTCAGATGAAGGACAGACCTTTCAGAGAGCATCCAACAAATTTCCACAAAGAATGAGCGCCCCAAGTTGTCTCACTGCTCCCTTAGGGACAACCCAAGATATGCGTGTCCTTTAAAAGATTTTTATCTATTGTTGCTCGCAAGGCCATAGTTTGATTAAGGCAAGATTGCAGTCCTCTTTGAATTTTATTTTGCAAGAGAAAATGGTCACATTCAGAGAATAGATAAACCCTTGCAGTACCCCATAGAGGGGCATCGTTAGTTACAAAGACCAAAGCAGACGACTCCTCCAGTCTGCACTGGGCTTCATGAGGCCAATAAGGGCTTCAGTGACTGATAGAAATAGTTACCACCTATTAGTTTAGCTGACTCAAAATTTGTCTTCAGCTTTGTTTCTTTTTACAAATAAATTCCTTGAACCCAGTGAAACGGCTCAGCAAGTAATAACAGATACTCGCTATGTCAGTCTAATGACCTGATCAATTCCTGGAACCCACGTGGAGGTGGACAGAGAGAGACGGCACCACACGATCTTCCTCTGAGCGCCGCGTGAGCACCGAGGGGCACATGTGCTACACAGCACACAGACACTGCAGCAGTTGCTCTTAACTCTTGCTGTGAGAGAGCATTCGATCAACTTAAGGAAGAACTGGAGATTTATTCAGGTTACGGTTCCAGAGGGGAGATACAGTCTCTCATGGCGGAGGTTCCATGGCTGGCTGGCTGAAGCTGGAGGAGGCTACATCACCGCAGACATCTTGGAGGCTGAGAGCTGCAGACTGCTTGCTGCAAAGGCAGACTTCTCCTGGAGGTAGGGTGGGACTCATCCACCTCAAGGCCCACCCCTTGTGACTGCCTTCCTCCAGCAAGGCTCCACCTGTCAAAAGTGCCATGACCTCGCCAAACACATGAGACTGTGGGGGACACATTTCAAACCAGACAGGCATATACATCACACACATGCATACAACAAACACATGTGCACATCACACACACGTGCACATCATACGTGCACACAACACATGCATAACATACACATGCATACAACACAAACATGCTCATATTTCACACACGCACACACCACAGACATATGTACATCATACATATGTGCATCACACACATACACATGCACAACACACATACACGCATATCACATAACATGTATGCACATGTGCACATCACACATACACAACACACATAAGCACATCACACACATGTGCACATCACACACATGCATGCATCTCCTCATATACATGCATTAAATTATCATATATCACTATAGGTAGTCAGGACCCTAATTATCGTCTAGTTTTTATTGCCTCTCCATTAGACTGTATGTCTGTCATCCTATTATTTCAAAATTTGCTTTTTACTATATGAATATGGTGGTCTGTGGCAACTGATTAATCAATTATTTAAATCTACTAAAGAGGTACTTTACCAAATAATGACAGTCTATTACTCAGTCCAACTGTCTCCATTTAACAAATGAGAAAATTAAGAAACTCACCAGCTGGCATTCGATCTCAAGTTTCCTGACCTTTTTAGGGTGTGTTTGATTGGTTGGTTTTGCTTTATCTGTGGTTTGACTGGTATGTTGTCCAGATGGGCCTCAAACTCAGGACCCTTAGTTTCAGCCTCCCGTGAGCACAGCGTGCCTCTCGCTACCAGGTTCTAAAACCCTTAACTTCTAAATTCCACGTGTGGGCAGTGGAGAAGGCTCAGGGTTTAAAGCCTTTGCCTTGCAAGCAAAAGGACCTGAGTTCAGATCTCCAGATCCTGTGTAAAAATGCAGGGTGGATAAAGCAGTGGCCTGTAACTCCAACCTTAGAAGGCAGAGACTGGGAAACCCTGGAGCAAAGCAGGAAGGAGGCAGAACAATCTCAGATGACTCCTGATGTTACCCTTGGGCCTTCACAGACACACACGTTCAAGAGAACTTTTTACACATGCCTGCAATCACAAAATGCCCCTGCATGCTCTTGTGCACGTGCGTGCATGCGCACGTGCACACACACACACACACACACACACACACAATCCCACATATATCCAATGACGTCACCCATTTTACAGTGTGTATTTGGGAAGTTTTGTATTAAATAAAGACATGGATGTATCTGTACAGTGCTATACAACCTACCACAAGAAGGAAGTGACTATGCAGCTTCCAGTGAACGCGCCCGATGTCAGTGAGCTGTGCTCGCAAGCGCAGTCAGATGCTTGGTTCTGAGCTGTTCCCTCGGTCCCGTGTCCTGTTTGACTTTTCTGTATAAATATTATCTGTGTAACTGCGAACTCCTACAGAGAATGGCCACTCACTTACTCAGTCCTCCGTTACGTTTGTTTCCTTTTCAGAAAAATACTAAAATTGGAATGCCTATGATTTTTTCGAACACCACATCACCAAGAGATAGAGACACAGGGTATTTCCAAGTCTCACTTTAGGGGGGAAACGTTGTCCCTTCCTATCACTTAGATCAGAATTACAAAACTTAAAACTGTTTCTGCCTCAAGCCATGACAGCCGACTTCTGCTTGGCACAGCCTGCAAGTCAGGAACTGCTAAGAGCTCCAGCGTTTTCTTTCTGAGCACAGCTTTGGAGGTAGCTTACATTCGTCTCAGCTGCAGCCAGGAAAGGGGGCACTTAGATCAAAATAAGTTGCCAAACGCAGACCCACTGACGCCACAGACGTAACACAATGCACCGCAGGCCTGAGCATCCCGGGGTGTTTTGCTCCTAGAACACTGGGTGCTGACTCGGGGTGTCTATAGAGTCCCCAACTCCAGCTGGATGGAGATGGAGGTGGGAGGGCAGGTGTGAGACGGAGAACGCAGGAGTCTGAAAGGAAGTCAAGCTCTGGCCCCACTTCTCAAGTCACGGCCTGCTGGCCTGGCTGGGCTTCCTAGCTGTTGACTCCTCCGCAAGGAGCCAGTGCAGGCCATCTCCATGCATCCTCCCCAGCACGGCCCTCCTCATCCTCCCCAGCACGGCCCTCCTCATCCTCCCCAGCACGGCCCCAAAGCTCCTCTTGCTGCAGTGCGCCACTTGCAGCCTGTCTCTTACGACTCCCCTACTCCGTGAGATGCCTTCATTGAGAGAGCCCAGCTCTGGTCTTCACCAGCCCTGCGACTCTCGCCTGCCTTGGACGTGTGTCAGCTGAGACTCCTAAGGCTTCGTGACCCGCCCCAGCATCACAGCTACTCTGGATCCAAGCCACGTCGTGGCTGTGAACAATGCCTTGACGTGTTTCAGATTCACATTTTCCATGAACCTCGGAGGTGGCCCTGGAAAGCGACGGAGTCCCCTGATCATCCGCTTATGATGCAGATGAAATCACACTCGCCTTCAGCTGTCCTAAGAGCTAAATTCATCCTGAAGGCTAGACAACGCTAATTCTGCTGCACGCTGCAAGCTTCTAAGGTGGATACAGGATTATTTCCTCAGTCAGTCTGGCTTATATCAGAAGGAGGCCATTGCCCAGCACCCTGAAACAGTGAATGGGGGTTCAGACGACTGAGGTCTCCATTGGTCAAAACCCTCTAGTGGCTCCAGTGCTCTGGGTCCACGGCGCAGGAAGTGGTCTGCAGTAGACCCTCCACTTAGGGCAGCATCTGTGTGACCATGTGCCCAGAAATGCCAAAGAACCACATTCCACACCCTATACTAAGAAGCTGACTCCATCCCGTTAACTATAGATGACAGTAGAAAATACACTCTCGGGACTGGGGCAATGGCTCAGGGGTCTCTGTCTTGCAAACAAAAAGACCTGAGTTTGGATCCCAGATCCCATGTAAAAAAAAAAAAAAAAGTCATCAGAAAGGCAGTGGCCTGTAATTCTGGTCCTGGAGGTTGGAGCCTGGGAAACCCTGGAAGAGCCATCCAGGAAGATGGAAGAGCCATCCAGGAAGATGGAAGAGCCATCCAGGAAGATGGAAGAGCCATCCAGGAAGATGGAAGAGCCATCCAGGAAGATGGAAGAGCCATCCAGGAAGATGGAAGAGCCATCCAGGAAGATGGAAGAGCCATCCAGGAAGATGGAAGAGCCATCCAGGAAGATGGAAGAGCCATCCAGGAAGATGGAAGAGCCATCCAGGAAGATGGAAGAGCCATCCAGGAAGATGCAAGAGCCATCCAGGAAGATGCAAGAGCCATCCAGGAAGATGCAAGAGCCATCCAGGAAGATGCAAGAGCCATCCAGGAAGATGCAAGAGCCATCCAGGAAGATGCAAGAGCCATCCAGGAAGATGGAAGAGCCATCCAGGAAGATGGAAGAGCCATCCAGGAAGATGGAAGAGCCATCCAGGAAGATGGAAGAGCCATCCAGGAAGATGGAAGAGCCATCCAGGAAGATGCAAGAGCCATCCAGGAAGATGCAAGAGCCATCCAGGAAGATGCAAGAGCCATCCAGGAAGATGCAAGAGCCATCCAGGATGGTTCCCAATGTCACCCTTGGGTCTCCACAGGCACATACACTCAATGTATCTCTTGAATGTATGTGTGCTCATGTTTACGCTTGTACACACATGAAGGAAGGAAGAAAAGAAAAAAGAAAAGAGAGGGAAAAAAGAGAGAAAAAGAGAGTGGAGGAAGGAAGGAAGGAAGGAAGGAAGGAAGGAAGGAAGGAAGGAAGGAGGAAGGAAGGGAAAGAAGATGGCTCTTCCCGGCGGCCGTGATCAGCGGCAGGAGCAGCCGTCGTTCCTGCCTCCACTTCCCATCCAAAGCATCCAGATCACAGGGTGCTCTGAGTAGGGGTCTCTCCAGAGGATAAATAAGTATTTTCAAAGCTGATTGTGTGAGATAGTGCACACCCGAGTGTGGAGCCATCCATAATCCAATGGAAGGAAACACTCGAAAGCCAATGCTTAAAGAGGACACAGTAAACTCTTCTTAGAGAGCATCATATTTCTTTCTGGCAGCAATTCAAACTGTATTCCGCTCTCCTGAGCGCTCCTACTCTGCCGCCTCTCCAGATGAATGTTGTCTTGCCTTTATATTTTGGTCAACTTCTATCAATGTGGAAAACAGCTTGTCTTCAAGTCAGGTCTCTTTAAAATCTGATAGCGTGCTTTGTGGCAACGATTCACTTCTAGCAGAGAAGACGATGGAAGGTAAGAGCTGCGGGTGGGAAATGGTAGAAGCTGAAAGGAAGCACCGTCCTGGTGAGGTTGGAAGAAACCGCCATGCCACCCAGGGCATCCGGCACCAGCTCGGGCAGCAGCCTTACTTCCTGCTCTGAAGACCATGTCTGATTTTCAAGTGAGAAGGTTTATTGGAAGCCGTTCGTGCCCTTCTTGGCTGGAAGAGCTGCAGTGTCACTGTTTATTAGCTTGTTAGAACATGACTATATTTGGGTTACAGTGAGGTGATTTCCCCTCCCCCAGGTTGAGAAAGATAAAAGACGCATCAGCTCATGAAACCACAGCGTTGTTGGCTCCATGTGTGTGTGAACGCACACAGATGTCGCCAGGTGACACCCGTCCCACAGTCCGAAAGACACGAATCGTCACTCATCTGTGTCTTATTTTCCTTCAGATCTCACCGTGCAGCGTCTTTTCATTTCTTCAACGTGGTCTGCTCAACCCCATCTCACCCTGACTGAAATCTTCCTCCCATGCTTTGGGTGGCATTGCTGTTCCCGTGGCAACAGCAAAAGATGGGAAAGGATTCTCTGCTGCAGGTGAAAATAATCGTAACATATCGATAGACCATCTTCAGAGAGCATTTTCATGTAAATGACCTCACATACAGGGACAGAGGTGGGGGAAAGGAGAGTACAGAGACCTGAGTGCTGGGGAGACGATTTTCAGTGATGCTCAAAAAAAAAAAAAAAAAAAAAAAAGAAAAGAAAAGAAAAGAAAAGAAAAGAAAAGAAAAAAGGAAAGAGAAGAAATTGGTCACATGGAAGGGAGAGAATTGCCCAGTCTAAGGGTTCAGGAGGACCATCCATTCCTTTACAGTTGCTGGGTGTGAAAGGAGGGGGCTTCAGTATTCTAGAGGCCCAGCTCATTCTTCGAGCTCTGAGCTAGATGGAGATAAAAATAAAGAGATTCCAGAGCTCATCTATAGTACCATGTATTGTATGTTTACAGTTTCACAGATAATGTTCCCAAGCTTAATTGTTTATATTTTTGTTTATTTGTAAAAAAGAAAAAGGAGAAAGAGAGAGAGAGAGAGAGAGAGAGAGAGAGAGAGAGTCCTGCTGCGTGCTCTGGTAGATCCACAGGACCTCAGAGAACAACTCCTTTTGGAAGTCAAGTCTCTATTTCCACTACAAGAACTTTGGGGATCAAACTCGGGGCACCAGTTTTGTAAGCAGGCACCCCGGCCCACTGAGCTATCTCACCAGCCCTTATGAGCTTAAATTTAAAGAATCAAGTTTGAATCCTGAAAAGGAGAGGCTTACCCTGCAATGTGCAGCATGCCGCATGCGTGCTCAGCGCTTACCACAAGCATCTGTGGGGAGCAGCGGGCACTATGTGCAGGCACGAGAGTGCACCTCCAACATCAGAACCCCCCTGAGTTCAGAGGACAGCGCTGAGGAACCCGGGGGGGGGGGAGCGGGGAGAAGCAAGGACGGGAGCAAGGAGAGCTCTTGGGAAGGCTTGTCTTCCCAATGGGTCTGCGATGCTGGAGACAGATGCAGGGTCTGGGGTCTACAGAACGTCCAAGGACATGATCAGGAATGAATTCTCTCCCTGTCCACCATGATGAGAATGGGAAGCTACAAGCATCTTTCTTGCATCTTGGAAGAAGCACAATAGCTACTTTCCTCCACAGACACAGCAGCCTCGAGCGCTGATGCGCTGATAAATAAATAAATAAATAAACAAACAAACAAACAAATAAATAAATAAAGTATAAATGATTGTTGGTGGCAATGGCAGAGATCCCTGTAGAGTCTAAAATTATTAAAACTGTATTAAAGGCACATTTTTTAAATTTTTATTTTTGCATGTGTGTGTGTGAGAGAGAGAGAGTGTGTGTGTGTATATCAGGGAACACTGTGTGTCCCTGTGGAGGATTAAGGGTGACTTCAGGAATTATCCTGGATTGGTTCTACCTCCTTTCTTGCTTTGCTCTGGTGCCAGAGGTGCAGGCCACTGCCTTTTCCATCTGGCACTTTCACCTGAGATCCGAACTTGGGAAGGCAGAGTCTTAACCCCTGAGCCATCTCTCCAGCTCTAACATCACAAATTAAAAAAGTTATTCTAATAAATTTAGCGATTTATATGAAAGCGATAAATTCCATGAATAACACAAATTATCAAAACTAACAGGGAAAATGCATCATTTTCATAACAACCATATTAATACATTTTAATTAATGTTAAATGTTAAATGGTTAAATAATAAATTCTTAATTCAAAACTCTCCCATACACAAAAAAATTTCTAGCTCAGGTGGTAACTTTGTTCATGAAGTCTACCAAGCATGAGAGATGATAAAAATAAAGAGAATATCGAAAAGGGCAATATTTCAAAATACATTTTTAAGAGGTCATTGTAGGGCTGCGGCAACGGTTAAGTTGCTGAAGCTTTTGCCACGGACGCACGGTGACCTGAGTTCAGACTGTAAGAACCCACACGGTGTGGAAGTGCACCCGAAATTCCAGCCCTGGAGAGGTGGAGACAGGCAGATCCCCGGCCATTCTAATCGAATCAGTGAATTCCAGATTCCGTGAAAGATCCTGTCTCAAAATTCAGACAGAGAAGCAACAGAGGAAACCAGCCCATGTTGACCTGTGGCTTCTGTGTTCATGCACACGCATGTGCATCACACATGCATGCACATGCCCTTTCATACATGCACATATGCACCTTCAAACACATGCATATAAACTTTCACGCACACATACAGATGCAACTTCACACACGTGTATAGGTGACTTCACACACGTACACAGAAGTAGCAAACTATAGCATGTTCAAGAATTATAAAATTCGATCCAATTAAAATAAAATTTTCTGCAAAATGATCTTTAGATTCAAGACAATATAGTTCAAAACCCAAACAGGCATTTTGAAGAAATAGACAAACTTCTTGTAAAATTTATTTGAAAATGCGAAATAGCTAAGACAATGTTGAAAAAGATGACAAAGTTGGAAAGCCTACCCTAAAATGTTCATACTTTCTAGAAAGCTACTATGATTAAGGCAAACACAATATCGATGTAACGGTGAAAAAGAGATCGATGGAACAAAAGAAGTAGAGATGTAGACACTCACGGGTGTAGACAACTAGGAAGGAATACCTTTTCAATAAATGCTGCAACCGTGCGAGAGCCATATGGAAAGCAAATGAATCTTGCTTCTCAAGCCAGACCCAAATCCATAGAAGGTTGAAAACAGGCTTGAGAATAAAAATAATACATTTTTATAGAGGAAGAAAACCTTAGAAGAACATTATCATAAACTTAAAGTACACCATATGCTTACAGAAATATACAGCATTAACTATTCAAGTTCGTAAATTGAAATTTGTGAAAATTAAAACATTGTACTTAATAAATAATGTTGGCCTGGGGAATAGCTCAGTAGTAAAATCCTTTGTCTCACAAGCAAAAGGAACTGAGTTCAGATCCCCAGATTCCATGTAAAAATCCCAAAGGCAGATATGGCTGGAGCCTGTAATTCCAATCTTGGAAGGTGGAACTTGGGAATCCCCAGAGCAAAACAAAAAGGGAGTAGGACAATCTAGGAGGATTCCTGATGTCACTCTTGGGCCTCTACAGGCACACACACTTGTGTCCTCTTCTACACACACACACACACACACACACACACACACGCATGCACACAAGTGTCAAGGTCACAAAGAGTCGGAGAGGTTTAAGCAGCTGATCCGCTAAGAAGAGTTAAGAATATAGTTTGGCCAAATGTTCTTCAGGACTTCCCCAAAAGATTTAACATTGTCATATCGATTCTGAAAAGAAGAGATGGAACTATCTTAAATTGAGATGATGGTAAAATCCAAAGAGTTTAAAAAAAGAATGTTATTAAATTCCTCTTTGCTGGTAACATATGCTTAAAGAGGAAGAGGGGGAGATATTTCCTTAGAAGTAATAAGTAAACCGAAATAGGAAAGATACAGGAGACATGAGATCTGTGAATCCTGTCAGAAGAAATCAGATGGGATCAATTAAAATAAAATTAAGAACTATGTCTATATTCATCTGTGACCACACAGACACATATACACACACACACACCTCTCCCAGTAGAGTGCTATGATTCTATTACTTTATTGCACGCAATAATATTAGCAGTATACATCATAGTGTTAGTAGTATGGTACACTAATAAAATATATTTTGAATTTGATGAAATCTGAAATTAGGATAGAATAAAAGCAGCCACTAATGACCTAAAACAAAAAAAATTGAGCAAATATGTAACCCAAACCAGATATCAGAATATTTTACATGACTGCCAAAATTAGAACAATGTAAGAGGGCATTGGTATAAAGATGTAAATCAAGGCTGGGGAGCTGGGTCAGCAGGTGAAGCACTTGTTCATGAGCAAAAATACCTGAGTCAGATCCCCGGATCTATCCTAAAATGTTGGACAGGTGTGTCAAGCCATCTGTAATTTCAGCCTCAGGAGGCAGAGTCCGGGAATCCCCAGAGCAAACTGGCTAGTCAGGCTAGTGCTAAGGGTACGCTCTTGGTTTATTAGAGACCCTGGCTCAAAGGGATGAGGTGGAAGGACTGTAGAAGATGATTCCCAGTATTACCCTTGAGCCTCTCTATACATGTACATTCACGGAATAGGTACACACAAGTGTGTCCACCCACGTGCAGACACACGCACACACATGCACGCACACACAGAGGAAACTGCTAATAAGGAAAAATAAAAGTATTTCAGTAGACCAGGGAAGGAATCCACAGAGTCTCCACAAGAAATCAACATTTGACCCGAGAGTAGCTCAATGTTCAAGATCAAAGAAGGCCCGATTAACAGGATTTACCCTCTGGATTGCTTATCCTTCCAGAAAGGGCCGAAGTGATAATCCTATCACATGTCAGATACCCAGACAAACAAGTGAGTTAAAGCACTAACCATAAATGTTGCTATTTTACTGGAGTTTTCCAGAGGAAGAACCAGACAGATGCTAATAAATAACTGTTGTGTGGCAGAAGCTCTTGTAAATAAAGATATTAAACAAATGGTAGATTCATAAAACATGTTTGCAATGCAGATGACAGATAAGGATTTAAAAGCTATAATTACAGGAAGGGAGCTTTACGAATTAACAAGAAACTGACAAGAGCCTAACAGAAAGATGAGCAAAAAGATATAAACAGGCCACTCACGGGCGAGCAGAGCTGGATGCCTGACTAATGCGTCGAATGTTTTCTGAATTTGCTAACAGAAGAATGGAAACTGAAGGAACAAGAACTTAACGGCCTGAAGCACATTAAAGCACCAGAAAAATCTCAGTAGTGACAAGAATAGCAACATCGGCCAGTAAGTGGGGAAATACAGTAGCATCGCTGGTAGAAATGTAAATCTTGCAGTTCCTTTTAACCTTTCCATTGCTCATGAGCATGTGCGCACGGTAGGCATGTTCACATGTTTGTAAGCACACATGTCGGAAAGTACATGCATGTATGTATACATGTGCTCACGGAGACCCAAAGTTAGTGTGGGAAATCATCCACCACTGCTCTTCCACCTTATTCTTTTTTTTTTTTTTACATTTTTTTATTCAATTGTGCGTGCGCGGCGCGCGCACGCGCGCGCGCGCGTGTGTGTGTGTGTGTGTGTGTGTGTGTGTGTGTGTGTGTGTGTAGAATCACAGGTGAATTCAGGAACCACCATGGACGCCTCCACCTCCTCCTTGTTTACTGCCCCGGGATTTACAGGCTCCGCACTACCAGGACCAGAAACACAGGCCGTCCCCACTTCCGCCTGGCATCTATACGTGGGGTCTAGAATCCGAACTCAGGACCTTCTGCCTGCAAGGCAGAGGCTTAACTCCTGAGCCACCTCTCCAGCCCCTCTTCCACCTTATTCTTGTGGGACAGGGTCTCTAATAAATTCCAGAGCTCACTGATAGATATAATCTGATTTTACCTTCTAAGGCTAGAATTACCACCATGGCTTCTTACTTATTTACTATTTAATTAAATTATTTATTATTTGTGTGTGTGTGTGTGTGTGTGTGTGTGTGTGTATCAGAAGGCACTGTGTGTCCTTGTAGAGGACCAAGGATAACTTCGAGAATCATCCTGGATTTGCCTTTACCTCCTTCTTGCTTTGCTCTGTAATTTCCCAGACTCTGCCCACAAGAGTGGGAAGTGCAGACCTCTGCCATTTCCACCTGGCATCTTTTTATGTGGGACCTGGGATCCAAACTCAGGACTTTCTGCTTGTGAGGTAGAGTCTTAACCCTTGAGCCCTTGTGTAGTTTTTTCAGAGAACAATCCAAACTTTCATTAAGATGAAGGAATATGTGAACCTTTTGACACCCCCAGTCCCTCTCCTGGACACACGCCCAACCCTAGGTAAGGGTGTGTGAAACCAGATGTCGACTAAAGCACTCAGACAGCACAAAGATGTGTCTACAAAGGGATGAGAAAAGAAAACACAGGACCCATACCTTCTGACCAAGAAGAATTACAAAAGCCATTATTGAGTACAAAGAAAGGTATAAAAGAAGCAATATGATTTCACATCTGTGTTAGACACAATGAGAGACCAAAATTGTATGTGTGTTTGCAAATATAAACATACAAATGGCACACGTGAGTCACATACACTCACAAAAAACCCATGTGAAAGTAGTAGAGAGATTTTTTGAAGTGGGACAGGAAGAGGAATTGGGATTGGACAGCAAGGGGTGAAAACATACTTTCATTCATTGCATTCACGCATGAAAGTGTCAAAGAATTAAAAAATTTTAGATAAGGTAACTTCATCTTAAAAATTATACATCAGGGGCTGGAAAGGTGGCTCAGTGGTTAAGCCTCTGCCTCGCAGGCAGAAGATCCTGAGTTCGGATCCTAGACCCCACGTATAGATGCCGGGCAGAAGCGGGGGCAGCTTGCATTTCTGGTCCTTGTAGGGCGGAGCCTGTGAGTCCCAAGGCAGAGTAAACAAGGAGGAGGTGGAGGCGGTCCATGGTGGTTCCCGAATTTGCCCGTGGTTCTACACACACACACACACACACACACATATGCACACACATGCACAATTGAATAAATAATAAAAAAATTTTAAAGATTATGCATCAATTTTAAAATGCCACTACAGATTAATGTATGTTTCTGTTTATTTTATAGTCATATTTTACCTTGTTACACCTATTAACTTCAAACAGTTACTTATTTTATTTGTTGAATGATTGTTCTGCACAAAAATTGGAAATCTGTTCTCAGGCCATCATATGCATGCATATGCGAGAGCCACAGGGAGGCATTTGCACACGGGAAGGTGCCTTGTTAGCTAAAGTGGTTGGGGTGAAAGGCAGATACCGATAGGACAGAGAGTGTCACGCACACGGGAGCCTTAGGGTAGTCTCATTTGTGCGAAGCATAGACTCCAGTGAGTACACACAGCCTCTGACTTCTACAGGCTACGACGACCCATAATTCAACATGTTCATCCAAGCACCTTTCCCACCACTTCTGGGGCTCAAACTGATATTACCCTCCTTTGGCTGCTGAGAAAAAGCAAGAGACAGCATAACTTTTCCAAAGTTGCAGTACTTGGGTTTGAACTCAGGAGGGTAACCCTGAGACCTTGACCCAAGTCACAAGACATCTCCATGCCTAAACAACGTGTCCAGGACGTGCCACTAAGCCAGACATAGAAGTTAAAATGAATGCATGGGTTGGGGAAAGGGGAGGAGATGGCTCACGGATTGTAGTCTTTGCCTGGCAAGCAAAAGGACCTGAGTTCAAATCCCCAGATCCCGTATTAAAGAAAATGCTGGACAGAAATTATGTCAGCCTGTAATTCCTTCTGGCCCTGGAAGGCGGAGTCTGGGAAACCTCAGAGCAAGGCTGTAAGAAAGTAGAGCTATCCAGGATGATTCCCAATGTCGTCCCTGGGCCTCAGTGCCCTCTGGTGCACGCGCACACACACGCGCGCACCACGCACACACGCGCACACACACACACACACACACACACACACACACACACAAGCAAGAAAAAACAATGTAATACATGGAAAATTATTTTCATTTCCGTGAATAAAATGAGTTCCCACAGATATGTATGTTTGTGCGAAAAGGAAGACATGGTCCTTTTAGTCTTTAATTTACAACGCTCAACTTCTTAGACTTGGAGGATAGAAGGAGACAGACCTTGACGGGTGAATTTTTTTTTTTTTTTGGCTGTTTGTTTTGATTTGATTCTGGGTCATACGGAAGAGTCAGCCATGGATGGCTTTAACTCATGACCACTCCTAGGTGCTGGGACTGCCGGCTCGACCACCGTGCCTGCTTTGCGCAATGCTGGGTTCGGACACGAGGCTTCGTGCATGTTACACAGGCACTTGACTGGCTGGGCTACAGCTGCCACCCCAGATTTGCTTTGTTCCTGTGAGTCGCTGAAACATGTGAGTCCAGAGAGTCCTACAGAACTCACAAATGAGAATCAAGGAATCACAGAAATGCTGGTTTTCTCAGTCCGGGCTCTCAGATACCTGGGCATCATGTATTTGGCAAGTATTATAGACACAAAACCCTTTATGACAGAGGCTTAGCGTATTACTTCCAAAGTCCGTGTGTGTGTGTGTGTGTGTGTGTGTGTGTGTGTGTGTGCGTGTGTGAATGTGTGTGTTTGTGAGATGAAAGCTGTGTTATGAACGTGGATGATCGCCTGACCTGTATCACTTTGATACCCAAAGAAAGACTGAGCCGTCCGCCATGCAAGTGGGCAGGGCCCCTGCGGTGCCCTTGGCCTCTTGGCACAGACACTGAGCTGTAGCCCTGATGTCTATCCGTGCCTTCACCTTGGTGCCAGCCTGGCTGTCCTCAACCACACGGGCCTGGCATGGAGACTGCCAGGGTCTCCGTGGCTCTTCTGGACCATGGGTGCCTGGTGGGTCTAGGAAAGCCCTTATGCCAGGGCAAGACTCTTCCTGGCAGAACACGTGACGCACTCAGGTCCCTTCGCCTGCCTGGGGGTGCCCACCATCTCTCCTCTCCCCGAGTCAGGATAATGGGCCCATCCACACATCACGCTTCAGCCTGTTTCTCCTCGTGTGGTGGAGACAACATAAGCTAAGCAAAAACACTCAGTGTGAAACAGGGTGTTGATGGCTCAGATGGCACCATGTCTACACCAACAGCACCGAGCTGTCTCTCCTGCAGACCTTTTTCACTTTGGAAACCAAATGCTTTGCTAAGAAGGAGTCAGATATACAATTTTTCCAGCAGTCCCATTGTCGGTGACAATTGACAAGAATCCAAATTTAAGAGTTTTTTTTTCCTTATTAGAAGACATTCGCTGGTGGATGGGACTTCCGTTTTAATGGTCATAATCATGTCATAGTTTAATGTGAGGACATTCAGTTCTTCCATTATTTATACATTTCAGTGCAGCCCAACTCAAACCGATAAATACTGCAGTGACATGTGCCCCGCCGGGGGACTAAAGACTCAGTGGGTTGGCACGTTCAGCCAAGCGCAGCTGGGGAGACAGCAGGTACCTTATCATCGGGGGCACACAAGAGGGATCTGTAGGGGACTGCTGGCTGGTGGCCAGGGAACTTGTAATTTTTCTTTCGTATCAGACCATGGAGAGGACAAATTAAAAAAAAAAAAAAAACAAACTAAATCTTCAAGAAAGTTCTCAAATGCCAGAGTAGATTGTTGCAGAGTGGATTTACACAGCCGGCGCCCAGCAGCCCTGGGTCCACTGCCCGGCAGGCTTGCACTTAGGGGTCTGCAGACCTGCGGGGCCATGGGAACCCTCGGGTGGGCAGACAGCTGCTTTCTACGCCGATACTGTAGAGCTCAGCAGTTTTTCTTCAGGCTTCTAGAAATTCCTTCTAACACATGTGACGCTCCCCTGCTAGCAAAGTCACTTACAGGCCCGCAGCCCCCAGCGAGGAAATGAGAAGCAGCGAATCGGTAACTTGTAAAAATCCTTACGTAACATGAGGTTGATGGAAGGGCGTGTGATTGTCTTTCCATTTCAGAAGGAGATACAGTCCCTGGGTTAGGAAACATGAAAAGTCCGGCAGAAGAGAGAGATGGGGGGGCTCCTGCAGTCTCGGGAAGAGCCGGGAGAACGTGCCCTAGTCCTCCGGCACGCTGCGCACAGGGAGCCCCGCGCATCCCGTCCTCAGGCACACCAGGCATGGGGCGGACCACACATCTCCACACAGGTCTGAGAAACTGAGAGGCATTTGCTGCAGCTCCTCTCCATAAAGGAGAAGGATCCTTAAACATTATCCCCAGTCCTGCGGATCAAGCATTAGTTGAGTAACAATAAGTACGTGAGGTGTCCAAGCAAAAGGAGACTGAGACCAGGTCAGAAATTCCCATGTGGAAGCCAGAGAGGCAGAGCAGCACAGCCCTGCATTTCTCTGTCTCCTGAGAGACGCTCAGATGTGGCCAAGTGACTGGAAGACACAGAACCGCACCCAGAACCACACAGATGCCGCGGATGTCCTAGGGGTTTGTGAAGGCAGGTGAGTCTGTAAACTAGAAACAATGGAAGGTGTCAAAAGTCTACATTAGTCAGGGTTCTCTAAAAAACATCACCTAGAATAGAATAAATAGGTAGGTAGATAAACAGACAAGCAGACAGTAGATAGCCAAGTAGACAGATAATACAAAAGTGGCTAGCTACAGGATATCTGCATAGATGACAGAGAGAAGATAGATAAATGAAGGAGGTAGATAGATATACAAGAGATAGGTAGATACATGATAAGTTACATATGATAATAGAGATGGTAACTAGTTAGATGATATATAGGTGACTATACATGATTTATAAATGATAAAGAAATGATAGACATAGATAAATGATAAATAGATAATAGGTAGGGAGACAGATATATAATAGATACAATAGATAGATGATAAGAAGTTAGGTGATTGATAGAGATTATAGATATATAAATAGATGATAGAAGGTAGATAGATTATAGATGATCAATAGATAATAGTTTTAGATAGATGATAGAGAGTGAGTGAGAGAGAGAAATGATAGACAGATGATAGATAGGTAGATAGAAAGATAGATGATAGATAGACAGATGGAAAGATAGATGATAGATATATAGATAGAGAGACAGACAGACAGACAGACAGATAGATAGATAGATAGATAGATAGATAGATAGATAGATAGATAGATAGATAGATAGATAACAGATTCTATCAGGCTGAGGCTAAGAAGTCCCCTACTCTGCCACCTGCTCACTCGAGCGCCAGGAAGCAAGACCTGTCATTCAGACTGAGTCCAAAGGCTTGAGGAACTGTAGAGTCCGGATGATCTTATTCTCAGCCTAGAGCTCATGGCTTGAAAACCTGAGAGCCCCTGGGATAGGCCCAGAGCTAAAGGCCAGAGTCCCTGGTGTCCACGTGAGAAGGACATGGCTGTCCAGTCCCAGAAGAAAAGACAAGCGCATCTTGGCTCTGTCTCTTTATTCTACCCTGGTCCCCACGGAACTGGATGATGTCCACCACGCTAGGCAAGGACAGACGTGCCCCCTCAGCTTCATAGGGGCTTTTCCCAAGACCACCTCATAGACAGGTCTGAAAACCTCACTTTTCTAGCTGCGTCTCTCATAGCCCAGCCAATCTAATGTCTACCATAAACCATCACTTTGAACAAGATTAAATTTTCGCCAACTACAATGAGAGAAATTTGGAATAAGCTTAAGTTCACTCACAGGAGAATCAAATTGTTTTTCTTAAGCATTCAAGTTTGCAAATCGAGAATTCTAAATATTTCCCATTGACTATCCATGACAGATGAAAAATGGCTTTAAGAATTTCAAAAATATTCGACACCCACCAAGATGTTTTGCTTGTTCAAAACATCTAAATATACCAAAATGACGGTGTCTCTCTATCAGTATCAAAGAAAGTGTTTGTCTGCACTACGAGGTTAGAAATAGGCAGGCTAGGGTGCTTATAACACGAAAGCCAGAGGTCTTATCCTGCACATGACTTTAGAAGTGGAGATCTTCTGCCCCAGTGATGTGTCTGAGAACATGTGGTGGCAACATGTCAGGAATATGAAGTGAAATGTTCTAGAATTCACAGTCAGGTGAGTGTCAGTCCTCCAAGATCACAACCACAGAACCGCTGAGGTCCACAGGTAAGGACGCTGACATAGTCTTGGTTTCTCTCTTCTGGAGCCGCCTGAGGCAGTGTAGAAACCCCATGAGATCCAGCCCTCAACAAAGCCCGTCTACAGCCCTCCAAGAAAAGTGGTCTTAAAGATTTCTGTTGCCAGAATCAGAATCTACCTTTCATTCTTAATATTTCTAAGCCTTTCACCCTCATTTGACAGGTTTGATCCCAACCATTTGTACAATTCATGGCACAAAGCTGTCTTTGATGAATATCAAAAAATATCCAAAATACCATGTTTGTGAATGGCATTGTCTTAGCTTCTCTCCCTGCAGCTGTGATAAAATACCCCGACAAAGCTATATACAGCACAGTTTGAGGGCACAGTCCACAGTGAGGGAGGGGTGGCAGGGCTGGAGACAACTGGTCCCATCCCATCCACAGGCAGGAAGCAGAGCACTGGTAGCTCCATTTCTCCTCTCTGTTCATGTTGCGAGCACACGAAGCCCCGCCCAGGGATGCTGCCCACATGGCGCACATACAACTCCTTCGCCGTTAGAATGGTTCCACTTACCATGAGTAGCTCTTCCCATATCACTTAGACTAACCTATGCCAGCACTACCGTGGCTTGTCTACTAAGTGATTCTGGAGTCTCTCCGGTTAGCCACATCTACCATCACGAGTACCTAACAAGCTCCCAAAGGGCTGTCAAAAAAGGTAATGAAGATGTACTCATTCAAACGGGAGAAGAAGGTTAATACTATGAACTTTGTCAAGTACGGTGGTGATGACTGGTAGTGAACCAAGTTTTTCTTGGCTTTTTTCTAAATTCATTGTGATATAAATGAATGAGTGAATGAATAAATAAATAAATAATAGTGTGCCCGTCCACTGTAAAAGCAACTTAGCTGCCATGTTCTCCCGGAGAATAATCAAGCACGCTGACAAAAGGAGAAGGCAAGGAAAGACAACACATACCACAACAGTGCACAGCAAATGTCTCCCCTCGCCCCTCCAGAAAAGTGTTGTGGGCATAAGTTCTCTCCAACATGTGGAAGCGGAATTCATTACAATCCACTCTCAACAAGAGTAGGGAGTACACTTTGATATTCACGAGCGGGGTGAGCTTTACCTATTGACTAGGGACACAAGGACACTTGCCAATCAGAGAAGACAGGTGCCGATGGCAGAGGACATCCCCTTGCGGTATCCCCAGCCTGACTGCAAGGTGGTAAAACCATTCTGGAAACAAGTGCCACAATTTCTTACAAAGTTAAATGTGCACTTATTAGCAGATTCGTAATCCCACCCTTTGGTGCTTAGTCATCTTAGGAAAATAAAGACTAAATAGTCACATAGAGACAAAAAATAATCTGTGGTTCGAGCTCATTCTATTTAGAATAGTTACTGAGAATTGAAAACAGTCTGAACTGATGGAGCAACAAGGGGCTAGCGCGATGAAAATTGTTTTTGAGGATAGAAAGAAATTAGGAGTGAATGAGCATGAATGAATCACAAATATCTTCTCCCAAGTGACAGGAGCCAGACACCAAGGACTAAAGACAGTGCAGTCTCACACGCACGACATTCAGGAAGGGGCAAGACGACACACAGAAAGCAGGTAAGTAGACTCATAAATAAAGGAGACTGGCCAGGAAGGGGTGGTGTAAGGGCATAGTTGAGGGTGAAGCATCCCTTCTTGATGTAATGGGGTGTCTGGCTCTATGCATCAACGTGTGTAATGATACAGATGCATGAAACTGCCTGCAGAAACTCTTCGCTGCTGTGATAACTTAAGGATTCACTTAGAGAATAGAATCAGCCAAACATTACCTCCAAATCACAGAACCATAATCACGAAGATTAGAGGAGGATTTACTTCTTCGTTTAAGAAGGGAGCCGGTTCAGCAGGTAAAACGGCTTCTCACAAAACTAGCCATTTGAGATGACCCCCAGAACCAGAGAACTGACTTTCAAAGGAGTTTGTCCTCTGACCTCTACTGGTTTATTTCATATGTGGGCTACATGAGCTTCGCCACCAGTGACAATAAGTTAAACCATCGAGCTATGCCATCTATGTAAAATAGCTGCTTTTTTGCAAACACTATAAAAACATGCCATGGGAAACATTGTGAAAATGAACATTTTGGAGTGGATTTGTGTGTGTGTGTGTGTGTTGCATGTGAGTGGGGGTACTTGTGTGTACCTGTGTACCTATGAGTGGATTTGAGTACCAGAGAGTGGTTGAGTGTGTGTGCCCGTGGAGGACCAAGGGTGACACCAGGAATCATTCTGGATTGCTCTATCTCCTTATTGCTTTGCTCTGGGGCCTCCCAGGCTCCGCCTTCCAAGGCTGGAATTACCAGCTATCAACATGTTGACCATCTGGCATTTTCACATGGGATCTGGGGATCTGAACTTAAGTTCTTTTGCTTTCCAGGCAAAAACTTTGATCCCTGAGTCATCTCTCCCGCCCAAGATAACACATTTAGTCCTTAAACTTTCCAAATGTCATTTCTGCTGAATACACCTGCAATTCTGGCTACAGTTGGTTTCTAAAATGACCAACTGCTTTTTATACAGATGATGAAAGGAAATTAATTGGAAGTGTCAATCAAGTGTTTGCATGGTCTTAACTATCAAGGACTCCATCCAATTGATTTCAAACTCCTAGTGCATCTGAATCCTTACAATGTATCCTTATGTCAAAAATAAAATGTGCAAATTCTTCATGATTTTGAGTTTATGCGACCTGATAACTCACCCAATCTTTGTTCTGTTTTGGTTCGAAAGACAGGCTTTCCTTTTTTTTTTTTTTTTTTTTTTTTTTGAGACAGGCTTTCTGTCATGGTATATGTTGCAGTCAGCCTGTATGGTTGCTGATAAATAATATTAAATGGCATAAGGGAACAAGGGATTTATTTTCTCTTACGATTATTGGTTACAGTTCTCAGTCCAGCTTGATGGGAGAGCACACACCAACACCAGGGCCGAGGGAGCTAACTGGCCACACCATCACCACACAACAGCTGAGAGAAGGACAATCCTTACTTGCCAGACCAGCATGTCTGGCCACGTGAATAAACCGACTTCCTCAACCAGCTCTCAGTATTTTATTCACCTGTTCAGGGCCTAGTCCTACCCACCATGGACGGGGCCTTCCCCATCAGCTAGACAATCCCCTGCAGGTTTGCTCTGGGCTTAACTCAACTACTAGTTCTCTACAAATGTGCCCAGAGCACGAACCCTCAACCACCAAGTTGACACCTGTGCCCAACTATGACAGTATGAATGCAAGTGGTCGCCCACATGGTCACTGTTTGCACCCTTAGCTGATGTTAACATTTAGGAAGGTCCTGGCACCTTTTGGAGGTAAAGTCTTGCTGGAGCAAGGCAAGTCACGGGGGCGGCCCTGAGGTCGGGGAGCCCCGCCCTGTTCCGACGAGTCTTCAGCTCTTACCACCTGTAACTTGATTTCTCTGCCGCCGTGATGGTGCCTATAGTGACCTGAGCCCCCTCCAGCTTCTGCCATCCCCGTGCCCTCTCCGCCATCTACAACAGACCATACCTCTCCTTTGGAACTGCAAACCAAATAAAATCTGCTCTTTCTCCCTTGAGATGCTTGAGTCTCAGCATTGTCTCATGGCCACAGAAAGAATAGCTGTGAGACTCTCATTCTGTAACTCAAGCGATCTTAGAATCCAAACTCACGGTGATCCTCCTGCCTCAGACGCCTCTCAGCTGTATGAACGGCAGGGCTGAACCAACACGCCTAGCTTTTCTGCGTTTTTTAACCACATTCCTTATCTTTGCTTTAGGATTGTTTAGCTGCAACAGCCTTGTGCATGGAGAACAGAGATTCTTACTGAGCTACAGCTTCAAAGAGCAGCGTTCAGAACAGTCAGGAACGGGGGCCAGGCAGCCCCAGCTAGCAGAACCGCAAAGTTAAAAGATTTCCAAAGCCTGTGCAGTACGAACCTCTGATGGCATACTGACTGAATGCCAGGCCACGGCATAGTGATCTCATTCCGTACTGATGATTGTGAGAAGCAAGATTTATTACCCCATTTGCTATATGAGAAGCTAGACAGAGAATTTTGGTAGTGTTTCCAACTTCCTGCCATTTATAAGTGGTGGATCTAAGGTATGCCTGAGTCAGAACACTTGATTCTCCTTTTCCTCACCCACAACCTACTACCAGGGATAGGGAACTCGCTCCTCTGATACCACAAACCCTATGGACATTTCTGCCTGTATATCTTCTGGTGTCAAATTACTAAGTAGAAGATATTAAAGTAAGCTGCAAACGTGACGTCATCACCGTGGTCAGTAAGTGCATATTGATCCTGAGCTGCTAGGTCTACACCTACTTTTTCCTTATAAGACTAATTCTCATCTTCGTTGTTTTGCTTTTTTAAAGATAGGATCTCATTTTGTAGCCCAGGCTAGCCCAGACCCCACGTTCCTTTGGCCTCAGTTCCCGAGGGGTAGTTACTCTATCCTCAGTACTTGCTTAACTCTCACAAAGATCGATACCTTCCTTTCCTTTAAAGAAGGAAAAAGAAGTGTCAAGACTCTCAGTGTTGCATCATTTCTTGATTGAGGTCCCAGAATGTTCTATAACAATTCCAGATGATTTCAGCCTGCAAAAGTATTCACACAGATGATATCAACCAGTCTTCTCATTCTTCAAAGAACTTCCGGGCAATTCCTCTGAGCTGTCTCGCTCTCTTTGGACTTTCTGCCTGGATACAGGACCTGTGAAATCCACCACTAAGTAGGAGACTTGGCTGAACTGTTAAAGGGATAATTTAAGCTTATCCATTTTTTATGTATGATGTTATACATGATATAATTTAAGCCTACCCTGAAGCTATATGTAATCATCCTGAAGCATTTTACCTCAGTGATAATTGTTCCTTAGTTACAGCTTCTCTCAGTTTCTACCCAAAGGATCCCCCTACTACCACCTCCAATCCGGTTCCGTGGAGACACAAGTGTGGTGTTCTTGTCTGCCACTTGCTATGCAAATGGAGAAGCTCAGTGTCGCACATGTCGAGCTCAAGCGGTTTTAGAGACCAGTTGGAGCCGCGCTCTCCAGCTCCTTACCAAGGAGAAGGTCTGGCTGGTGAGTGCCCAGCCTTCCCCACCCCACTCTGCAAACACTCAGCTGGCCAGAGAGGCTCAGCATGTCCTCACACCCCCACCCCGAGAGATGATCTCCCCTCTATACAGCGTAACTGGCATCTCTGCCTTCCTTGCTAAGCTCAGCCAAACAGGGCCCTATAGGGTGAATTCCATGCTAAGGCCACGTGCTGACACCACGACCTCACATGTTATTTGGGAAACTACTGGTCCTCAACCGTGGTACATACTGACCTATTCTCAAAAGCATGTGCTGACCTTCCGTGTTGAATGAGCTCTTTTTTCAATCTCAGAAGAAAAACAAGCAGGAGGGCCAATGATTTAGAAATCTGGCTGGTACAGAAATGCCTGATGGAGAAAGACATTGCAGGGCCGCGATAGTCTCAAGTAATCTTGGTTGCATATAGCACAATCACACTAAGGGCAAACTGAAAAAGGAAACCCCTGGCCTGAGATGGTCTCTGCACAGCCTTAATGTCCTGTTACTCACCATCAGATTTTGCCCAATATTCAAACACATCTCCTAACGCTGTGCTCTCTGCTAGATGCCAACAGTGACCCTTCCTATATTTAATATTTGCACAAGGTTGCTTCATACATTTAAGACTATAGCAATATTCATAGGAGGTAGGAAGTCTTACATAGATACTGGAATGGTTTTTAGCAAGACTACTTATTTGACATCATGGAATAAACCACAGGAATGTGAAAAGAACTCAGGTTTTAGTTACAAAGATTTCATTTGAGTTCTTACCCATCTCCAAGAGTCTGTGCCCTCTTTCCTCACCACACAAATAAGATTCACTGGAGACACAACTAAGACTCTCTTTGAATTGCAAACAGCACGAGTGAATCTCTACCAGAAAGTTTTGACTGCAGGATGAAACAAAGTGGTTATGGATGAAGTTACCAGCACCCACGCTGTACGGACTGCAGAGCTCACACGTGCTGATCCAGTTTGTGTGGCCAGATGTAACACATCCCACAGTAAAAGCCTGATAGAACATGCCTATCGGGATACAGCATTCCTAAATTAACGTGCAATTTATTCCCGGCTTGCAAAGTCATGGAAAAAATTCCACTAACTAACCTTCTGGAACCACCCAAAGAGTGTAATTATAGCTGTGTCTGTATTGAACACTTCCACATCAAACACGCGCTCGGAAATCTGCTCGACCATGCCCTAGAAATGTTGAGAACAAGTGAAGAAACTTGACTGCCACAAAGGTACTCACGGTAGAAGTTCCTTTTCACGCGTGGGTTCATCCTTGGGTGATTTCATCAGGAGTCATGGTGCTTTGGATCCCCAGCGCTGCTCTTCCGCCGAGACGCTGTGTCCGTGATTTCCCAGGCAGAGTCCCTCGTACTAACAAGCCATCGTCCCATACTGCTTCCTTGTGGTGTGTGAACGTTGCCCTGTAGATTGATTTCCTGTCCAAAGAACGCTCCGAGGGCTGCTCCGCGCGACTGTTTTTCCAGTTTGGTTCAGGAAGAAAATCCTTGGTGAGAGCGAGGAGTCACGTCCCAATCGCTGCCCAGACCTCGAGGACGGCGCCGCTTCCTCGTGAATGAGCAGGTCAGGGTTGCCAGCGCCGTCTATTCCCACTGGCTTGTGGCTGGCATGGTGTTTACACACGACACATCCCTGTGCCCCGTGCGGTTTGAAGACCCTCCCAATTGCTGCCGTAACACAGTCCAACTACATTTTCAAGTCCAGGCTGAGCGTGCTTTGAAGTGCGTAATGCTTTCCATTCCTGAAAGGACAGGGAGATCAACTTTGTCAAAGTTTATGTTTCAGCTCGTGTGCTTGCGAAGCGCGGTGGCAAGCAGACTCCGTGCCTGCCGTGTCCTCGCCGGGACCTGTTCACATGAACAGCTGCGTCGTTGGCCACGCGCCGTGGAGGCTTTTATTACTCATTTTCCACCTTATCTAAATTGCCTTCATCCTAAGCATTTCCAAAACTGGTTTGTCTCCATGGGATCAGTTACAAAAGCAGTGCGAGCAAGAGAATTGGGGGAGACTTTGCCGGTAGCATTTTCTGAGAGAGAAAAGCAGCGCGAGGTAGATGCCCCTCCTGGGAGAAGCTTGATGGACATCTGCAGACCTTTAAAAACGACCACACAGTTTAAAGAAAGTAGCTGGAGATAAAGAATGGGAGGCAGAGAAGAGAGGAGAAGAGAGAGAGTTGCTCTGACTGACAGCAGGGACTCTTCGCGTCCCCCATATTGTTGGGAGAGTGGATTGTTCTGGTTTGTGTAACCCCCTGCCAGTCTGCTCAGCACACTGCAACGAACCCACATGCCATCCAATACCAGACTAAGACTCACGGAAACACATTTCTGCTCTAGTAAAGTCGTAACCAAACACAGCTGAGCGGGGGTGGGAGGGAAGATACTAGGTGGTGGAGTGACCCCCAGGTCACATGATCCCAATTGTGGAGTTGCTAGCCCAGATTTTAAACATCTGGTCTCAGTACGGTAACAGACGTGATAATATACATTAAATACCAGTGTTAAGTAACCTAACCTTTCCATCTGAATGAACAATGAATGCTTTCAAAATCACACAGGAGTCAGACGCTTGCTTTTGTGCCTATATTTGGGGAAAGGAAAAGTCTGTCTTGTGCACCAAGGTATGCACACACATGTGTAGCTTTGAAAGTCTCACGCATGCGCAGCATAGAAACTCTTACCTGGACTTTCTAGAAGTTAACAGTCCTGTCCTGCAGTCTCTTTTATGGACATCTTTTGCTCAAGTGCACTCCATTATAGGAGACCTGACTGAGAATCAAGGAGAACAGAAGATGAAACAGGAGGAATCATCGTGCTGACGGAAGGGGAGCTTGACCCCTGACCTTTTGCTTCTTTGGTGTGGTCCTGGTGAAGTCCCCAGCCACAGGCAATCTGCAAGAATAAACGGAATCAGGTTATCTTCACCTGCTAAAATTCCACGTGCAGGCGTTTCTGTATTTCCAGTTGAAATATCCCCATAACCTGAGCTGTCAAGTACTTCCATGAGACAGACAGAAATTAAGATCACTTTAAATGACCATTTAAAAAGCAGAGCAGGTGACAGGCAAGCAGCTGACCATCTGCTGACCTTTTATATTTGCACACGAGAAGGCCGGAATAGTGTGTTGAATGACAGCAAAGGTATGTGGAAACTTCTGGAACCGAAGACACTCCGGGGACAGCCCGTGATTCATGAATGTGGTTGAGAGGTAAGAATGAGTGTGTGATTGATGGAGGGCACATGTGGTACAGGAAGGGAGATTTCCTCCAAGGGGTGTTCCTGCAAGCCATCCCCATTTGTCAGGCTTCTACCCCGCCTGCCGCCCTGTGCTAGGAACGCAGTTTTGATGGAAAACACAACGATGTAAATGCAACAAAAGATCAAAGCGCCTTTAGCTGTGTTTGGCAAGCCGGAGGTCCACGTCTGAGCTGAGACGGAGCAAGAAACGGGAATTTGCCGATCTAACAGTAGGCGTTAGACCATGGCAGACAATGGGACACCAGAGAAGGTGGGACAGCAGAGTTTTTGCCAGAGTGGGGAACGTGCACTGATTGGATTGTAAAATTCCAGGGGGTCATCTGGACCAGAGTTGCACCCTCACACCCCCCTTACTCAGCCCTGTGAGACACGTAACAGAGAAAACCCAGTCTTGCAAACCTTCACATCCCCTCCCCCATCACTAGCACCTAATGAATCAACGTGGAACAACTCTGTCCCCTCTGCTCTCCAGCAAGGGGGTGACGGACAGACAGTACCCAACCCCAGTGAGATTCTGTTCTTCCTCCCAGCCAGAAGTCTTGCTCAAAATATCTTTGGACATGGAGAATGTTCAAAATTTTTTCACCCTCTTGATTCCTACTGAAGTGCAAAGCCGCATGAGTCAGGTGAATGATATTCGGGGAGCTGATCCAAACTAAGAACCTCAAGTGTTCTTCCGTGCTCTGAGCCAAACCCAGGCCTTTTTCAGAGGCGTGAAAACACGCGGCCACATGGGCTCTGTTTTCCTTTCCCGGCTGCTCTCTTTCCCGGGGCTGGCCAGCGCCACACGGAAGTCTTGCGACATGAGCCATTTCCACGGAATTTTAAACTCTGCCAGAAACAAGAGGATTGGAAATTTCGTGAGACTGGTCATTCTGCAGAGATTTCCATCGCGGATTCCTGACGCGTGTGGCTCAGACAAGTATCTGACATGCCCTGCCAAAGCATTCCGAGGTCAGCTGACACACTCCTTCCACTCACAGCTCCACGTGGAGACCTCAGAAGAACACTGAAAGTGACGGCTTGTGGAAATACGTCCTGCGTGCCGGTCCAATCCCCTTACCTATGTGGAGGTGGTCGTACGGTCCCACTTCCAACGCAAACATTGGGTCTGAATGGCCCATCAATTTTTAGATGACATGAATTTACTTTTCCCCTCAAATCAAAACAATTTTCCCCAAAGCAACCCTTCAATTAGTTTCTTTATTTTCTTTCTCTTTTTTTTTTTTTTTTTTCTTTTGCTTCTTGGCAACTTCAAAATATGCTAAAAAAAAAAAGAACAAAATTGAAGGTGGTGGTGGAGAGTTGGCCTGGCATCTCAGGGGCAACCCTAGGACGGAGTCTGCCTGATGGTGCTTCATAAGTGACAGAGGAATTAACAACACACATGTATTTGGAAACCTCAATTTGACCGACTTTGAAGGTCCCTCCGGCTCAAATAAGACACAGTGTGAATCTCAGGGTTAATGTGGGAAGTGTTCACAATTGAAGGAAGGAGGTAGGTAAACTTGGATCCATCTGCTCCATCAGACTACTATGGGTGCCTGGGAAACAAACCTGCCAGGTTGAAATTGCCTAGGAGTAATGGGTCCCTAAGACGTGAAGCATTCTATGATAGCAAGGCAGAAGAAAGAAGCCAAGGCCCAAACTGGAACAGGGAGAAAATCTCCAAGTCTGCACAGGACAGGGACTAAACGCAGTGCCCATGTTTGCGACTGTGTCGGACATGGGGCCAGAGACAGGATTCAGGAACACATGATAAGCCAAATAGAGCGACAAGCGGGGCAGAATCTCAAGCCAGCAAATTCCAAGGCACGTTACAAAATGAAGGGTTGAGCTGGGGAGACAGCCAGTAGCCAAGCGCCCGTGGCCAGCCTGCAGACCTGAGTTTGGATCCCCAGAACCCACCCAAAGGGGTTGCACATCTGGAACTCCTGGGAAGCTACAGGACATGGGAAGCGGAAAGGAGAGACTGTCTAAAGCTAGTGGGTCAGAGGCATGGCTGTCTCGGTGAGAGATCTGACGTCCAACAAGGTACAAAGGTGAGGAACACACAGCCACGGAGCACAGACCCCAGCCATGAAGCACAGACCACAGCCATAGAGCACAGACCCCAGCCATGAAGCACAGACCCCCAGCCATAGAACACAGACCCCCAGTCATGAAGCACAGACCCCCAGTCATGGACACCACACACACATATACACACACAGACACATGCACACACACATGCACACGTGTATACACTAGATAACACTTGCACAAACAATGTGCTTGCACCCACACAAACATGAGCATATATACACAGACACATGCACGCACAGATATCACACACATGCACACAACATGCACACACGCATGCACATGCACACACATACAAACATCATACATGAACACTTACACATATGCACACTTACACTCATGCACATATACACAGAGACATCACACACATGTATATACACACATAGACATCATATGAAAAGATATACATACACATGGACATCACACACATAGATACACATACAGAGGGACATCATATACACACATATACACACATATACATCACACACACATGGATATCACACAGTCACACACATGCACACACTCAAGGACACAAGCCCACACTCACACACATTCACATACAAACACACAGACATCATACACACATGGACATCATACATACAATATCTCTCTCACACACAAGACATCACATACACAATCACACACACATACATGCACACTTACACACATGAACACTTACACACATGCACATACACACAGATATCACACACATGCACACTTACGTGCATGCACATACACACAAAGACATCACATACATGCAACATACACACAAACATACACACACAGACATGCTACACAAACATATACATACACATGGACATCACACATACATATACACATACATATACACAAAGGGACATTATATACACACATATACATACACATACACACATGGACATCACACACACATATACACAAACACACTGACATCACACATGGACATCACATACACAATCACATAAACACACACACACACATACACAGATATCTCACAATCAACACATACATGCACGCACATCACGGAGAGAGAGGGGAAAGGCAGGCGATGCATCTCTGCAGTCATGTCGTGGAAGCAGGAGCAGGTGAGCATCGCAAGGTCAAGTTCAAGTGCAGAGCTGTTGCCAGCAGCTGAGATGGTCTCCGTGGGCCACACGCAGAAACCATCCAGGCAGGCAGGAGGCTGGGAGGAAGCCTTCAATGGAAGAGTGACACGAGACAGGGCAATATGGAGTGAAATCATCTAAATTCATTATGCGTTCACATATGAAACTGTCAAAGAAAAAAATTGCTGTTATTTACTAAATCAATACCATTTACTAAATTTAAATAATATGCTACGTCGAGTAGAAAAATAGACAATTGCTTCTCTTCCTTGTTTTTTTACGTATTTTAGGAACACTTATAAGTCACCTTTAGGAACGAGACTAGTTGTGCATGGCTATTTCCCGCTTGTGGCTGAAGGTCGCTTGGAAACCATCCACGGTCTGTGTGGCGTCTTCCCCCTGTAGACGGGAAGAAGTAGCATGTCCCGCACAAACTTGAGACAAATCACATGATGACCAAGCTCATATCCAGCTCAGCCACAGCTTCCCCCACACCGCAGTGACTCGGCTGTTGCTGTGAGACAACATTCTGACCAAAGCAAAGAGAGGAAGGGTTTATTACTTTGGCTTTGGGTCCCCAAGGGGATTGAGTCGATTATGGCGGGACATACAAGGCAGACGGCATGACGGCTGAACTGGGGTCCCGCTCAGATCACAGCTGCTGTCAGGAGCGCCAGACGGGCAGGAGAAGCGCAGCTGGGCTGATAGTCTCAAGACGGCCCCAGGGACACAGACCTCCAACCAGGTTCCGGCTCCTAAATGTCCCTGAACCTTCCCAGATGGCACGACCAGCTGGGCACTAAGTAGTATTCAAAGAGATAAGCAAGTGCATGGGAGGCACAATCTCGTTCAGACTGCCACACAGCCCTTACAGGCAGAGGCCAGAGGAACGCTGCTCCTTGTTCAAGAGAGGATTTCCTCTTGGGCCAGATGGCCCTGGGCTCGCGGCCAGCCTCCCTCGGCTTCTAGGTGCTGAGGTTATAGCAACGCATCTGTGACTGCGGACTAAGGGTATCTTTTCTGAGTTCTTGGTCGTAGACTCTGCAGCAAGGGCTGCAAAGGCTATGGGGTGGCACTTCTGTTTCTGGGGCACAGGGACTGCACCGTGGGCCCCTAGCCAACAAGAAGCACTCGGGGGTCCTCAGGGCCTGTCCTTCCGGAGTCGGGCTCCTGGTCCTCAGGGGTGCCTGTCTCCTGGATCCCAAAGAAGCCAGAGAACAGCATGAAGCCTGAGTTCAGGGAAGAGTATCAGTGGGACTCTGTGGTCACCCAGAGAGGGCAGCAGTGTGTCCCTGTGGTCACCCAGAGCGGGCAGCAGTGTGTCCCTGTGGTCACCCAGAACTGGCCCAAAGTGGACATTCCACAAAGGGTGTAAAAAGTAAGAGACTCATTTTGCTCCATGCAATGTGTGTGACATTGTGCAAATTTGTCACTTTACTTTGAACATTGGTCCACCTGTCCAGTGGGGATTATGAGAATTCTTACTTGAAATAATTCAGGGGTGAAATGCAATAGCGTGACGCTCATTCCAAAGCACGAATGGAGAGCTGAGAAGCGAGAGCTCATATTCCATCTTCTCAGTGGGCACGGATCTTCCCATTTGCCATCTTTGGGTTTCCCATCACCCCCAAAGTAGATCCACAGAGGACTTGGTGCAGATACTCAGTTTAGGGAGTAATTCCAAGACAAGAGAAGAGAGAATGGAAGGGATTGGCCCCACAGGTGGTTGGCCCCCTTATCTCTAGGTATAGACACATGCTTGGGGGCGCAGGCTTCTGTCAGCTGTACAACTGCATGTGTATTAGGATAAGACGCTGTTGCCACTCGCTGAGGCCACGTGAAGGGAGAATAAGCGCATTGGGATGACATCTGCAGAGACAGCAGGAGTCTTCCAGAAAACACTGTCACTTAGCAATGCAGGACTTTCTCCCCCTCACATGCTAACTGAAGACATAGCAAAGACACTTGGTCTCAGCATCCCTTGTCCTGACACAGCTCAGATCCCTTTGCATCTCGCATTGAAAAGCGGCATGCTAGCCTCAAACTCCTCTTTTGAGATCGCCGCTTTAAAACTTGATTCCCACTGGAGCATTTGGGGATATACAATGGGGATCAAGAGGTGGGTTTCTGCTGCCCAAGGATGCAGAGAACACACGGCTGTCGTGATAAGCGCACGTGGGTGCTGCGCTGTCAGAGGGACCAGAGTGCCGGTCTCCAGAGGGACTCACAGGAACCCAGAAACTTGTGAGTAGAAGGAGAATATTACAGTCCAAACTGTGAGATGCCCCCACGAGCTGATGTACTGGACCTTTGATCCTCTGCTGGTAGCTCTGTTTTAGAAGGTTCTGGACACTTTAACGGGTGGGTCTTTACTGGAAGAAGGAATCCACTGAAACAGGACTCTGGAGACATCTTTTCTGTGACCCCTTCTGTCTTTCTTGGCTTCCTGTCTGCCGAGAAACTGAGAACCAACTCCACCACGTGTTCCCAGCGCCATGCGACACTTCCTGTGTGTGGCGAGGAGGGAACCCTCTTTCACACGAGCCACAATAAGTCTCCTCTTTAAGACAGTTGTGTCAGGTCTTTGCTGACAGCAACACAAAAGTCCGACTACTACAGGAGGTAAAGAAAATTGGACCGCCCTGAAACATCTCAGGAAAATCCTATTGCGTGCATTTTCATATGGAGATGAAGATAGAAATAATTGGGGTTTTTCTTCTTCTTTTTCTGTTTTCTTACTGTTTCTGTTCTGCCATGTCTAGCTGTCAGAGAGAACTGATAAGGAGCTCAGAGAGCGTAAACTCAGTTCCCACATCCAGTGAGTATGATTCTACCAGGAAGAACCAAGAGGAAAAGGAAAGATAAGTCTACCTGACTAGAATTCAAACTATCTCCATCATTGTGTTTTGCAATGGGTTTTAAAACAGAGACTTCCATTCAGAAAGGCTCCTCACCCTTGCTCCCCCGAGCAGCTTTGAAAGATGTCCATGTTCACAAAATGCATAGAACTTCAGTGATCCCACACAGTCAAGGAGCCGCCCCCTCCCAGGAGAGGTTCAGAGACTGTGCTCCATTACACGCGGTCTAGTGATTCCCTGAGGGCTTGCTTACAAGTCACACTTCTTTGGATGTTGAGTCTTGTAGCGATAATGAATGGAGGCTCTAGTATAATTTCCAATCAGTGTGGCCAAGGTCAGGCAATTTGCTGTGAGGAGAAATGCAGGTATTCTCTACCTGTGACCTCGAAGCAAAGGAACCCACCGCTCACACTCAAAGCTGCCTGTGCTGTTTGTACCCTGATAAAGGTTGCCGTGAACAAGTTCTTATTGCAAAAGAGGGTCTCGGGTTTATGATGATAAAAAAAAAATCAGAGCAGGGCTGATAAGAGCCTGTAACACTCCCTGCCTGCAAATCCGGAGACCTGAGTTCAATTCCCACACGGTGCAAGGAATGATCTGATGTCTCCCTATGCACTGCATTACGCGTATTCTCTGTGTCCGTGTCTCTCTCTTCCTCTCTGTCTCTCTCTTTCTCTCTCTCCCTCAAATAATTTTTTTTAAGAAACCAGGGCAAACTCTCTCTGTGCGCACTTTTACCTTCCCCTTCTCCTAGACTGAACTCTGGTTCTTGAGGACGGTGGTACCATTTGGAAGACCCTATGACAGGCCGGTCTTGTAATTTCTTCCGTATGTTTAACGTGCTTCCTAAGAAAATGATTCCCCCACTAACTTCCGCAGCCCACACTGGGATCCTGGCATCTGTTCCCCCCCCCTTCATGCTTTCATGATTTATTCTGGTGTCTTGTGAACTTGCTCTACAACAGGCAAAGGAATTCGCTTAAATCTTTTTCCTGGATCATCTATCCGCACGCCTCTCGGCCATCAGGATTTCTGCCACCAAGGCACTGGCCAGCCCAGCTGTCCCTGGCTGCAGCAGGAATTCGCACAGGGTGTTTGTCCTTCCACACCCCGGTTTCTATATTGGATAGTGGAGCCAATAATGATGCACAGACATGGGAAAGCTTAAGTAAATGATCCTTTATATAAAGCACTCCCCAGAGCAAGATGCGACTTCTCAGTTCCCCACCCCTCCTTTGCTGGCCTTCATTCATTTAGTCAATCAGATGTCCAACAATGGTCTTAGGTGTGTCTAGAAAATATAAGGGGTTCCCAGCAGAGTCACGATGTAAGCTGAGCTGAAAGGGAATCACTGGCGGAGATTTTGTCTTCACTTAAATGCGTGTATGCTATTTCTGAGATATTTACATTCAGTTTGACTTCTCAAGTATTTTGTCAAAATACTAGGTATCTTGCTAGTCCTTTGGGCTTCCTTCCCCTCCCCCCACTATTCACTCCTAGCTCAACTTTGTGCCCAGAGTAAGCAAGTACTTTTCGTCCTGTGTCTTGCTCTGCACCTGAAGAAATTGGAGGCAAAATAGACCCAGCCATAGCCTTCATACTGTTAGCTCCCAGCCACTAGAAGAGACTCCCCACTAACAAAGTTGCTAGGAAATACATAAATTCCTCTCCATTGAAGAGTTTTACAAGAACCTTATGTTTTCTCTGAAGCCTGGAGATGAGTGCAAATATTTTTTTGACAATACAAACTCAAGATTTTTGTTTCCGTTTGAAAAGAGTGTGTGTGAAGAGCTTGCCACGAAGCAAGCTTTGCTGGAGATTCTTGGGGGAGGGAATTGAAAGGAACAAACACTTGATGTGTATCCACAGACCCCAGACCGATGCATGACAACGTGGACCTCAAGGTGGCTGTGGAGGAGGTTAAATTCTGGATTTGTTGCCGTGGGCTTGTCTGGGGTGTGAGAGAGAAGCAGAAGCTGTGGTCTCCTCAGGTTTGGGACTGTTGCAATGAACGAAGGGGCTGAATCGACGGAACAGGAAGGCTACGGAAGAGCTGACCTGGAGGGGACACTAAGAGCTCAGTTTTGGACGTTTATTCATCACCACATGCATATCAGTGAGAAAGCACCTGCAGCCACGGATTGAACGGGAATTCAGGGTGCTGTTTGTTTAGGAGTTGGAAATTGAGCGGTCATCGGCAGGCACGTGGCTATAAAGTCAGCGTTCTGGGTCAGATCATGTAGGAGTGGGCATATCTGGGATTCTAATGTATGAGAAGGTGCTGGCAAAGGAGATGGAGAAGTCAAGAAAGAAATCTTGACGGAGACCGTGAGAAAGGCTCAGACGCCATTGGTCCACTGAGCTGAGACAGGGAAGAACATGCCCCATCAGAGGTCATAAAGCAAAGGGACCCCGAGACGTGCACCTCAGTACACAGTGGAAGCCAGACTGGGTGTGTAAAGGAAAGCAGGGAATTCTAGAGAATTATGTCTGTTGTGCTATAAAAGGAGGTGACAAACGGGACCTCGACTAGACCGGGAAGGGAGCTTAACAGGGGGTTTTCAAAAACTTTTATTCGCCGTTTTAAGATGAGAACATATCTCGTTGTTTGTACAAGAGGCAGAAGACAGTGAAGAGGAGCATGTAAGAAGGCATGATGGGGAGGGAGTGATGGTGGCGGCACCGGTCATGATGATGATGGTGATGGTGTGTTTATATGTGTGCGCATGCGTGTGTGCCTGTGTGTTTATATGTGCCTGTGTGTGTGTATGTGTGTGTGTGTTTGCATGTGTGCATCCTGAGGAGGGAGGAAACGCCCAAGAGGAGCAGTAAAGAACCAGAAAAACACAGCCCGAGGCAGTTCTCTGAGAACACAAGTGAGAGGTGCAGTTTCTCTTCTAGCACAGGAAGGCCGAGTCTGAGAATCTGCATTTCTTGCAAGCGCCCCAGGTGGGGCTGAAGGTCCCCTTCCCGGAGGCCCAACTCTCCAAGCACATCATTCTCCAGGGGAAGGTGCAGAAAACATGTTTTAAGCTGGTGACTTTTAAATCTCGGTATCCATTCAACCTGCTGCATGAAACATTAATGTCAGCTCTCACCAATTTTGAAAACTATGCTTATACATTCATCACTAAACACGACTTTATTTTTCCACGTTTATTCATACTATCTATAAGGATGTTCATGTCAAAGAGTAGAAGTATAATTACATTTTCTACTAAGAGAAGCCATGTATGCCTTCTTAATTATATTCTTAGTATTTTCAATCCCTTACTTTTCTTCCCCATTCCTTTTAATCTATTCTACTCCTCTCAAGCACAATTTACCTGAAGTTTATTTATTTGTTCATTAATGAGCAGCGGATATTTAAGGAGTCTATACTAGGCATCAAGCAGCATTCTAGAACAAACAGGAGCTTCTATCTTTTGGGAAGCCAGATTCCCATTTGAAAAGAAGGGGCAGTAACAAGCGATTCAGGTAGAGCAATCTTTTGAAGATAAATAAAGCAGCTAAGAGAGAGAAAAGGACAAGCACTAAGGAAGGATCCACCCACCCCCGGGGAGAAAGGAAGGCCAGTCAGACTAGAAACATAGTCCAGATGCCCAAGGGAAGCAAAGCAAAGTGTACGTTGGACAAGCATGGGGGTAGGGGGGGTGGGCGGGCGGGCGGGGGGGGGGAGGGTTATGAAGCAAGAGGCAGAAGCAGGGTGACCCAAGGTGGCTGAGGGGCAGGAGGCGGAGCCTCTTTAAGAGCGCCTTAGCTTTTCATGCAGCTGCGGCAGATGCCAGAAAGACTAACTCCTAAGAGAGGAAAGAGGTTTTGGCTCACACTTTCAAAGGGTTCGTGCGGGAGAGAAGCGAGGCAAGAGTGTGGTGGGGTTCGCGGGGAGGAAGTGTGCGGCAGGAGCTTCTCTGATCCGCAGATCAGGAAGGAGAGAGCATGGTAGCTGAGCCAGGCCGCAACCCCCAGCCCTGGAGCAGCCCCCAGCCCATCCCAGCCAGCCCCGCCCGCCATCCGAAAGTTCAGTAGCTTCTTAAAACAGCACCAGTCTGGGGACAGAAGTGTCCTGTGACACTAAGAGGCCAGACACTCTGGAGGTGGCTTCCAATCTCATTAGCATAAACTTAGACCCTATTTTCATGAGTCTCAGTTGCTTTTGCTGATTCTTCTTCCAGTGTCTTGGGGGGGTTTGTTGTTCTCTGTTTATTATTTTATCCATTTGCTCTTTCTGGACAATATTCCCAAAATGTAAACACTTGCATGGGTATTAACCATGTGTCTGGAAAGGACACGTGATTGTCTATTTATTAGAGCTGACCTTTTTTTGAAATGTAATCAAATTTTAACTTGCAAATAATTCTTTAGAACCTTGAGCCCCATAGTTCCTGATGGGGGGGGGGGGGCTGTAGTTTCTGTTTGTTTATGGCTTTTTCCATCCTTACCCTTGTTGATTCCTCTAGTTGCCTCTCTCCATCTCTCTCTCTCTCTCTCTCTCTCTCTCTCTCTCTCTCTCTCTCCATGACTCCCTTCTTTCCTCTCCCTTTTTTCTCTCTGGATGATTTTCATTCTTTTCATGAAGATGAAGTCAATAAGAGATACTGAGGGGGTCGCCCGTACTGAAAGACGTGATCTTTAGAAAAATTTGGGCAAGTTATTGTCCAGTAATTTATTAACTGAAGTATCCATTTCTCTATGGAGACATTATATTTGGTAAACTTGAGAGAAACCATGAGTCTAAACATGTTTATTGTGGTCTTCTAATCCTGCCACAAACTTTGTTCACCCTGGCAACAAAACTGGCATCTTCTTTAGAGCATTTACATAATGCTAAAAGACAGCAAACAATTGGCTCTCACCTTGAAAGGAATGAGGAAAAAGGCATAAAATATGGACTAAATCCGTGGTTGCCAAGAATACACTTTAACAAATTCTAATTATACCCCACATCTTGGCCCATTTCTCCTTGAGAGAAGCTAGGAAAATTCCATCTCTATTTCCACAGCTCCCAGCATTCCATGTGTTTGCAACAAAATCTGTCATATCCACACATCATTCAAAACCCTCTTCCCAAAACCCTTGCAGAGATTTTTAAAGGGTACAAAAAGAAACATCAAACATGCATGCATGCATATGAGTGGATATGCACGGATAAATGTCCACACACATGCCCGTGCTCACACGTGTGCACAGACACAGACATGCCCTGACACCATATTTCTCATTCTGTCACTACATCAAAGTTTCATCTCTTTCCCCACTTCCTACACTGTCTTCCCAACAAAAGTATCTTTGTATTTGTGCGTGTGCATGTGCGTGTGCGTGTGCGTGTGCGTGTGCGCCTGCACTCACTTTTATATGCATTGGGGGCATGCACAGCGCACGTGTGGAAGTCAGAGAACAACCTGGGCGTGGACGCTCAGGCACCTTCCACTTGCAGACAGGGTCTCTAATGAGCCTAAGGTTTTGCCAAACCAGCAAAGCCAACTGGCCCAGAGGCTCTAGGGGTCCTCCTGTCCTACGTCTCACCCCCCAGCACTCGTGTGCACCAACACACCCAGCATGTGTCTGATCCTTCAGTGGCGGGGGGATTCTCAGAGAGGCCTCTAGCTGTAACTTCCTGAGTGCTGACCATGACTCTTGATTGCAGATTCACTGGAACTTTTTTTACATGTAATCAGATTTTAACTTCCAAGCATTCTTGCAAGACACATGTGGGGGCCTGAGACCAGCACTGATCCGAGCTTCCCGGGAAAAAGGCTCAGTGTCAAACTATCCCCAAGAACACGAGTGGAGCAGTGAATCCAGGCTGGGTCAGAGGGAGCAAGGATATCCTGATCCAAGCTGAGTTAATTCGTAGCAGACACTAGTATTTACACCCCAAACCAGGGAACAGCACAGCTAAAATATTTCTCCAGATATTGGTTAAGCACACACTGTGAGAACAGGATATACATCGTGACACTATAAGAAAAACAGAAGTGGCACATAGTGAATTTATGGAGCGGACATATTGTCTCCAAGTATCGTTATTATAAACTGTGGACCGGGTCTGCAATCTCCTCAGAGGTCCAGTTATCCTTTTCCTCTCCAGGTTAGCTGTCTCAGTGATCTCAAGACAATCAAGAAGCAACACGCGGAAAGACACCTGGGCCACCAGCCAGCCTGAGTCACGCGTGTGGGAAAGTAAACAGGACGCGTTCCTCTCTCACGGACAGGGAGAGGTCGCCACCTGCGACTGCCTATTCCAGGCAGCCCACAGCTTCCATCTCTAAGGAGCGGCCCCTAGGCTTTGGTGTCCCCTACATGGACTGAGTCCTCCCCCAGCCCCACCCCTACCCCAACATTTGGGGGGAGGTGAATATTTGTAACTTATCAGTAACCTCAATGAAGTTTTTTTATCAGGCAAATGAACAGTCAGAGATGTAGCAGTTGTTCAACTGGGACACAATCTACCTTCCACAAGAATTCTCAGAGAAAGCCACCCTTACCTTCAAGGGCGGGCTGCAGCCTTTGTCACCAACCTGCCAAGTGCTGCTGCCACCACGGGCAGGACCATGCCACAGGGGGCTTGCTTGGTCACAACTCCACTGTGTTCCGTCAGCTGAAGCCCTAATTAGCCAGAGTAAGACGTTTCTCTTCTCCTCTCTGCAAATGTGCAGGAGGGTTGAAAGCAAGCTGCTGGGGTCTACCCATTGGATTGTGTTTAGGGACCAGAAGCACCAGCTTGAAGGGGAAGGGAGCGGATTCACCCCCTAAGCCCATGCCAGTGAGGTCTTCACATAACCCTCCTGCCCAGCACTGAAGCCCATGGTGTAGGTGGGTCTTGGATTGCCCACGGTGGGCTCCACAAGAGAGAACCACATGTCTTGGCAGGGCCGGCCTCCATAGAGTGTGAGTTCTTTGCAACTGTGGTCTCCACTTGACCAGTGAGGAAATTAGTATTTTGGGGCGGTAAACAAGGGCTTTGCACACTGGAAAGCACTTTCTGTGTTGAAGGAAGGCTGCTTGTCACTCTGTGGAGGGTCTAAGACTCAGGTGGGACAAGGGTGGACGTGCTGAATGATGAAAGTTCTCAGAGACTAAAAATCACCATTGGGGTCTTTGACCCCAACATGTCTAAGTCCGGTGAGAGATCCTGCTAAAAATGAACTTCTAGCCACATGGCCGGAGGTTCTAATTCCAGGAGCTGAGCAGAACTGAGAGTCCGTGCATCTGACGAGTCCTCTGTGAGGCTGATGCGGGTGGTCCGGGGCACACCTGCAGTCACTGTGCCGGAAGGTGAGGCGCGGCAAGAGCCGCCACAGTCTAGGGATGGATGATGGACATACTCGCTCTCATCATCTCTGTGCTATGAGGAAACTCAGACCAGTGTGGGAAAGAAGAGAGGAGAAGGAAGGAAGAAAGAGGGGAGAGGGGGTGAGGGGGGAGAGAACGGAGAGAGGGAGGGGGAGGGGGAGAGAGAGAGAGAGAGAGGTTCAGCTACAGGACACATCCACTTCATTGAGAGGATGGCGGGCATGTCAGCCTGCTAGGACCACTAGGGCAAACACAGATTCCATGGCCTGAACAGCAGACACGGGCTGGCACAGTGTTCTGGAAGCTGGGAATCTGGTGCCAACAGGGCAGAGCAGGGTGGATCCCTCCTGAGCCCTGGCTTCTTGGGGTGCAGGCTGCTACCCTCTCATGCTTGGCTCTGTGTCCTCATCTACCCTTCTCACCAGGATGCCTGACTCACCCTATGACTTCATTTTAACTTAACTGCCTCCTCAAAGACCCTCTCAGTGTGTTAGTAGGAGCCTAGAATTCCAATGTTCAGAAGGCAAAGCTGGAAGATCATGACTTCAAGGCCAGTTTGTGTTATATAGTGAATTGTAAGAATTGTAAGCTAGCCTGGGGATTCACAGCAAGAGCCTGTCTCAGAGAGAGAGAGCGAGAGAGAGACAGAGACAGAGACAGAGAGACAGAGACAGACAGAGAGAAAGGGAGAAAGGGAGGGGAGGGAAGAAGAAGGAGAGAGAGAGGGAAGGAAAAGGGAGGGAAGAAGAGAAAGAAATGAGGGAGGGAAGAAGAAAGAGAAGGAGGGAAAGATATGGAAAGAAGGAAGGAAGGAAGGAAGGAAGGAAGGAAGGAAGGAAGGAAGGAAGGGAAAAAGACTGTATCTCCCAATTCAGGCGCATCCTGTATTGGACTCCCAGGACTCCAGCACGCGGTCAGGGTCACCACGCAGGTCCTCCACGGAGACTGCTGGAGGCCGAGTAGTAGCAGGAGCTATGCTTTCTGGCTCACTCGGGAGTTGGGACAGGCACAAAGCTAAAGGTGAATACATAACGTTCCTTTAGTTGCTAATTTTTTCTTTGAATTTTATATGCATCATTACAGAACATATAAAATTAAATTTTAGCTTAGCCTCATTGTAAAAGATTAGACCCCACATGGGCACACTGGCCGGGTGGTGGGTTTCTGCGTGGGAGTTTATTTCAGCGGCTGTCGCTCTGGAAATTGGCCCTGTGGCTGCCACACAGGGCGGGAGCACCCAGCTCTCCAGCAGGGCTCCTCGGCCTGGCGTGAGTGACAGCTCTCCAGCAGGGCTCCTCGGCCCGGCGTGAGTGACAGCTCTCCAGCAGGGCTCCTCGGCCTGGCGTGAGTGACAGCTCTCCAGCAGGGCTCCTCGGCCCGGCGTGAGTGACAGCTCTCCAGCAGGGTTTCTCGGCCTGGCGTGAGTGACAGCTCTCCAGCAGGGCTCCTCGGCCTCGCGTGAGTGACAGCTCTCCAGCAGGGCTTCTCGGCCTCGCTTGAGTGACAGCTCTCACCAGCTAAGTCCTCTGGGATCGGGTTGGGCTGTGCATTGAAGAATAATGAGCCCCTTCCTGACCTCTCCATACTAGGTGACAGCAGCACCCACCCCGAATTGTGACCCCCCCCCAAAAAAAAACCCTTATAGACACCGTCAAACGCCTCCATGGGCAAAGAGAGAGACTTCTCCCTACTGAGAACTGTGGGTCCGAAGCTTCCGTCCCTCGGAGGCGCATGACGCTCGGTCACACAGCTCTGACACAGCGAGATGAGTGTCCTGCCCCCCCATTGGTAAAACCCCGGGAGCTCAGCGGTGCTCGTGTGCTGCATCCCTGGACAGCACCTGGCGGTTGCTCAAGGCCCTTCGTGCCTTGGGCACTGGGATGCAGGAATCACGACGTCCCTCTAAAGTGTCAGATGTCCACCTTCCCGACAAACTAGGATAAGGAACCATCCCGGCTTCTGCACCCAGAGAACGGCGACATGCAGGTGAGGCCCGGCCTCCACGGGGCTCCCCTGAGCCTCCCTCTGGGCCTCCTGAGCCCACCCGCCTGCTGCAGTCCCACTGTCAGCTGCCAACCAGAGCTCAGACCTGACGAGGCAAGACAGCCACGCCCAGCCTCTGTGACTAACAGGTACAGCGCGGCCTGTTAGCCTGTCAATTATCATCGCCACGTGCAGACTGATGCTTCACTTTCCTGTTATGCACGGGGACCGCTCTGTGTTAGACGGACCCCCTTTGGGGGTCAATCCCACAGCTTCTGGTCACTGTGCCTGAAGGTCTCTGTCCCTTGGGTGGTGAGGCACCTCAGGGCGTCCGAGAAGCAAGTGGACAAACAGCTGAGGACGACGGGAGGAAGCGGGTCAGAGACACGGGGGTAGGGGCAGGCAAAGGGTTCCCACTGTGCTTTCATGGACAACCTTTGCACAATGCCTAATTCACACCCCACCCTGGGCTGGCCAAGGAGACTTGCCGATGTGTGCGCTACGCTCCATGCCCTTAAAGTTCTTTCTTTGTATGTGCACATCCGTGTCTGTGTGTGCATCGCAGGTGTGTGAGCATAGGCACGCGGGCCAGGGGTCAGTGTGGAGCGCCTTCCTCTAGCGCTCCCACCTCATTCTTAGAAACAGGGTCTCTTGGTAGCCTGGAGCTTGCTGATTTGGCTGCGCTGACTGGCCAGAGAGTCCTGGATCCTTGTCTCCACTTCGCCCACACGGGCACTGTCAGAGCCGGCTGCTGCACCAGCTTTCTTACGTGGGTGCTGGGTTCCAAACTGAGGTCCACAAGCTTGCACGACAAGCACTGTGCCCCTGAGCTGGCTCCCCAGCACACAGCTGTCCGTGGCGGCCAGCACCGCGGCTGTCCATGGCGGGCCAGCTGTCCGTTGCCCCCTAGCACGCAGCTGTCCATTACAGGCCACGCAACCCATTAGCTCCAATACGATGGTGCTGGATAGGAGCAAAGAGGCTGGAGGCCGTGCTGGGAGCAGAAAGGATGGAGACTGAAGGTCAGTCACATCTCACTTCATCGGATCAGTACCCAAGCAACACAAGATGACCGGAAACCATGAAGGGACAGGACGCCGTGGAAGGACAGGATGCTGTGGGGAGTCAGGACGCCGTGGAGGGTCAGGATGCCGTGGAGGGACAGGACGCCATGGAGGGACAGGACGCCGTGGAGAGACAGGATGCCATGGGGGGACAGGATGCCATGAGGGGATAGGACGCCGTGAGGGGACAGGACGCCGTGGGGGGACAGGATGCCGTGGAGGGACAGGATGCCGTGGGGGGAACCCATCCTTCCATTTGCATCTTCCTCTCAGAACCGACCGATCGGGTCCTCTGACGGCTTCAACCAAGAGACGACGATTCAGAACGCGCCAGCATCTCTCACCCGCACACTGCTGCTCTGTCCTGGGCGTTTCTTCTTTTCCTCCTCATTTCATCCCTTGTTCTCGAGCAGAATGCTCACTCTCTTCCGGCTCCCACTGGCCTTAGGACAACTGAATGTCCCTCTCTGGTGGACAGGCCCCTGCTCCCCAGGCTTTGTCCTCCGAGCCCTCTGCATCCTTTCAGCCACCAGATGCTGAGACTTCCCAGACCTCAGGGATTATTTCTGATCCCACTAATGTGGCTTTATTATGGCTCCAGCAATAACTCACGTGAGACTTCCACAAAAGCAGCCTGTATGGGTAAAAGTGCACAGCACGTGCTGATCTCCTCTGACTGCCACTGCAAACAGCAGCTTTGCTCTGAAGTCGTGCCTCGCACACTGCTACAATTGATTTTAGTCTAAATTGATCGGAAAGGAACAGACTGGAAGCCAACAGCGGCACTGAGAGAGGTGGATCTGTCAGGAGAGTTTATTTTGCCACAAATAAATGCCAAGACAAAGTTGGGACAAGAAAAGCTACGTGAGAAGTTGGTTTTTAATGGAGGGAAGGGAAGTATTTGGCTGTGTTTATGAATTGCTTTTAGAGTTCAAACAACAATTTAATATGTTGACATACTTGGGATCTGATCGATAACCCCAAAATGTCGCATACGGACCCCGCCTACTACCTTGGCTGCATGGGAAGGGCAGAGGGTTAAGAGTGTGTCCTCTCCTTGCCCCCAAGCTGGATGGAACACGCCTTATGCAGGACTTATCATGCGCACACAGAATCCACATAATTTGAGTGTTGGATATTTCTGATGAGAGATGGAAAGAAATATAAAAACACACAAACAAGGGACCGGAGGATGACTCAGGAGTTAAGCCTTTGCCTCGCAAGCAGAAGGACCTGAGCTCAGATGCCAGATCCCACATTAAAAACTCTAGCTGGCAGTGACCTGCACTTCTGACCCTGGAAGGCAGAGCCTGGGAAACCCCAGAGCAAAGGCAAAAAGATAGATCAACCCAGGATGATTCCTGAAGTCACCCTTGGATGTCCACAGACACACAGCGTCCTCTGATGCACATAAGCACATGTGTGTACACACATACACACACACACACACACACACACACACACACACAAACACACACACACATACACACACACAAAGAAAGCAAAAAAGGTCCATTTCTTCATTTATCTCTCCAACTTATTTTCCTCCCCTTATTTTCCCTTGTGAGAAACAAAACAGAATGTGTCTCAGCTGTGGTCCTTCACAGCAAACTCCAGAACTATCGCAGCGAATCTTTCCTGCATGGCGCATCATGACCTGCTTCGAACAATCACGTACTGTCCTTTAGGTTTCTGCAGCTGTTTGCAGACTCTGTGCCTGATGAGCCTTACAGAAACCTAGGAGGTCAGTCTTGATGTGTCCACCATGCAGATCCAGGGCTCAGAGAATGTAATCAAATAATCCACAGCCACACATGCCTGCAAGTGGTCAAGGTCAGAGTTGAGGTCATGTGACACCATGCACCCCAGCCCCTTCCATCACCGTCTCTCTGCTTGCATCCGCCATGTGCAGTCCTCCCGAAAGCCACTCCTGTTCGTGCCCACTCATGTTGCCTTCCTATCCCCTCGTGCCTCACCCGTCACTCAGTCTCTAAAAGCTTCTTCCTCAGCATCTAACACACAACCATCTGTGGCTGGTCTATTTTGCAGCAAGGATCAAATGCCAACACAAGCTGTTTATCCCAAGTCCTCAGATGTGAGGGGGCCATACTCTTTTTTGCTAAGATACACCATGACGGAAGCAGACCATTTCATGATCCACTATGCCCCCCAGGGTCTCAGCCAGCAGCCAGCAGAGAGCACTGCTTGACGCGCTTTTATTAAAATGGCAGATATGTAGAGGCTGGTTGACGTGAGATATCAGGAGACCCAACAGGAAAAGGATCATCACGAAGAAAGATGAAGGAATGGGAGAAGCCAAGGCCATAACTCAGTTGGCAGAGTGCTTGTCTAGCATGCAGGAAATCTGGGTTTGATTCCCCCAAACAGCAAAAGTTGGATGAAATGCTAGCAAGAGATGGGAAGTGGAGGCAGGAGACTCAGAGGGTCAAAACCATCCTTGGCTACACAGTGAGTGCAAGGCAGCCTGGGCTATAGACCGTGTCTCTAAGAAATCATTATAAAAATGAAAGAAAGATCAATCCCAGCCCAGTAGATCCATGAAGGGAAGTGGGGGTCTAAGCACCATCTGTAATCTTTCGTTCCCATCGCCCCTAGCTCACCACACTCTTCTCCAATAATCTAACAGGATTTAGCTCAAATTCCTGGGACTTGAAGTTTTTAAAGTAAACAAATAAATACGAGTTCTGCTTCATTAGGATCTCCATGAGACACAAAGGAGAGGCAGTGATCTTGTTAGCCTGGGCCGTGAACCAGAGCAACAATGGGTATAGGAAGTCTTGTCTTGTCTTGACGGACAGAGCCATCCAGAAGGCAGGGGCTTGAGAGACTTGAGAAGCGGCAAGAATCACAGAGACCCGAGTTCAAAGCCAGACAGATGTGCACATGCAAAGAGGAGATCAAGAGATGGGGCAGCTTGGTGCGCCATTGTTGCAGTCAGCCTGCGTGGTTGCTGATAAATGACCATCAAATGGCTTAAGGGAACAAGGGGTTTATTTTCTCATACAATTATCTGGTTACAGTTCTTAGTCCAGCTTATCAGGAAAGCACACATTAACACCAGGGCCAAGGGAACTGGCCACACCATCACCACATAATGGCTGAGAGATGGACAATCCTTACTTGCCAGACCAGCATGTCTGGCCAAGTGAACAGAAGGATGCCAACTCTCTCAACCAGCTCTCTGCTATTTATCCAAGGCCTAATCCCACCCACCACAGGCTGGGTCTTCCCCATCAGCTAGACAATCTCCTTCAGGTTTGCTCTGGGCTTAACTCAACCATCAACTCTCTACACCTGTGCCCAGAGCTCAAACCCTCAACAGTCAAGCTGACACCTGTGCTTAACTATGACACTCGGACATCCATGAACATTCCAAGGGGGCCTGGGTAGGCACTCTCACAGCCAGAAACCCAGGCTCAGGAAGGCGCATGATAGCACTCCAGATTTTCTAGAATTTTCTTGGACAAAAATAAAATCTCTTTTAAAAAGTCTATAGGCTGGAGAGATGGCTCAGGGGTTAAGACCCTGCTTTGAAAGCAAAAGGTCCTAAATTTGAATGCCAGGTCTCACTTCAAACACCAGGTAGAAACAGCAGTGGTCTGTACTTCTGGCCCTAGTGGGCAGAGCCTGGGAAATCCCAGAGCGAAGCAAGAAGAAGGTAAAGTAATCCAAGATAATTCCCAAAGTCACCCTTGGTCCTCCACAGAGACACATGTGATCTCTGATGCACACACACACACACACACACACACACACACACACACACACACCACACCAAATGAATGAATAATAGATACTTTTTTAAAAAGAATCTATGTTGCTTAGCACGAGTAAGACATACCCCCCAGCCCGGACTTCCTGAGACCCTTAGGTGGGAAGAGCAGGCGAAAGTGCACACAGTGGATGCGCTTCAGGAGCTGCCGCTGGTTTGAGCATCTAGTTTTTGCTACTGCAAACTTTTTCTTGTGTAGCTGGGGACGCTCTGACGCTTCTAATACACACTCAGACTTCTGACTAGTTCTTAACCCTCTAAAAGTGGAGACGTATGTGACTTTCATTTTGATGTCTCCAGAACCTGGCAAACCGTGCTTTGTTAGACCCTACAAAATAACTATTGACCCAAACAGGATCATAGTTGATAGACCTGAAGAAGAAAAAAAAAAGCCTTAGTTTTCGCTCATGGAATTAGCAATGTTGAGTTCTTTCAGATTTTGCTGCTGCTGGAAATGACCCGGTAGGAGCACGTTCATTCTGACAAGCTGTAACCTTCTGGCCACTCCGGGAACCCCAAAAAAGACTTTCATATTTTTAACAGAGTCTTCAGTACAAATTCTGCTTCTTCAGAGAATGACAGAGGAATTCAGGATTGCGCAGACTTGCCAAAAACCACATAAGGAGAGTGGCCTCGACTTGTGAAACAAAGGAGAGCTCGACCTCGTCCAAAGGAAAACAGATGGAGCAAGAAAACAACCCGACCCGGCGGGGCGCCTGCACCCCCTCCCCCCACCCTCTGTGAGATGCACCTAAACCAACACGCGCCTCCCGGACCCTGAGTTGCCAGGAGACTGAACCTTCTTTCTGTGCTCTAACACCTCCCTTCCGCCTCCCTCCACACGGCAAAAGCTGATGTTCAGGCTTCTCCTGGTAGGAGAAGACAGCTCTTTGCCTCCTATATTTGTTTTTGTTTAACTGCAAAAAGAAAGAAGAAAAGAAAAGGAAGCAAAGTTGCTTATCGTGTTCGGCATGAAATCTTGAGGTCTGCACACATCATGGACCCGATTGGCTAAGGAACATGCATATCACGGAGCAGGTGAGTTTACAGAAAGGGGAGCCCACGTGACCTGCTGAAACAAGACAACATCAGGTCAGCCGTGTTGGAAAACAGTGTCGAGATGCTCGAAATATCTCAAAAGAGATTACCACGTGATCCAGCAATCCCACTAGTGGGCACAGATACAAAGGAACTGAAATCCACGCAAGAGGGAGATGTCCAAGTCCTACGTCTGCCACGGCACCATTCACAAGAGCCAGGATGTGGAATCGGCTGAGATGCCCCCTGCTGAGAAGAGACTGAGGACGTGGTGTCGGGGCGCCGTGGAACCCTGAGGAGGAAACAGGAAACAGGTGACTCTCCGCTCCTAGAGGATGGAGGAACGGTGATCTAATCAAGAGGGGACCCTTGAGTCGGAGCACAGATGCGAATGGAAAGCAACACACAGCCCTTTATCACTAGATATTTTTCGTTAGACTCACAGGACCCATCTCTCCGCCAGAGGCAGAAAGCCAACTTCAGACCACACGGCCAAAGAGGGTTCTTCTTTGGTCAAGAAGTCAGCTGTGGGTGGCGCCAGGCCAGGGAAATGTGGGTGAGGGTTAGGTCACTGCTACATTGCCCCCCCAGTCTCCCCATCTCTTCCCTTTTGGGTCCCACTTTTCCTCATCAGACATCCCTTGTTTGCAGAGTCTGAAGTGACAGTTTGTTACTCTGCCCTTCCCATCTCTTGGCTTTACCGGTCACCCCTCTTCCCACAGCACTTCAGAAAGACCCTGGAATGCACTAACTCCCCCTGGGCCTGGAGAAGTGGGGAGAGGCTGTAATGATAAAAGGCTTCTGCCAGGAATGTATGCTAATGGGAGATTTCCAGAAGTAAAGGCAATCTACCCTAGAAGCAAGTGGGGATGTCGGGCAGACACCCCTCTTCCCGTAGTGTGCTTAAGAACACAGTGGCTCAGGCGGGCCCTCCCCTATGCTCGGGTGGACAGGCTATGATGAGGAGAGACTCTTACCAGACATGCATGGTACAAGGAGAGGTTTGCTAAAGCGGCCCAAGTCTATCGTAGAAGCAGGTATAACTGTTGCATGCACACAGTCAGGCCACGGAGCCTGGATAATGCTTGCCAGGAGGCTGCGAACCCGATGTGTGATGTGGTACCTTCTACTTAGGTGGGTCTTCCCACTTCAGCCACCCTAACCCAGAAACTCTCTCCAGACACACCCAGAGGCTTGTCTCTTGGATGATTCTAGATCCTGTCAAGTTGACAAGCCACAGCGACTATTCCTCTAGGCAGCCAAGAAAGTGCTCTTCAGGCCTCGATAGCTTAAAGTTGATTCTTCACAGGAGAAGTGTTAGCAAGCAAGCCAGGTACTTTGTAAAAGCCCCAAGTGTTCCCCCAAGGAGAAAGTCCAGCCCATGGGAGCCTCCTGATGTGAGAAGGGGACTTGCTCTGTGCATGGGGGACCGCCAGGCTTGGCCTGGGTCTGCCCCTCTGGGCCTCTGTCATTCTTCACCTCCCTCTGCATCAACGTCACAGCCAACACTCACCTACCCCGGGAACCTGGTGTGGCCACTTGGCTTCTTTCTCCGCCCCTGTGTGCGTCCAGGGGTTTCTTGTGACCTCGTTCTTACTCCCAGACAGTTTTGCCTTCCTGCCTTTCAGAACCCTGCTTCTTCAAAATGCTAATTACAGAGTATGATGTGTCCCGAATGAATAAGCAAATTATACATTGCTTTCGCTGTAGCTCAAACAATGGAAAAAAAAAAAAACCATGCAGGGCAAACTCCAAGGGTGAACTAAGGAAAACTACGATCGATGTAGTATCCATCATTCACAGACACCATTCATCACAATGATCATCCCTCAATAGCAAATGTAGTTTAAGCCCTGGCTTATGTTGGATAAAAGTAGCCTGTGCTCTGTGTTTGGCCAAGAATGCAGAGATAAGAAAGAATCTGCTAGTGGAGCCTTGAATCAAGCAGAGGTGAAAAATCAGGTGAGGGTCTGGAGAGATGGCTCAGGGATTAAGACTCTGCCTCGAAAGCAGAAGGTCCTGAGTTCGGGTCCCAAATCCCACATAAAAATGCCAGGCAGGAATGTGACAGCCTTCACTTCAGGCCTGGTGGGCGGAGCCTGGGAAATCCCAGAGTGAAGCAAAAAGGAGGTAGAAGCAATCCAGGATGATTCCTAAAGTCACCCTTGGTCATCCACAGGGTCACAGTGCCCCCTCCCTCTCGTGCACACTCTCTCTCTCTCTCTCTCTCTCTCTCTCTCTCTCTCACACATACAATCAGTTGTAGATTGCTGAGCAGAAGGGTGGGGGGGATTACAAGTCTTCCTCAAATCTCCAGAGACTTAGCCAATACCTCCAACTGCATCTTGCATTGCAGGGTGCAAAGTGGTAGTCAGGGCGTCACCTTGACGAGGATTTCATACTCTCTGAGGAATTCTGCACAAGGCTGAGTCTGCTGATGTCACAGACTGGCTGTTGGCGCATGCGCTGGAAGCTAGGGGGTCCCTCATTTCCTTGCCGCAAGTCCTCACCCGAGCCTCCAATCTGATCCCCAGGTCCTATTTACATTTCCGTATAAAGTAATTTCAGAAAGTGGGTGGCAGAGACGACCTCCCGGAGACTATGATGAGCCCCCCACCTGCCCTGCCCACTGCTCTTATCTTCCTGTCTCCTGTGGATTCTTTCTTTCTTATCTGCGTTTCTGGTCACCTTGGGACTTAATCTGTGAGCACCATTCTCCTCAGATAAGTTATTGATATTAAGACAAACTACATGAACATTTTATAAACTTACACTCTGTGTGTTCAGATTTCAGCATATGTACCAGGATCTGCCCTGTTTTTCTCCTTTTTGTCTACCCCTCACTCATGCCCAAACCCAAATTGTGCCCATTAATATCTGTATCAATTTCATAAAGCATTTAATACATATCTACTGAGAATGAATGAATGAACGAATGCACACACATACGCATGCTGATACAGACTACATACAGAAAACAAAATTCTTCACACACTTCATTCAGGATACTGTTCTTTTTGTTGATGATTTGCTTGATTGATGGGTTGACTGACAGCTGTTGAGCTCAGGGTGACCTCATACACACCATCCTCCTGCCTCAGCTTCTCGAGTGATGGGAAGCCGGGTCCGTGTGGCTCTGCCTGGCTGTGGTATCCAGCTTCTAACTGTGGGAGCACACACAGTGTTACAATCCATGAAGAACACTGCGCCGGGGCCCCAGGGATCAATGGACTTATGAATATTCTCAGCGAGAGACAACAGCATTACGAACTAAAGCAGGATTGAAGGGAATCAACAGGGACCGATATGTGGAGATGGACTTTGGCTTCTGTTTCGGGGTGCAGATGAGGAAAGGGTTTAGGAAGAACACGAACAATCCAGACAATTCCTTACAAACTGTTACAGGGACTTTTTTCCCTATGCATATAGAATAACTGAAGCGCTTGCACAAATCTACCTAATCAGCATCCCCCACCCCTCCACTCATCCCCCCCCCCCATATCCCACCCCCTCTCTCTTCCACACCCCTATGTTTCCCCGCCCCCGTGACTGCCAAATTTTTCTACCTTGAATTCCCGACACCAGCATTGAGATCAGCTCGGCTCAGGTACTTCACAAGCTGCCACCGTGCTTGTTAATTTTATGTCTTA